>JAWWNH010000049.1:6201000-6901500 GCA_034641385.1 Darevskia mixta | reverse complement strand
ACTAGGAAGACAATGACCCAACTTCTATCAAAGTGAGGATAACAAGCAAACCCTACCTGAGATAAAATGTAAAAAGATTAAACCTTTAGAAGTAGATGGTTTTGGGATATGAATGATTAGACATATGCTGCAAGCAGCAGGAACCAGCTCACTTAAGGACAAATCACACCCTAAGTTGAGGCAACTAACCCACGGTCCTCTCCTGACCCACAATGCTTTTGGAGCTCCCAAGACTCCTTCCAATTTGTTACCTTAACTTTTTTAAATTGCTCCTATTGTTTTCCCCAAATGATGCCATGATGCCAAAAGCTTTTTTTCTGTAGCCCCTAACCTCACATGGTTTTTTCATTCCATTACCCCACCCCGCCATGTGGCCTATGTTGAACATGCAAACTCGTGTTGAAGGGAGCAAGCTCATGCACACTGATTCAGTCCCCTGTGAAAAAAATGGTGCATGTACAAATTGTATTTGCACAGATGCTGTATGTGCGACAATGGAACCTGCCCAGTTTTCTGCCCATGCTGATTGAAACTGTCTGTTTTATTCCTCTCTCCCCACTGGATTTTATCATGAGCCCTGTGCTATTCTCTCGCTGCAGAATTCGATTAGCCAATATCACACATCGCCATCTTGGCTGCTGTTATGCAGATGTGACATGGGCGATGACCGTCTTCCCTACAGGACTGATTACGAGTGATTGTCAGAGGGAGTCTCTGTGCTATGGATATATTATATCTTAGCAACCTCCTATGTCTCTCAGGAACAGCTCGCTTTCATACAAAAATGATATTGTGACTGTCATGCCGCCAGAAAATGTACATCACTGTAACGCAATTGTGTGAAAACTTGCTTTACATGGCAAATTACCCAGAACATGAGAAGACGTCTAGGTGGGAGTTCATTCCTCATTGAAATGTATACCTCCTGGAATCTTGACACATTTGCGTTAATTTATGCTTCAGCAATGAGTGATCTAAGTTACTGGAATTGCCAATGAAGTCTTTTAAAATATCAGTTTTAAGATCTTGGCTCTTTTTTTTTATTATAAAAAAACCCCTCCTGTTGCTAATGGCAGTACTATACGTGACCTCATCAGGGTTGGTGAAGGGGACAGAGGAGAGGCATACCTATCGCTCTGTAACTGAACTTGGTTAGTGCTGAAATGATTCATACTGATTCCTGGCCCTCCTCTTCAAATCATGCTGCCTCTTCAATTTTGTTCTGCATTTCCAGTAATCAATTCTAATTTCTTTGGAAGTCGCGGTGTTTACGTGTACACAGTACAACCTCCCTGGTATAATGAGCAAACCACTGTGTGCATTTCAAAAGATGAAATAGATTGTAAATAAAGCCTCAGTAGGGGATGGATATTATATATCTGAATAAAGGTATGGAGCGGGGGGGGGCAGATCTAGAGAGATTATCTGTTTTCTTTCCTCATTGTAAGCGTTTCAGAGATAAAGTGCGTGTGTGAAGTAATTTTACATCCTCATAGAAATTATTTTAACAGCTCAGGAAGGACTAGGAATGCACGTTAATTATATTACCTCAAGCTTAGAACAATCAGCAATTTCGCCTTTGGGATAATCCCTGCAGGGCTAGTAGCATACCAACAGCATTTTATGCTCTGCATGGCTGCAGGTTTCATGCAGAGCTTATGGTAAGATCTAGGTCCGGAATCACCACACTAGCACTCAGTGTGCTTAAACTCATTGCAAGATTGATTAAGAATTGTTGCTGTTGTTTCAAGTGTAAGGTGTTGGCACAGCAGAGTGGTCCCTTGCTTTACTCCACGGGGCATGACCCTGCTAAAATGAAAAATGTCAACTAAAGGTTGTAATTGTTCCCCACCATTGTGAATAATCACAAATATTGCCTCCCCTCCCTTGCAATTGGACATCTAGGCATCTGGAGGCACCTCATTGTGTTTCTAGATAGATCCAACCTTAAAAACAGAGTAATGACAGGTTTTTTTCCCCTGAGGGAAACCCAGCATCTCCCTGTCTCTGCAATATTAAGTGACAGACCAACAAATCAGCACGTTGAACGCTGCTTCACTTCTAAGCCTTGTTCTACCAACAATGGTTCATTGTCCACTTTGTCTTTATATATTTTTTAAGTGTTTTTATTCTGTTAGATATTCGTGCAAAACTTATCCAGAGAGGGAGAGGACATGAGTTTGCGTAGGGTGGGCTAGATGTCAATTTTTGCAGAGTGCAGTCCTCTATTTTGAAGGGCTGCCCAGTCTAAGTCTGGTTTGAAGATCTACAACCGTAAAGAGGGAGAGCAGGGTGGGCCCACTGGCGGAGGAAGAGGAGTGCAGGTGAAGCGCATCTCCCCCGGCAGCGCGATCCCGGTGGGGTGCCATTACGGCTGCCCCCTGCCTGTGTGCGCCACGGCCCCAGGATGCGCACCATGTCCCCGCCTGTTCTCTACCCCCTGGTGCCAGAGCATGAAGCTCCGCCACTGGGTGGGCCGTGAAGTTTGTTTGTTTGTTGATCACATCTATATCCCACCTTTGTCTCCAAGGAGCTTAAGGTGGCATACATGGTTCTCCCCCTCCTCATTTATTTTGCACAACAGGTATGGTTTTCCAGGTCCTAGTCTGGCACTCTAATCAGTACAGCATGCTGGCTCATCAACAGGTAGAAAAGCACCTGGGCAGCAGACTGAACAGGTGCGCAGGCAACCTAACCACAATCTTTTCCGCTAGAGTGAGATGTATTATCATTCTTATATGTTATTATAAATTATATTTCTATTTAAATTATATTAATTCATAAATGTGCTTGTGTTAAATTAATATAAATTAAATTAATATAAATTAAGATATGCAAACATTATGCAACTCTATGTCATCATTTTGGTGAAGTGTGCCCGTCTTTCTTTGGCAATGCATAATTGGCCACCCTAGAGACCAGTGAATCTGTACTGCATACAGTTGGCTTCTGTTGTAAATTTACAAAACTGTGCCCCCCCCGCCCCCAGCTTGATACTGGTGAGAAAATGGCTTGTTTGAACAGAACGTGATTCCGGGTGGCCCTATTGCTCAAATAATGCTACATTAGTATGCATTCCAGTTTCTCCAAAATAAAACCAAAGTATCCTTCTAACCGTAGCATATAACAAGACAAGAGCACAGGTAAGTGCAGGAGGTTTAGATTCAGGGGAAATTTGGAATACAATTGATAGAAATAGGTTACTGTCTTGGAAATGGCTTATCCATTAACTATGGGAAATCAAAAATCTTAGTATTCGAAAGAAGCTTCTCCCGGTCAAATTGGGTGTTGGATGGCCATAACCTTGAACAGGTTAAATATTTCAGCTATCTTGGGCTTACATTTCACCATACAAGATCTTGGAAGTACCACTGGCAAACCTCCCTTCAAAAGGCAGAGATCACTAAGCTAGCCATACTCAGGTTCTTTTTCAAAAAGGGCGGCAAGTATGTACCAGCAGCCTTAAGGGTTTTCAACGCAAAATCTGTCCCCCAACTCCTGTATGCTGCAAACGTCTGGCATAATGGGGACCTGCCAAAGCTAGATGGCTTTCAAGCAAAATTCTTGCGATCTCTGCTTCAGGTACCCAATTGTGTCCCCAACTCCATACTTTTATTAGAAGCTGGTGAATGCCCAATTTCAACTAAGGCATGGTGGGCTGCACTAAAACATTGGCTCAATATTGCAGTGTTTGAGCTAGGGGAGGGTCTATATCAACACCTGAACAATGAGGAGTATGTCAGCAACTGGCAGAAAATAATGACAAAAAAAGCCACCTCTATTGGTCTGTCACCCACCCAACTCTATTGCCTGGGTTATGAAGGTGCCCTAAAGACTTTAAAGCAAAGACTCTGGGACATTGCACACAGTGACTTGCGACTTCGATCACACGCAGTCTGCAGTCCGCTGGCAGTAGGAGTAAAATATGGGCATGCCTTTAAGTTAACATCTTATATTAAAAATCTGACAGTTCCAAACTACAGAAGGTTATTTACAAAAGCTAGACTTAACGTCTTTCCTTCTGCAGTGCTGGATGGCAGATTGAGAGGAGTTCCATACCAGGACAGACTATGCTCATGTGCTCAAGACATTGACTCTATAAAACATATTTTGCTGCACTGTGTGAAATTCGAGCAAGCCAGGGAAGAACTGATATTACCCTTGCTAGTACCTTTCCCAGGAAAATCAGAGGCTTACTATGTCAGGTTCCTACTGGAAGACCGGACAAATGACAGAACATTAGCAGTGGCGAAGTTTCTATCGGTGGTTGCAAGAACCAATTATCCCTATTCCTAGCCTGAACAGAATGTTTGTGTAACCTGAGGACGGGCTGTCGAAATTGTGTATTGTTTTGTGATGAGTTGTTGGGTCTCTGGACCGTAATAAAGTTTGAAAAAGAAATAGGTTCGCTTTTAGGAAATCGGTTCACTGAGAATTCAAAACACACCCAAATGTTTTGCCATCAGAACCATCAGAGACCCTTTCGTGGGTCTTCCCATCATTTGATGTTAGGCAGAGGATGACTGGAGGGAAGGCCCATCACTTATGGAATGCCCTCTTCATCTCTCATGTCATTCTGGCACCAGGTGAGTTTGTTTTCTTAAAAGTTACACTCTAGCATGTGGTGTAAGCTACTTTTAACCATGTCTTTATCTGCTCTGCTAAATTTTATTGTCTACCGTGACTGCTGTTCTTCTATTTTTATGGTTTGCAGAAGTCGGTCACACTTAATCAGAAAGTATTCTTAGAGCCTAAGCTTCTTTTATTAAATATTTTTGAAGATCCAAACAAGGAACTACTACTCAAAGAGTTGAGCATGCTTTTATTAATGGCAGCATGGCAGGGAAAGTGTGCTACATAAAGAATATTAGGACTGGTATTAATGGGGAAAGTCACAATATCAGTCAAGGCTGTAACATGGCCAGACTCATTTAATTGCATGTAGCTCCATATATTTCCTCTGTAAATATCAATGTCTGCAATACAACAAGCAGCCATATGCAATAATAGCCATCGTGTTGTTTCAACGCCTGCTAAAAAGCATTTTGTTTAGGCAAGTCTATGCAGACATGTAATTTTATTATACATGGTTTTTCTTAAACTCTGTTTATTTTATCTATATTCTATTTGTTTTAAAATTTATCAATTTTATCAGTATTTTCTCATGAATATACTATTTGATGTAAGTCCTTACCCAAGACTTATTATTATTAAGCAGTCTGTAAATCTTGTTAAATAAATAATAAGTACATACGTCTTTTTTGATAAGTTAGCTGAGACATCTAGGCAAATCTAACGGAGCAAGGTCATAACTTGCTACCTTCCTTATTTTCTGCATTGGTTTGTGGTGTGCCTGTCTGCTGACTGCTTAGGATGCAATCCTATTACTTGAGAGTAAGCCTCACTGAACGAAACTTATTAAGTTCTGAGTACAATGGTACCTCGGGTTACAGACGCTTCAGGTTACAGACTCCGCTAACCCAGAAATATTACCTCAGGTTAAGAACTTTACCTCAGGATGAGAACAGAAATTGAGTGCCGGCGGCACAAGGCCCCATTAGCTAAAGTGGTACCTCAGGTTAAGAACAGTTTCAGGTTAATAACGGACCTCCAGAACAAATTAAGTTCTTAACCCGAGGTACAACTGTAGACATTTGTGGGATCGCACTGTAAGTTGTTACAATTTGATTTATTTTGGAGTATTTAAAGCCTGGCTGTCAACGATAGTTCTTGAGGTGGCTTGCTATGTATTTAAAACACAACAACACAATAATAAAAACAAAGTAAGAGGCTTATTTTGTAATTTGAATCTTTATGATATATTTGTTGTTGTTTTAAAATGTTGTGAGCTGTCTTGAGGGTTGTTTACCATGGAAGGGCTAAATAAAACTATTTTGAATGAATGAATGAATGAATGAATGAATGAATGCAAAAACAAACTTGATGTGCCAAAATAACATAATGGAAATTCTTAGGAAATATTAGCTCACTTTCAACACCGAATATATAAATAGCTATAGTAACAATAATTGTGGGCCTGATAATACTCTGAAGTGGAAAACATGTATCATTTGAATAGGCCCTGTCCGTTGTGAACTGAGGTTGCATTATGAAAGCCAGCTTAGGAATTCTTTGGCCTTGATTCATGCTCAGAAAAATCCCCTGAGCTGAACTTGCTTGCCAGTGGTTAGGTATCAGTTTCTTAAAAAAAAAAAGTAAAATAAGTGTTTAAGTGTTTACCCTCCGTGAGGAAAGGCTTAAATTATGTTTTTCCTCCATTTGTTTTTAACAGAAATTACCCACTAACAATGCAAATCCCCGCTCTGTTGGAACGGCTGGAAGAGAACATGGTAAGATCAGTATACAAGTGACGTACAATATTGTGAGGGGAAAAACAATAAGAAAACAATGTTTTTGCCCATTGTTGGGCTGAATAGAATTCAGGAAACGTGGGCTAACAGCTGGATGCAGGTGTGCCCAGTTTACAAACAACATTGTCTGCAACTTGATGAGAGTTTCCAACAACATCTAGAAAGTGTTGGCTTTCATTAAGGCAAATATACCCCACATAAAGAGAAATAAGATTGTTCAAAGACCTCAGCTGAATCCCTCCTTTGCCCTGACTTTAAGTAAAAATTATTTACTAAAGGCTGGATACATAGAAATACAAAACCTACCAGATCATGACACATATGTAAGATTGGGCTTTCTATAGCATTTGTGCCATAATAATATACACCACACAAGGTCAGTGTGGAATAGAGCCAATGGAGGGATAAGCAGTGCTTGGCATTCTCCAGGGCCATACATCGTCTCTTCAGGTCATATCCCTCACCCAGCCCTGCTCTGTGCCCTCCTTGGATGCTTTCACGTGGCCAGAATGTGATAATAGCATTTTGCTCACCTAGATGGATGGAGAGAGGTGTGTGGGTATGCATAGACACCTCTGGCTTTTGCCTGGCTGGAATATAGCCTGCTGTAGAAAGGTAAGAGTCACATCCATTGCCCCACCCACTTTTGCTTCTTCCCCTGCCTACTTTTCTTTCTGGCCGCAATGTCTACTGGTATGCAGGGACTCAGCTACATTAGTAAAGAAACAGCGATTCGTATGCACTATAAACATGCAACACCAGATGGTACCAGAGAGCGGGAAATGTTAAAACGCAAATTTTCGCTAGAGTTTTTTTCTCTCCGTTTGTTAGAACAATCTAATTTTTGACTAATTTATAGCACTTCCCCCTGTGTTTAGATCCACCCCAGTTCCAGAGGGCAGCCCACATGGGAATTTCACCCTCAAGCTGGGGTGGAGAAAAACGACTTAAAACGTGGTTTGGGTGTTCAATTCTCAAGGTACAAATGTATTTTTGGATCATGACAGAGAGGTTAAATTACTTGATTATTACCAGCATTTGGCACCATCAGAGAAAGAACTTCCTCTGCATTTTTGTGAAGAAGATAATCAACATGTTGTGTGATGAACAACGAAGCACCATATTGGGAATGTAAGGTGGAAGAGTTGGCAGCATTTGTACTGGTTTCAGGGATTTTAATTGTTAGGCCCAGAACATTTCAACTTTTGTCATGATGGGGCATGTGCTATTCAGACACCTGGAGACTATTGTTCTCAGCAAAAACCACAAGCACATAACGCTGCGTATTTCAGATGTCCTCTAGCTTCCCACTTAGCCAGGTCTGCTAAGTGTCTGTTTTGTAATGTAGGCTAGAGCAATGGTTCTTCTGGAAGATTAACAGAAGGGAGTGTGTCTCTCTTCCTCCCCTTCCCCTGGCTGCAGATGATGTCACTGGGGTGCTTGAAAGAGAACAGTCTTGGTAATAGGGATGAAAAAAGAGACATAGGCCTGTCTTGCTGTGTGCATAATCTAAAACTATAGCTTTGGTGACTCCCTCCTAATGGGGGACCGTGATCTGTTGGAGAGTTAATACTATGGGCCCATCCATTTTATACTCAGCCTGCCTATATCATGTGTGTAAATAAATCTTACATTGCAGAAAATACCATCACTCTCCAGTGACCTTTGTTCAAGGAAACAAAAACCAAGTATGTTCTGGACACCCCGCTTGGAGGTCGGGGTGTGCATAACACCATTATTTCAGTTATATGTGTCTAGGCTTATAGTAGGAACTGGGACTAGGATTGTGCCAAAGAATGAAGTCATGTCAATGTAAAGCACAGTTTTGGGTGTTAGCTTGGGATTAATAAAGAAAGCTGAACACATTTGATTCAGAATAGTGTTTTGCCTCAAAACTTTTGAGAGATCACCCAGTGAGAAAACATTCTTACCTACCGCATTGCCCTGCCCTGCAATCTTCCACCAACAGCAACTTTCTACTATCTCAAATGCACTGTGATGCTTAATATGTGATGGATAGACAAGGTCACATCGACAATGAGCAGCGTTACAGCACTCTATGCTCGCAATGTCTTTGGTATAATTGGCCCATTTCCACCAAGTCATTCCCTTGCATTAATTATTTTAGCTGAAGCATGAAAAATCTATTTTTTCTTTTGGATAATATGTTGCATTGGAGGCAATTTGCTGCTTCCGATAGGGCATGAGAGATGCTGATAAAGAGGCCTGCCAGTCATGAGGATAAATTTCCATTTCAACCTCCTGCCTTGGACTCAGGTCACATCTTGTCAGGCCTTAACCAGACTCACCAAGCTCTGAGGCAAGGGCATGGTCTGAACAGGCACCGTCTAGGTCACAGCAAGCAGATTAGGGTCTCGGGGGCCAGGTCAGGCTTCAGGAAAGCAGATCACAGTCCAAGGGGCCAGAGGCAGCAGCATAGTCAAAACTGAGCCAAAGGCTGAGTTCCAGAGAAGGCAGTGGGGCTGCTGCTGCTCCTAACGAAAGTCGGATGTGTAAGCTTTGAGGCTATAGCTTTTTAGGGCTAGAGGAGCAACAACTGACATGGTGTGATGGTGTCAGCAGACAATTACTGCAGCCTGACCTGGTATCCTTGTACTGCAATGCTTAGTCATCCAGGTATGACGAGTAAGCAGAGTGCTGGAAGCATAGGAAGTAACTGGCTTCTGGGTGCCCCCAATTTGAGGCACACATATATTATGGCACCTTACAATTGTACTGTTGTTTCATATCTTTGACTTGGGTGTTTCCTTGTCTTGTACTTTGGTTCATATATGCTTGTTCTGATGCTGAACAGGTGTGTTGGTTCCAGTTCTTACATCCTGTCTCATGTGCTACCTAAGTGCAAGGCAGGGAGGGAGGAGCAACTGAAAGGAACTAAACAAAGGGGAGTATGGGCTTTGTGCATCAGTGAGCACTGGTGCCTGTTCATATTTTTGTTTTATCCAGGTGGCACCTACCCTGACCTTGCACAAATTGATTTGTTTTCTTTCTTATACCCGCCTTAAGTAGTTCTTGTTGATATTTGCTTTTACCTTGCAATTTTGCTAACAGGGTTCTTCAGTGATCCAGCTTTCACATGTAAGCCCATCACCGGATAACTGTAGCTTCAACTGATAATTTCCAACAAATACAAATATAATGTGCATCTCTCTCTCTCTCTCTCTCTCTCTCTCTCTCTCTCTCTCTCTCTCTGTGTGTGTGTGTGTGTGTGTGTGTGTGTGTGTGGAGAGAGGCTTAATGAAATCCAGAAACCCACCCTTGGACTCACTAAATTTTAGCCAAATCATGTCCTCTGTTGCTTTGTAACAGCTAAGAGTGTTTGACAAAAAGATATAAGAAGGTTGCCTCTCTCCCCCACTGTAATTTAAGCATTGGGTTTTAAAAATAAAATCTCTCATTATCTCAAACATATTTTTCTTGTCCAGCCTGCAGTTCTAAGAGATGGTTCACACATGCATATACATCACTTCAATACTTGATTACTCGGTACTTGAGAAGATTTGTAGCTAAATATGTGAACTGACACCAGTAATTCTTTTTCACTCTGGCATCCCGTGTTAGAACAGAGACTGAAATGGAAAGATTAATTTGTAGTGAAATCCTTTAGCTAAGAAGGGTTCCCTCCATCTCATCACTTACTCCATGCTATTCTCTGCTAAATCAAGTACCTCCAACCATCTATCAAAGCTTTGGAAAGGGCTAGAATGGCCACCTTGCCAGATACTGTTCCAGCCTGTTCAAAGCTATTCATTGTCTAGGCCAGCTGAATCAGCCCAGGCATCCATCCTACCCTGCCTAAGAGAGTTACTGTTGCCTGTTAAGAACTAGTGCCCCCCTCCAGACTAGTGTTTTATTGTGGGTTTATTCTGCAGCATGTTCTTGACACAATAACAGTGCACCAGTGGTGAATTTATTCCGCTTTATTAGTTGTCATGTGATGCTCCCATCACATTATTGCTGTCCAACAAAATCCTGTGATTCAACAAAAGTGGAACAAAGATAAAACATTTGGGGTATTTAAAAAGTTAAGGGATTCTAGGAGGAAGTGTCAGGATAGGTGCCGAATGCAAATGAAGCAGCTTTCAAGGTCCAAAATGTTTGCAAGTGCAAACATTACTGAGAGCGGAATTGTGTTTGGAAACCCTCCCCCAATAGCAAAAGCAGCACAAATTATCATGAATGCACCATAAAAAGGGTAACTGGAGGGCCCCTGAGGGAGGGCACCAGGCTGAGTCCTTGTGGCCCCTCTCTTCCAACAGGTGATCAGTGTTATCAGTGGATGGGGTCCTGCAAGACAACGGTGCCTTTAGAGTCAGGTGCTGCTGGTGTTGAATTGGGATCTCAAGGGAGTCACGTAGTGATTCCCCCCCAGTTCAGGGAAGGGAACTACAGGCACTTTGAGCTGGGGCAGGCTGATAGCGGAAATCTAGTGTGAGCCAGTCCCCTACTAATGTCTTCTCTGAAGCTTTCAGACCTTTTCTCTGTTTACCCAACTTGTCAGCGGGAGATGCCACTGAACATGGCCAGACTACTCTCCCTATGGTATTTGTCTGGCATTGGATCTGAGCCATTAGGGGGTTCAGGTGGGGGACAAGCTGGGCAGAATACAATAGCCTCTTTCAACTTATTTGATTCTATAATTAAAGGGAGATCGAAAAATGTCAACAATGACGAATATTTTACTAACAGGCCCATTTCATTTGCTTTGAGTATCCACATTACCAGGCAAAAATAATCCTTATCAGCTTGACCTATGTCCATTACAGTCCCATTTCAATGAAACATATATGTAGGTCCTCTGAAACCATTTGGATAATCAGAAGTTCAAACAACTGCTAGTTACGGTACATTTGGTCATGCGGTACACTTAACAAATCTGTCTGTACAACAAGTATTCGTGAGGATTCAGCATTTGGACGATGGGTTTTATTAGTGGGATGTAGCTGTGCCTGTGTTTGTGTGGGTGTTAATGAAATCTACAGACTGACACACCAGCCAGTTCAGCCAGTGAGTTGTTTTAATTCCTTTACTATGTGGCATTAATTTCCAAACTCTAGCAGTGTTCCAAATAATTTCAATTTGCATTCATTTCTTAAACTGATTTTAGCTCGATTAAACATATTTCTTCCTGCTAAGCACCTCTTTCACGCGGAGTGTAAAACAATAATCCCATTGTAATGCTTATTGGCAGTGACCCTCAACAAAAGAATGATGAAGAAACTGGAATTAATGAGGCAATTTGGTGGGCACCTGGATTCAGCACATCTGGGAGGCTGCTGTTGGGGTGGCAATGTTGATTAAGGGCTCAGCTGAGCATTAGAGGGCTAACACTGCAGAGGTCTCAACTGAGCAATTTTGCTGAAACCAACATTGACTGCAACAGCACTCAGACTTTTGGCAGAGCCATGCATTTATGCTTCTAGAATTTATCTTCAGTGGAGAAAAACATGCCCAGAATTAGGCCTGCAACAGTGTTGTAGTGGTAAACCTGCTAAATTAGGACTGGTTCAGTTTCCCACACAGTCATGATGCTAGCATATCTCCAGCATTTATAGGGATGTCCTATTCCATAATAGTAATAATAATTTTATTTTTTATGCCCCAGCCACTCTGGGCGGCTTCCAACATATATAAAAACATGACAAAGCATTGAACATTAAAACACTTCCCTATACAGGGCTGCCTTCAGATGTCTTCTAAAGGTTGTATAGTTATCTCCTTGGCTCGGGGGTCACATAACTCCATACTCTCCAACATTTCTCCAATGAAAATAGGGACATCGTAAGGAAAAGTGAGACATTCCGGGATCAAATCAGAAACTGGGATGACTTCTGTAAATCTGGGACTGTTCCTGGAAAATAGGGACACTTGGACAGTCTGCGCTAGCTGTGCTCATCATCAACCTAAGGTAGAAAAATCAAGTTATAGTATGCTTCAATCACGGGGAATCAGTTGTTGCTGGACTACAACTTCCATCATTCTTGACTATTGGCTAAGATGGCTGGGGATGAAATGGAATTTTTCACTTTTCCAAATGTGCACACTGGCCCGAATAGGTTGGAAACCTCTGATTTCTACCAAAAAAATTTAACAGCACAATCCTATGGCATTTATTTAGAAGTACATCCCATTGTGTCTGATGATGCTTCCTCCCTGGCCTAGTAAATGTGTTGAGCATTGTAGCTCTGGTCTCTGAAAAATATTATCTGAACAAAGCCAAGAACACACAGACAAACCCCCCATGCAATATTTGATTGATTTTGAAACTTGCACATCTAATAATGTTGCACAGGCAAGGATCAAATGTTACATTTTTTTCTCCTGAAATTAGTGTATTCAACAACAATAATTTACAGCAAAAACACTTTGGGTGCCCTGGGAGCAACGGTTTGTTAAAGAGGAGCCTAGATGATATATGGGTAGAGAAAGAGGCAGGCAGAACAGAGAATGAGGGCGAAGATGCTGAAAAATGAACTTCTAGCATTAAAGAACTCAGTATAGCCTTCAAATTTAATTTGTAATTTAATATTAGACCCCCTGAGGACCCCTTAAAAACACCACTGGGATCCTTGGCCTTTACTGAGATATTAAGCTGGTCAAAACCACTCAGTTTCGAATCAGATAACCTTACGTTTTGTTGTTCCACAATTCTCTGGCTTCCAAAGTTTCTTCGCTTCTAGAGAGTCCCCACCCCTGCACAGCTGGTCCTGTGCATGTAACAGAAGTTGACACAAAGAAATGAACAGGTGAAGCTTTCAGCATCAGTTTATTTAGCTTGGGGTGTGTGTGGAAGGAATCACCTGCCTAATCCCTTTGTGTCAGACAGCTGTCAAGACAAGGGTAAAAGATGGTAAACTATCCTATTTGCTCAACCACAACTCCAGCCGTTCTGGACACTGGGACCCAATCCACATGGGCATCCTCCCTCCCAGGACTGCTTCTTGCTTGCTCATGGGGTGCATGGCACAAGAATCAACCTGTAAGCACTCCTTTACTTTTGCCCCTTTATTATGGGATTTCCAGTGACCCCCCCCTTACTTATTATGTTGTTTTTGCACTGTGCTTTCAATCTGAAGCAGCTATGCAGTTGCCGTATTATTGCTAGAAGCCCCATGGAGGCTTCCGGGCAGAGCTAGTGATAGTGGGAGGAGGAATGAGATGAGCATGGAAAACAATTTGGGGGTTGGGCCCCGTTGCTTAGGAGGTTTACCAGTGACAGCGGATGAGATGTTGGTTGTGGCAGCACAAACAGACCCAGCCTACTTGCTGGTTTTGCTGTAGGTCTTTTTTGTAGTTCTATGCTCTGATATTTTGAGATTATTTTAACGTTGTTTTGTACATTATCAGTTTGCCAGCCACCATGAAATTAGAATGTAGCTTAAAAGCAACTGCATGCAACTTGAGGATGACTTAAAGGAGATATGATAGCCACCATCAAATATCTAAAGGGCTGTTGCATGGAGGATGGAGCAAGCTTGTTTACTCCTGTTCCGGAGGCTAGGACCCAAACCAATGGCTTCAAGTTACAAGAAAGGAGATTCTGACTAAACATCAGGAAGAGTTTTCTGACAGTAAAAGTTGTTTGACAGTGGAATGGACTCCATTGGGAGTCCAGTGGTGGACTCTCCTACCTTCGAGGTTTTTAAGCAGAGGTTGGATGGCCATCTGTCATGCATGATCTAGTTGAGATTCCTGCATTGTGAGGGGTTTAACTAGGTGACCCTCCAGGTATCTTCCAGCTCTGCAGTTCTATGATACCTCTGTCTATGCCAGTTTGCTGGCATGCACTGAAAGCTGCAGAAGCAAAAACACCAGCTTTTCCTGATACGCAGGGTCTTGAAGGTGCTGTGAAGGCAGGAGAACAGGGTGTGTAATCCATTGGTATGGCTCAGCATACTCAGCTCCTGTTTTTAAATGTTCCGTGTATTGCATTTACAAGAAACAGCACATTTTGTTTCTACACCTCAGAGCACTGCTAATGGATATTTTAATGCTTCAGGATAGAGCACAGAGCTTAGGCCTTCCTGTCAGATCTGGCTGCCACAAATCAAAAGCCACTGTTGCAGTCCAGGGAAAGTTCCAGTTTGAAGAGGAAGTCTTCCATAGTCCTTCCAGGTCGGGGTGGGCAGGTGGCGAGAGGCAATGGCCAAACTGGGTAATCCCAGCCACTCTTGAGAGGCAGGTTGCTTCCAGATGGTCTGTTTACTGAGCATTCATCCTGATCTATTTGCACAAAGTTTGCGGGGCAGACAGTTAGATGATATTGGGTAATTATTGAGTGTTCATTGGACTTTGTCTGTGGGAAGGTTATATGGCATCACATCAAAAAAACGCAACCCCACACCTTCCAGTGCTTTCCCCCAGAAGTGGGTTTGTTGTGCAAGAACAGCAAATCAACTTAAATTACTTTAATTTGAATTTGCCAGTCTTTCACAAGTTCTACTGAATATGCATCAGGACCAAGTGTGCTCCTGGGCTATACCTGCTTACATGTAATATGTGTATACTGTCCTACAGCCTACAGAGATACTAGCAGGGATGCAACAGATAATAAGGGCAATGATAAATGACACTTATTTAGTACGGACACTGCTGAGAACTGTACAGACTGCACAGGCGCCACCTGTAGCTATCTTGGTCAGGTGATTTTACCTACTCAGAAATATGTAGGCTAAACTGTGGTGATTGATATACTGATAGCCTTTCCACACTTGCCATTTATAGTGGCATAGTTTCTGTCTGAGCTGACGTTATTAAGAGGTCATTTGAAGATGATTGTCTGCTCTGTTGGTGCATGCCGCTGTTATTAGAGAGTGAATGCAGGGATTTTCCTGTGCACACTGATGGTAGGTTGTGCCCAAACTGAGAAAAGTTCAATGGCTGTGATCCTCAAGTTCGAGACAGTAAATATTGGGGTTACCAGCATGCACACGGAGACAGACATTTTGCAGTTTTTGTGTGTGCATATTTAATACCTAGCATTCTGGAATTCTAATCTTGTGGAGTTGTGGAAGTGTAGGAGATCAGAAGAGGAACTACGTGTCTGCCTGAGATACAGCCAGCCTGGCTATTGTGACAAAATTTTGTCTGCAGCTAATGATTGCTGTCATGGGCAGTACTTTGACTCAGTGCCATCATCCTTATCTGCCATATCTCTTCTCTGAACTGACTTCACATATGGATAACTTGTATTAGTCAAGAGGAAAGTGGGACAAAACATGTCTCTCCAAAACCATGCCCACCAACCCCTCCATATGAAAAATGCAGGATGATGCTTGTATATATGCCACACAAATGAAAACATTGAAGATTTAGTCTGGACCTTTCGCAAAATAGAAAGCACTTTTTTAGTGCATTATTCAAGAACACTAGCTGAATCATGACAAAGCTTTTTTGTGGCTGCATACCAAAAATCCTGAAAAAGTAACAACTACACCACTAAAAATGGTTAGTGCAGAAAGACCCTGAGTGGTCATCCTCAGGGTAAAGGATTGGACCTTACTGACCTCCTCTAGATCCATGATTATATGGGGTGGCAACATGTTATTGTAATTAGAATAAACTAATTTATTATTATTAGGAAAACTAAGTTTTCCTAATCTGGTTAACAAGGCTAAGTGTAGGAGGGATGTGTAAAATTACATTAATTTTGCTTATGGAAAAATTAAGCCAGTAGTGATTCATATTGCTGGCTCTTTGGCAGAAGGTGTGAAGAAGATCCTGAAATAGAAGTGAATGCAAGGTGATAATCTGCCTTTTCAAATGTGCAATAAACATTGAGCCTTGATTGAAAAAGGTGCTATTGCGAATACCAGAATTGCTTTGCTCTGAAATGCTATTTATTCCTAGCACCTGATAGGAGGAATGAATGAGTCAACTTCTAAGCAAAATGACCCATTGCCAACTGCAGTTGTAAAATACAAGGTTACGTTATGCTTCAACTGCAGAGAAAAAGAAAAGGAGGATTTTAGTTCATGCATTTTGTTGAAATAGTGCCATTTTCTTCATGTTTCTCTCTGCTTTACATTTAGTCAGGTCTCTTCCCGATGACTTGTTCAATGAGGGTTCAACTTGATTTGTTTGCACAAAGTTTGCAGGGAGATTAGCCAACATTATTTAGCATTCATTCTGGATTTTTTGTGAGGTGGTTAGATGCTGTTGCATGTGTCTGTCAAATTCTAGTGCACTTTCCCATCCCTTTCCCTATCACAAGAAGTCAGGAGGGGGGGATTTGGGGGGGGGGTTGTGCAGGAGCTCCAAATCAATATTAGTTGTACAACCTGAATTTGCTATTGTGTGATTGAAACCCACCCAAAAGAGTGAGAGCTTGTAAATGTGCTCATTCTTTTTAAAGAAATCCAAAGAGCTGGAAGGGGCCAAAATAGTATGCAGTTTAACTCTTCCCTACTTTTCATGGCAGCCTTATAAGATTCTCAGTTCAGGACTGAGAAAAATAGAACCTTTCGCAAAATAGAAAGCACTTTTTTAGTGCATTATTCAAGAACACTAGCTGAATCATGACAAAGCTTTTTTGTGGCTGCATACCAAAAATCCTGAAAAAGTAACAACTACACCACTAAAAATGGTTAGTGCAGAAAGACCCTGAGTGGTCATCCTCAGGGTAAAGGATTGGACCTTACTGACCTCCTCTAGATCCATGATTATATGGGGTGGCAACATGTTATTGTAATTAGAATAAACTAATTTATTATTATTAGGAAAACTAAGTTTTCCTAATCTGGTTAACAAGGCTAAGTGTAGGAGGGATGTGTAAAATTACATTAATTTTGCTTATGGAAAAATTAAGCCAGTAGTGATTCATATTGCTGGCTCTTTGGCAGAAGGTGTGAAGAAGATCCTGAAATAGAAGTGAATGCAAGGTGATAATCTGCCTTTTCAAATGTGCAATAAACATTGAGCCTTGATTGAAAAAGGTGCTATTGCGAATACCAGAATTGCTTTGCTCTGAAATGCTATTTATTCCTAGCACCTGATAGGAGGAATGAATGAGTCAACTTCTAAGCAAAATGACCCATTGCCAACTGCAGTTGTAAAATACAAGGTTACGTTATGCTTCAACTGCAGAGAAAAAGAAAAGGAGGATTTTAGTTCATGCATTTTGTTGAAATAGTGCCATTTTCTTCATGTTTCTCTCTGCTTTACATTTAGTCAGGTCTCTTCCCGATGACTTGTTCAATGAGGGTTCAACTTGATTTGTTTGCACAAAGTTTGCAGGGAGATTAGCCAACATTATTTAGCATTCATTCTGGATTTTTTGTGAGGTGGTTAGATGCTGTTGCATGTGTCTGTCAAATTCTAGTGCACTTTCCCATCCCTTTCCCTATCACAAGAAGTCAGGAGGGGGGGATTTGGGGGGGGGGTTGTGCAGGAGCTCCAAATCAATATTAGTTGTACAACCTGAATTTGCTATTGTGTGATTGAAACCCACCCAAAAGAGTGAGAGCTTGTAAATGTGCTCATTCTTTTTAAAGAAATCCAAAGAGCTGGAAGGGGCCAAAATAGTATGCAGTTTAACTCTTCCCTACTTTTCATGGCAGCCTTATAAGATTCTCAGTTCAGGACTACTTGACCAAGCATGCCACTGTCTTTCCAGTATGACATCTCCCAACTCAAGATATTACTCATATGACCATCCACTGAGTGACTAAATCTAATCTGGACAAATATTTCTAATAAATAAAGTAAGTACACTCTAATTTTATAGCTCATCACAATGGCTGGATATGTCCATGTTTATTTTTGTAGGGTCACACCATATATTTAAAGCACATTTAAAGCACATGGCTTTACCCAAAGAGTCCTGGGAACTGTAGCCTCACAGAACTACAATTTCCAGTGCCCTTAACAAACTACAGTTGCCAGCAATCTTGCGGATTGCCTTCGGCACCGCCAGAAACCTTCCTCTTGTTTGTAGTTGGGCTGCCCCCCCCCCCAGCTTGACATAAGGCCACCCACTTTGCTTTAGAAAGAAATGAAGAAATATTAGAACTCTGTTTTATTTCAGCATTATTATTTTTTGGACTATTGGATAGGATACACTTAGCTCAGAGGGGATATTATTGACAAATGCGTTAGCGAGCGTGATCTGCTGCAATTATTGACTTAGGTTCAAGTTCTACTTCCTACCGTGAATTATTCTCTGTTACATAATAATGTAGTTCCGCCGTAAAGATTTTGCACTTCATCTTTCTCCCCTTGAAGCTTTTTCCTCACTAGCATGGGGTTAATGCCAGCATAAAACAGTGTGAGGGAAGGCAAGGTAAATTGTAAAGGCGGAAGCAAAACAGGAGAAGATGTTAAGATGTTCATAGATGCCATTCCTTTTCTGTAACACTGCAACTGTTGCTGTTGCTCAGTAACAGTCAGGGATTGATTTCCGGACATAATTTTATAGAAATCTACACATAAAAAGGCAGCCCTGCATCGCAAAGATTGCACTGTATAAATGATAACACATATTACCACAGTGCATTTTGTTGAGGGTAGTGCTTCTGTACCCTGTAGATTACGTGCCAGAGATTCCATTAGAATGGTGTAATGAACACCTGAACTCTGTAATATGTGGGTGATCTCCATCTGTGCTTTAAACCTTATTGATCTGTGAACAATGGAGACAAGATTAAATGGTGAACCTTAAGCCTCATGCAATCTGCTATTTAGGCAAACAGAAACGGCATTTTCAAAAAGCACAAAAAGCCTTAAACCACAACCTGCAACCATATGACAAGCCAAATTCTGGCTTACTGTGAGGCGCGAACCAGGCCTTTGTGTTTATCCAACAGTCAGCATTTTCACCATTTTCCTGCCATTACTTTGCTCGTTTCTTCTTTCTTCTTACCCGTTTCCTCTCAGTTTTCTGGGTGAAACTCCTACTCACCCACCTTCCTTCTAGAGGAGGGTTGCCATCCTATCTGGCTATTCATATTTTCATGACATGTTACTGGTAGGGATGTTGGAGAATTCCAAGGGGAAATGGGAGAGGCAATTGCCAATACAGTGGTACCTCGGATTTTGAACGCTGATGAACATTTCGGAACTCGAACGCCATAAACCCGGAGGTAAATGCTTCGGTTTTTGAATACGCCTCAGAAGTCAAACAGGAAACATGGCTTCCACTGAATGCAAGACCTGAAGCCTGGCTGTCGGCTATTGAGTTTTGGTTTCCGAACGTTTCCGAACTCGAACGGTCTTCCGGAACGGATTACGTTCGAAAACTGAGGTACCACTGTATTCACTTATTTGTTCCACATCCAGAACAGAAACAAATTCAGTGCATACATTCAGTCTTTGCTGTTGTTGTTGCTTTCTGTCCACAAATGATACATACCGTAGCTGTATTTCCTTTGCATAATTTTGCTACAATGGAAGGTTTTGGTGGAAGGTGAACTGGAGCGGAATGGAAACAGTGCTGCATGCAATGAATACAGACCAGAACAGAAAATGGCGCCATCTTACATCCCTAATTATTGATAAATTACTACTTATCTCCATGCCAGAAAAAGTTTCACTTGCTGAATTTCTGTATATCAGAATATCAGGGCTGGGCCCTAAAAAGAGAAGAAAAAGACAGCAATGCTTTTCATACTATTGTTAATATAAGAGATTCTACATGTGTTAATTCATGTGTATATTTAAAGTTTAAAATTTCTACTTGCATACCGTCTGAGGTCAAAATAAAAACAACAATAACAATAATCTGCTTAGGTTTGGCTAAAGCCATCTAAGTAGCAAGCCCCAAAGGGATTTGTTTTTAATATCTCATTTCTCTTAACTTTCTACTCTCACTCGATTTAGAATAAAATAGATGGATTTGTGCCTTGGAGAATACAATACACATGCACACACACTCCATTCAGCACATTCAGTTCTTGATTTTTACAAGCCTCTTATCCTTTGTGCGACTTCTTTTTCTGCAGCAGAATTAGCAGGTGGACTAATATGCATATGAGGCTGGAAAAGGACCCAAAAGAAATATTTGAAATTCAAAATCCATTGCTGGAGTTCTGAGGGGTTCCTTCTATACCCAAGATGCCAAAGGCCTTTTCCAAATGCTATTTTATATGCACCAAGTGCCGCTATTGTGAGGTGTTTTAATTCCCTCAGCTAATTTATATTTACCTATTCTCATCTCTTCCTCGAACACTGACATCACAGCTTTCTAATAATTTATGAAAATGTGAGGAAAACGCATATGTGTGTGTAACAAGGATAACTTTCCCAGGGCTTTCAATTAACATATGCCTTCATACAGGGATATCCCTTGGTTTTTCCGTTTGTAATACGTAGGAGGACAATGTTGTTGCTTTGTTTTGCCATAAAATCTCCTTTAGCTCTTAAAAAAGCTCTTGCTTCAAAATGCTAGCTATTGATAGATTCCATAAAATATAAATATTTATTGATAGATTCCTGTGTGCATTAGACATTTTTCAAATATATTATTGAAAGGAATGACACTATTTAAGTCCCACAAAATTTGTTCTACTACCTGAGGAGGGTAGACAATTATTTATTGTATTAGTATGTAAAAAGAGCTTATAGTGACTGGTGTGATAACAGCTAAAATCTTGCATTGCAACAACCCCTCTTTTGTGGGTGGGATTGCTGTTCCTGCCTTGCTGGCTTACTAGCAAGGTGCTTTAGTTAAGCTGAAAATATTGTAGGGGCATTTGCTATATTCTACACACTCGAAGGACTATTATATTGTAGCACAATGCTTTCATAGTGGTTGTGTGTATGGACTGTAAAATGTAAAATGGAGAAAATTTACCCATGATGATAAGAATTTTATTTTCCATAGAAACACTTGGGGCGGGGGTAGCGGGGGGACATCTTTGGCAGCCCTAGCTGCCTTCTTAAATGATGGCTCATCATTTTCTCAGGCATCATTTGATCTTGTCTGACTAGGCGAAACCATGAGGCAGGCTAGCCTTCTATGCCATTGCTCGTGATAAAGTCAATTCGCCACTGCCTGGAAATTTGACTTGAAGATAGAGAGATATAAAAATACCTACAATAAACAAATCCCTACATTCTTGCCAATTGGTGCATAGTCTCTGAGATAAATGACAAGCACTCTAGAGCTTTAATTTTAGTAATATTCAGTTCAATAGCTTTGAAAAAACAAGACTACCTGTCTTTAAGTGTATGTTCTTTCAATGATTGCATGCTCCATTAAGTCCCCCCCGCCCCGTGACAAAGTTTCTAGTTATGGGGTCCGGACAGACCTCAGAACTTCTCCTAACCTGATGACTGTTCAGAAAACAGGATAATGGAAGTATCCTCAGAATTTCAAACGCCAGAGGAGAACTCTCATCCACATACCGAGAATGTGTGAAGAGAGCCTAACTCGCTTGTTTTCTAACAGAAGGTAGATTCCTGTTTAAATATTAGGATTAGCTTCTTAAATGTATGAGCAATTCAAGAATGGAACAAGCTGCCTCAGGAATTTGTGGGCTGTTTTTCTTTGGAGGTCTTCAAAAGGTCAGGCACCAGAGATACTTTAGTACAGGCCATATGATATCCTGTTGTGAGATATAAGAGGGATCATATAGTTTATTTCCCAATGCTGTTGGTCTCCAACTTATTATCCAAATCCAATTGCCAGGGATGTTGGGAGTCGTAGTTCAACAACATCTGGACGGCCACAGTATCCTCATCTCTGGTTTATTTAGTTCCTTTAATACTCGTGGCTTAAATTTAATCCTATACAGTTTAATCCTGTACATGTCTACTCAGAAGTCAGCCCCACTGAGTTCAATGGGACTTGTCCCCAGATAAGCGAGTACAGAATTGTAGCCTCAATCAATTAGTGTCATTGCATCCAAAGAAGCCCTGGATGTGGTTAGACTAGTATAAGAAGTTAAGCTGTGCCATATTGTACATGGATTCTTCACACTCTTCTGTCAAAGGAAATAGCCCTTCTCTGATGCTTAGCATTTGAAACTTAATGTGAGGTAGATATAGGGCATTTAGAAGGTAATCAATTTCCTGTCACTATTTTTCATATTCCAGGAATACATATCCTGAGAGCCAGTTTTGCACTTAGAACGTTTTTGTGTGTGTTTTATTATTCCTGTATACAGTACTTATGACAAATGCTTGAAACGATTCTTTCCATTTTTATTTATTGGCTGATCAGAGCATGTGAGGCTATAAAGGAAAAAAAAAAACCATTGGCAGCAAAACAGTGTGAGTAATCTATTTCAGCTCAAACTTTATACATTTCTTTGCCCATTGCTTTTAAAAAAAACTGATTCCAACTAACCAAGACCTACGGACCTTGATTTCAGAATTCCTGCCAGGAGTAGCTTATATTTTTTTTACCAAACAGAATATGTTGCAACTATTTAAACCCAGCACTAAAGGCCACTAACTTTTGTCAGCTGTAGGCAAATAAATATTGAGGAAAGTATAAGTTGGGTATTCAGATCTGTTAAAATTTCCATTATGGAAGACTAGCTTTACTTCAGACACCAGAGGAAATGCTTAAACAAGTCCATGCTTAAACACACATATCAGTATATTCTGAGTGAGTCCCTTTCTGGTCTGGAATTAAGTGTTTATTTAATTATTAAATTATTTAATAACATCATCAGTACTATAGGATATTGGAATAAGACCCCTGAACCATAATACACAATCCTACAGGATTAGCTCTGCAGAGAGAGTTTGGATATGCTACCCTCGTGATGCAAGATGTTTAGGCTCCAATTGTATACTAGCTAGCTGGAAGTAACCCCCACTGGACTCAGTGGGACTTGAATCTGGGTAGGCACATATAGGATTGCACTGTAATGCTCCAGAATTGTACAGACTTAGATCCCATTACAGTGGGTTTTTTGAACAGCCTTACCTTTATAAAAAAAAATGCAGTCATAGCTATTGAGTGATAACATGAAGTATCTAGTGCACAAGGAAATGAAAAATAATGTTAAAACCTGCCTTATCTAGCTCAGCATTATCTACACCAGCATTCCCCCAAGTTGCTGTGTCCAGATTTTTGGACAATTTCTTTCGTCCCTGAATATTCGTCATGGTTGCTGAGGCTAATGGAAGTCCTTATCTAAAGCATCTGGAGGGCACCAGGTTGGGAAAGATCGGCCTACCTTTGCTAGCAGTATTTTAGACAGGAGTATTTCCTTAGCCCTACATTGAGAGGCGAGGAGCCTTTCACAGGTAAAACCACCCTGGGATCATCAAGTTTTATGAAGGGAGTCCTCTGTCACTGAGCTTTTCCCTTTCCTAAATGAGCAGTCTTTCTTCTGTTGGCTCTTGGAATAAAGTTCTTGCTGGGGGCGGGGGAAGCAGCTGCTAAAAAGAAGGGGAGAAATTGAAAAGAAAGGAAAAACCCATTTGTACAGTCTGCTTTCTCACTTACAAAAAAGGGGACCATTTCACTAGGGACGGTCTGAAGTGCTAGTCTGAAGTTTATTGCTTTGTTACTCTTACTTTACTATCTGGGCTCCTTCTTGACGACATAGCTTTAGAGTTATTATTACTGAACCCTCCAGGGAACCTCCATATTTTCCATTTATCATGGTCTCTGGAAGAGACACACTAAGGGTTTCTCTACCTATGAATTAATAGGAGGCTTCCATTCACTCTAGCTACTGTGAAGGGAAAATGTAGCTGTACTAGATGCAGTTGCAGACAGATTTTAGAGCAATCAACCCGTCTCTCCAAGCGTACTGGCTCGGTGCTTCCAGTTTGATCAAAATGACTTTAATTAAACTGGCTGAGATCATTTGTGAACTTTGGGAGCACTATGTGGGAAAGGTGGGAGGGCAACCTTCTTTATTTATTTATTTGGCAAGAATCTAAGTGGTTTACATTAAAAAAGCCCCAACAAAATCAACATACTTTATAAACAAGCAGACTTAATAAAATTATCAAAATATAGATAAAAATCAATAAATCATATGTACACACACTCACTTGTATGGGACAAAAGCACCCCACAAAATTCAGTGGAACTTGATTTCAAGTGACCATACATATAATCAGTGCCTTTTTCCCAGGGGGTACTCAAGGGTACACAGTACTGGCACCTCTTTTTTTAGGAAAAAAACTACTGCCTGCAGGCATCTACTACTTCCATTTCCAGTGCTACACTGCATCATTTTGTACTAATTTTGCCATATTGTAACACGTGTCAACATAGGTCTCTTGGGAGGCGAGATGGAAATGTGATTTTTTTCCCTGCAATATAATCAGTAACTGGAAAAAGTGTGACAATATGTGTGTGTGTGGGGGGGGTGCATATTCAGAATTATATGTCAGTTGCTCGGTACCTGCTCCTGCCAGTTCGAAAGCACGTCAAAGTGCAAGTAGATAAATAGGTACCCATGCAGCGGGAAGGTAAACGGCGTTTCTGTGCGCTGCTCTGGTTTGCCAGAAGCTGCTTAGTCATGCTGGCCACATGAGCCGGAAGCTGTCTGCGGACAAACGCCGGCTCCCTCGGCCAATAAAGCGAGATGAGTGCCGCAACCCCAGAGTCGGTCACGACTGGACCTAATGGTCAGGGGTCCCTTTTCCTTAAATTAATAGGCGGGGAGTTTCAAAGCATAAGTGCTGTCACACCGAAATATCAATGCTTTGCAAATGCAAACATTATATGGCACTTGTAAAAGTGTGAATTTTGCAGATCAAAATGGTCAAATATATGTATTCCTTTGCAATGGGATCTCCCCAGCCTTTAAGGATTTTTCGTTATTAGTGTACTGTCATTGTTTTACATCAGGGGTGTGGAACCATTTCTATCCAGTGGGCTGGATCAAAAACAGGCCAACTCTTCATGGGCTACATTTGACTAGTGGGCAGGTCTGCCTACCTGTGAATCACCTGACATCATATGATAGCATCAATTCGACCTGGAGGAGTGTCTTTGAGCTCCGCCAGAAAGTAGAATGTTTGCATTTGGTGCTGAATTTAAACAGCACAGATCTCAAAATCCCTTCCAATAAGTTTGGTCTCATGTCCATAAATCCAGCTGCTTGACTAGAGGTTACATTTCTTAGAAAGCAAAGCCCTTGTCTGATGCTCAAGATCCCTGAGCAGTTTTTCATACTTAATACTGGTAATTATAAGTCAGTGGTAGCTGTGTGCACATATTGCAGAGTAGACTTTGACCCACAGGCTATTTGTTTAAAAACTAAAAGCTAAACAACTGTTTTCATTGAGCAATACACAAATCCGTTGTCAAATTTAGATCAAAGCAACTCAAGTCAAGGAAGAACAAAAGCTTCTTAACTTGGCAAACTCTTGTTTTTCCCCCTCTAGGGAGCTGCTAGACTCTTTGAAGAGCAGCCCCAGAGGCCAGTCTTTCACTATCTTTGCAGAATGACTGACCCATGTCATCCTTCTATAGTCTCAATTTTGACTGCAACCTGTGGCATCAACCTGTAACTTTTGCAGACTTCCTTCAAACTGGCTGAAAGGGTAGGCAATTGCCTGCCATTCACCTTAAGAGCCCAAGAGTAGATTGATGTAACATTAAAAACAGAACCTGCAGCTCATACTTCAGACCTTTGCTTTGCAGATGAAAGGAGAGAAGTGCATTCATGGAAACCAAGTGTTGCTGTCCTTCCTCACTCACCTGCCTGTTCCTTGCTGTTGCTGCTGCCTTGACTTCCTCCAGCTGGGGAAAGCAAACAGGGTGCATGAGAACTGGGTATCTCAGTGCAAGCAAGAGGATTAGGCTTCCCACACCATATCCCCTCTGATCTGTTCCACGAGTTTGAGGGAGCAGGTCATCCAATTTGAGCAGCACACCACTATATACATCTGCAAAAAATCTCAGTCAATCCCCCCTCTCCAATTTTGCTCCCAAACTGATCAGCATGAGCCACTGACTTTGCTATTAGAGACAGGGCCAGTTTCACATGCAAGAGGGCTTTGGGTTAGAGAGTCCTCAGTGGGCCCAATGGACTGAGCCCCAAACCAGTTTACCTGGTGGTGGTGGTGGTGGTGGTGTTAGCAGCTCTCCAAAGGTTAGCATCCAGTGGTGCTGACTACAGCACCAGTCTTGTGTGCCTCTTCCTCGTTTAAATTTCCCCAGATTGCAGTGCTGTTCATACGTATGGCATTGCTACCGTAGCTAGACATGGTGGTGTGGTGGACCCAGCACTGCTGGATAGCCAGTGCTGCTGCTGTGAGGTGGTGCCAGGTGGGCAGGGAGCCCAACAGTGGCATAGAAAGGAGCACTGGGGCCGTGCACATGGCCCCACCCTTACCATGGCAGGGTCAGCTGCATGGTCCTCGTGCTTCTGTCTGTAATGGCCAACAGGCCAATAAAAAGCAGGTCTGGCTGGACCCAGCATCAGCACTGGTGGGTCCTGCTGATGCGATAAGGCCAACCCAAACATTAGGCAGAATGAGGTAACTGCCTCAGGCAGCATACTGGAAGGTAGTGGCAGTAGCCCTCCAACTGCTAGAGGACAAAATTGTGTCCCACATGCCCTGCCTTGCACCCCCTAAGTTATCTACAACTACTATAATCTCTGGTCATTGACCATGTTGCTGGGGCTGATGGGAGCCAGAGTCCAACATGGAACTGGTGAAGGGCGGAATATAAATTTAGTAAAATAAATATAACATTTGGAGTGCCACAGGTGTCCCATCACTGGTATCTGAAGCCAGGTTACTTTTAGGGGGGTTTTTTTGTAGGGTTTCAGAAGCCTATGATATAAGCTTTAATGTGATTTTCCTTCGAAAGAGAAATTTCTGAGTGACATTTAATGTGTTTTGTGATGATGGCTGACAACTGTATTTCGCGAGCTTTGCAGCAATGAAATAGTTGAGGTGATGTTTGTGTGTGCTTAAGAAGAAAGTAAAGACTAGTTGCGATTATGCAGTCCTGACAAAGACATTGACTGCCATAAAACCTGGAGGAGGAGAATGAGATTGTTCCTCAAATGCTAATAAATACTAGAAGCATTATGGTGGGACTGAGTCTTGCCTTAAGAAGATAAGCTCCCTCTCCTTTTCTTTCCATGCTAAGAGGATAAATGCCTCAGTTGCAATTCAAATCTCTGTCAAGACCAATATTTCCCTAATATTCCAAAGGAAGTTGTTATGAGAAGCATGAAACAAAGAGCCGGCGTGTATACACACCTCATGGGGTGCTGCTGGAAACAACCTACTTTTAGTGAGTGATCCCTGCCCTACCCGTAAGATTTAGGGATGCTTACTTTCAGTGCTGGGTTACCCTACTGGCGGGCTAAGCACGTGTTTGGGGCACCTACAAAGCAGGGGCACACACAAAATAAAGGAATCCGACATTTGATACATAAAAAAGCATAAAAGTAGTCATCTAGAAAATATGGAAAGAATATATTTTAATTTCAGCATACCTGTAAGTTTCATTTTTTTAATAAAAAAAATAAACTTTATTTTATTGTTTTTATTTTGAATTACATATGCAGGGAGCACAATAATCTTTTTGGTGCTTAGGACCTCTAAAGGTCTCAATCTGGCCTGGCTTACTTTGGGGTCTACTATCATTGCACTGAGATTTTCCATGCAATGTGTAATAAAGTGTGTGTCTTGATTCTTCATTTAGAGCGGGTGTGGAGAACCTCTGGCTCTGCAGATGCTGTGTTATTACAACTTCCATCATTCCCAGCCAATGGCCATGCTTGCTGGGGCTGAGTTGTGGCTCAGTAACATTTGGGGGGGGGGCAGGTCCCCCACCATTGATTTAGAGGCTAATGTGTGTTGTTTAACTTGCTTCAAAATGTGGTGAGCTGGCCGGCTGCATTTGGATACCCTTCTGCTCATTCTGCTTAGTGGGGGTCCTGGATAGCATCACTTGTTCCAGGAAATGTATGATATCAGAAGATCCAGTTGTGTGGTTCATCTTCTCAGGCTTGATGCCAATGAGGCTTCAAGGAATGACTCAGATTAAACACCAGATTCACTTTGCCTGGATCTGCTTCCCCAGTAGCAAATTCTACTTTACCCTGCAGGGAATAGACTCCTGTGTATTATGCCTTCTGTGGTATTCTGATACTTTGCTTCAAGGTAGAAATGGGATTGTCAAATAGCCTTGTGTATGTTTTTCTACTAATGTTCAGACCTTCAGGTCCTTATTGACCTTTCGTACCTCAACAGAAAATGACTTACTCCTTATAGTGTTGACTGCCAGTCTACAAGATATTTCTAGCTGTTTCTCAGGTACCTAAAAGAAACCTACAAGACTTTTAAAAAGGAGAGCTTTTTAGAAGCTTTTTTAAAAAAGTAAAAATGAAAAGGTGACCCAGAACACAAAACGGACACCACCTCTACGTGTGTGTGTGTGTGTGTGTGTGTGTGTGTGTGTAAAGGGATGGTTGATAGTTTTGTTGTTTCCAAAATATGGTATGATTCCTTGAAATTAATACATTCTAGTGCCCCTTTCCCCACTTAACTATTGCATTAAAAAATAGGACTTCACAATAGTCAAGGCTGCTAGTGAATTATAGACCACTAGTTGCCTTATTTAATAGGGCGGGAGAGTGCTTATGAAAAGCCAGTCCTACTTCAGAGGCAAAAACTATATAAAACGTAAGGCTGAAGTAGACATGGTTAAAAGAAATACAATATTGTGTTATTTAGAAAGGAATTGTAATATGAGACTTGAAGATTCAACTGCTTCCTAGCAGGGCCTCCGCATGTGGTGAAAATGTGTTGTTTAGTTGACACTGTTCTGTGTTTTCCTGGGCTTTTTCACCTGGAACTCAGTACTGGCACCTCTCAGGTGGGCACCATTGCCATTCTAACAGAACAATTCATGCACCTCTTTTTCTAGAAAAATAGGCACTGGTGTTATCCTAAGACCAACATGTCTCATGTGATATTTGGGAATCAGGGCTTTCAGGGCCTCTGTGCATAATCTCTCAAAATTGCTGAGTGAAATCCAGTATTTTGTGGTTGCTTTACCTGTCAAGCTTTTTTTTTTTTTTGTCCTGTATAATAGATGAAAGTAAATTGTGAGGAGTGACTTTTGCTACTTAGGCTTAATGCTGGTCCTATATGAACAAGCTATTGCAACAACTGTTATGAGCACACAGACAGAAAACAAAGTTGTTTTGAGGAGGGGCCTGCTTCTTTAAAATATTTTAAGACCCCATTTGTTTAGGGGATTATGGCATGGCATGACTCTCTTAGCCCTGCTGCTTAACATCTGAAATTATTAGTGGAACATATGGATAGCTATAAAAGGAGATGTCTTGAAAACACAATGCATGAGATGTACCCTCTGCTTTTCTTAGTTGCAGCTGCCAGGATCCAAAATCAGTGAGCCGTTTTCAGTGTATTTCAGTGCAAATACACTAGCACAGACACTGGTCCTGGTAATTAACAAGATTTTCCATATACCCAGTAGAAATAGCCCCATTTTCAACTTTTAAGGTCTGCTAATATGATGGTGATTGAACGATGTTAAACACCTGTTTTCTTTTTTACTTTTAAAACAGATTTTTAACTTGCCCGGTAAGCCTGCACTGTCAATTCCATGTTCAACTCTATTTTATTTATTACTTTCTGATTTCTCCCCCCTAAGACCCAAGAGCAGGATATAACAAATTAAACAATGAACAATAAAAGAAAAAGGAGATTATTAACAATATGCTTTCTTAACTGCAAAAAGTCCTTTAAAAAAGAGGTGGATTTGTTGCACTAAATCAACATTAATCTAAATTTCTGTCTGTGGTCAAATCCTTCCCACAGAATACTGACAGACTGGAGGCACCCCAGAATTGTTGCTGTAGAGAAACAAAGTTGTGCTACAGTTAAAAGAAAATGGGGGGGGGGGAGAGAGAGAAATAGCCCTGTCCCCTGAATAGCCTTAGGACTGGAGAGAAGTGAGGTTAAGCATCTCGCTTGAGACTGACCTTTGCAAATGCATCATCATCATCATCATCATCATCATCATCATTTTTATTTATACCCCAGCCTCCCCAGCCAAGACCGGGCTCAGGGCGGCTGACATCAAAGTATGATACATGAAAAACATAAATCAAACAATCCATTAAAATACAGCTTAAAATCAAATTTGGAGCAGAATAAAACCAGATGGCAACCCACGGATTATAACTATAGGGGATGGGAACATTGAGTGCTCACCAGGCCCAACTGTTTGTGCTGGTCTTATATGAGCCGGTGGAAAGGGTTAGGGAGGCCACTTAAATATTGGGTCTTATAACAAAAAAAAAGGGGGGGGGTCAGACTGGGCCCCAACCAAAGGCCTGTCGGAACAGCTCCGTCTTGCAGGCCCTGCGGAAAGATGTCAAATCTTAGGAGAAACTAGGGCATTTTTTTGTCATTTATACAGCCTTCTTCAGGTGTTATGATGGGGTAATAAGTCTTGATTATTATTATTTTTAATGCTTTGTCCATCCATGTCTAGTTTTGTGACTTTCTGAAATTCGTTTAGCAGTGTGTGCTTTTCTTTTTGTAAAATCTACCAAATAAATAAAAAATAATCAAATCAAATCAAATCGGGATTAAGGAGTTTTCTCAGGACGGTGGAAGGTGTCTGTGCTGTGTTAGCGGTGACACTCACCCGTCTTCTGATAGGAAATGCTCATGGGGGGAATGGGGGGTAAAGGAGGGTCAGTGAGGGGAAGGAGGGAGAAATGTCCCCATCTTCACCTGAGGAATGTTGAAGAGTATGTTCTTTTTCCGACTCGCAGCTTTCCCTACAAAAATCCACTCTTTAAAGCTGAAGTGCAACAAACAGCAAAGAATCGTAGGGTTGGAAGGGACCCAAAGATCATTCCTGCAATGCTGGAATCTCAGATAAAGCATCCATGACAAATGGCCATCCAACCTCTGCTTAAAACATCCAAGGAAGGAGAATCCACCACTTCTCATGGGATAAGTTTTTCTGTATGTTTAGTCGGAATATCCTTTCTTGTAACTTGAAGCGATTGGTTTGAGTCCTACCCTCCACAGCAGGAGAAAACAAGCTTGCTCCAATTTGTATTTTCCGTGGTAAGTGTGGATAAGCCCTTAGCTTTTGTTTCCTGCCACAGAGTTGAGAAATATCGTTACATCCTTTCTAATTCTACAACCTGGAATTAGGAACCTCCCACTGACACTAGAATTTCATGTCTTACAGGAGGAGTGAGAAGCCCCTTTTAGCCTGAGGGCTGCATTCCCTCCCTTGTGGGCAGCCTTCTGAAGGCCTCATAAAGATGGTAGGCAGGCCCAGACACAAAAGTTGGGCAAACAAACAAATACTAATCTATGTTTGTGTTGTAGTACCCTATCCTCCATTCAGATAAACAATGGGTATTGTCAGAGTTGAAGGACACATTAGATGCAAAGCAGGGCAAGTGAGGGCTGTGGCATGGGGAGTTTTCGAGAGACTAGGTGGAGGCTTGCATTTGGTCCCTAGGTCTGACGTTCCCCACCCCTGTCTTACAGTGAAATAAAAACCATGCATTTCAACTGCAAATATGTGGTCTTTCTAGGGAAATGTACATACCAGATGACTCAGTCTCTCTTAAAAGGATGTGGTCTGCTTTCTTCGTTTTCAAAACAAACATGGTCTTCGTAGTATATTGCCTTGGTTCAAAACCTTGCAAGATAAAGACAATAAATCTCTTTCAATATAAGATATATAAATGCCTAACCATGGTCTCCTTAAATTATTGGTACTCCCATTTTCTCTCTCCACACAACTGAATGAAAACTTTCAGTAGAGCAAAAAAGGGGGACAGAATGTAGATCTTATCAGCATGTGAAAAACCATAAGAAAACAAGGGCAAGTTCATACATCCATTTTAAGTGGTAGATTCAAGATGGGTGATAGCCAATTTACCTCCCACCTTGACTTCCATTATTGAACAATGGTGTGAAATGATAACAACCAATGATTTATGTAGAGGCTGATTACAGAAGCTTCACATGTTCGTGTTATCAAGTGCTGATGGCAGATAAAACCTGAATAATGTAACATGTGAATTCACCTTTCGCTTATTTATCTGAATCTCCTTATCTACACCAAATGGAATCCCAAAGGAAAAGAAATCTGTAAGAATAACACCAAATGCTGCAACTGTACATTTATTCTAAAAGGGAAAAGTTTTTACATGAAATATAATCTGAAAATTTCTAAAATTCTTATGCTATTGGCAATTTCTGCCCTCCCTTCCCAACAGGTGGGCGGGATTTACGACACTGAGTGGGCTTACCTGGTCCGGTGCCTCCCACCTGGGTTAGGGTGGCTATCGTCCCACCCCTGGCCTGGGAAGACAATGGACGGCCGGTGGGGGGTGGGGTGAGGGCCAGGGGAAAGAAGCCGACCCCTTCGGCCAAACCTCACTTTGTTTCTTTTCTTCCAGGTTCACCCACCCATCCCTCCCAAATTAATGATATTTTCCTGCAGCCTAATATTTTGCGTTCCAGGTCACCGGACGCTGCTATGGTCATAAGATGGTTGCTGTATTCAGAACCGGGAAGGAATTTTCCCTGCATTGGCAGGTTTCGTCTTCCCCGTAGAATTTCGTCACAACTTTGGCGGTTTTTAGGCCTTGGCAAGGTATCCTTTAGTCTATCGTCAAGTTGGGGGAAGGCATTTCATGCACCCCACGCGGCGGCGTTTGCAGGGCCCGTTAAAGGGTTGATTGCGGGAGTCCCTGGCCCTAGAGCAGCGGCATGTAGGTCAAATTACTGGCTGAGGTTAGGTGGGAGAACACACTGTGTAAGTTTGTGCTTTACAGTCCCCTCCCACTGCACCTCATTGCCCTGTGCATCCTCAGTCCTGGATGGGCTGAGAGGGTTACATGCCAAGGTCTATGCCAAGTTTCCCACATTCTGAAGTTAAATAAAGTTGTGGCCGATTTGAACCCATACTTCGGTCTCTGATCTCATTCTTTGGGGGGAGGTAGGCCCCACGGATGGGGTTCACCGCATGTGCTCACAAATCATAACACCAGTGTACAACATAATGCCTAAACCAGAATTTTTGGGGGAGGTATTCAACATTAGTCCCATTCAGAGTAGATTTATGGAAGTTAATGGACGTAACTAACTTGGATCCATTAATTTCACTGGGTCTACTTTGAGTAGGATTTAGTTATATACAACCCGTAATCTACTGGTATATTGTCAACCCATATTGAAACACATTATTTGTGAACCTACAGATATTTACAGTTTGAGTTATACTGGTTCCAAAATTTAGAAACCTTTGTATAAGTTCTATAAGGGGAAATTGCGTTGGGGGGGGGGGTGAATCAAAGAGAACTACAGATTTGGCTAGAAAATTGGATGGTATTTGCTTTGGTTCCCTTTTGATTCCAGTTTAGACATAGGGTTGATCCTGCCAGTAATTATTGCTTCTAGATTCATGAGAAAATCTAAATGTGTCATATGCATGAATTAATTTCCCCACAACCTGTCCAATTTAACTCAATTCAGCTTAGAGTTGTTAGCTGCCACCGAATTGTGGTAGTTTCATAAATTATTGAAGTAATTTTGCTCCTAGTGTTATTGATCCAATGCATTTCACAAGTGTCTGTTTCATTTACTAGAAATAAACACAAAAGCAAAATGAACCTGCGTTTGTGATACTGCCTCAATTCAGAACTGGGGGAACCTGCAGCAAGAGCATCTGCCGCTTGAAACTTTCAAGCTAATCACATGTCTATGGCAAACCTCTATAAAGATCAGGCTCAGTTCATAATTAAGTTGTGATTGCTTTTTCTCCTTTCCTTCTGAAACTTAGCTGGAGGTAGTGGTGACATCAATAAGAAGAGATGTTGCTACGGCCTTGATTCACCCTGCAGCTACATTATGGCTGCCAAGACCCTGGGAAATGCATTTTCTGAAACAAATGCACTTGTGCTAGGAAGAACTAGTAACATATAATCTGAAATATATGTCCTTCCTTCCAGTGTTGTCTTCAGCAATTTCAAAAGCTGCTGATGCTTCTGAAATTTATGTACGAATGCAATAAATAATTTGTCCTCATTTTCAGTTTATATGCAGCATTGGAATAGGCATGCAGCAGGCTGTTCACCCTGAAAATGAATCAAGCCCTCTTGAACATCAGTTCTTGTGACCAATTCCTTCCTCAATTCCACCCACCCTCCTTTCCTCCTCCTCTTTGCAAGCCTATCTCTACTCTTAGGCAAAAGCTAACTTGGAACCAGGCAGGTAGCAGTGGAGGCTCATCCTTGGATGAAAAAGGCCTATCTCCCCCTCCCCTTCTTTTCCCTGCAAAATTGAGAGGAGGCACAGCCAGTGTCCTGACACAGCAAGTTTCCTTCTGCTTGGGGATCATGGGAGTTGAACTACAATTCCCACAATCCCTGTCAATTGCAATTTTCTGCCAGCGGTTATGCAAGTTGTAGTAAACTGATGACAGAAGTTCTAGGTTAGCTTTTGCCCCTAGGAGAAGATGAATTGGAAGGGTGTGTACATAAGTTGAATTGAGTCAGGCAGCCTGCTCAAGGCAAGCTGTCCTTCCCATTCCAATCAATTAAAGGGGTTCATCCTTTTTTTAAGGGCCACTACACTCTCTCTTTCTCTCTCTCTCTCTCTCTCTCCCTCTCTCTCTAGTGCTGCATATTTTTTGTCTCAAAAGAAACTGAAAAAATCCCCACTTTTCACATCAACTTTGGGGGCTGTTTTTGTTTGCTAGTTCTTAAAAATGCAACAGCTGACTTTCATGTTTACAAATGTACATTAATTAACAAGACACATTGGGTTTACTGAAAGTTGAGTGCGTGATCTATTTTGCTAGAGGTTTATCATGCTGTCATAATAATTCATCAAAGAGACGACATTTTGCGGACAATGCCGGTCAACCATTACAATACACAATTGGGTCACCTGTGGTGGACCTTATGGACCAGCCTGTAGTTCTTATGCCTCTGGTGTGGCAAGGCTGAAATACCGCAGGCACAAAACATGTGGCTTGAGCCCAGCCTTGAAGAGACAAGCACATTGATTCGGAGCCTGATGATAAAGGCAGGCAATGTGACTTACAGTTTTGCCCATGCTACCTCTTATGCTTAGCTTGCCATGGCTGTTAAGCAAAGAACTGGCACAGTCAAACAATCATGTTGCAAGACATTGAAAAGGTCAAGTTATCATAGGGTTGTGCATTACGCAGGACTATTTGAAACACTTCGATACATACTGTATGCTTCTTTCTTTGGAAAGTAAAATAATGGTTAAATCTATGTACAGTGGTACTTCGGTGTAAGAACAGTCTGCTTTAAGAACGATTCGGTTTACACACTCTGCAAAAACCGAAAATAGTGTCCCGGTTTGAGAACTTTACCTCGGTCTAAGAACGGAATCCGAACGGTGGAAGGGCACCAGTGGTGGGAGGCCTCATTAGCGAAAGCGCGCCTTGGTTTAAGAACAGTTTCGGTTTAAGAACAGACTTCTGGAACAGATTAAGTTCATAAACCGAGGTACCACTGTACAGATTTAACCATTTAACCATTAACTCCTCCCAATTGTAAACGCATTCTAATTAAATATAAATAGGCATTATTTCAGAGTACAGTGCCTCTTCGGTAAGTATCAAAGCTGATCATCTTTCTTCTTTTTCAAATTTTTATTAGGGTAATTTAGGTCAGTGGTTGGGTGGTGGCAGCAGTAGGGGGACCTCTAACAAGGCTAGGGAACTATTGTGGTTCAAATGACACCTCTTCTTTCCCTTCTCTTTGGCTCTGATCTGCTGCTGTTTGGACAAATTCAGATAAGTCTGGACTGAGATCCCTGGAGTGACTATAGGCATTGATTGCTGCCACACTGTATGTTATATGATGGGGAAAGTGCTGCTGCCTCTTTCTAGCTGTCCAACTGTGTGCTCTTTATGAAGGGCATGTGTGCACCAGAATGGGTGATGTAATGTTTTCCTTGTATACACGACTAACATAGCAGGAAACATCCCTGGTGGTCTAGAGTTGGTGAAGTTTGTAAGGATGTTGTGTCTTGTCAGTGATACCATAGAATCATAGAATTGTAGAGTTGGAAAGGGCCACAAGGGTTATCTAGTCCAACCCCCTGCAATGCAGGAATATTTTTGCCCAACGAGGGGCTCAAACCCCACAACAATGAGATTAAGAGTCTCATACTCTACTGACTGAGCCATGTTGGCTACTGTTCCATACTGTTCCATACATGTTGGCTACTGTTCCATACTGTTCCATACATGTTGGCTACTGTTCCATAACTACAATGAGACTAAGAGTATCATACTCTACTGACTGAGCCATGTTGGCTACTGTTCCATAACTACGGTGCCTCTGACTCTCTTGCTAGTTGTGCATAGGGCTGTGATTGCATTATACTAGTAATAGCCTTAGCATAACACTGACCACAGGGCACCACAGGATTGCCTTGCTTATTCTGGTATTCTAAAAAATGTTCTGGGGCTGGACGCTGACACCAACTAAGCTCCGGTTGCCTGCCCTCAGGAGCTGTCAGATGAACCAGTGAGTTGTTATGAATTTAATTGTGAATGTCAAAAGAAAGTAATCTCATACCATGGCTGCAATCCCCCTCTCCAAGTGGATCATGGCCTAAAGCTGTCATGAGTCCTAATATCTTCCCTCCCTCTTCCACAACACTCTTTCCCCTTCCTTCTTGATGTGCCCTGTGGGGGTCTGTCAGCTTAGGTGCCCCGGCTGAATGCAGTTGCTGTTCCAGAAACGTGGAATTTTCAAGGAGACTAACCATATGAACTGCAGAAATGGTTTGGCATGGCTTATTCCTGTTGCCCTCCACACTCCTGGCTCAGCAGAAGACAGGTACTCTGAAGATTGCCGATCCATGAGAGGGGATTGTATGAAACACAACCTTCAAAAAGTGTGTGTGTAAAGGAGATTCCTGATTGTGCCAGACGCTCCTCCTGTGAGGACGATTGTTGAAATGGTGCTGCCCCCAAGCTTCAGAGTCCAAGCGAGACAGCATAGTCACAGCAGTAATAATCTGTTCTGAAGGAGGGAGGGGAGGGAAAGAAGTGCCCATTGCACTTGATCTATGTGTGCCCAACCACTACATTTTATATAAAAGACCATCACTGTGACGGTGCTGATCTTCAGGAGCTTCCAGCGACACTCATCTGTTAAGTAGGACAGGAGGATCCAAGCAAGTGTTGATTGCTTGGGCTGTCATAGGAAAGTGTAAGTCTTCTAGTGTGAAAGCATCATTTTTAACTTTTGCTTATGCTGCAAAGACATTTTGAAGCTATCGCTGGCTTTTCCTCCTTAGTAGCGGATCCCCGCAGAGAGCAGGCTTGCATTCACCGACTATTAGCTGATAGGTGGCAACCCCAAGCCAGCTGCATAACTGAGCTCACTGTAGGGAGCTCATTTGTGCAACCAGTTCCTATAGAAAGCAGGTTTGGTGTCACTGCCTGGCAGCAGATGGACAGTGACTTTAGACCTGCTGATCAGTGGTGCTCCAAAGCACTTTAGAAGCCTTGCATGGTGCTTTAAAGTCCCAGGAATAATCACCTGACACCAGTGTGACATCAGATGGTTGGCAAGTAGGCGGCCTCATCTAGCTGTCAGATTTGCTCCACGTGGCATAGGGGAGATAAGAATCTCACTCACTGTCCAGATCAGGTTCCCCACTTCCTCTATTCTATGGCTGTGGTCTTCTTTCAGGATTGCAAGATATTATTTATTCCCCACTGCAGACAGCATTCCCCACTCTTAGCATGTGGGGATATAACCCAGGGACAGCTCCAGATGGTGGAAAATTGGGGTATTTGCCAGCAGAGAACCCAGAGGTCTGTTAGTGTTCTATTTAAACTTTATTTATTTAATAAACTTTTTTTTTTGTACACTGCTACTCCTAAAAGTGATTTTGCAGCAAACATCCACATATACAATAAAAGCCATGTAAAAATTTACCACAGGAGATTAACTATTATGGAAATAAGCTTTGCACAGATGATCTTAACAATTTGCATGCACCCTAAGATTATTTTCAGTTTACATGTCTGGCCTCTTCTGGATAAGGGGGGACACTGTGGATGGTATGACTAAGGGTTCTCAAAATCCAGGTGCCTGTGCCAATCGAATCCCTTCACCTTGGACCTTCCAAGATGCTAATATACTTTTCCTGGTGGATTTTTTCCCTTTTCTTTCTTTCTTTTGCTATTCAAGAACAGGTTGGAGAGCAGTATCGTTACTTTGGCTTGGAAGAGATAGTCTTGATGAAGTTGTCAAGAACCTATTGCTGCATCTTATACATAGAGACAAGAAGAGCTCATATAAAGATGATGGCACAAGATATAAAATGCATCTTCAGTATCCAAAGTATTCTGCTTCATTGATTACGCAAAAGCTTTTGACTGTGTCGATCACAGCAAACTATGACAAGCTCTTAAAGAAATGGGAGTGCCTGATCACCTCATCCGTCTCCTGAGAAATCTCTATGTGAGACAAGAAGCTACAGTTAGAACTGGATATGGAATAACTGATTGGTTCAAAATTGGGAAAGGAGTATGACAAGGCTATATATTGTCTCCCTGCTTATTTAACTTATATGCAGAATTCATCATGCGAAAGGCTGGACTGGATGAATCCCAAACTGGAATTAAGATTGCTGGCAGAAATATCAACAACCTCAGATATGCTGATGACACAACCTTGATGGCAGAAAGTGAGGAGGAATTAAAGAACCTTTTAATGAGGGTGAAAGAGGAGAGCTCAACATCAAAAAAACTAAGATCATGGCCACTGGTCCCATCAACTCCTGGCAAATAGAAGGGGAAGAAATGGAGACAGTGAGAGATTTTACTTTCTTGGGTTCCATGATCACTGCAGATGGTGACAGCAGTCACGAAATTAGAAGACACCTGCTTCTTGGGAGAAAAGTAATGACAAACGTAGACAGCATCTTAAAAAGCAGAGACATCACCTTGCCGACAAAGGTCCGTATAGTTAAAGCTATGGTTTTCTCAGTAGTAATGTACGGAAGTGGGACTTCCGGTCGGCGCGCTGGAGCAGACGGTCGGGGGGACATGTCGCTGGTGACATTCCCCGACCCGACCGGGAAAAGGGGTGACCGCGACAGCACAGCGGCCCCCCAAACCCCCGGGAATAGCGTCCCGGGGCCATCAGGATCCGGCTGAGCTCAAAACGCCGTTCCTGCTCCCCGGGAGTCCCGAGCAAGGGCTCCCGAGGCGAGCGGGAGGCGGAGCTCCTAGGATCAGTAAACCCCGTCGGGAGAAGCTGCGAGACCGGCTGTCTTCGTGCGCGCCGATTCCTCCAAGAAATCAACAATTCGGACTGGAGGTGTGAGTACTAAAGACTTTAATTTGAATTTAATTAGAGACGGGCTTGGGACCAAAATCACGGAGGTCTGTCCCCTGCCATTGAGATACTGTAACAGGAAACTGCTACCGAAGCATTTGAACTGCTACTAAGTTATACCCTGTAATGGAGATCTAACCCATTTGCAACCCCTGGTCTTGGGGGTAGCTGAAGGGAAGTGGAAATTTGACAGAAATAGTGGACTGATTTGTATTATTGGATATATTGGATTAAGAATTTAAAAGTGACTTTGATTTTGACTGTGGAAAGCTGTGCCCTTGAACATGGCGGACAACCATGATTTAACTGTGTGGAAAATTTTGCAACTGATGGAGGAATACAGAGCTGAAGCCCAAGACCACGCAAACAGGATGAGACAAAGTCTAAACAAAGTCAATGCCAAACTAGATGCCCAGCTGCAGGTGGAGGGGAAATATCACGTCAAGGCCAAAAAACAAGAACAGAAACCAAAAACAATCAGCTGCAAGTAAAAACTTTTTAAATACAGGAAGAAGGGAGTTGCTAAGCGACGTAATACGACAAAGATCATAAGGAAAACTGGCAAAATCCAAAACAACAGAAAGCAGCAGAGAGAAGAACCAACAGGCCTGGCTGAGCAACTGGAGGTTTGGCTTTGGACTTGGAAAAATACTTCACAAGAGAGACAATGGTTTTGGACTTCGGTGCTGGCTGGAGTGGGCTGAAGAAGATATATAACTACTCATTTTTTTTGGATTTCAGGATAATGATCAATGGACATGGCAAAGGAATGATTATGAGAAACTATTATGATTATATATTATTTAAGATAAGACTAAGGACAATATTAAGGCTACATACCTAGGGATTGAGGGGAGGCGGAAGGAGAATATGTATTTGAAGTAAAGATAAAAATATGCTGAGGAGATATTTGTTAGTGTAAAAGTATAATATTGGAAGTGAAATATTAGAAGAGGAAATATGAACCTGTATAGAATTGGAATTTAAAAATAATGGAAACAGTGGGGAGGATGCGAGGAAGTCATATGACAATGTTAGTATAATAAAAGTGACCTGGCCTGGGAAGAAGGCCAGGCCCCGGCAAAGTTAAGGGAACAACAAATAAGGTCAGGAATATAAATAACGGGTATCCCTGTGAGAGGGGGGTAAGATAAGGGTCCCTCAAGGTGAGGGGAGGAGGAAATGAAAACCTGACTGTGATGAAATGTAAAATGCCTATAAAATTGAAAAACCAATAAAAATTGTTTTTTTTTTTTAAAAAAAGTAATGTACGGAAGTGAGAGCTGGACCATAAAGAAGGCTGATCGCCGAAGAATTGATGCTTTTGAATTATGGTGCTGGAGGAGAAGTGCAAGAAGATCAAACCTATCAATTCTTAAGGAAATCAGCCCGGAGTGCTCACTGGAAGGACAGATCCTGAAGCTGAGGCTCCAATACTTTGGCTACCTCATGAGAAGAGAAGACTCCCTGGAAAAGACCCTGATGTTGGGAAAGATGGAGGGCACAAGGAGAAGGGGACGACAGAGGACAAGATGGTTGGACAGTGTTCTCGAAGCTACCAACATGAGTCTGACCAAACTGCGGGAGGCAGTGGAAGACAGGAGTGCCTGGCGTGCTCTGGTCCATGGGGTCACAAAGAGTCAGACACGACTAAACGACTAAACAACAACAACAACAAAATCCAAAGTAGGCCTGATTGCTTATGTAAGCTCTAGCAGGTTAAAGAGTATGATACTAAGCACACTTACTTAGAAGTGAACCCCTCTGAAGTAGGATTTGCTTATGAGTAAACATATGCAGAAGTCAACTGCAGAGTTGCAATCCTTTGCACACTTACTTGGGAACAAGTCCAATCCTAGCCATTTTGGCAAGTAAATGGTATGTAAATTAATAAATAGTAATAAAATAATTCCATGAGGACCTACATATGAGTAAACATGGATAGGCTGAAACAACAGGAACATTCAGGTTTTAAACTGTACACATTATATTTTTACGCTTGAAGGTGAGTTTAGCATTTTAGTGCATGGAGGGATCTTAAGAGTGCTTTGGGATGGATAGATTTGAAAGTGACAAGCATACTGAATCAGCACACCTGACACTCACAATCCACATGGGTCCATCTGTGCTGATCCTTGTGCTGATTGCTGCTAGTCCAAACAGACTAGCAGGGTCAGCACAAGTCACACAGCAGCCACTGCAGAAACTCATGCTCTAGCTGGTAAATCTTTCTAGACATGACCCTTAGCCTCCTGTCTTTATACTACTGTGTTGAGTAGTCCCACTCCACCCCCCACTAAGATTCCTCCAGAGAGTGTGGTTTGAAGGCTGCAGCTATTAATATTTGGGGGCAGCAGAAGAAATTCTATGTTGCAGGGAAAGATCTTAATTTGTTCTCCCTGTCTCCTTCATATTCCTCATTTGCAGCTCCACAGCCGAAAGAGGGGAGGACAGAAAGGAATAACCCTTACTCGTTTATACTATTCTACTGAGCACACTTATAGAGGTTAGTTTCACTGATATTGGGGGACTACCCTGTGAAAGTGTTTAAGAGTTCATGACTTTTCCCATCTACAGTATTTTCGTTCTACTGTAGTCAGATTAATTGCAGGAGTTTTACTGAAATATTTGTATGATACCCATTATATCCCAAGATAGTAGAGGTATGCAGCAGATTTGGACAAATCCTGCACCAAAGCAGGATGTTTCAGAAGCATTCTGGGCTTGTCAAAGGCGAAGTGGGATCTATATGAAGTGCCCCAAACCAAAGTTAGTGATTCAAACCATGGGGGATTCGAACAGCACTTTGGTGATTCATGTGTTAAAAAACCAATGCAGACAACTTGTCTGCTAAAAGTGCAGCTAATGGTCCACTTAAGGAAAATGCGGGGCAAGGTGAAGAAGAACTCCATTGTTCTGGACAGGTCACACTTGCATTGAGAAGGAATGACTTAACCCAGACTGAGATGTTGCATGATTCACAGTCAGAAGAATCTAGTGTGTCTGCAAATTCCATCAAATTCTGCCCAAAATGAACAAAAACAGTAAATGTTTCCTTTAAAAAACCCTTTTTAAAACTTGTTTTTATGTCACAAGATACTGGACCTATTTTCCTGTAATATGACAGATGTTATTCACTCTGAAGGGGCTACAATGGCTGCAAATTTCACCAATTTCTGTTGTTTTGTTCCCCAATAGAGAAAAGAAGGGGAATATGAAGCCTGGTCTTTTCCAAAGTGGACCAAAGCTTGGATTCTGAGTTGAACAGGGCAGCCTCTGAAGTGCTTCAGACCAAGATGTGCTATTTTCTAAAGCACCAATGTGGTGTCTCAACCAAATCTTGTGGATGGTGCACACCCCTACAGGGTAACACTTCAGTGTCATCATAAAATCCTTAGCACAGAAGAAAGACATTACAAATTAATGACATTGGGGAAAATACTCCATATCCCATTCCTCCTTCTGCTCTTCTGCCTCCTGAGTGATAATTCTTAACAGTAATGATGCTTCTTCAATTCCAGATAGTGTGGTTGAATTAAAAACAAACTAGTAGGCATTCTTTCCCCTTGGAACTCTCCTACTTTTTTTTTTTTTTTTTAAATATCTTTGCTTTATATTTACATGTGTTGTGGAGATGGAGAAAACAAGACCTTTTAACCCTAGGTTTAGTTTAATAGGATGACTTTCAGCAGCTGAGGGAGGGTTGTGTTAATATACACAGAAAGTGATGCTAATCTGTCCTTTATGCTTGGTGATAGACTCCTCTAGGATTTGTGAACAAGGTCACATGTCTAACTAAGATGATGTCATTTCAAATCAGTTGAATGTATCTACCCCAGTGGGATGCATTTATTATTTTGCAGTTGTAAGATTTTTCTTTGTTTTGCCATTCTAGTTACACAATTGTACATAATATAAGATAATTGAGCTCGTTTAGATACACAAGGCAAAATACTACAATTTTAAATTAATGCATCACTTCTACTCGTCCTAAATATTGTAGAAATACATTTCCATGTGAACAAGTTCCTGCTTTGCATGAAATATTTGCATTTTTATCTCATGAGGACAAAACTGCATTGTGAATCAGCCAACATTCTCCTATTCAGATTTTAGAAAAAAAAAGATTTACAAACATCTCAAGAGGACCTGAGAGTGATCTTCCCCTCTTTCTCCCATGTTCTGTCAGGCAATTTTTATTTTTTAAGGATGAACAGAGTTACAAATCAGAACATGTTTAGGACTGCCTGTTTATCCCAACCCCCTCACTATCTCTTTTCTAATCCCTTCCATAAAATGTTTTAATTGCATACAGTTAATGTGAAATAATCAAAACATACATCTCATTTAAAAATTCATATCAAAAACTGCAAACAGATACACAACAAAGAATTAATGTCTTGGCAAATGTTATTTGACAGCCATTTGACAGAACAATCTCTTAGTAAAAAGGAAGTCTATCTATAAAAATGAGATGGAATTGTTTGTATGTGGTTTCTGCTCTGACTATAATCTTTTTACAAATAAAGAAGGTCTCCCACACCAAACTTTTACCTGCTATAGAACGAAAATTCATATAACATATGAATTAGTGGAAAAATATTTGTGAAACTTAACCAAGTTATATATCCTTTGTGTACATGTTTTTAATATGGCTCTTCAAGATCACATAGTATGGATTAGTTTCCCCTTAACACTTTTTGTAGTCACAAACAGGATATAATTAAGAAATGGATTTTTCACCACTGCATGCTTGTGCATAAGGGGGACGTTGTAATATGCAGTGCTGAATTATGTATTGGACATGTAGTACAAGGTTTGTGTGTAGGGCATACTATTTCAGGGCCAAACTATATGTGATTACATGCATCTTTAGATTTAACCTACATAGTTCCTCCCCCTCATTTAAGTCGCCTCAAGTGAGGGAGGGGGGAGCATAATTATCATATTTGCAGCTGGGAGGGAGGGGGGGTATAATCTTTTCCTCCCATGCTTCAGTTCTGGGGGAAATCCTTCCTCTGAAGTCAGTATTTGCATTGGAAAGGAACCCCCCATTGGCACCAATTGTTGAAAAGCCAAAATAGATAGACCAATATCTTAAAGGGCAGAATACAAAATACCTTGGAAAATAAAGGAAACCTTATAATTGCTAAGTCTATGTCACGATTTGAACCATTATGGTTTATATCTGAAGTGAAACATTGATTTGAGGCTTGGCATCTACATATTTGTGACCATAATAGGCAAAGGACATTGACTAGCGATGTATATAATGTGCTAATAGCTACATTACAGCTAGACAGACTTCAACATGGCCACATGTGCCAAACAATTTCACCTCCCCCAAATGCTGAAGGGTATTTCGGTAAACGAATACGGGGGGCGTGGCCTCGTCCGAACTAGGGCCCAAAGGCACGCCCCATACCGGTGGTCACAGGGTGAGTTCCTAGCTGACGTGCCTCGCAGGGGCTCACCTTGGGTGGCTATCCCTTCCCGGACTTCCAGCAACAGCGGGCTGGAGTCAGATATAGTCGGTTAGTTCCAATGCCTAAAACCCAATACCTCTCATCCCGTAATCAATAAAGTTGTGGCCTTATTATTCCCATTAACCTTATATTTCGTGTCCTGTGTCTTTATTTCACGTGGGGGGAGGGACATCGCCACGCAATCCCCCATTGGCACCAATTGTTGAAAAGCCAAAATAGATAGACCAATATCTTAAAGGGCAGAATACAAAATACCTTGGAAAATAAAGGAAACTTTATAATTGCTAAGTCTATGTCACGATTTGAACAATTATGGTTTATATCTGAAGTGAAACATTGATTTGAGGCTTGGCATCTACATATTTGTGACCATAATAGGCAAAGGACATTGACTAGCGATGTATATAATGTGCTAATAGCTACATTACAGCTAGTCAGACTTCAACATGGCCACATGTGCCAAACAATTTGTTCGCTTACGTATTCTAAGAGTCTTGCCATTTGAAGCCTTTCCTTCCCTCTGCCCAAGTTGTTTGGATTATTAAAGTTTTCAAGGGCTGTGTTTTATAACCCAATAAATCAGTACAGCTCATATAGCTAGGTGCAGTCGAATTAAATTTTATTGGATTTGGCTACTATCAAGTACACAAACCATTTTAGGCACTATTATTGATGTGAAACAGTTAACACCAAGAACTTAGTAATTGATCATTTGGCCTACCAGCATATAAGCATCTGTCTCTTGTTGCATCTTGTTAAATACAGTTACTTTTCTATTTCTATTTCTAACAATTTAATCTTTTTAACCATTTCATCTTCATTTCATTTCAACTACTTACTGTGGCACAGAACTTCAGGAACAGCCTTAGCCAATCTGGTACCCTCCAGATATTTTGGACTAAAGCCACGCTGGGACTGACGATGAGCGTTGTGGTGTAAAACATCTGAAGGATGCAATATTGATGAAAGCTGTTCTAGAGTTGCAGTCTTCAAGTCGCCTGCTCCAAGTAGTTTGGAGATGAAAAAGTCAAGGTATTGTGGGCAAGGTCACCCAGAGAACACTTGTGCCAGTGGAGCTTTGCTGGGATGGTGGAAATTTAGTTTAACATTTCCTTTAAACATTCCTTCCTCCTACTCAGCCACCTGTTTCTTTTTTAAAAATATTTTAAATTAATTTTTCATTAATAACAATCTAATGGAGGCCACATTAATACCAAATCATACCAAATCATAATACAATCAAAAAAGCCAATTACTCAGTTCCAAATTCAATATTTTTGGATGACTTCCTGTGTTCTGGCTATCAGGAGTTGATGTTATTCCTTGGTCCTGCTCCAATTCTCTTAATTAGTCCAAATACCACAATTCTGATCTTAATCCTTTGTTTTAGCAGCCACGTGTGATGACTTTCATTTGTATTTAATAAATCCATATCCATTAACTTGCAGAGGGAATTTATATCCTGTAATTTTCTGTATGAAATATTTGTTTACCTTCTTCTTTTCCTTCATGTTGTAATCAATCAATTCTCTTCAACATTGCCCCTCCTTCGAGAACTAATTTCTTATTACGCTACAACTTCTCCATTTTGCCTCTCCAAAACCGAAAGCACTCCAGCGTCCGGCCCCAACTCCTGGCTTACTTGCAGCATTTGTCTCTTTTGATCCTTTCCAACCTTCTAACGAGCTGGGGTCTCACCAAAACCATAATAAATCAGAATTAGAGCCCTATTGAGTAGGCAATGTCACAAGTAATCACAGTATTTCACACAGTCTATTATTTCAAGTACTCCGAAAAGAAAATTATAAGTTCTTATTGAATCCCTCTTGCATTCCATATATAGTTGTAATCCATTCAGAGAAGCCTTGTTGAATCATAGCACAGTAAATATAACGTAAATATAATATAAAAAGAGAACAAAGGCTCCCCTTCACTTACGTAGCATTCCAGTTACGACGAGAGTCCTTTCCAGTTCAAAACCTTGGCACTCAGTGGCTGATTCATTTAGCAGGTTATCTTTCTCCTTCATCTAGAACACGTCTGTTTCTTAAGTCCAAATTCAGATCCATCTTACAAGAAACAGAAGTACCTCCGCTCATGGTGACTGCATTGGGGAGTTTCCAATATGTACAGTGCTATGCACTCTGCGTCCCTGTCCCCGCATTCCACCGGAGAGAGAGGCAGTTATCGGACGATCTGGAGGGGAAGCTCTCCCCAACCTGACCTGGGGGGGGGGGTAGAGCTTGCAAGGATAATTACTCCCAGATTGTCCTTAACTGCACGGCTGGCATACGCTGCCGTGGGATCTGCTGTTCGCCATGGCGGCAGTGCTGGAAGTTCCTCAGCCACCTGTTTCAGCCAACATAGCAACAGTGGCACAGTGCCCTATGTCTCACTTGAAAGTTTCTGTCAGCAGCAAGCTGGCAATGACATGGGCACCTGCAGGAATAGGGGTAAGGGAATGAAATACTGAAAGAGGAGGGTAGGCTAGTTCTCAAAAACAGAATAATGTTTGTACAATATATTTCATACCTCAGGTTGTACAAATGCTATAAGCTCACCCTTTATTTTAAAATAGAATCTGGAAATCTGGGCCAACTAACTGCCCTTGAGTCCTCCTTCCCCGGACACCCATGCGCAATGAAGATGGAGTGTTGGCTTATCTCAGGTGGTGCAATATCTTTTGCTGGCCCTGACATTTGGTAAAAGTGCAGGAGCCCTGTCCTCTTTCCCTATCTGGCAACCCTAGCTGATGAGGATATTGCTTGTTGTTACCTGAAATGCTTCCCCTGATAATTTCTGAAAGTACAACAGCTAAGACTATGGGATTAAACCATACTTTCTCCCCTAGTTGAAGTCAGTGCACAACCTTATTGTGCATGGCAGGACTGTGAGAAACACAGCAAATATGTGCTTTCTTCTTGGCAGCTGATTCTCTCCTGCCACTCATGTTTAAAGGAGGAGCAAAATTCAGGTAGAATCAAGAGTCATTTTAGACTTGGGTGCAGCCTAATTCAGAAACATAATCCATGGCATGGACAGCTGCTCAAAAACATATCCATGTGAAGCATCCATGTGGCAGGCCATGAATATGTTTACTTCATGTGGTACCAGAACGGCAAGGGAATTGAACAGAGAACACAAAGGGCTAAAAAAGAAAGTATGACTAGGAAAAACCTGATCCAGAGTAAGAACAGAGAAAAAAATATTGAGAATGAAGCCCATGATGAGCAACCACAGATTTGGATGTTGTGATGCCTGAACAGAATAAATATATGTGTTTATCCTCATGTGACAATATCTAGACTCCCATTACAATACCATATGGACACCTCAGTTTTGCATAGATAACAAAGCTGCAAAGGAAAAGAAGATCATAATGATATCTATTTGCCTGTACCACTAACATATTTCAGGGGTAGGGGAGATATTGTTTTCTAACTCTGTTAACAACAGATGCTGATTCATTTGGGCACTACCACACCAAGCTTAGTTTGCCAACAGTCAGACCTCACCTAGGTGCTTTCTTACTTACAACCAGTCTAGTCAGTTTCCTTGCCCTTTGTCTGTGCTACACCTCACAGAACTCAACATAAAGGAGGATGGGAACAAAACTAAAATTACCTGACTCTGCCTGTCATTGGCTTTGTCTCCACCTGCTGGAGTGTCTCTGTCATCTGCCCAATGGGCACCAGATACAGCTTAGCAGAATAGCTCTTTAAGAAACAGAGAGGGAAACAGAACCAGCTTTAGGGCCTTTAATACAAGAGTCATTGTCAGACTACTTCATCTCCTTCAGCCAACTGTCATGGGGTTACCTGCTCCTCTGCTTCCCCACTTTCTCTGTCCTTTGCCAAAAAATGTCCTTGCATTCAGGTTGTTCTCCCCCTCCTTTCACTTCAGAGCAGCTGTATAATTCCCCCACCCCATCATTTTAGCCCTCACACATGTCTGCCCAACAGTGAAAATGTTGTGAACTCGATATCACAGCAGCTTGGCTAATGCCTGTGGGAAGGGTTTATAAGTGACGGTGTGCAGCAGGCAGCTGTTGACAGGTGACAGTCAGGTTTGAGCATATTATGTTCCAGATTACAGACATCCATTTAGCTAAGTTCCCCCTGTGATTTCTGATAAAAATTGGTACTTTTATGCTGTTGGAAAAATCTGTTCCTTATTCAACAAATAATTATTGTCTTCCCTGATACTATCTAAAAAAGGGAGGAGGGTAAAATAAGGCATAGCAGTTAATTATTATCACAGTACTTTCCCTGTTTAGAATGACTAATATGGTGTTGCATTCATCTAACACTAATCCTTTGAGGCAAGACACTATTATTCCAAGTTTACAGATTGGGAACTGAGACTGACTTTGTTGGTTGTCAACTAGGAAATTCCTGAAGGGTTTTGAACAAAGATCTTCCACAGTAAAGAAAGGGTTTCAGGAGGGAACTCTAATTTAATTTATAACCTCGCCCTGACAGGGAGAGGCACCTATGGGCTTCTTCTTCTTCTTCTTCTTCTTCTTCTTCTTCTTCTTCTTCTTCTTCTTCTTCTTCTTCTTCCACTATTCCTCCCAAAGGAGCCCAAAGTGGCAAACACATAAATAAGAAAACAAAACAGTAAAATATCTAAGAACAATTGCAATACAGTTGGAAGAGAAAGGTCTTCAGAGTAGCCAAAAAGACAGCAAAGAGGGGTATTTGTCTAATATTCCAGGGGAGAGAATTTCAAAGGCTGGGTGTCACAACACTAAAAGTGTAGTTCCTACATTGTGCAGAATGGACTTCCTGATAAGATGGTATATTCTGGAGCCCCTCACTTGCAGAGGGCAGTGATCAGTTGGGTATAAAAAGGATGAGATGATACCGCAGGTTTATACACCTTTACACACTAAAGCCAAATCAAAACAAAACTTTTAGCAATTCTTAGCAATCCTGTGATGCAGGTTAGGTTGAGACACTGACCGGCCCAAGGTGACCCAGTGTACCTCACACAGTTTTGTGCCTTATTTGTACCTTGGTAAAAGATGGGCCACACTCAAAGGGTAAGGTGGCCAGATACAAAAGCAGACAGGGCTCCTTCCCCTTTAATATTTGTGTGCACAAGGGGAATATCAACAGGTTCTGTTTGCATGATAAACTATACCTATTGAAATTCCCTCAGCAACACAACTGTTAAAGGGAGCCTTGTCGTCTTCTGAACCTGGCCACCTTATCAGAGGGTGGAAATCTACCAAGCAGAACAGTTGAAAAGGCACATCTGTGTATATATATTTTTTGTTTGGCTCCCCCCGCCCTTTCCTCGAGCAGCCATGAAGGTTTTGCTTTGAACGGTGTCAGTTCTGGGAACTTGAGAGGCTGGGCACCTGATGGGCTTTTCATTCTCTTCTTTGTGTCTAGTTGGGAGCAGGTGTGCACGCAGCTTCTTGCAACAATGTCTGCACAGGCAGCCCAATTATATTCTGGAGTTAAATGTGTCTAAATAATAATGGGGTGGCAAGGGGAAGAATCCCGTGCCCCCTGCTTTCCATCCACTAATCAATAACACTGCTTGCCATGAGTGAGAAGTGAACATTTGGATTGCATCTTCCTAGTTAAGATGGGCTGCTTTGGAAAAGTGACCCTGGGCCTTCTTTGTAACAGCAGTTTCTGCCAAGCAGAGATTAAGCAGGTGGTGCTTTTCCCACCACTCATCTCTGTGCTGAGAAAACTCTCACCTGCTTCGTGTTAGGTTGATATCAAGGCTGTAAGAGCAGGACTAATAATGATACTAGAACCTTCCACATGAAGGCTAGGGTGGTGAGGTGGAAAAGAAGACAGGGCACCTGAACTTTCAATAGTTTTGGAGAAGAGGAGATTTTAGCTGTTTGTACAACAACAAAGGCATAGGAGCCCTCTTGGAGCCAGGAGTTAGTAACATGGCTTCTCCCCCCAAATCCTGAGAGCTGTATTTGGTTAAGTGTGCTAGGAATTGTAGCTCCGTGAGGAGTAAACTACAGTTCCCAAATTTTGGTGTGTGTGGGTGTGTCATGGAGCCATGGCTGCTAAAGTGGCTACTAAATGTGTTTTAAAGGCACAGTGTGGATGCATCAAACTTGGAACCCAACTTTGTGTTCTCTACCGGTACTTGGAAGACCAACTTGAGTTCAATGAGCCTCATTTGCAAGTAAGTGTGCATCCTCAGACCACTTATACAACATAGGTATTTCCCCTTATTTGAGTGTAAATCATTGGGATAGAATGTATATTTGATTTCAAAAGCTTTCTGTCATACATTAAGCTGCACAAGCGAAAATATGCTTAAAAGAGCCTGTACACATATACATAGAATCATAAAATTAATTGTAGAGTTGGAAGAGACCACAATGATCATCTATTCCAATTCTCTGCAATGCAGGAATCATAGCTAAAGAATCCTTGATAGATGGCAATTTAATGTCGGTTTAAAAACCCCAATGCAGGAGAGTCCACCACCTTCCAAGGTAATACTACTACTACTACTATTTTTATTATTTATACCCTGCCCATCTGGCTGGGTTTCCCCAGCCACTCTGGGTGGCTTACAGCATATATAAAACATAGTAAAATATCAAACATTAAAAGCTTTCTGAAACAGGGCTGCCTTCAGATGTCTTCTAAAACTTATGTACAGTAGTTCTTTATCTCCTTAACATCTGAAGGGAGGGTGTTCCACAGGCAGGGCGCTACTACCGAGAAGGCCTTCTGCCTGATCCCATGGTTGAACAGCTCTTATCCTCAGGACGTTCTTCCTAACATTTAGTTCGAATCTCCTCTCTTGTAATTTGAATCCATTGGTTTGCGTCCTATCCTCTTGAGCAGCAGAAAACATGTTTGCTACGTTACAAAAAAGAAAAAAGGGGGTTGGGACCAAGCTTGCTCCATTTTCCATGTGGCAGCCCTTCAGATATTCGAAGATGACTATCATATCACCTCTCTTCTCCCCTTTTCCATGTTAAACATACCCAGCTCCTTCAACCGTTCCTCATAAGGCTTGGTTCCCAGACCCTTGATGTTCCAGCTTGGTCAATACCCTTCTTAAACAGTGGTGCCCACATCTAGACACAGGATTTGAGATGTGGTCTGACCAAGGCTGAATAGGACAGTAACCTACTATTACTTCCCTTGGTCTGGACACTAAAGCAGTCTAGAATTGTATGTCATCCCAAGGGCCACAATTTAGGAGTTTTACTTTCCCAGTATGCTTTGGGTGTAAACTCTTTCTTTGGCCTTCTTGGCTCAGTTTTTTAAAAAAACAGCATTGATTCCCCACCCTCACACCATTTTGATTCAGGGTAAGTTTGCAAATCGCTGCGTTGTTGTTGTTGTTGTTGTTGTTGTTTTGTTGTTGTTGTGTTTGTTTGTTTTAAAAACCCAACCCTTAACTTGGCTCCAACCATTGGATGCTGCTGCGTTGCTGGATGCGCATTCCTAATGTAGAAGCATCGAGTATAAACAATAGAATCGAAACCTGCGTAGAAACCTCGGCTTTCCGCACGCGCTTTGCATTGTTCGTGCCGGAAACTTTCCTCTGCGCGACCACCCTCCTTTCCTCTTCCTCCTCCTCCTCCTCGTCCCCTCCCGACCCCCTGCTGATATTTCCTTCTTTTTTTTTTTTCTTTTTAGGTGATTGAAGGGGGAGCCGGTACAGGCGCTTCCCCTTTAAATTCCAGCTGTGTGGCTAGGAAACAGCTCTTCTCGTTGCAAAGCGCTGGGCTGGGGCTGCTGGTGTGAGACTGTCCTTCCACTTCCTGGCTCCGGCAGCCGGGAGAAGATCTGATCGCCCCGCCGAGTCCTCGGGGGAGAGAGAGAGGAAGGCAGAGGAAGGAAGGGGGCAGGCGGCGCGACTCCTCCAGACAGAGGGAGAGCGAGAGAGAGAGAGAGAGGCAGCCACACAGCCGGGGGTACCTTTTGGCTCCGGTTTCTCGGCTGCCCTGGGATCGGTAGCCTTCGCGGCATGTGCAAGAGAAGGATGGAGGTGGCTGGTTTCTAAATCATCCTGAAGACTATTTCCATAGTAACCTGCCGAAGTGGTGCAATTTCAGCGAACTGAGGCTTTCTCTCCGCACTTCCAGGATGATATCTGACAGGTAAGGCTTCTGGAGGACCCTTGGACCGCTGGTCTTTCTCTCGAGGGTCTATAAATATCCATATGTCTGTGTCTCGATTATCCTGTGTTTCCAAAGTTGTCTTTGGGCGGGGGGAATCGCTTTTTTCCAATTTGATTTATTTACCTGTATTAAAGAAATGATGTAATTTCTGGGCTCCTAACCCTTCCTACATTTTTTTTTTTAAAAATAAAGACAGCTGTGGGGGTGGGATTTTTTTTTTTAATGCTTCTGTTCTTCCGTTATTGTCTTATAAAGAGAGGGATGTTGGTAAGCGTGAACGTTTTATTCTGTGGCGTCGGCGGCAGCGGCGTAGATTGTGGACTAGTGACTTTAGGGAGCCGGGTCTGCTTGCTGGCTGCTCCAGAGGCGTGTGCCGAGTAGCAGCACCTTTGGCCCAGGGCAGCCTTTGCAGGCGCCGGATTGATGGGCTGCGAGGGGCTTTTTGGCAGATGAGAGAGGGATGACGCTTCCCTACCTTCTTTGTTTGTCCTCTTACTACATATTCTTTCCTCCGCCCCATTTTCCAGTTCCTCTTCTCCCACCCCCTCTGTTTGTTTGCCGGTTCCCCCCCCCCGTTTTTGCTTCTTTTATTGGGGTGGGGGCGGGCGAAGGCGTAGGAGAGAGAAGCTGGAGGAGGAGGAAGAGGAAAAATGCATGATGTACTGTGCCTTAAAACCTGAAATCCGGAGAACACCCAAAAGCAAACGCCAATATTGTCATCCCTTCTCCCGCCCTGGCTGGCCTAAAGCAGGCGATCAGCACGTTTTCGGTACACTTTATTGATCTTTTTTTCTTTCTCGGGGATTGTAGGTGCAGATGCATGTTGTGTCTCTCTCCAGCAGTGCAAGGCAGGCTGCCGCCCCGCTTTGAGAGGCGAGACACTATTGTGGTGATCAGCGTTTTCTCTGGGAGATGGATGGTACCTTGATCTCTCCCCAAAGCAGTCATTTAAAAGGAGTTAACGTTGAACATCCATTCTCCCCTGTAAGACAAGAGGTTGGCAGCGTTAGGGGTGTGTGGGCTGGAGAGACGGAGGAGGGAGGGTGAGGCTTGCTAGTGGCTGTATTTGAAGTGGGGAGATTCAAAGCAGAAGCTGACAGTTTGGGTGTTAAAGTGTGTGTGTGCGTGCGCGCGCCTGCGTGTGTGAGAGAAATGCTGGCTCTGTGCACGCGTGTGTGTGAGAGGGAGGGAAGGAAGGAAAGCGGGGAGGGGAGGGGGCGAAAGTAGAAGAAAGCAGCCTGTTGTTAATTGCCTAGGTTACAGTTCCTGCATCCATGCCTGCCTGGACTCTTCCAAGTCCTAGTGCCTTCCCTGTTTCCAGGTTGTATGCATCAGGTACAGCTGGAGAGTTCTGTGCTTCTGGGTGTGTGTGTGGCAACAATCTGATTCTGAAAGGGAGTCTAGCACTCAGTTAAATTCAGATGTGGGCAAAACGTATCTCGATCTAGCATTGAGTATAGAATTTGACTAACTTCCTCTCTGGCAAAGGTATTGCGCTATTATTGGTTGCCCAAAAGGAAGGTGGAGCTTTACACAACAATCCATTCCAGGCTTGGGATCTGGACATTTTCTGCCTGTCAAGTTTCTGTTAAAGGTACAGGAATCCTACCATTAGAATGCTGACAACCCAGTGTGAATATGGTGGACCCTCATAACAGTGTTGGAAGCCCAACTTCCTCAATGATTTATATTATTTGGTCTATTACTGGTGGAACTTTGAATACAACCTATATAACTTTGCCTAAAGTATTCTGATTTGGGGTTGGGAGAAAACAAGGTAATGCACAAGCAGAAGTATTTCTAGGGTTGAGACATGAGGACTCGGACTATTGTATTCTCATGTGACTTTTTCCAACTAGCAGGGGTGGCCAGTACTTTTTGCATTGGGGAATGGTAAAGCAGAAGGCAGGGAGGTCAACTGTAGGTAGAACCAGAGCCAACTAATTCTCGTATTGTCCCCATCTTCCTCCCTGCTGAGTTCTATAAGGGCAACACTGAGACTAAGAAGGAGAAAGCTAACAGTATAAGAAGAGCCTGCTTGATCAGGCCAATAACCCAACTCATCATCCACTTCTCACAGTGGCCAACCAGATGCCTTTGAGAAAAGTATGAAGGCAGGACAAGTGACAGGTGGCTGAGGGCAGGCTGAAGTTGGTGGGGCATTGGCCCATTTGCCTTAATAGATGATTCTCCATTGCCAACTAGAAATGACAAGCTGTTAAAAAATAGATAGTAATCTATGAGAGAGGTGGATGGGTGTGTAAATTACATATTGCTTAACACCCCACACCTGCTGAGCAGTAGCAAGGATCCAGGTTCTGTTTCCATTGGAAAATCAAGGCACAGCCAAATTGGCAGAGTCTTAGAAATACAGTTTATTCAAACATATTTACACCAGAAGCCTTCAGTAGAGGGGGGTACAGAACATTACACCCCCAAGAGTCTCTCTCATTGCTCCTCTCATAGTTTCAGCAAGGTTGGGTCCAATGCAGCAGCCAGTCATGGTCACTGGTCTCTCAGTGCAGCTTCGTAGAGCCAGCACTGTATGGGGTTCTCCCTACTCCCTACTTTCTCATGCTTGTTCGTTTGCCAAAAAAAGGACAACTTTTTTTCTGTGTGACTCCACGCCCATGTTTCCCAGGCAACCTCCCCCTCTGCCTTTGCCAGGGCCATCATCTCTGTCTGGCAGAAAAACAAGCTCAGCCTGTCAGCTTTGATTAAATTCCAGTACCCCAGAATCTAGAGGGGGAAATCTTGCATCCAGGGATCTGGGGATCCCTGTTTCCACACTAACCAATAACTCTTTCTTTCTTTCTTTCTTTCTTTCTTTCTTTCTTTCTTTCTTTCTTTCTTTGATTTCTATACTACTCTTCATCAAAAGATCTCAGGTTGGTTCACAAGATAAAAACCATGAGATAAAGGCACAAATAAATAGTTAAAACAGAAACAACTAAACAATACCTCCTACAAACACACTTGAAAGGCTGTAGAATATTAATTGGCCAAAGACCTGGTTGAAGAGGAAGGTTTTTGCCTGGCCCTAAAGGTGTATAATGAAGGTGCCAGGCAAGCCTCCCTGGGGAGAGCGTCCCACAAAAGGGGAGCCACTACAGAAAAGGCCTGTTCCCATCCTCCAGACCTCACATGGAGGAGGCACACAAAGAAAGGCCTCAGAGTCCAGATATATGTATCAAATCTAGCCTTGCTCACCCTGGTAACCGTGGTGTCTGGGGCTGATGTGGTCCAGAAACATCTGGAGGACTGCAGGGTGGCGAAAGCTGCTATAATGGATGGCAGAGTGGACTGAAAATGTCCCAACTGTTGTATTTGATGGTGACAGGAAAAAGAGAAGTGCTTGTTTAAGGGGACCAATATATTGACCATAAACCTGTATTTGGAAGTTCATATCAAGTGCAGGTACCTAGAATGAAGGGCATTTACTTGATTAGCAACTAAGCCCGTGTCAACACTGTTCAGTGCTGATGCATTCCAATGTGACTTTGTGTGGCTTATTCCTGCTGCTAAAACATAGGGCCAGTTATGATGCTACTTAGTACTACTGCACAGAAACCATTTCTACAAGGCTCCATAACACACTGGAATGTGAGGTCGGTTTTTTTGCAGGAAAATATGAAGCCATGTCTTATTATGCCCAGGTCAGACTATTGGCGCATCTGGCTGAGTACTAGCAACTCTCCAGGTCAGAAGTCTTTTCCTCTCTTACTTCCTGGGACCCTTGATAGGAAAATGCAATGAATGAACTTTGGACCTTCTGCAGGCAAAGCAGGTGATTTATAAATGGACCTATGGTCCATTTCCCACTTGTTTCAGTATCCTCGTAATAAGGAAGTGATAATTTCTATGTCACTAATTAATGCTTTTGTGTTTGGGAAAAACAATATATGTATATGGATGTTGGTGTAAAGGCAACAATCTATTTGCAGAATTGTTGCATAAATAGATGTTGAATTTCTGAAAAAGAGGCCTGGGGCTCTTTAAGAAGCTTGCTTGACAAAGTGCTCAGATGCCAGTAACATAACAAATAACATAATTTGTAATTGTGGTAATATTTACTGGAGAATGAATGGTGCAAGTGAAATTTCAACATTCCACAGAAGAACCCCATAGCCTACTAGTACCTATATGCAGCTATGGAAAAAAGGCAATTTTTGGTACCACAAGCTGTCTTGGGCTAGAGTTTGCTTTACCAGATGCATCATTCTTGGCAATCCATGGAAATTTATGCAATAATACATTTGCATAATGTGCTGGACTATTGTTTCATTTCACCTGCAAGCCATGGTTGGTTGGCTACCCCTGGCCACTGTAGAATCTCTGTATTTAATAAGATGATTCCATAATAGTAACTTCGGCCTGCAATATCTCATTGCCATTCAGCCACATGATACATAGAAGTTGCATCAAGGAGATAGTCATCCCTGCTAATGGAATCTAGTGAGAGACAAGAGCAGTTCTAGGCAGGCTTTACTAAAATAATAATAATAATGATGATTTAAAAAGACTTGCAGGATCCAAAAAGGAAATACATGCCCCAGCATGCCTTTGGATAAGGTCATTTATCCTTCCTTCTTAGCATAATTAATTATCCAGTTTATTCCATCAACTTTTAGTGAGGGTGAACTGCTGCAGGATTAGAAAACATGTTTTCAAAAAGTAGGAATTTTATGCCTCCCTTCTCCATTAAATAAACAAAAATGGTATTAGTTATATATAACATACGTGTGTGTGTGTAGTACAGGTATGAGACTCATCATTATTTATTTTTAATGGCTTATCTCAAGGGCTCTCTAAAGAAAAAATGAATGAAATATAAGCATTACAGAATGAAATATAAGCATTACAGTCAAGAGTCTAAAATACCTGTTACATCTTGGAACTGGTCTTCGTAAACTCCAGAAGAGCCCAGAGCCACCATCCTTGCCAAGTCCATGGGGCTTTGAATCTTTTCAGCAATACTGATTCCTAAAGCTTACTTAATGAGTTTTATGCCATTGCCCGATAATAAGGGGGGACGGACGGACTGATAATCTATCTACATTGAGAAGTTAGCTAATTCTGATGATATTAAGGTAATCACTGATTGTTACTGGAGATACACTGAGGAACTTTCAGGCATTCATAATAGAAACTGATACTCTTTGGTCCCTATCAAGGGCCAGACAAATGCACAATTATTTCATTAAAAAATTATTTCCTGCCAGATACCATCGTGCTGAAGCTTTTGCTCAAAGCAGGCAGAAGACTTGATTAGTCATCTAACGAGTGAAAATAGTTTAGTTAAAAAAGAAAAAGAAAAAAACACGGACGGCTCTTGTTTTAAACATGTAAAATCTGCAGGAGATTAATTTTGCTTATAAGCAAGTTGTATGCGCAAGCCAGGCGCATGGCATAAGCACTGCTAAGCTATTTTAGAGAGAATGCTGTTTTTCAGCTGATAGAACCTTCGCTGTCCTCCCATGTAAACAGACACGGTTCCTTACTAGATGTATCTAAATCTGTACTCCTATTGGGGGCAGGGCTATAATATTAGAATAAATGTTGTAATAGTAGGATATGTTTGATTGCAGCAGGCTGCCTTGGGCAGTGAGTACTCCTTGAATATCTTTTAAAAAGAGGCAAACACAGCTGTATGTCAGGGGTGCTTTATTTGCTGTGCTCTTGGTCTCCAAGGTTGCGTTCAAGCCTAAAATCCTATAAAAAGTACTATGGGGTTGAATAGGATTGCGAACAATGGCTGTATTCAACTAATTCCCCCCATTAAAATTAATGAGCATGATTGCTAGATCCATTAATTTCAATAGGTCTAGGTAAAGGCAAAGGGACCCCTGACCATTAGGTCCAGTCGTGGACGACTCTGGGGTTGCAGCGCTCATCTCGCTTTATTGGCCAAGGGAGCTGGCGTACAGCTTCCAGGTCACGTGGCCAGCATGACTAAGCCGCTTCTGGCGAACCAGAGCAGCGCACGGAAACACTGTTTACCTTCCCGCCAGAGCGGTACCTATTTATCTACTAGCACTTTGATGTGCTTTCGAACTGCTAGGTTGGCAGGAGCAGGGACTGAGCAATGGGAGCTCACCCCATCGTGGGGATTCGAACCGCCAACCTTCTGATCGGCAAGCCCTAGGGTCAGTGGTTTAACCCACAGTGCCACCCACGTCAATAGGTCTACTCTGAGCAAAACTTAGTTGAACACCACCCTTTAGGCCTTGAACACCTTCAGAGGACATCTGCTTGGAATGTACCAGAGTTTGAGCCAAAGTGGGAAACCTAAAGTGTGTGGGGGAGACTCTCTATTTGGTGGTAATAGAAATGCACTCTGAACTTGTTCGTGGGCCTTTCCCCTTCTCTCTCTTTTACTTCACACATCCCAAGGTTGAGCCTTGGCTTATTTAAAAACATGCTAAGGCTAAGTCCTGGTGAACCCTGGCACAAGCTGAACTGCAGTTCCACTGTTTGACCATTTGTAGTGTTATGAATAATACTGTATACCATTATTACAGCATGCTCTCATGAACAGTGGCATAATGCATATTTCTGCCATCTTCCACAGATCAATTGCATCTTTCAGCCAAGTCTGAAAGTATAGAATGTGCTTGGAGACTGTAGGCCTTCCCCCTCCCCCAAAGCTGGTAGAGAACATTTACATTTATGTTGCCATACTTGTCCTTTTAAGTCAGCCTCCAAGGCAATGTTGTGGTTCTTGTATCATTGCAATTTAAAGTTAATGATCCTGAGCTTCCTGTTGAAATGATGAAAATATTGTGACATAGCAACACAGGGGATAATTTTCAACCCTGAGGTTTTTTCCAGCTCTGGTTTGAAATTCAGCAGGAAGCCTTAGGTTTATCTTCAGAACAGAAACAGCAGTGACTTACCAGAAATGTATAATCAGATATATTTTAATGTTTTGGTATTAAGAGCATTGCATTTATAGAGCTGCTGTGAGAAAGCAGGGGCGGCTTGATAATAAGAATACCAAAAATAACCATTCTGTGCCTTTTTATTGTAATGTTCCTATCCTTCTCTAAGGAAAATATGGCATGCTGTCTAGGGCAGAAGAGCAATCCTAAGACTGGTGTTTTCATTCCACCCTCTGAAACTACACTATGTGATCTGAAGGGAGAGCTTTAAAATGCTATAAATAAGCTATGTGCAGTGATGTTATGTATTATCCCATGGTTCCTCCAGCCCAGGCATAGGCAACTTTGGCTCTCCAGATGTTTTGGGACTACAACTCCCATCATCCATAGCTAACAGGACCAGTGGTCAGGGATTATGGGAATTGTAGCCCCCAAAACATCTGGAGAGCCAAGGTTGCCTATGCCTGCTCCAGCCCAAGACACTTTGCTGCTTACAGCGAATAGCAAGATGGTGTCCCACCCATTTCCATGCACAGAAACCATGATGGGACAGTGTTCTCATTCCACTTCACCTGAGGGTAGCGGACTACCTTAAGAGGCACAGGGAAAACTGCATGACATATCCAGCACTGTCCTCCAGGACCTTGCTGCTTCTCTGTGTTCCCCTGCACCTGCTGTCTGAGGTAGCTTTCTCACTCTACCTAAGGGCCCTCAGCCCTCAGTTGAATGCAGCTGTACTCTAGCAGCAGATACCGTACGTTGGTATACATAGACTTCATGCTGAGGGAGACCTGGTAGTGCAGGGGAAACTATTTTATAAAGTTGCCATGCCAACAGCTGTGCTTTGTTTTACCAAAGAATCCAGTTGATCTGGGTTTTTTAAAGGTGAAAATATGTGCCAGTAGTTTTAATATGTGCCATGTGAAACATAATCCTATGTAGGCTAGTGAAGGAATAAGTTCAGAAGGACTTGCTCCCAAACAAAGCGTTCACATGTTTACTTGGCATGCCTACCTGGAAGTCAAGTCCCTTTGTGTTCAGTGGAATCTATTCCAGAGTAGAATGTGTAGGAATCCATATCTTCTGCCTTGCAATAGCTTATACAGAGTAAGGCTGTCACAATCTTGTTCAGTTAAGACTTGCACTGCTAAAACAGGGAGGTATGAGCATGAGAACAATTAAGAATCACATCATCTGGTTCATGGACTGATTTCTGTGGCAAGAGAGGCTAATGCATGCAAGTTTCCATCTGTTGTTTTTCTGCCCTTTTATTTTTAAACAAGAAGGTGGCAGAAGAGCACCCCCCCCTCCCCGCCAAGGGTGCTGCTGATCCTCTTCCAGTGCTAGGCCAAATATTTGGCCATAGTGTGAAAGATTAAATGGGGATTAGCCATGCTTCTGACAAACCCATCTGCATTGGTGCCCAATTCCTTTCAGCAAATCTGGCTCATGGACTGAATTAGTAACTACAGAGCTCGGTGTTACTTCATTATTGCATTTAATGATCAACACATTTTTAAAATAACTATTGATTAATTGATTTACAAGACTTGATTCATGGTGTACGATGCCTTTCTCAAATCTTTGTTGTTTTGAATCTACTCCAGTGCTTGATCCTTTTAATGTGCTTTCTTGAGAGTTGACATTTATCCACAGTGGCTTATTTGTTGCTTTCACATTTTTGTTTTACGTATTTATATCCCACTGGTAACCATCAAGAGACTGGGGCACCTTTCTTAGATTAGGGAGGAAAAACAAGAGTATAATAGCTTTATAAAACTTAGAACAGTGGTGACTCAGAACAACTTTTCTGCTTTCATAACTCTCGGACTTGGAGTCACCCACTGAAACAGGTTCAAGGGCGATCAAAGAAAGTGCATATCCACACAATGTGTAATTTAGGAAGCATCCACCTTAGGTCAGAAGTGAGTTTTCAACCAAAGGGCTGCATTCCCTCATGGGTAGCTTTCTAGGGGTTGCATACTGCTGGTGGGCGGGGTCGGAGACAAAAGTGGGAGGAGCAACAGATGTTACTCCCATCTTTGTTCAGCCTACATCCTCACCACAGGAAAGCTACCCTCCTCTCATCTCTCCATCCAGGCAACCATGAAACTTAATCATAGTTCCAGCCAAGCCAAAGCACTCAAGGAGGGTGCATAGTGCATGCCCTCCAACATTTCTCTGATGCAAATAGGGACGTTCCATTCCATAATGATAATTTTACTGTTTATACCCCACCCATTTGACTGGGTTGCCCCAGCCACTCTGGGCAGCTTCCAACATATATAAAAAAATAATAAAACATTAATTTTTTAAAATTAAAAAACTTTCCCCATACAGGATTGCCTTCAGACAGCTCAGGGGTCAGATAATTCCATACCCTCCAACATTTCTCCATTGAAAATAGGGCCATCCTGAGGAAAAGTGGGATATTCCAGGAGCAGATCAGAAATCAGGACAACTTCTCTAAATCAGAGACATCCCTGGAAAATAAGGATACTTGGAGGGTCTGATAGAAGGCCCAGTGTGGTGGCTTGGAGAGTGTTCCAAGAGTCAAGTAGTGACCTGGAGGGGTCATGCTTGGTCATGGAATTCTCCACTCATATATTAGATGGTTTTTAAAAAGACTTAGTTGTTTTGTCCATTAGATGTGACTGCAACATGGAATCTTATTTTCTTGGCAAGAGCACGTCTGCATACAAGGGCCCGGGGGCATGCAATGGGGATGGGCTTTTAGCCTTCATGACCTGCATATGTGACCTTCCATAGGCATCTGGTTGTCCATGTTGGAAAAGAACTGGACTGGATGGCCCTCTGATTCAGCAGGGCTGAATTTAAATTGGCTGTTTCAGTGTTATTTGGAGGGTTTGATTCTATCTTGCATATGTGAATTCTTCATAGGACCAACTTGCACATAGTGCACATAGAAAGAAAGCAGTTTGGGATACAGGAAAAAATACTGCTGGATTTTTAATTTTATTTCAGCAATGCTACAATTTGAGGAGATCTGAGCTATGAAAAGTAGAAAAGTCTATTCTAACAATAGTTATAAGGACTAAAAAAAAAAGTCCCCTTATTTACCTTTTATAAATGTAATCTGGGATCCAAAGACCTATTTTAGACAAGTCCTAGATTTTGGAAAATAACCTGCTCAGTTATTGACTTTCCCTCTGTCCCTGGTTAATGACAAAGCCATACCACATTGTTTTTTGATAACCACCTCTGTTTGATTTTTCTAAGTGCTTTGTTGTCGTGTGTGGGAGGGGTGGTGTGGAAGTCCAAGGTTGCTTTGGGGAACATCGAGTTAGTTTCATTTTCTCAAAGTGGTACCCACCCCATAAAGAAAGTGAAAAATAGTAACAAGATATCCATTGTTTATATTAAACAAGCAAACAAAAAACCCAGGTGTCAGAAGTACCTTCAAATTTAGCAGGATCTGTAGTGATCCCAAAGCGCACTTGTTATAAGCATTGAACACCTTATTCTTTGGGCTTGCATTGCACCAGTGCCTTTCCCCCACATTGTTTTATTCCCAACTGCACAGGCAAAAGGGGGACACCTAATATTATTGGGACATCAGATAGGTGAGCATCCTACCCACCTACCAAACTTGTCTGCATCCAGTAGTTAGATGGAGACAGTGGAGCCTTTTTATTTATTGTATTAAAGGAGGAGTGTAATGTGTGGAGGTTTGCCGTGCTAATACATACTTATTAAAACCATACTTTACAAGCATAATTGGCACAATAACAATCTGAATAATTTCTCTGTTCTTTACATTTCTTTGGCCTAGCTTCCTTTGCTTAGCCTCTCCTTTACCACTGTTCTTCATTCATGAGATGCAAAGTAAAGCAGATGCTGTGCTGAACACAAATACGTTATCAGTTCAGATGTCTACAAATAATGACATCAACTCACATTTTGTACATGCATCATTTAAACGATGCTACTGCTGTTATTGTCATGCAGCCATGATTGTTGTCATTATTATTATTGTTTTGAGTTTATCTTGTTCTGCAGAAGCCTCAAGAATAAGTCGGTTTCGATTAAGGTTATGTAATTTGATTTTAAAAGGTGTCTTATGTTGGGCACAAGATGTAAATTACTTTTTCCATTTAGATAGATTTAGTTTCTTGTTTATGCTGTTACTTTAGGACTATCTTTCCATGATCTTGCCCTTAAGATCTGACTTGATTAAGAACTGCTTTTCATTTAGCATTTGCTTTACATACATGGGCAAGTAATTGCTAAAAGTTGATTTTTTTTATGTAGATAAAAGTTTCAACAGAAAAATTACTCAAGTGACTTCATGCTGTGAAGTGTGTACTACATTTTTATGGGCTATTCCTCTGCTTAAGTGAGTAATATCAGTCGTTTCTGTCCTTTTAATGCTGACACTTGCTTTCTGAGCTGGCGTTTAATTCATACAAGTGTCACTGCACAATTTTTCCTCCTTAGAGTTGATGGGTACAGCCCACGAAAGATCAATGGTGTTCATGTTATATTGAAATTTAATGGGAATTTCATATGACCTTACCAAGGTAGGTGTCTCTGTTCTGCAGTAATGGCGGGCTCTACTAATGGTGGTCTGTTTTTAGTATAAAGTTTTTATTAAAGCTTTCTTAAAATAATACAATAAGATGAAAGAAACCAATCTAAATAATAACAACAAAAAACACACAGAGAAAGATACGGATGGGGTGAAAGACTCCATTCTTGAAGGTAGATCTTAACCCTTGTCTCATATAAAAAATGATGGGCCCTCCCACCTCTCACCTGGGAACCCTCATCCTGGGAGTTCTTTCATTCCCCTGCCTCTCACTCAGGGTCTTTCCACCACCCACCCACCACCTTCCTGCTACAGATCTAACAGAGCTGAATTGTACATTTACCTCAGTTAAGATTTCATGTTGGCACCTCCATCATGCCTAATACTAGTGAATACTAATGAACCAGCCCATCCAGGTTTAGAGGAGAAACTTGATTAATATTAACAATGCTTAAAAGTTGTGAACTGTGCCTATTGCCTCTCTCTTTTAGTTTCATTTTTAAAGATAATGCTTAATTTTATATCGGGCCAAAGGTACTCATTTTATTTTCACTTCACCGTGCAGTGTTTTGTGTGACTTTGTATTTTCTCACTCTGATCCATTTTCTGTTAATGGTGGAATTTACTGTTTGGTAAAAGAGTCATGAATTCTGTCATGCGGCTAACTTAAGGCTATGACCTTTTGGACGGGGGGGGGGGAACACAGGTACTTGAAGAATGGTTTCACTGTTGCTCTCTTTGGGTTCTGACAGTACTTGCATGGTATGCTGTGTCTTACCCCTGGTGAAATTTATTCCTGTTTTATAAGACACATACCCCTCCCCGCTCTCTGTATTTAATGACACAGTCATGAAGTCAACTAAGGAAAAGTGAAAACAGCAGCAAGGTTGTCTTCTCTGTTGTTGCATGATAGTATTGCTCACTTGACCACTTCACAATCCAAAGAAGATACAACCAAGTGTTCTTTCTGTTACTCTGAACAGGTCAACACCATACATTTAAAGTACATGACTTCTCCCAAAGGATTCTGGGAACTGTAGTTTCCCTCTCACAGACCTACAGCTCCAGCATCCCCAACAAATTACAGTTCCCAGGATTCTTTGGAGGAAAGCCATGTTCTTAAATGTGCATTGTATGTGGTTTGAATGTACGATGTGGATCTGCTGTTACATATAATTACCCCGTGAATTTCTTTTAGCATCACAATATAAAAACAATTTACTTTGCTTGGATTCACCAGAATATGTATGCGATAATGTCTATCCAAAACTGATATTTGTGTGGTTGTTTTACACCTTAAAAGCTGTAAAGTTCTATGCATTGGTTAAGTATACTATGTCATGATTTTCTCAGCTTTCCTTGTCTACTTAATTTAGCTGGAAATCTGTGGCCAAACTTAATCCTTCATAGTAGGGCTTCCTTTGGTTAGCCTGTCCTCTAATTGCGGGTCTGCTGTGGAAGCTTTTTGCCTTTCGTGATGATACTTTGCTTTAGTGGTATAGGCCAGCTGCCTTTAAATAAACATGTGCAATTCTGCAAAATAACTGTGAAAGGCTACCAATTAATATAGAGTGTTCAAGATTGGTGTTGTCACAGTTTACTTTTGTGTGTGTGTGTATTCAAGAATAATATTTAGGTACAGAATAATAAAAATGTACAGATATTTATCATTCTTGAGTCAGTAAGTTATTGCAAAGCTTGATGAGTGTAATACACTAAGTAACAATAGAACAAATAACGATTCCCCCCCACAAGACCCTCTCAAAATAATATTCTTTTGTTTTGTTAGCAATGCACACGGTGCATCTTTCAGAAAAACAGTTTCAGCAAAACAGTTACGACTTATTTAATACTATATGCATATTCTTTTGCGGACTGTTGTATGCAGCCCAGCAACAGCAAACTTCTCCATTGTAACAGTTTATTTGCATTTTGACCATAGATCTTTACTATTTCATAGATGCCTTGATTGGAAATCACACATATCAATGTGTTGGGCTTTTCCTCTGTGTTGGCCAAAAATAAATGCTTGACAAGCTACAGAATAGTATTTTATTTTCATTATCTCTACATATGCATAACAATTCTTCAGTGATTTATAGATTAAAATAATGGTATTTTGCTGGGTTTTTTTTTTTTTTTGGCCATACTGAGTTTCACTGGGAAGGACAGGGTAGAAATTTAATAAATAAACCATATTTGGGTCAATGGGTATCTCATTAATTTCAGTAGTCCTTTGCATACTAACCCCCCCAATCTTATTAGTTAGTTTTCCATAGGGATGATTTCTCTATATATTTTTTTGCAATGGACAAAAAATGTACACTTTTAATAGTTTAGAGTGCTAAAATCGTGATAGATCTGCAAAACAGGGAGTGCTGTTTATCTTTAACTTGAAACAAACAATACAGGGAAATGTATTGCTGCAGGAAAAATGCTGTTGGTTAATATTCCTTCCCACCTCTTGAATGAATGAACTGGAACTTGGGGGGGGGGGGACAATAGGCCTGTAGAAGAACATTAACTTAAGTCTTCCTTGTTTGCAGTCAAACAATGCATTGAATTTTACCAGAACCTTCCTGCTCCCATTCTCAAAGAAATGTTTTCCACTAAAGGCTTTATTGGCACAAAATAACTGCTAGTGCTTAGTGAGTAAAACTGGCTAGTCCGTCTTTGGAAGAAATGGGTTTGATTTTCCATGTCCCTAAGTGTGCAAATTTGAGTGTGTGCCTTAAATTGTTGTCTGAAGATGCACAATTAGGTGCTGAAGCATTAGAGGTTTTTGAGGCGGAGCAAAAGTAATAGTATCATCTGAGGTGGCGTTAATCTTTGAATCTCTGAAATATATGCATATTTCAGCAAAGCATTTGTCAGACTTTCTGGTGGTTCGTTTTAACAAAGTCGTAAAGAAGTTAAAATGGAGTGGTGGGGATATATTCAGCCAGTACCGAAAACTGTTTCTGTATGGAAGAAGGTTCAACTTCCTTTAATTATGTATACTGATTTGGGGCATTCGAGAATATGGGTCCAGCATACAGCCTAAGCATTTTTCCCCTCCTTGGAATCCGCCAGTGCATCTACATGCCACCAGGGGGTGCTCACATGGCAACTTTATAGTCATCCACAATAAATAAATAAACAACTATTGGAACCTTACAAGGATAAGAAGGGAGACCTGAAGAAAAGTCTTTGTGCCACCTTTTATTATAGTGAATGTTGAAGGAAGTGACTGTTGGGAACTGTGAAGGACAGGGTGAGAAGGAAACAGTGAGGTGGGGATTTTCCCCTGGTGCTAAGAAAGGGCAAAGGCTCTGAGGCCCCACTGATAAAATTTTCACATGAAACTAGCTGAGTGGATTTTAGGTACCTTCTTGTGTGAATATAAGGGACTATTTCAAGATGACAAATTGCCACAGCATTCATATAACTGCTTGGTAATCTGTGTTATTTGGTCAAACGAGGAAAACTTCTACTTTACTTCAACATTTTAGAAGCAATCTAGGGAAGCAGGGGAACAACTAAAATTCTGCCCATTACTTGGCAAGGCAGATCTGTTGACGAACACCGTAGGTGTATATGGAATCACTTGGTATAAACTGCTACTTGGGAAATCTGTAGCCTGTGGCAGATTTGCACATATATACTCAAGGACCAGAGTGCATTGTTTTGTATGACAACTTCCGCTGAGCTTTCCAAACTTTTCATGTTGGTGACACACTTTTTAGATACGTGTCATTTTTGTGACACAGTAATTCAGTTTTACTAGCAAAATGGAGGTTAAACTAACTCCTTTCCAGCTCCGGGAGGAGTGCAGGGGAGCGTTCGCGCGACACACTGCAGCCGACACACTTAACGTGTTGCGACACACAGTTTGGAAAGCTCTGTTCTGATTCCTAGATGGTGAGTAGTGCCTGATTGCTCTTCCCAAGAGGCGCAGGATATTTAGCAATATTGCCTATTTCAAATTGTTGTTCCTTTGCCATTCTAAAATCAAGGGAATAGTACTTTTTTAGATGGATTGACTATATAGTGAATCCATCCAAAGGGGCTAGCCGAGTTCACTTATTTACTAGTCTGTGGAAGGAAAGTATAATGAAAAAGTAACAACACATGATCGTGTGGCCCACCTGTGTATACCTGCAGTAGGATGAATGAATATAAGCATTACTGCCTCTGATAATGGAGGCAGAACATAGCCATAATGGCCGGTAGCCATTGATAGCCTTTTCCTCCATGAATTTGCCCAATCCCCTTTTAAAGCCATCCAAGTGGGGTGACCATCACTGCCTCCTGTGGGAGCAAACTCCATCGTTTAACGATGCACGGTGTGAAGAAGATGATAACAGGTGTTTCCAAAAGACAAGGCTTTGTAGAAGAAGCCGTATGGGCAGGTGTCAGAGCCCACCTGGCGCTGCAGAACCCACTGCTGCAGACATCTGCCCTGGATCCCAAGTGTGGGGTGGCTACAAGCTACTGTTGAATATTGCTTTTGGAGGCTTTGAACTTGAGACTAGGCAACAAAGTCGATCTAAGATAGCAGCTGCCTTGCACAGAGCTGTCACCTCCTTGGCTCCCATCAGAAGAACACTAGCACAGGTAAGCCTGCCCAGGCAGGGACCCTACCAATGGGCATTATGCCATGGAACCCGTTATCCATGGTGCTGGCCCTCGTATTAGGAAAGTTGCGTGGGATGGTGGTTGAAAAGATGTGGGTGATAATAATGCAGTTGAGCACGTAGACAAATTAGCCCCCGACTTCTCTATTCATGCTCAGTTTGGCATTTTAACCAATATTTGGGGAAGACCTCTCTTGGCCCAGCAGTATTGTTCGAATGTTTCTTGTGTGGTTTGTTTGCTTACAAAAAGGGGGAAGATGAAAAGGCAGTGTTTAAACTGACAGTCATTTGATTTGCATTTGTAGCAGGCGCTGCCTCTCTTGTTTAGAGGCTATACAATTTTCATTTACAGCACGACACATGCTGCATTCATCAAGAGGATTAGCTGTATTCTGTGAATTAGGAGGACAACCTTGCAGAGAATAATGCATTTGACTACACAAAATGCTTTCAGCCTGTTTCCTCCTATTTTTAATGCCCTCCCCTGAAGTTAGCATGTTTGTCCAGATCCTCCTTATTTCTGTCCTTCAAAATCTGCTTTCTTTAAAAGATATTGGATCTAGTTCAGGCTTGCATTGAAGTCTTATTGGCAGTGGTTGGGAGTTGTGTAGGACAAGGGCCAGTGAGACAATAAGACAGAGTTGCTCTCTGTTAATTTGTTTGGGTTGAATCTATTTTTAAATAGTGGTGGTACATTTCTTCCCATTGTAACGTCCAGACCCAGATTACTTTCATATGTGATTGACTGCATTATCGTTCCAAGAAACAGCAGTTTAATTCCATGCAATTTATTGAGTACTTTGTCTTTTATAAATCAGACTTTGAAAAACTGAAGTAGGAATATTAATGCTAAGATTTTAAAGATGTCTGGAGAATTTGGATGTCTATCGCAATTAGTTCTAAGAGGAAGTGTCTGTCCAAATCTTGGAGAAGGGTTTTTGGAAGATGGTTTTGTATAACGATGTTGAAAAAGCATGCCTTATGTCTTTAGTCTGAATTTCAAGGATTTCCGCCCCCATGAATGTGAAATAGAGAATAAGAATGTATGCTGGATTCCTTTTCTTTTTTTGCAACCCTCTCCTCCCCACTTCCTTTCATGATTAATTTTCTATCCTATAATTCATTATATTTGATTAAAAATAGATATTAGGTAGAATTTGCAGGTGGAGGGTAACATCATAAAAAAACCATAACTGTTGTTTCATTTTTGTTTTGATTCTGATCAGTGAAAAAATATATTGATATTCTATGACATTGTTATCCTGGCTTGTAATTGGATATTAAACCACAGTTCACAGTTTGTAATTACCAGGGAACTGCAGTGTAATAAACCCCAGAAATACTGCATTCTGATGCATGCAGCAGAAGCTGGTCCAATAGGACTGAATCCCATCAATTTGTCTGCCTTCCTTCTTGATTGCATCCAGCCCTCTGCCTGTCACTCCCTCTTCCTTGGTCTTCATGTTGCCCTTGTAGAACTCAACAGGCAAGAGGATTGGTGGCAAAACTATACTTAGTTGGCTCTGCCTGTCATCTGCTGCAGCTCCACCTATCGTTGGTTTTGGTTTCACCTACTGTTGCTCTCCCAGACACCACTGGATGCATGAGAAAAAGGAGGATGGAAGGCGATGATGGGAGTGCTTGAGGACGAGGCTTGTTCTCTACTGCCCATGCATGATGATCTGGTCTTCCTGGACCATTAGAAATTTCTCTTGACAAATCCCAGATTCTGATCAGTCATAGCTATATAAAACATTGTAAGGATGGGTTTGTTCATAATTATTAAGACCCACAATACTTAATGTTTATTGTATGTCTGCTTCATTTTAGGAGTTAGAAATAATAGTGTGTGTGTGTGCTGCAAGGGACCAGGAGTTTGCGATTCATTACTAGTACTGAAATCAATGCTCATAGTGATGAATGCACAGGAAGGAAAAATACTGGCTGGGTCATGTGCTTCGACATTACTCTGCTTCACAGTATTTGCCCTAAAGTTTACCTGGAAATGAACTGCTGGGTGCAGCAGCTATGCAAGGAAATACACTGGCATTTTCATCATCTATGGGCTTTTTTTTTTTAAGTTACAGAAGTGAAGGCAAGTAGATCCTTCGGGGCAATGGAAAGTAACACAGTTGGTGAGGCAAAATCTGTTAATTCATTCCAGTTTTATGTAACTTCTGATTTAGGTCAAAATGACAGGGCTGCAAGATGTATGTAAGGTGAAAGCCAGTGCAGCAACCCTCAAGTATATAAATGAAGCAGCATGCCTCTTTGAGCAAGAACAATCCTCAAGAGCATATCACACCCAAGCTCAGCACACTCCACCGGTTCTCTACTTGCTTGAGGATATACTTCAGAGTCTTGATCTTAATCTCTGAAGCCAATAATAGGCCAGCTTCATTTCTATTTGAGTCTGTCTTGCATCAGCAAAAGTAGATAAGGTCGGCTGCTGAGACCTTTCCCCCAGCATACATATTTCAGTTTACAATATTTGTAGCTTTTTTAGTTTAGAAAAAGGCAGGTGAGGAGGGGAGGACACACACACGATAGAGGTGTATTACTGTTTGCAAGGTGGGGAGAAAGTGGATAAGGACAAAAACGTCTCATATTATTAGAGAATTCAACACAGTGCAATGAAGCTCAATTAAGGAAATTTTTTTTTTTAAAAAAGTACTTCTTCACACAGCACATAGTTAAAATGATGGAATTCATAGCAATGGCCATCTATTTGGATAGATTTAAAAGAGCATTAGACAAAATAATGGGGGGTGTCTATGCTTTGCCTTCCGCTTTGAGAGGCAGCACGTCTCTGGGAATTGCAAGTGAGGAGAGCATTGTTGCATGTAGGTCACCACTGTGGGAAGACTAGATGGGTGGACTAGTTGGGCCTTTGGCCTGACACAGCATGGCTCTTCTTATGTTCTTACTTGAATATAGCGCTGTATACGTTTCTCCAAAAAAGAGTCGAAGTATCATCCAAAGGCTAGACTAGCGAGGGTAGTGTTTAATGTTGCTAACTTGATTCTTGGCTCATTTGTGGTGGACATAGAAGCTGTGGCCAGAGCATCTAGGACTAAAGAAAAACTGTCCAAACTCCCTTGTTGTCTTGGCTGTTTCCTGTATTGCTACATTTAAAGTATTGAAATGCTGATTTTTGCTCATGATTCTGTAACGCAACACTGCATCGCCCACAGGAGGGAGGAATTGGCAGGCTTGGAGTTAGAACAAAAAGTGAAGAAGTCAAAATTATATTCAGAACAAATTCTATGTCACCACCAGCACCCCCTACCAAAGCAGCACAATTAAGCATTGCTTTAAAAAACCAGAATGAAGACTGATAATTGAGAGTGGGCTGAAAACCAGGAGTGGGGTGGCTAGAAAAGGAGGATAAAGGAAGAGAAAAGGTTTCGAGAGAGAGAGAGCCATTTCGTTGTTTGGATAGGTTGCTTCCTGTTTTGCTCCGAGAAGCTGTTTTTTAAATGCCCCTGGAGTTGGAAGTGAGAGTTGCCTCTAGGAATCAGTGGAGAAATATAAAAAATTGAAGTTGCTTAAATTAGGGAACTGTTTGCCCACCTTTGAAAAGAAAAGCCCAATGAGGAGTGAGCATGCTCAGTGAGCATAGAATACACACAGGCGCAGGGGAAGGGGAGATGCAATGCAACTGCTGGAGTCCTACCCCACTCATAATGAATACTGGGGGGGGGGGGGAGGAAGCCTTAACATTTCAAATTGCAATGCTTTTCATGTCAACAGGACATACCACTATTCCCCACTCTTCCTTCTTAAAATCAGAACTATTCAGATATGCATCACGAGTGGACTAATATAGTCTGGTTTAAATGCAATTTGCTAATATGTATTGTGGGATGTGGGTTTCTGAATGTTTTACCTACCCGCCTTCCAGCCTCATTTATTATTTTCATGGCCTGAAAATTTTCTGCTTTGTATTTCTGGGTGTCCCCCCCCCCTTTCTTCCTTAAAAATTGGTAAAATTGAAAAAAAATGTCCACCCCGTGTTGTGTTACATCTTTGATTCCCTTCTGTCGGCTTGGGGCTGATAGCATAGCCATTAATTGTCTACTTTAATTATTGCTGTTTTTACAGTAGATGCATGCTGCTTTCATGTAAACTGTAAATACTGCAACACTTAGAACCTCCAGATTCTTCAGATGCAGCTGGGCATGTTTTGTTATAGTCCTGCAGCAACTTTTAATTGAAGTCCAGCAGCTCTTTCAGGGAGCTGGCTAAGAAGAATGTTTGTGCATTTGATTGATGTTGGGAATTAATTTCTGCCAATGAATATGTCTGAAAGCATGTATCCACGCACCATGCTGTGGACATTTGAAAATCTGCACCTTTGGCCAAAATTAATTTACCGCAGAGTATTCAAAAACATCATTTACTGGATAATAGAACCGAGAGGTTTTTGAGGAAATGAATGTGTTATTGTTGTAACAGAAATGAGAGAACAGACAACACCTTCCAATAGAGACATAATAGAGACAACGTTAAATAAATAGACAAATCTGTCTAACAAGATGGATTTGGGAAGAAATGGTAACAAAATTGCGACAATATGGGAAGTACATTTCCTGATAAGCATTGTTGCAAGTGACTCTGTGCTGGTAAGGGAATTACAGTGGTACCTCGGGTTAAGTACGCTTCAGGTTAAGCACGCTTCAGGTTAAGAACGGACCTCCGGAACGAATTAAGTACTTAACCTGAGGTACCACTGTATTCCCCTTATGTTAAGGTAAACATTACCTTTCTGAGTGAGCGGATATTCAGAATTGTCTTGGAAGAGAAGTGAATTCACTTGCATCCCCCCCAATGTTTCAAACAAAAATTTTATTGCTTCAGTAAGAAAGGAGACCTTGCCACCACTCAACCTTGACTTCTTGTGGAGAGGAAGGTTTAAGTTTGCCAGCTCTGCAAGAAATTCTTCCTAGAAAATAAATGGTAAAATGCAAGCAATATTTAAAAGAAGTGGCCATGAGAGGATTGGATTTGTCATGAACATGTCATCTGAACTGTTGGTAGTAGACTGGTTAGCTGGTTAGTGCCTGACATGCTAAGCCAAACATTGGTACTGAGACCATGAGGAAGGGCCGGCTTCCAAAGAGGAGCTCACAGACGCCTGGATCTTTCCTGGTCCTTTTTGCTGCCACGCTAAGCCAAGTCCCAAGGGACAGGAAACTGGGTTTGGCCAGGGGATCATGTTCCAAATTTCCCCACCTCCAGTGGGACAGCTTTGATAGGTGTTGACATGAGGTGATTGGTGGTAACCACAGCCCCCTTTGAACTTAGACAGGCGCCAATCACCTGAGTGGAGCTGGGAGCACCTTCAAAGATGCTTGCTATGGAGAGAAAATATGCCTTCATCTTTAAATGAGGAAGCAGTTTGCAATTAAAGCTTTTCTTCCAGCACCAGCTTCCAAACCACTTCCTCTGAAGAGGGGGAAATGATCTGTTTTTAAAACAAAGCATTTACTCCTCTGCAGAGTAAGCAGTTTGGAACTCCCTAGTGCAGCTGATCAGTGCTGGCAGGAGGTCCCACTTGCAACGGAGGATCAGGAGCTCCATTTTAACCATTCCCCCCTTTCTTCCTGTGTTTATTTTTGCCCCACTGCTGATATCACATATGCCGTCAGGTGTGGGGCAGTTTTGTGTGGTGTGTGGGAAATGGCCTTATGAGACAAATTGGGACTCATAAGCTTAGCCTGTTTTCTGAACTGGAATTCATGGTCATGCTCTCTCCTTGCTAATTGCAGCTTTAGCCAAGAACAAACCTTGTTCTGCAAAGAAGCATGTTCATTTTTCTCCTTGGTCAGCAGGAATATTTTTGTGGGAAGACAGAAAGACAATCTTCAATAGAAGTACCTTTTCCCTTCCGCTGCAACAGAATGCAATACTGAACAAGGAAATGGTTAAAGAATGAATGGAAATGTTATCTACCTGATAGGAAACCAGGCTTACACCAAGGTTTCTTAACAATCCTAACATTTGCTGACTGCAACAGATAACTGCTGAAATTGTGTTACCCAAGATATTTTGACCAGTCGGCAACATGATACCCTAAGACTTGCTGTTCTGCTGATCTTGACAATTCTGGCCTATAGAGGAAGACGCTTACTACTTGTGATGTGCAAAATGAATAAAATGTTACCGGTATATGCAGCGTGATGCTTAAATTAAAGCACCTCAAATGTTACAGTAAATTCAGTAAAAATATACACATAGCATCCAAGGGATGACAGACCTATGGACAAGAAGATGACTTAAATCCCAGTTTGCTTTCACTACACCTTACTGCCTAAAGAAAAAAATCCAGCCGATATCAGTCTTGTGAATGCAAAACCGGAGCCTTGCATGAACTTTCAGAATCTGAAGGCATCAGCACTCTGTGTGTGTGTGTGTGTGTGTGTTCTCCTCGCTGGTGGTATTTGCATAAATAAGGATTTCAGAAATGCATCTGCAAGACAGCTTTATTGACTCAAATCCCTTGGTGGGAGCAGTGCTACTTACTAGCATGGATGCATAAGGCAAATAGGATTTTGCTGATTATTGTTGCTACCTGCAATAAATTGTCATCCACAATTGATGTGGGAATTTAAAATTCCAGTTTATCCTGCACTTTTCTCGAAGCTCTTAGGAACCCATTGTCTTTGTGAGGGATGGGAAGAAATGTAGTTCTGACTAACTGGCTGCTGTTTCAGGGTGAAGGATTTTGCATAACTTAGTGATTTTTTTTTTTAAAGAGATGTGCAAACTAATTTTGAAATCACAATCATTTCAGGGCACTCCTGCAGCCTATGAATAAGGTAGTCATGGGAATTGAATCATTCAGAACTTATGCCATGCTTTGTTGAAATAACTAGCATGCTTTAGAATCAAGCTTGAAGAAGGGCTGTTAATCTTGTGCATACCAATAGCCAGCCTTTATTGGAAGTGTGAGATCCCAAATTAAGAGCTTTTTACGTTGGTAGGTAAGATACTCCCAGGATGAAAGCATTGTTCAGTATCCAACAGGGATAGGCAGAGGGTAGATCAGAACCTACTGGCAAATCATTGGGTGACTTATACATAGTAGATCAGCAAGGATTTTCTGTCTCCCAGTTGTTTAACAATAGCAGCAACAAAATGACCACCCCTCCTCAATTATATGGCTGAAATGAAGAAAGCACTGGATGACCAGTGGGAGATTTATGTGTGGATCTGAACACAATCAGTTCTGATACTCAAAACGAAAGCATGTGCTTGTAATTCTTTTAATTCTTTTGTGCCAGGCTCTGGATAATGAATCTTGGGTTTCTAGTAAAACACACAATAGACCCCAAAGGCCTGAATCTGCCCACGTCTGGTGTAGAATGAACCAAGGAGGGAAAAGCCTTGTTATTCACAAACCGTGTAATAGATAGCTCGATAACCATTGTGGCCCGTCTCTGGTTTTTTAGGTTGTTTCTGGAAATAATTCCTTAACGTTAGCCACACAAAGTGGGTGAAGTGTGATCAAATGCCAATTCACTTTTGAGCATTCATCCTCCTTAATTAGACGATTCACTGAAGTGGCTCCATTCCTCTGACTTCTCAAAGCACCACTGCAATTCTTTTAAAGTTTGCCTCCATGTGTGTCTGATTTAAAGCCAATAGTCTCTTCCATTAGGAGGGTCTCATGGGACATACCCATGAACTCCCAGTAGTCAAGACAGATTCAATTAAGTAGGACAGAGTGCTTGCTCATGTGTAACTGCCTTGCTGCTGGGAGCAGTCTAAACTTGCCTTTTTATTAATTTGGATAAAACTATAATCTCTACTTTCTCAAAATGTGTGTGTATATATATATATTTAAATTAAATAACCCATTGTGCTCTTTGCTTCATACAGAAACCAGTCCTTAAATTGGTTTTGCCACATAAAGGGTGTGTGGTTGTGACTTTCGAAACAATTCTCATGTGAGACCCTTAATTCAAAATAGTTAACAGATTAGTGAGCACTTTTGGAAACCATAATGTATAGGTGAAGTATACTTTCTCTCTCTAAATGGTGGTATTTCATTAACTGACCACCAGCTGTAAGGCACAATTCGATATTAAAGCATTTAAAAAGTAGCTTGGTAATTTATCAATAAGCATGGTACAAAATGGATGACAATTAGGTGTATAAACTGTGCCAAGTAGATTCCCCTCTTTGCTTTTAATTCAAAGCTTATGAAAAGCTTTTGAAATATACAGGTAGATAACCAATGCTTTAACAGTAATGCTCAGAGGAGATCATTTTATTAAACCTATACACAGTTTCCTTCCTGTCAAACTGTAGAATGTAGATGGCAGAATCAATAATGCGTTGCCCACTCGGGATTTGCTAATACACAAATTAGTGTGCGGAGCTCCTGTGCTTGATAAGCACAAAAGCCTGTTTTCTTTCAGCCTTTTTATAGCTGTGCAAATGAAAAGAATTATGAGCAGGAACAATCCCAATACATTTAAAACGTAGTATTTCAGAAACAAAAGGGCTTACAAAGAAGTATTTTCTCAAAGGAACTGCTCTGTCCATCATGTGTGGACTTCAGTTTAATAATGGTAGGATGTGCGAGGATAAAGGAATGGCAGCATGCTTATTTTGTGCTGAGCTCCAGTTAAATCTAATTTTAAGGGTTGTGTTCAGTAACATGTATACACATGTATAGCCAAATATGACAAAGCTGGGCATTTGAAAAACAACAACACCAAAATAATGCATATTGTTGTCAAACGGTAATTAAAAAAGCTTTACAATATGTACAGCTAAGTGATTTGACTCCCCTGATTATTAGTTGCAAGCATGCTTACTTTTGTAATCAATGCATTATGACTCAGGCTATCTTTAGTGAAATTTATTACCTCATTTTTTATTTTAGCCTACTTAAATATTCAGTAGCCGGTCCCACAGAAAATTACGATCTCTGCAGAAAAGAATCATGGTGTCAGAGGTCGGAGCTCATCTTCTTCATGTGTTTTTAATGTTCTTGGAAGGGCAAAAAAGCACACAATTTGCATTTAAAGCACTGCTCTCGGATGTTGCATTCCACTGAGTACAGCTTTCAGATGGCTGACATTTATCATGGTATTGCTTTCGAATCTCGAAACGCCGCAGAAGGTAGCCTGAGAACCTTTACAATCATGCAGTACAAGGTAATAAATCAGAAGCTGTCACATGATTACTATGGTAACCATCAAGCCTGCTGTGTTGCAAGCTCTGCAGATGCCTAGGTACAATTTTCAGCTCATCAAGTGTTCAGTGATTTACTTGTTGACACTGCACACTTGATGCAATGGGTGTTAATTCTCTCTTGAATCATGAGGGGCTAATCCCACCCCCCCATCTCCCCATTTCATAAAACAATATGGCACAATGACCTCAGGGAATAATTTAAAATGGGAAGATTGCATCTTTGTCAGCAAAAATGTGCTAAGTGCATAAATTGCAGGGCTTGAAATGCTCTGTTTTAAGTAGTTAGCAACTTCAGTAGATTTATTCTTATCCGCAATTCCAGATTTATTTATTTTTTTAAAGTATTGGGTTGTAGGATGGAAAGTCTTTGTTTGCTTGGTTTTTTTTACAGCAAAAGCTACATCTGTATACCTTTAAGGGCAAGCATCCATTTGTTTTTATGACCTAGTCCAATTTTTTGTTGGAGGGCTTACTGCACTTTAATATGGAGTACTCTTGAGAATGTATTTCGTATTAAATTGACTTGACTAAGTTTTTATTAGTATTGCAGTCTGTGGTTTTTTTATTTTTGCACCTTAAGTACCTTTTCAGACTTGGATTCTTCTTTTCACCCTACACCATGTGCGCTTGATTCTTACATCCATCATGGCTAAAACTGAAGAGCGACGAGAAAATACTGACTTTTTAGGGCTTTTGAAAAAAGGAGCAATTGAAGCTTGCAAGAAGCAGTAGTAAGACTGCTGTTGAAAGAACCGTCCTTGGAGAAATATATAATGGTTTCTAGTCTCTCTCTTTTTGATCAAGGTGATTGAGTAGGTTGTGCTTGAGTACTTCTGGATGATCCCAAGACATTATTTCAATCTGGGTTCCAGATGGGGTTCTTTGGAAGGTTACCTTTAAGTTTTGCTTTGTTTTGTGATGGTGAATTATTATTAGACGTTTCTGTGTGTCTATCACTCTATAATGTTAATTTAAAATTGAAAGGTGGGTTATGAAATCTTGAAATGTGTTTAACAGGACAATCTTACGCATTTCTATTAGCAATTCCTAGTAAGTTCAGTGATAGTTGCCTTGGACTAAAAACCTTGTCCAGGTGTTAACACACTTATGTAGGAGGCATGGGGTTATACATGTCAGCTTAGAGTCCCAAATCTTCCCACGTTGAGTGGGTAAGGTCTGAAGGAGCATTTTACCTGCATTGGCTTAAATGTGAGTATTTATTTATTTTAGATATTTATAGGCTTTCACTGTAGATGGCCACAAAGTGGTTTGCACCATGGCCAATAAAATAAAGATGTGTTTAAAACAAAAATCACAGGCAATGGTGGCTAATGCCCATTGTGACTGGTGAGAGACCCAACAGTAGGTGGAACTAGTGCCAATGACAGGTAGAGCCAACTTATTCTAATTCTGTCTCCTCCTCCTTCCCTGTTTAGTTGTACAAGAGCAGGCTTCCTCAACCTCGGCCCTCCAGATGTTTTGAGACTACAATTCCCATCATCCCTGACTACTGGTCCTGCTAGCTAGGGATCATGGGAGTTGTAGGCCAAAATCATCTGGAGGGCCGAGGTTGAGGAAGCCTGTACAAGAGCAACACTGAAACTAAAGAGGAGGAAACTGCTGATAGGCAGGGCCAGCCCCTGAACTGGTTGCAAATAAGAAGGTACGCAGGTGGAGGCTGACTGAGGTTGCTGGAGCAGTGCCCCTTTGCCTAGTAGATCAGTCTCCATTGACCACAGGTAAACACATGTTAAGCAAGGCATAGTACAGCATACTTAAAAAGCCTGCTGCAATAGAAAAGTATTTTGTAAGCACCTGAAGTTCAACAGGGTGGGGGCCTATCTAATTTAAGCCAGGAGGGAGTTCCACAGAATTAGGCCCCACAATACTGGAAGTATGGCTGCTCTAAGCCAGGGTTTCCGAAACTTTGGTCTCCAGCTATTTCTGGACTACAGCTCCCATCATCCCTAGCTAGCAGAACCAGTGGCCAGGGATGATGGGAGTTGTAGTTCAAAAACAGTTGGAGACCAAAGTTCGGGAAACACTGCTCTATGCAGTTAGGGGGCCTGCTTTGCTAGGGCTCTACTCACACTCACACTGAAGTGTTCCCCTTTTACCCTTGATGTTATTACTAGATGCAGGGGTACCTCCGGTTGCGGACGGGATCCGTTCCGGAACTCTGGCGGATCCCAAGGTTTCCGCAACTGGAGGGACCACTTCTGCGCATGCGTGCACGGCAAAAACCCGGAAATATATGTCCGGGTTTGCCACTTACGTATCCTGAAGCTTACGCAACTGGAGGGATACGTAAGCGGAGGTATGACTGTACTTTTTCAGAAACATAACCTACATCACTGTGATGGTTTGGTACAGGTTTTATAATACTTTTGTTTTAAAATTATCAGATAAACCTGATCTCTTGATGGACAATAGCAAATGGGACTTAATTTATTTGCAACAAACATCGCTTTCTAATGACAGAAAGAACCTATGAACACATGGGGGGGGTATAACTTAAGAGGGTGCCTCTTTAGTACCTCAGTGTGCTAATGAGTAGAAAGATCTAATGCCCCCAAATGATAGCTTACAGAAACATGTATAGCTGATATTTCTCAGGGGATTCATATAGAACGTAGTGAAGGAAGACTCATGGGAACAAAAGCTGTTTCTGGCTAATGATACTATGTAGGAGTTAACTGCTCTGAGAACAGGCAGATGGCTTGTGGGTGCATCATACTTCAGTGATAACTGTAAGGAGTTGGACTGTGTGAGAGAATGTTATATATTACATGTGCATATTTTGTACATGAAGAATTATAAAATTAGGGGTGTGCATCAGCTCTGTGTTCACCTGGAATAATGGGGTTATTCGGGTCATGATATCACATTCCTGTGCCATTAACAAGGAATTTCAAGATAGAATTTCAAGACCACTTTCTTGGCTTCTGACTCACTCTGTAGTCTTAGCTTTCCCAAAAAATTAATGAAAAACTTTCTCCGTCACCCTCCTCTTTTCTGAGAAACTGAACCAAACTGACTGGAGAAATACTCATTGCTCAAGAGGAGAAGAGGAGGGGAGGTGCAGTGGGCAGGATGGGGAGGGGGGGAGAGATCTTTCATGTCAACAGCAAGTTTAGCTTTTAATTACAGTGAATTTCCCCCCAATGCCATTTCAGTCACAGAAATTTGTGTAAGGGATGTTGGAAGTAGATTGGAAGTAGACTCCCCCCTTCACGGGGGTAGTCAAGTTGTGGACTTGAGAGTAGGGTATAAGCAGAGGAGTTAGACTGTTGGACTATAGTTGCCTCAGTTTACTGACTGCCCACCATTATGCTTGGAACCTAATGTTAGATTCCATGCATTTAGGATTAGAGTGCTTCCAGATTAGACAGCACAATTGTTCAGCAGATATACGCCCCTTTGCTTTCCTTGCTCCTCCAAATTAAGAACCTAAGAACCCAAACATGTAAGAAGAGCCCTGCTGGATCAGTTCAAAGGCCTGTCTAATCTACTTTTTGGCTGTGAATCCTGGAAGACCTGCTCTCTGCCGTGCAGGCCTTTCTCTACCTGGACTGACTCCAGCTACAAAATCTGAAGCTGTTGAACAGACTCTTGGCCTTTGGTATTGTTTAGAGGTTTTGGGGTGGAGTGGGGCGGGCGTAGCTATTTGCTGTTACTGATATTATTATTTTGAATCTTTTAGATCTTACTATGATTTATATGGAAATTGTTCAGTTTGGTGGCAAATTTAATTTATTGTTAATGACTTCTTTTGCTATGTTGTAATTGTGTATTTTTTCTGCTGTAAGCCGCCTTGAGCATGGTTTGAACTATGGAAAGATAGCATACGAGTAAAATTATGTATGTATGTATGTATTCCTGTAGTGGGCAATCAGATGCCACAAGCAGAGCGTGAGCACAGTTGCCCTCACTTGTAACCAAGAACCTGTCAGTTTAGCTCAGTTGATTAAAACATGGTGCTGATAATGCTGAGGTTGCAGGTTCGATCCCCATATAGGACAGCTGCATATTCCTGCATTGCAGGGGGTTGGACTAGATGACCCTCACGGTCCTTTCCAACTCTACAATTATACGTTTCCTCCTAAAGGTAAAGGTAAAGGGACCGCTGACCATTAGGTCCAGTCGTGTCCGACACTGGGGTTGCGGCGCTCATCTCGCTTTATTGGCCGAGGGAGCTGGCGTACAGCTTCCAGGTCATGTGGCCAGCATGACAAAGCCACTTCTGGCGAACAAGAGCAGCGCACGGAAATGCCGTTTACCTTCCCGCCGGAATGGTACCTATTTATCTACTTGCACTTGACGTGCTTTTGAACTGCTAGGTGGGCAGGAGCTGGGACCGAGCAACGGGAGCTCACCCCGTCGCAGGGATTCGAACCACCGACCTTCTGATCAGCAAGCCCTAGGCTCTGTGGTTTAACCCACAGCGCCACCTGGGTCCCTACGTTTCCTCCTACTTAAGGTATATTAGTACTGCACAGAATTAAAAAAAACACTACTATACCACTATTTCTGGTAGAAACTCAGAGCAATTTACTATTCTGCCTTGATCAGTAAATATTGCATTAAAACAACACCTCAACTTGAGCAGACCTGTGCGGTGTGACCGGCTTCATATATCTTGTGATTTTGAAACCATCAAGTTTGCAACATATTTCAACCACAAATCAAGATGCTGAAGTTTCATTTCATACAGGCACTGAGCTCTTGAGCAGCTAAAAAAAAAAAAAAGTTTAAGAATCCAGGTAGACAGCAACACAATTCATGCAGACACAGGTCACTTTTCATTCTGCCAAGCCTAAATAGGGGAGAGAAGGCCATAATGAGACAGCCAGCAAAAGAAATAGAGAGGTATGGCTTTGCATTATAAAGGAGGATGGAAGTGATTAGCTTGTCTTTTGAAAGACAAAGGGGAAGATCTCTCCAAAACAAGAAAGCCCTGCAGAGAATGGGATTGTGGCTAATCAAGTTTATGGTGGGATGTAAGTGAAAATAATATAGAGAAATGCCTTGTTCTGGTGTTAGAGCAAAGGTAGCCCTTCCTACCATACAATATTTATTGTTCAATGCATTTCTTTATCCCATCATTAAGCAATATCTTTTGTTTCTATGGATTTGGGTTCTGAAGGACAGGATTTAAAAATACTTCATTTATTATTAAATTTATATCCCTCCCTCCCAAATGTGCTGTATTAATTGTTGCAGCCCATAATGATTTATGTCACTTCTGGGAAAAGGAGGGGGGATAAAATGCAACAGGAATTGAGAAACTGAGGGTTTGGGGAGTGAAGAGAGAGCACTATTCTGCTGCCATTTTGTGTCCCCTCTCACAAGCCCTTTGGCTCAGAAGAATGGAGCACTGCTAAAGCTCTAGTAAACTAGGACAAAGTGCACTTGAATGTTCTCCCAAAGCCCTCTGTGGAAATGGGCAAAGTGCCAGCAGCCTTTACTCCATTGCTAGATAATGGTCTGAATTCAGCCACAATGTTAAAAAGTAGACTTCTCTAGCTGATATTTTTATGAGACAGTTTTATTATTATTTGGGATTATTATTATTTACTTTCCAATCACTAATACTCTTAAATGCTTGGCAGCTCTCTTGGATGGTTGATTTTAATAAGAGAAATTCTATCCAGGATATTTAAGCAAAGTTATTTTCCTTTCTGTCTTTCATAACTGCTATAACACTTTCAAAATATCTCACCAGGTGTCAGGTAGCTCCAGAATGTTGATGCTTCCAAATATTTCCATTCCCTTTTCCATGCTACTTTGGTTTGAGTGTTCTGTACAGCACATATGAAATGCCCTCTGTGTGACCTTTCCATTTATTATATTCTTCAATATAAAATTATATTATAAACCACCCTGTGATCCTTGGATAAAGCGGTAGTATAGAAATTTAATAAAATAAAATAAATAAGTAAATAAAGAGCTGTTTTCTTTTTGCTCTTCGATCTTTACAGTATCCATTTCATGTCCTGCTATTCTTTCTTCCTGTCTGCCAGCGCTCCCCCCCTTTGCTATACTCAATATTTCTTTTTTAGAAACTTGAAGCCAATGCAGTAGTTTGAAATGTCAGACATTTGCAGTATTCAAAGTGTTTGCTTTATGGTTATGTAAACTGCCTTGTATGGGCCAGGCCCTAAAACACAACTTATAAACAAAAATACATGTATACAAATATGAACATGCAATTGTGCTGTATCAAGCAAATAAATGGCAATGTCTCCCAAGCATTTGCGTAACTTGCTTAATAGCCTTTCCTGTGGATAACTATAAAAAGGGAGAACAGTGGGTTAGATGGACCATGGTCTAAGGACAAGACAGCTTCTGATGTCCTATGTCCAGCAAGCCCCATTTGTGTAGTAATCTGATCCCATTCATGTGTGTTCTGGAAAGCTTACCAGGAGACATCCAGTGTGGGTTAGTGATTTGTGTTAGACTAAATCTGGGGAAACCGGAATTTAAATCCCTACCTGACCATGAAACTTACTGGATGACCTGGCGCAGGTTGCTATCTCTCAGCCTAATCAACTTCACAGAGTCATTGTAAGGATAAATTGGAGTGTGAGATCCCTATGTATTGCCTTGAGCTCCTTGGTGGAAAGGCAGATTATAAAAAAGTTTTCATTATTTTGCGCATGCACTCTTTTTCATTCTTTTTTGGCATGTGCACGCACACTCAGCATTTCAGACTCTCTAAATATTACTTAGTTGTCTTCGGTGGTTTTTTTTTGATCTTTTAATTTTTATCCTCTCTTCAGTACTATTATTATTTTTCTCTTTCAAGTTATAGGCACAGGAGGGTTGAATACGTCAGTACGTTGTTCATTCTCTTACTGGTGGGTTGCTGGCACCAGTCATTCTGATGAAGAGCTGTGATAAAAGCGAAGCGGTTTAAAATTACTCCAAGTTCAAAGTAGATGCAGTACGTCATTCACAGTATCTTTGGGTGAAGAGATGAGATTGGTGAACCTTGATTGATCGTTTGTTAATCACACCAGTGATCTTGAATGGACACAACAGCCTCGTCTTACAAGATATTGTGCCTCCAATTGTTACCATTGCTGTCTCATGCTTCCACCCCGTCCTTAACAAAAATTAAATTGTTAACAAGAAATAAATAATAAAGGAGGGGATCTAACAAATTGCGCTGTTATGGGAGAAGAAGTGTTAATGCCATTCTTGCTTGAAATAGGCATCAGTAGGTATGTGTTCTCTCTCTCTCTCCCTCTCCCCCCTCTCTCTCTCTCCCCCCCCCACCATTCCATTCTGCTTCTTAAATCCCCTTATGATGCTTTGCTGCTTGCTTGCTTAAAGAAGAACCATTGCCCTTGATGTCTAATGGACGAGGACCAAGCAGGTACTAAGAGTAGTAGTAGAAGAGTTTGGATTTGATATCCCGCTTTATCACTACCCAAAGGAGTCTCAAAGCGGCTAACATTCTCCTTTCCCTTCCTCCCCCACAACAAACACTCTGTGAGGTGAGTGGGGCTGAGAGACTTCAAAGAAGTGTGACTAGCCCAAGGTCACCCAGCAGCTGCATGTGGAGGAGCGGAGACACGAACCCGGTTCCCCAGATTACGAGTCTACCGCTCTTAACAACTACACCACATTGGCTCCTAGTGTTCTACTTTACAGAGAATAGTCCTCTACTTGGAGGGCTGTCTGGTCTGAGTCTGCTTGAATGATGAAGCAAGAGGTGTGTGTTTGTGGTGGTAGAGTTGCCCGTTTCATTTTACACATTTGTAAAAAGCTGAATGTGGATTAAAACTTAGCAACTTAGTATGTAGTGTCAGTTGAGAGTAGTGTCAGTTCAGTGCTGGTGGTTGCTAGGTTGCGGAGGTCCTTGTGACACACCCTTCATTGTGACATCACCCTCTGCTGGCTCCTTGGTCACTAGGGCTCTAGAGGCATAGCGATCTCCTTTGGTTTGATCATTCAATGAGTGAGAGAGAAAGTGGATGGAGATGTAAGTAGACTTTCTCATCAGCATCTGCATTCTGTGCTGATAATGCTCCATGACAGTCTTAGGGAGCATTTAAAAGATTAAGACCAGGAATGATTTAAATGCTTCAGCCAGCCCTTCTGGGCATCTTTTTGACTCCACCCACTGTTTTGTAACAGTGAAGGGAAGTGACTGTGGGTTCTGCTTACACTTTGGAAAAGGAAAACTAGTAAGATATCACGCCTTGGAAAGGGGCATTCTTTTTAGGCTAGTGACACAAAAGTCACTTGATAACTCGCCATGGGAGCATTAAACATGCCCTCTGGAGAGGGTAATATCTTGCATTGTCTTCCTCCCCTTCCTGCCTCTCAGGGCCCATCTTTCAAAGGACAGCCAAGGTACAAAACCCTTCAGCACACTGATGTTTCTTTTATAGTAATATCAGTATTTTGTATTTGATGTTTTCCTTTTAAAAATCCCTTCTCCACACTAAGCAAGAGTAGGCTCTCTTGGCCCATTTAGAACTCCCTCTACATTGTGGCAGCCAACAGTCTCTTTTTACTTGTGAATACAGGAAGTGACGCTATGGATGTGCCATGTTGGATGTTACTTCCTCCAGGCACTGGTATCCACAAGGCTCTCTGAGCAGAGGAACTTGAAATGTGTATTGCTATGGTGAAATATTGTACAGGCTCTCAACATGTGCTTTCCCCAGAACCTTGCACAAGTCTTTCTGTTTCTTGTAGTCTTTATTTCTGCCTATGATGCACACATACACCCAGTGAAGTGTCTTGTACACATATCATAAAATTATACTCTCTGCTCTAGTTTGTTTTGTAGCTATAGGACAAGTTTCATTTTGCACAATTGAGTAATGGCCAGAAACACAAGAAAACATGGAAGATATTTTGGACTCCTGCTTCAAAATGGTTTTGTGTAATATTTTCTATTATAATTAGTGGGTTATATAATCATGTTTTATGAAAGATGGATCTGGTTATCCTTGATCTATTCTGGAACATTTTTTTTAGTATGCTGTGTGTTTCATAATTCCCAACTACCATCAGTTCCAGTTATTATTCAGCAAGAGGCTGTAAGTAACTCATAGGATGAGTTTCTGAAAAATGACTGTCAGAATTTATGAATGAGAAGATGGAAGGGATTTTTTAAAAAATATGGATATGTTAAAACTGCTGATGACTTCGATAATATCCAGCACATTTCAAACAATTGTGCTTTATCTGAGATGAGTGATGAAATTCCTCAGATACCTTTGCAATCCACATAAGCTGATGCATTTTTTGTTTCCCTTTTTACTCTTATGTTACTGCTATGTTAAGTTTAACTACGGCTAACTAAGTTTTAAGAAGCTCTTCCCCTAGAACAGGGGTCTGCAACCCGCGGCTCCGGAGCCGCATGTGGCTCTTTTAAACCTTTGCCGCGGCTCCGGGGTGGCGTGTCTTCTCCCGCTCCCCTTTCCCTCCCGTCGCGTCGGTGTGTGTAGTCGGGGGGCAGCGGGAGAGCGAGCTGCAGAGAGAAAGAGAAGTTGGCGAGCTGCAACGGGCGCGTCGACGGCAAACCAGAGCCGAGCGCGGAGCCCGAGAGCGAGAGCAGCGCCTCCTCCTCCTCCTCCTCCCGCTTCCTGGCTGGGCAATTGACAGAGCTCATTATCATGCTGCGCTCACTCACTGCCTGTCTAGGGCCGGAGGGAGGGAGAGTGAAACGCACGCGCACACAAAAGCTGGTGTGTGTGTGTGTGTGTGTGGAGAGGAGGCAGCGAGCCCCAGACAAAGCCCGTGCAGCTGTATTTGAGCTGGGCCAGCGCTGGCAGACGTGCTGCCATCTCGCAGGAGGCTCCTGATGGACGCTTGCCTAAATCGCAGCGGCGCGGGGTGGCAGGGGGCGGGGCACCGTACGTCATGCGCAATGACGTCACATGGCCCCGCCCCCTCGCCTAGGGCGCGAAAAGCGGCTCCCAGGTTTTTTTTTCCCCTTCGGAAACGGGTCCAAGTGGCTCTTTTTATCTTAAAGGTTGCCGATCCCTGCCCTAGAACAATGTCAGCTTAAAAAAACCCACAACCTTGGCAAGTTCACATCTATTAAATACAACTATTTTTTAAGAATTGGAAAATGACTTTCATTTTGGCTACAAGTTTGTGGGAAATCTTGTAAACTTTTACAGAGTTTAGTAAGCAAACTAATTGTTGTGCTCAAAGGGACCAATTACACAGGTTTTTTTTGCTATATATCCCCAAATTTTATATGGCACAACTTTAAATCTCCGTTTTGGAATCTTGCCAATGCAGTGTTGCTTTAATATCTGAAAATGGCTTGAGCAAACAATCCAAATGTTTGACAGAGCCAGGTAGGGAAGAGGTATTAATTTTCACGATGAAGATGTTCACTCTGTGTGATTGTGTACACAAAGGAAATGTCTGATCCTCTGCTGTCCTTTCACCCTAGAAACTAAACAAGGCTAAGCTTGCCAGAAAGCAGTTGTAATGCCTGGGGCTTGTGTTGCAAAGCTTTCGGCTGCAGCGGGGAATTGCTGTTCTGCAAAGAGAAACAGATTTGCAAGTGGGATGCAATGCAGCACAGCAGTGTAAGGCGGGAGATATATATGGTAAATGGGAGATTAAGACATGGGACTTTATTTGGAAGCTTAACTGGGAAAATGTTGCCATTTGAGCCTAATAGTTATGCCTGTCAGTAATGGTGAAGAGTTCTTTTATGCATCAGCAGTTCATTGGCACAAGGAAACAAGTTACATTATCTCCCCCAACCCCCATTTTTAAAAATTCTTTTTTCAACACAAATATTACACATACACAACAGCATCATCAATAAAAGAAATCAACAACAACAATACACAAAAATACAACATCTATACATTTTCTATCTATATTTTACTTCACATTATTAGGGTGACTTCCTCAAGGCTCCCCCCCCCCCCGGGTCTGGATTTCAATTTGTCTCCTCGTTAGCAGTTTCCAATTTCCTAGGTATTAACATTATATAAATTCATCATAGACCATTACACAAATCTATCTCTACTCCTAAGCCTATTCTTACTTCCAAAATAGTTTCCTAGTTATCAATATTACAATATTTTAAAAAAATAATTTCTAAATCTCTTCCAATCTTATTCCACCGACTCTTCTTTCTGGTCGCGGATTCGTCCCGCCATCTCGGCTAGTTCCATAAAGTCCATCATTAACAAGTTACATTATCTGAACCCCATGCTTTCTATTAAGAATCATGGTATGTTGCAGTTATAGTCTAAATGTGTCATTTATAGCTCACCTGTGATGATTAGCAGCTGCCCCTGCAGTGCTGTCATCAAGGCAGCATTTGAGACAGGGCCCTCCTCAGCAGAATGAGCACCAGGACTGCCATATTCTGAAGTAATACATGTTAACTGTCAAAAGGGGGATCCAGGCCTTAAAACCGCCAAGTCAACAGGCTGAAATTACCCAACCACACCATTGTGCCCCTAGCCAAGGAGACATGTCAAACTGTAACAGAGATACACCTTTTTGTTTGTACTGTCACATTAGACAAAGGGCCTGTGCTGGCTGTTTAAATATGGGTTTTTGAAATTTGGCAAACAAGCAGAAATTTTGGAATGAACAGGGCTGAACCTACGACCATGAGCAGGAACCGGCAACTGCCTGGTGTATGTAGCAAGCCTTTAAAAAGATCCTAATTGGGGAGAGGACCATTGGGGCTCCACGTTCAGCAGCAAAATGTGTTGGGCTGGGAATGGTGTACAGCAAAGCCTGTTCGCAACTTTTCAAGTCAAATGATGCAGAAGGCCATACAAATGTTTTAACTCTAGACCTAAAAGTGGGATATGGCAGTTGCGTCAGATCAGCAGGTTGCCACCTAGCCTTTAGAATATGCATTCTTTAAAATTAAAATCCAGATAATTGCTTTGCAATCAGATTTAAAAATAGCTTCTTTTTTGCCACAAATGGTTTTTTAAAATTATTGTTACGGTACCCTGCATTCATATTTTCCCCTCAGCTAGTTGTAGGTTTATCCCTATCCTACATATAGAGACTTCCTGTGTTTTGATCGTTACTCTTCACAGCTGTTTAGAGATAAAAGCAATGCTTTTCTTAAGGATGCTCTTCCCTTAGAATTTTATTTTGTGCAAATGGGCTTCTGTCATTTCTTGCTAATGTGCTCAAATCCATACCAAGCATTCTGCTCTCATAGTTACAAGAGTTTATCTCTTGAAGGATATGTATGTTTTAGCTGTGTGTGAACTAATGTTCCAGGGCCCTTTAGTTCTGATTGCTTTTTAGAGCTTTATAACTACTTTCATTCTAAAAGTTTATATTTTTAGTATATGCCAAATAGATAAAGCACATTGTTTTATATTCTTGGCTAGTTGTACTAGCGTGTCCAAATCTGCTACGTTTTATTGTTTGTATATCCCTCTCCCCCTTCCCCCCCTTTGTCTGCTGTAGTACTTCTTTGCACCATAGAGAACCAGTGTTGGTAATGAGGCTGCGGTCTTCTTTATAATTGAGCCCTGTCAGTGCTGCCTATTTAGTTTGCAGTGTGTGTGGTGCCTCATTAGCAAAAGCCACTCTAGTTTTCTTTTCTACCTTGGTCAACCCCTCCCAATGTAACTTCCCCCACCCCCCAGATTGTAAATTGTGACACTATCTCCTAAGATACAGGAATGAGTTACTAATTGCTCTTCCTAGCTTGGCTGGCAACATACTTGTTCTCAGAGAGGCATGTGATAAAGTTCATCTTTAAGATAGGAGGCAGAGAAAAGGTCACCTTTTCCTCTCTAGAGGAAACCCACCTATCTAGAACCATAATGAGTTAAGTGTTCATGTGTTTGCTTCACAGTGGAACCTTGGTTCTTGAATGGCTTAGTTGACGAACAAATCGGCTCCCAAATGCCGAAAACCCGGAAGTAAGTGTTCCGGTTTTCAAACGCTTTTCAGAAGCAGAACATCCAATACGGCTGTCGGCTATTGTTTCCGGGGTGCCTTGGTTTTTGAATATTTTGGAAGTCGAATGGACTTATGGAACGGATTACATTCGAGAACCAAGGTACCACTGTACTGTACTATTGTTTTAAAACTCATTTCCCACTTTGTTTGGTCCTATCAATTCTATAAGGAATGCAGGTGGCGCTGTGGGTTAAACCACAGAGCCTAGGGCTTGACGATCAGAAGGTCTGCGGTTCGAATCCCCGCGACGGGGTGAGCTCCCATTGCTTGGTCCCAGCTCCTGCCCACCTAGCAGTTCAAAAGCACATCAAAGTGCAAGTAGATAAATAGGTACCGCTGCAGCGGGAAGGTAAACGGCGTTTCCATGCGCTGCTCTGGTTCGCCAGAAGTGGCTTAGTCATGCTGGCAACATGACCTGGAAGCTGTATGCCAGCTCCCTCGGCCAATAATGCGAGATGAGCGCCGCAACCCCAGAGTCGGTCACGACTGGACCTAATGGTCAGGGGACCCTTTACCTTTTTATCAATTCTATGCAAACTCTCATTTCCTTAAGTAAATTCTGTTTTACTTTTTATTCAGACTTTGCTCCAGGCATTCATTAATACCTGTCCTCCCATGCCCTCCCCTCTAGTTATGGGTGGGAGGGCTGTTTTATGAGAGGTGTTGCCATCCAATGATGTTGTCATCCAAGTTTGAGTTAATATTTATGTGTTTGCATTGGCAGCTTAGTTACATGAAGATGAGGGAAGGCCCTACACCTCTTGTTTGAGTTGGATCTTCTGCAGGAGGCTATTAGATTACAGTATGTTTGTTGAACATGCTTAAAGATTAGGCTAGCATCCTTGTAGATCTGGAAGAAGACCACTGCTGGCCATCTTTGACAGTCCAGCACAGTGTGATATACATAAAGCAGCTCCTTGTAACTAGTAGGTCTAGTACACCAATTGTGCCAACTAATGTACAGACTGGAGGTGGTTGTTATTCTTTCCAGTTATTGAACATGAGATTGAAACAGAACTTAGCTATAAACTCACATTTTATTATTTTTTATAGTGATGAAAATACTGCTTGTTGTTTGGATTACCTTTGGTTTGTGTGTGATCCATAGGCTGTGTATGCATTACACCTTCCAAGCACATTTCAAACGCTTTCTTTCACTCAAAGAATTCTGGGAACTGTGGATTGATAACGGTTGCTGGAAATTGTAACTCCGTGAGGGTTAAGCTACAATGCCTAGTATTCTTTGAGAGAAATAATGTGCTTCAAATGTGCTTCAAAGGTATGCTGTGTACACAGCCACAGGTGCCAGCAGCTAAGTACTTTGGATTCGGTGCTGGCCCAAAACATTTTGGCAACTGAGGTGAATCACAAAATGGTGCATTCTCCCCACAAGGGAAGAGAATGGAGTGAAGAAAGACATCAGGATCAAAGGGGGAATAAAGAGCCATCACTGTGGATCCTGCTGCCTGAGGCAGCTACCTCACCTGGCCTCATGCATGGGCCGGCCCTGTTTTGGATGGTTATTGCCTATTATTGTCACAAAACATGATATTCTCCTGCCATTGCTCATAATTCTGACATTTACTAGCTGGAAGAACATTAGGGTACATTAGGGGTGTGACTATAGCCATGGAACTTTTCTCAGCTTGCCATTTGTGTGGAAAGGAAAATCCCACACCCACTCTGTAATAGTAGTGATATGTGACCAGAGATGCAGACCATCGGCACAAATTCACTCTTTAAAATGTTGGCTCGAACAGCAATTATTCCATGATAATTGGTAAGCGTGAAAAGGCTGAAAAGGTCTGTGGAGCACTGCTGTGCATATGTGCAGGAACTCCCTGCTGATACCACAATGTAAGCCTTTGCCAGCCTGGAATCCTCCAGATGTTTTGGAGTACCGCTTCCAAACTGGCTGGGGCTGATGGAATTTGTAGTCCAAAACATCTGGATTTTTAAATGCTCTTCCAATGAATGTGCATAGGTTGTGGGTAGATGCAGCCAGCACAACGCCACTCCATTCCTTCCCCACTGACGTGCATTTGTTTAACCACTAATGAATATCTGTATAGGACTGTCTTTCCAAGATGGATATAGACAGATGAGAATTACTGTTAAAAGAAAGATGCTGCTGATTGCCATGGTAGCCTGCTTGTTCTAATGGATATGGAAATTTCTTCCTCCTATAATGTATGGAAACATAATTGGCTGTTGGTTGACCATAGACTGTGCATTTATTTATTTTAAGGTCTTGCTTCAAAGTTATTTTTTACTGTTTTGCTGGGTGTTCTTTTTCTTTCCCCACAGCTTAAATGAAGAATATTTTTCTCAATCTCTGCATAGTACAGAGTGCTGTGTATTTGCATAATGTGCAGAAAAGCATTAGAATGTAAATTTGAATAGCTGGTTGCAGTATAGTAAAGTTCATTGCAAAAGGTTAATAAACAACAGCTGTGCATTTCCTGTCCAAAACATTATGATACTTTCCAGCAAACAGGCACCCAGTTCACCTTAATAAGAATGGAATCTGAACCCTTAAAATAATTCACGTGTCAGACTCTTCTTCAGAACGGATTTATCTTTTAAGGTAATCAATTTAAAACAACATTGTGCAATATTCAGAAGCACTTTCCCTCCTCATGGTCAGAGAAGATAGTGATCCATGCAAATTTAGAGACAAAGAAAAAGGAGACTTGTTCCTTTACCTTTCAACATTCTGCTTTTTTAAAGCCTTAATGCAAAGATGAGGGTGAAAGCTGCAGAGTTGCACCCTGAGGGTGCAGCAGCAAATCTCTGAAATCGGCAGGCAGAGGCTTTGAATTGGATTCTGCTGAACAAATTTGATCCTTAAGAAACTCCTTTTTGTAAGTGGGAAGGTAATACCCTTTTTTCAAAATAATGGTGTGTTGTTTATGCAATGTGGCTAACATGTACCCAGGCTTATGTGTAAGTGATTACATCTATAGTCATACTAAATATATAATCCTCTCTCTACTTCCTGTAGGGGAGGCGAAAGCCTTAAAATGGCCTTAAAAGAAAAAAAAAACTGGTAGCTTAGGCGAAATGCTTTGAGTTAGGGTTGCCGACATGGGCTGCCATACGTCTGGATTTTCCTGGACATTTGACCAATTTCTGCCTGGACACTGCTGCTGACTGCAGTATTCCAGATAGGTCCAGGAAATTCCGGACGTATGGCAACCCTATGCAGGTTTACTTGTTGTGAAGATAAGAGAGTCCTTTGAAGTGGTGCCTTGGGAAAGCAAACTTCCTGTTAAAAGGATGATGCTTTGTATTGTGTTTATTGTGCTTGCTGTTTATTCCAGTGCTTTGTTTCAGTGGCCACTGTTTGTATTCTTATTTCCTTGGCATATGCCAATAAGAATGTGATATCATGTTCCTGTGCTGAAATGGCATTTTTTTCCAAACCTCAATGTACTTCTCTAGCATCTTTTGCTATCTGTGTGTGTGTGTGTGTGTGTGTGTGTGTGTGTGTGTGAAGCTGATTTATTATAATGCTTAAGGCCTAAAAGTCCTTTCTTGTGCTCAGGAATAACTATTTTTTTTTACATTAACGTGACTGAATAACACATTCGATTTATGAGGCACTATTTGCTGGTCTGGCTATTGAAGAAATATATGCATGTATATATATTTGCATATATTGCAACCACAGAGACAGGTTTTAATTACTCTTTTTTTTGCTCCTGAATCCTTGAAGGAATCTGCATTGCCCCCTGAAAGTTAGAATAAACGGAGGCTATTCTGATTTTCATTAGTTGCTCACGGCCTAGCCCTTGGCTGGCTGTTCTATATTAGCCAGAAATTGTCCTGTGCTTGATAGCTTACTTAGTTTCACATAGGTGAGCAGGTGCAATATATAGGCTACTCAACGGCAGCAGCTCCATCCCCCTGCTCCTTGCAAATCAAACTAGTATAATGCATCTGCAGCTGGGATTGGGGGATCTCAAGTGTAATAAAAAAGAAAGAAAGAAAGATGGCACCCTAATTGTAACAGCGAAAAGAACGCTGGAACCATCTGGTGACAAAAACTGGACAGTGCCCAATTGTGTACCACAGGGAAGGGAGCTTGTTTAGCACAGAGGGCTGCATTAGGAACACACAATTAGCTGGAAGGCTGTGGCAAATTTGCATGTTTTATTTACACATAATTAACACAATTTGCATAACATTTGTAAGGACATTGTGAATTCAGGCCACAGCTGGTGGACATGTTGCACTTCCTCTGTGATGACATTTGAGCTTTTCCCATTGTGAGATCAGTGGCAATAGATTTTAGGATGTCTCTCTTAGAGAGCTTCATCAATGGATGCAGACACTATAATGCTCTTATTTTCTACCAGTTGCTAGACTTGAGATCCAGCAATTTATCAAAATGTTTGTTTACAAATGCACTCTGCAGAACCATTGTCCAAGGTAAGCAGTTAACCCCCACATCTCTGTAGGTGCCCCACTGCCAATGCCCCCTTTCAAGTCTCCAAGTCACCTGGCTCTGCTCCTTGGCTCTGCTGCTTCTCCTCCTGATTTCACTGGCAGGTCACCAGCTCTCACTTTTGCTGCTGCTTACATACTGCTTGTTTATTGTTATTGTTTCGACTATCATGGTCATATCAACTACAGGAAAAGGAATATGAGTAATATACACTGATGCAATATTGAAGAACATTAAAATGATTCATACTCAGAGAGAAGATGAAGCAGAAGCTTCCATTTACTGTTTGTGCTTCCTCCGGTCAGTTGTACCTGGAGGGAGAGGGCTATTATGGAGCAGCAGCAGCAACCACACCAAAGTTCGTGTCTTTTCGTCTGCCCAGAAGACAGTGGCAGAGATTCACTACTTGTGACTCCTTAACAAATATCAGCAACTCCCTCTAGAGTTGTGGCATAACCTGCTTAGTTATAAGACAGGCTCCCTCAGCATAAGCAATATATAGCTGATAAGAATATATGTTAAACAGTAAATAGTGGCTAATGATGCTTCTTTTAAAGTTAGCAACAACTACTTTTGACTTTATTTGCTGCATGATACACACACACTGCAGAAATTTGCGTTATTTCCTTCTGTCTACTCTGTTGATCCAAGAACTCAAGAACTCATTTGTTCTTCCAATTATTATTGTACAGTGGTACCTTGGTTTTCAAACTTAATCCGTTCCGGAAGTCCATTCCAAAACCAAAGTGTTCCAAAACCAAGGTGTGCTTTCCCATAGAAGGTGATACAAAATGGATTAATCCTTTCCAGACTTTTAAAAACAACCCCTAAAACAGCAATTCAACATGAATTTTACTATCTTAACGAGACCATTGATCCATAAAATGAAAGCAATAAACAGTGTACTGCAATCACACAATCAATCAATCAATCAATCAATCAGCAGTTGAACTGAGTTCCTTACAGTCACAAAAAAGAGCCACAAAATGCAAAATAAATAGCAAAAACAGACAGACCTCTGCATAACACTCAAATCGGAAGTGTGCCACTCAAATCGGAAGTGTAGCACCCAAATCGGAAGCGTAACTCTCAAATCGGGAGCGTAACTCTCAAAATGGAAGCGTAACACTCAAAACGGAGCCTGTTCAGCTTCCAAAAAAGGTTCGCAAACCAGAACACTTACTTCTGGGTTTGCAGTGTTTGGGTTCCAAGTTGTTTGAGTACCAAGACATTTGAGAACCAAGGTACTACTGTAATGTGTTCTCTTTACCAGTCTTTCTTTTTCATTACTTCAGCCTATCCTCCATCACATTCACTTTTATACAATTCTTTTCTCTACCATTAAATTTCTATATGCTGTACCGGTAGTAGTTATCTGTGCTTGCTAGGGACAAGCAGCATACCATGTTTTAAAAAGTGTGTTTTAAGCCTGGGATTTTTTATTTTGAAGAGAAAAGAGCCAAGCAAGGCCCTGATTCAGACTGGGAGCTTATACTGTATTACCGGTAGTTTCCCACCAGAAACTGCCATGGTTACTATTTGCCCCAAAGGTGCTCTTTGTAGTAAATAATTGTGGGGAATTTTTGGCACAAAAAGGTGATCTGGGCTCCTGATCTAGAATGTTATTTTAAAAGAATCTGCTATATAACTTGTGGCCCATCCTATCAGATTCTCATATGGTGAATGTGTGAAAGTACTGTTAGTATCTAGTTAAAGGTTCTCCTATCCTTAAAGTAGCCTTAAGAATTTTCTCAACCAATAACTAAGACCCTCTGTTCTACTTTGTAACCCCTCCTCACAAATCCAGGGGTTATAAAATAATAATTTCCATAGTAAAAAATAAAACATTATGCAAGAGGATATTTGTTAGTCAATTTTATGTCTTGAGCCTCATTGCTATTTACAGTAAGAGTATAACTGAAAATCAGTTATCTAAAATTAAATTGCAAATGAAGCTCATTATGTAATGTTTTATGGTAATGTGATAATGTATTTCAGTTTCTTATCACAATGTCACTGGTAGGTTGTGGACAAAATTGAGCCCTAGTTTCCAGTGCAGGCATTAACTACAAAACATTGTTTTGGCATTTAAAGCATTCAAAACCTAAATAACCTTTTGAAAATAAAACCTTGCTGAATGATAAAGAGCTCTAGAATTATTTATACCCCAGGCTATCTTTTTAATTAACACTTATCAGTTTTCCACTACTAGCCCAGAAAAATGTAAAGCTCCAAGACTTGTTCTCGAACAATGCAGAAAGAACAAGTCTTGATGATCCCTTGAGGCGTTGAGATGAGGGGGAACTGTACAAATATATATATATATTGTTTTCAAAGTATGGGCATTCAGGGCTTTGGCAGCAATTCAGGGAACAGTTGCTTGCACATGTGACACAGCTGAATGCATGTTTATTCAAAAATGCTTTCCCCTGTTCAGTGGGGCTCATTTCATTAAAAAAAATGCATATAGGAGTATATAGGATTCAATTGAACTTTTTGCTGGACTTGCACCTTCTTAATTTCCCTATGCTGTGACTATGTGTTCCCAAGCCCTTTGATCACTATTCCACCACCACCCCCATTTTAGAATCTGACATGTGTTCTCTAGAATTTGATGAGTTTCTTCTAAATCTAGCCAGTTACTCCCTTCTAAATCTTTTTTTAAATAAATTTTTATTTATTTTATAACAAATAAAAACTCCCTTCTAAATCTAATTCTCGTCTAAAGTTAGCCATCTCTGTGGCCAGTGGTTGTGCCAGCGTCAGGGTCAGCCAGATCTCATGGTCCCACTTACCTTTGTTCTGAAGATACCTTAAGTTAAGGTCTGCTTCATGAAGATTTTCATTTTGTACTGGCAATGGATCCTGAAAATATAAGTTCAGATAAGAGCTACTACATGGATATTTGGCATGTTCTTAGGCTGCAAATGTAGGTAGTTTAAAACAAACAGGTAGCACTAGGTATGGTGGCTGAAGAATTCTACCTGTTCCAGTTAATTACCTCAGTTTATCTCTGCTCACCCTTTCCTTGTGTCCTGTTTGCCTCTACCCACAGTGACTGAAGTCAGTAATGTAAATGTGTTTGCATATCCTCCAACACACTGGCAGAGGAAGAGGAGTGCGGGGGGGGGGAGCACAACGCCCCCTGCAGGACGATCCTGGTAGGGTGCCATTGCGGCTGCCCCCCTGCCCACACTGGGTGCCCTGCCCCTGCAGGTGGTGTGCCCCGCCCCGGGACGCGTGCCAGCCCCACCCCCGCCTGCTCTTCACCCCCAGTGCTGGAGCATGAAGCTCCGCCACTGCTCCAACATTTCGCTGATGAAAGTAGGGACGTCCCATTCCATATTGATAATTTCACTATTTATTCCTCAGACATCTTATTGGGTTGCCCCAGCACTCTGGGAACCTTCCAGCATATATAAAAACATAATAGAACATTAAACATTTTTTAAAAAAACCCTTCCCTAATACAGGATTACCTTCAGATGGCTTGAGGGTTGGATAACTCCATACCCTCCAACATTTCTCTAATGAAAATAGGGACATCCTAAGGAAAAGCGGGACATTCCAGGATCAAAGTAGAAACCGGGACAGCTTCTCTAAATCAGGGACATCCCTGGAAAATAGGGACACTTGGAGGGTCTTTGTTTGTTGAGACCCAATAAATTGTGATCCTTAATTTGTTCCACTTGACTTTTAGGATTGTATATTCTCTGATCTATATAGACCATTTATTCGGCAGCACATATACTAAAATTTATTTATTTACGTAAGTATACTGCCCTTCATCATCCATAGATCTCATAGTGGTTCACAACATAAAAATACAATATGAAAGCTCAAAATACAAAATAAAAACAAGAACAGAAAACAACACACAAGCCAATAAACTCATCTCCCCACACCCTTTCCCTAGATATATTGTGTATATCTCTTGTGTTATTTACAACATGTGAAATGAGTTGGGCCTAAGAATGGGATGGATATGGGATGTGACAATGGGACACAGCTCTTCTAGCTCAACACGTATCTTAGACATGCTTTGTCAGGCAAAAATGTCATAATGTTAACAATGACATAGTATTTTTCTTTTTTTGAAAAAATGCATTTTTGCTTGCAGATATTTTTGTTCTGTTATTACAATATTATGACATCCACTGCTTGAAGTGAAATAAAAAATTGGCTTATGATTTTAAGAGGGTTATTGGCACTAGCTGCACTTCAAATGTTAGAGGTTGATAAAATAAAGTGTATCGTACAACATCGGAATATTAAAGATTCCAGAGTTAATGTTTGACTTATCATGTGTAGAGCAGCTGCCATTCTTGATGATGTGCAATTCACTGAATATATAAAATAAGCACATCAATGAAGTTACACAAAAATGTTTATCCTTTACACATTGTTTTTCCATGTGCTGGTAGTTAATTGTTGGGTGATTTAAAAAAAATATGGGGGAGCATTAGAAATATCTTGATGTCTCAGCCTGTGGTTTATGGAAATTATGAGATAGCATCCACTAGATGTAATTTCCATAGACTGCAAGCTGAGAGAGCAGACTTTTTGCACGCTCCCTCATATTGATCCATTTAACTAGTCTCTAAGCATCCTGGTCTTTGTTCTTTCTGATTTTAATTTATGTATAACTGTCCCAGGTCTGCACCCATTCTTTGGCTCTTTGAAGAATTAAAAAATGACCCTCTGCATATTTTCAGTGTATGGCTAATACATTTGCCTCCTGATGACCTCTACGATCTTGAAGAAATGAAATCGGTGACTTTGTACATTGTGAAATGTCCCATCACTTCCATAACATGTGTGTAGATGCAGTGGTTGTTTCATCTTGTAGTTGCTTTTTCTTTAGTCCTTGTCTCTCCACATCCTAAGTATTTCCAGCAAAGAATTCTAGAAAAAAGTGAGACTGAACCAATTTTCCTTTGATGCCAAAATAATAATAATAATAATAATTTAAACAGTGCTCTAATGGGCTGATTTAATCTTTTCTCTGTCATGCTTTAAGTAATGTTGTAGGCACGGCGACACAAACAGCTTTTATTACCCTCCAAGCACCTCTGCTACACATGGCTGTTTTAATTGCTCTGTCGTGAACAATATCCCTGAAAAAGAAGCTGGCAGGGACTGTTCTGAGTCATCAAGAACTTCCGCAACAGGATTATTAAACAATTAGTCTTGATAGGTCATGTTTTCCTGGGCTATTAACATATGTCTCAAGTGTGCTATGAGACAGACTGCTTTGGTCACAAAAAAAAGGTATGCAAGTGCCATCTCTACCCACTGAAGATGCTGTGCTTAAGATCTGGTCCGTTTGGCTCCTGTGTTTGGAAGTTGAGCCTTCCGAGACTGCAAAAGCTCTACACAAGAAGTGGGAACCTTTGGCTTGCTAGATGTTGCTGAACGACAACTCCCATCAACCCCAGAAAGCATAGACAATGGTTAGGAATGATGGCAGCTGCAGTTGAGCAACATCTGGAGGGCCAAACACTCCTCAACCTGCGCTACTCAAAACTTGGGTGAAACTGGATGTGGCACGGGAGTTTTATTATTGGACTTTCCAGCATCTTTTTCTTTTACAAAAAACAGGCTGCTTGGAGCCCCAAACTAGAGTAAGGGGTGGGAGAGATGTTCTGCCATTCTCCATTGAAATTACCTCCCTGTGGCAGAATATATTCACACAAGGTTCCACCTTTTCCCTTCTATACTAGTATTAAATTGCATTATCAGTTGTTAATGGTTCCCCATTGGCTAAGTTTGAGTTTATCCAGAAAATTATGCCATGGCAGGTGTAGACAGTAAAGAGCTGATATTATTTGTATTTGGTGGAAATGCCTGATGACCAATCTTTTCTGGAAGGAAATTGTATATGTGAGTTCTATCATCATTCATTAGTCATTTTATTAGGTCCATTAGTCATTTTATTAGGACATGTTAATAACCATGTAGATTCTAAGAACAGAGAGTTTATACTGAATTTGCTAATGACAGTCAAATTTTAGTAGCTAAGAGATGGAAAGATCACCCTTTAAAAAAATATGGCTGAGATTTGGAAACCAGCTGGGATGAAAACACTACTGAATACATACTGGCAGACAAACATGTTTTTCCAGCAATTTGTCATTATTTAGCCTACCCTTTGGGGGAAGGGCTGTATGTAGTTCAGTGCTGGAACACCTGCATTGCACATGCAAAAGGTTCTAGGTTCAAGCTACACAATCTCTAGGGAGGCCAGGGAGAGACTCCTGCCTGATATCCTGGAGAGCCATTGCCAGTCAGTGTTGGCAATTGGTCTGACTCTGCATAAGATAAGATAATCTTTATAAGGCAGTTTCCTGTTTCATTTTATGAATTGTGATAGCATTAGTATGATTCCCAAAATTTTACTTCCCATATTGTAGATGCATGCTATATTTTTGTTTTTTTTTAAATGTACTTGGTTTATTTGTATTTCTACTTCCTGGTAGGGGACAAACACATATTGCAAGTTTAGCCTTGCACTGTCAAGGCACCCCAAGCACCTTCACCATGCAAAACAACCCAGTTTTGGAGGTGGGGAGCTGACAGCGATCACCATGCAACTGCTATTGCTATGGCCTTTATGATGTTTCAGTCGTTGGATCTGAGCTTGCCTGGGGAAGGGAATTTAACAATAGAATGATGATGAAAGGATTTTTTTTTTTAAAAAATTGCCTCTTGCTTCTGGCACAGGCAACATTTTGCTAACTTAAATAGATTTAGAGTATCATATTGTCGCATACCACCCCTATCTCAGAGCAGTGTGAAATTTCAGGGGTTCCAGGTGCTCCTTTTGGAGTTACCTTTACCCAGGGTTCCTGTTTACTTTTGGAATAAGACACGTAAATATGGTTTATTTATGCATTCATACACAGCATCAGCCCCACAAACAGACGTCAAACGTTGCTTTCTGACTCTCTCTCCAGCTTGCTGGTTTTTCATTTAGGTCCCATCACTGCAAACTCTAAATTTAGGTTTGTCCTTCTAACTGTCTCTGAGTTGAGGGAGCCATTTGCTATCTCACACACAGCCATCTTCTTTTGTTCTCTTAATGGCCCATTGCTCAGGCGATCACCTCAACACAGGAAGCCAGCCTGGTTTATATTTTAACATTTGCTGGATCCAGTGGGTTAGAAGGATCCTTACTCCCTGCCTCCTATACTCATAATACTTTTCAGCGGGATCACAGTAAGACATGTATAATGGAAATCTGAATTAAAATGCCATTTTTATAAAGGACTCCAGTTCAAACATCGTTAGTCACTATGGCTATAAAAATGAACAATTTTATCATGAAAAATCTACATAATTTATTATTGAAGGGAATATAATCTTAAATTATTCACAGGATTTTCATTGGCTGGATTTGTCTGTGTCCTTAAGATTAAATTTCACTCGAATTTACAGAAATTTGTCTTAAAATGTCTCTATTTGAAGTATTCATCTTTCCACTATCATAGCATAGTATTCCTCATAACCTGTAAGTTACAGATATAATTGGAAAATGACCATTGTGCTAATGTGAACTTTCACATTGTGACTCTGAACTCTTAAAAGATAGTTAATGAAAGATTAGGTTACATTTAAATCTGTTTTGACATTCACAGATTCAAGGGTAATGTAGCCTAGCAGTCATAGTAGATTCACGTGGTGAAAGTCTGCCCTCCTTTTGCACAGTGGGTGATTGTTTTTACTTTCTTCCCCTTCTCTCATGGAATTGTGATGATTAGCTTTTGTTACCAGCCCACAAAGTTCAATAAAAAAAAAAACATCAAACAAGAACATATTGATTTTTTTGGCAACATTTGCAAAAAGGTGTAGGTGAAATAAGAGCCTTAGCTTCATTGTAGCAAGTAGCTGAAAGTGCTTAGTAACCTAAGATTGATCAGAGAGCTGATGTTAGAGAAGCAGAATACTTCAGATGTTTGACATTCTACTGCACTGTATGGTATCTAGACATGTGATGCTCCAATTTTGCAGCAGTATTGGGTTACTTGGTGAAAACTTTCTCTGAAGATTTATTGAAACATTGCTGAATGCAAGCACAACGAAAGAGAGGGAGAGAAATTGGAACTGTGGGAAAGGGGGAACTCTCTCCGCCTTACATTGGCGCAAGCTTCATTCTTCTGAGGGTGAACTAGATGGCAGAGTGAATTGTTAGCTATACCATCCTTCTCTTTATTTACAAACCCAAGAAGCTTACAAAAAATAATAAAATATGTAAAACACAATAAACCTGTTCATAATGCTACAAATCATTTCAGAAAATTAAAAACTAAGATCAGGATTCAGTACTTCAGTTTTAAATAAACACCACAGGAAGACAGAATTTCAACACATGGTAAAAGCTCAGTGCTATCAGAGGAAAAAACAACAACCTCTGATTAAAAGACAGATCAACTGAACCTCTCTAGGAAGGGAGTTCCACAACCTGGATTCCGTAACAGGGAAGGGAATGAGGAAAACCTTTCTTCCCATCAGAAGATGAAGCATCCTGCTTTTATCCATTTACACCAAACTACACAATACATCAATCAGCTTAGAGAAATCTTTGGAGTGGCTGCTGAGCCTTTGGGAGCTTGGTAACCTACACAAATGAGGTACTGAAATGATAGTGTATCAATAAGAAATATTTGAAATTCAAGATGCTGACACAGAGAAAAATCTGTGTCTGTCATATTGTTTTCTTTCCTGCGGACCATCTGACAATCAACATAATTCAGTATGCCAATGGTATAATTATTATTTTTCTGCAGTGAGGGGTTGATGGCATATATATTTTAATTAAAATTTCTTGGTTTATGAAATCATGTGCAATGTCTCTTTTTTCAAGTTACATTTTCTACAGATCTGTTTCATTTGTTGAGACATTATGTTACATTAGGAAGAAAGGGGGGAAGAGGTGGAGGGGGGTATGGTGTGGGATGTGTGTTTGGGTGGCAATGTTTCTAATTTACTTAGTGTATGTTTGGGGGTTTGTGTCAGCGTCGCTTGTGCGGGTTCTCTTTACTATTCTCTTGTATTCCTTTGGTGGTGAGAGAGGTCATAGCCAGCACATTGGAGAGACTTGTCAGGAGTAAGCATGGACCAATGGTATCAAATAGTATGGGAAACAGCCTTATTAGAAAAACTAATCAATAAACTGAAACTGACACGGGGACAAATAGAAGAAGGCGCCTTCTTCACCCCGGTATGGCTTCCCTTTATCACATACACAGCCCAACAAGACAACAGGAACCTGCCAACAGCATACAAATCAATCTGGCTAACCTGATTCAAAAACATCCACCCACCCCACTCACACATGAAAACAAAGTTCACCACAGCCAATCACAAACAAACAAACAAACAAACAAACAAACAACCACACCCTAGGGCTAATGGCTTTCTGAGCGACAACGTCAAATATCCCACTATGGAGAGTAAAAAATGATAAAGTTTTCTCCAGTGAAAACAAGTCTCTGTTAACCTATGGCTACATTGGATGAATGTTACATAATAGCCTTAAAACTAGACCATGTTCTGTATTGTTCCACGTCACCCTAGTCTCTGAGCCAGTGGCATAGCAACTCTTGCCACTGCCTGGGGTGGAGCTTTTTTTTTAAGAGATTGCCCAAAGTTGTGGAGCTTTTCTTTTAGGAGACCTGCCAAAGCTGTTGGGGAACATCACCAAAACTTGCTTAGCTGGCTTTTTGAGGGCTGCTCATGCCGCCCAGCAACCCTACAGCCCCTCAAAATGCCCGGCAGCATTCCAGGTGCTCAGGGTTCATATTTGCTTCCTTAATGACCCATTACCTTTCCTTTGTTCTCTTGATGACCCACCACCCAGGTACCTGCACATAGAAGCTAGCCTGGCTTATTTAGCTTTTACTGCCTGCTGGGTCCAGGGACTCAGTGTCTGGCAACCAGTTTAACACCCCAAGCCTTGATTAAATTCTAACACATATGGGATCTAGGAATTGAGAGGAGTCTGGCAAGCACATAACACTATCAAATATTCAGTACCTGTTTGCCAGCATGGTTAATGGTGTAGTTGCGTCTTAATAATAATAGCTGTCAGGATGCTGTTTCTGGAAGTTACAGTAATGTGTTTACTGCTACATGCCTCTCCTTGACAAATAATAGATACTGACATTCTGTGACCTAGATGACGTCAGTAACTCTTCAAATGAAATTCTCTTGTGTCTTGCATCCTTCTGTGGTAAGAATCTTAAAATCAATATGTCTTTTCATTGATCACTAGTGGGTGTGGGAGACTTGAAGAGTATTGGGCTTTTAAAAATCTGAACTTTACAACAATGAGCAACAAGACTTGACTCTGCTTAGGAAGAAATTTGTGTAGATTTAGAGGTTGCTTCTGAAGGTTCTGTAACTTGACAGTTAATTGATAACTTGGTACTGTCATTGGATGTGAGTAGATGATTCCTCCTTCTTAACTGGAAATGAAAGACAAGTAGGTAAGCCTTTTCTATTTTAGCTAAAGGAATTTAAGTCCACAACATCTCACATTAACAATAATCAACACTTGCATATACCATCCTATTTTCATTATGGGGAAATAAGCAATTTGGATAACATGAACAAGAAAAACAGGGCTTTTGAATCAAATTCTTGCTTCTATGTGACGTATTATACTGGAACAGATAATGGAAGGTATATTACATAAACTTGTGTTAATTGTTTAGCTGAATAATTAAGCTATCAGTTGAAACATGCATATGTGGAAGCAAATTCCAGTTAAATTAATGGAGCTTACTGTGTTGACCTCACACTGCACAGACAGGTGGATATCAGTTCACTATAAAAAAGAGCAGCAGTTAGAGTGAAAATTGTTAATAATTGCTTTTATTTGCCACGGAACTGCATTTGATACTTCTTAGTCATGTAAATGGTGGTTAAAAGCAAGCTGATATAACACTCTCTGTCTTTAGTAGTAGACATCCAGCCCAGTAATGGAATGGTGGAGATAGAGAGTATGTTTTGGTTACCCTGGGGAAGAAACTATTTCTTAGTTTGGTGGTGGTGGTTGTTTTTAAATTGCAGTCTGTGTTGCAACTTGTACTGAAGTTTTGAATCAGTAGGCGTTGGTTTCAATCGGCATGTTTTAATAGAAAATACACCCTATGTTTATTCTGGCCAAGTTTCAAGTACTCCAGAGATGAATAGTCAGCTTTCCCATTCTGACTCTAGTGTCTCGTACTAGTTATGTCTTAAGAAGTGGCATGAGTGGCTATAGGAAGTGGGAGTAAGGAATTCACAACACCTGGTGCACAAATGGAAAACCTTTCATGGCTCCTTTTGAGTACTACCTCTTGTTCTGAATCAAATAATCGTAGTACTGTAATCAATTACAGAGAAACTGCTTACCATCTTCAGGCAGTGGTGGCTTGGCATAGGGATGTGTGTGTGTGAGAGAGAGGAATTTGGTTGGATCCTTAGTCCAAAGCAAGGGGGAACTGGTGCCTCAACCCTGGATCCATAACCAAAATTCAGGGTACCCCAGTAAAAGGGTCCAAAGGTAGGGTTCTGTCCAAAAGTCCAGACAGGGGCTTACGGGGGTGACCTGGCAGGATCAGCCTATTTGATTTGCATAATAGGGGAAACTTTAACCCCAGGATTGACCCTGAAGGAGTTATCAGCCCAAAATTGGATTGGGTGATTGAGGATACAAGCCCAATGCCTATGCCAAAGCAGATTTATATCTATAATCAGTATTCCCATTTACTTGTTTCCAACAAGTATCAATGAAGCATCTAAACTGTGGAAATTCATCTCTTTACTTCACACAATGGACATGGTGAATTATGACAACTGAGACTTTCCCTATTTTAAATACCTTTTTGGAATATTAAATATATCTATAGTATAAAATACTATAGTACTGCCCTTCAAATCCCGAATAAAATAAGTCTTGCTTTCATGGGAGCATTCTTCAGGCTTCAGCTTTACAGCTCACTGATGTGCACCTTTGCCTGCACAGTATTGCAGCCTTAATGGTGCAACCCTCTACACATAAGTAAACCCCATTTGAATTAAATGAGACTTATTTCTTGGTAAGTGTGTATAAGATTGCAAGCTTAGACTTTGTAAGCTGATAGAATTTGACTGCCACCTCCATGCTGAGAGATGGAATTCTTATTCACAAATGAACTTTAAATGACATTTAAATCTAGGTGGCAAACTGCCTGCTTCAAGAAAAAAAATATTTTAAAAACTTTAAAGGGATCATGAAATACACTGTTTCTCCGAACTAGGTTTTTCTTTCCCCTTTACACCCAAATGTCTGTACCTTGGGTTTCTTTTTTTTTAAAAAAGGTTAATGTAACCTTTAGAATGAGTAGAAGAAGAATTAAGCTTGCTTCTCTTATGCCTAATAGGTTCTTTCATTTGAAGTTGGGAGAGGCCGTACAGTTTATATCCAGGTGCCCAACCCAGTTATCACTTCTGTCTTGCAGAAAGTCAGTACCCCAGGCATCTTTCTCTGGTGGTGAATATATTATCAAAGGGTTATAACATTTAGAGAACGGTAAACACCCACAGACTAACCTTTGTACTTTATCATGTACTTTATCACCCATTTTCTTAAACCTGAATTGACTCAAAGTTGCCAATTTAAAAGCCGTGTTGGATAACAGCCCAAACAGGGGATATATAGGAATCATGGCAAGGGAACTAGGCTAGGGTTAAATCTGGGAGATGTGTACAGGAAAGGGAGTAGAGGCTATAGACACTGAGTAGAGACTTTTGTTGTTCAGTCGTTCAGTCGTGTCCGACTCTTCGTGACCCCATGGACCAGAGCACGCCAGGCACGCCTATCCTTCACTGCCTCTCGCAGTTTGGCCAAACTCATGTTAGTAGCTTCGAGAACACTGTCCAACCATCTCATATATGCCTGTTGTCTTTGTCCATGGAGTTTTCTTGGCAGGGATACTGGAGTGGCTTGCCAGTTCCTACTCCAGGTGGATCACGTTTGGTCCAAACTCTCCACTACGACCTGTTCATCTTGACCTGTCCATAGCTTCCCTGAGTAATTCAAGCCCCTTCGCCACGACAAGGCAGTGATCCATGAAGGGGGAGTAGAGACTAGGCAACAAGATTTACTTACCGGTAAAATGGAAGCTAGAAATAAATTGAGAAGGCAAGATACCTATGAGATTAGAAGAGGGGGGGTAACTTTAAACTATCTGCTCCTTTCTTTAATGATAAGCCACCAGCACCCACCAAATTACTAGAATTCAGTGTCTTTTCCTGGAAGTGTCTCCAGAAACACCCCCCCTCTTTCATGAGAAACTGATAGGTCTAGGAAGGTGCTGGGGAGCATTTTCAGCCCAGCACTAGTCATTCTGTCAAGATGGGCTTTCATCTGTTTTATAATAATGTTACATTCACGTATTTTATGGTATTCAGAAATGCACTCACACCTTTACGCCAGAAGACATATTAAGCACAGAATGATTGCTATTTTGTTGTTGTTGCTTTCTGCTTTGTAAAAAACATTTAGAATGATGTATGTAAGCCACGAGGTTTTGTCTGGATATTCTAATTCTTTTTTTTCATAGCTTCCTTTGTCATTCTTGGAACCATTATTTTATTTGTACATCATCACTAATGCTGAGGTTTTTCAAATTAAAACAAAATTGATTAAACAATTAATTGTTACTTTAATATTAGGGTTGTCCCCCGAAAAGGCAGTTTATTACATTCATATAGATTGCCATCAACCTTGTTCAGCTAGCGCAGAACGTATAAATTGCATATGGAACAGACAAGTCTGTGGTCTCATTATGGAAGTTGGAGCTTGTCTTCATTAACGGACTCTCTCTCTCTCTCTCTCTCTCTCTCTCTCTCTGTGTGTGCGTGCGCGCGCACGTGTGCATATAAATATAATGATTGGTATGCTTGGCTGTAAAGTTAACTGCAGTGACAGTAAACACTGGCATTCAGATTGACCTTAGAGGTTATCGGAATCCAACATCTTGAGCATTGTCACAGCATACTGCTTGACTTTGATATATGTAGCTCATACTAAGAGGATGTTAAAGCAGTACTAAAATCATTGCTGTTCTTTATTTATGGTTTCATCTGATTGGTCTGATCACAAGCTTAGCATTCATCTTTGCATTCTGTTCAGCTACAGCCTAGTGCTAGTTCAAGAAAAATTGCTTGAATTTTTGGGTATGCTTGAATATGTCTAAAATGAGAACATTCTCAATGTCAGAGCATAATAGCTTAGGAATGATATCTTATTTAAATCCTGCATAGAATTAGCATAGAATTGTGAAGTAAAGTAAAAGTGTGCATTGGAATTGCAGTAACAAAAGCCCAAGATGCTCAAAAGTATTTCTCTAAATAGCATAAGATCCACCTTCCTTGTTCTTTGTGTGATGTTTTGTATTAAATATCCATGCTATTAAGTTTTAATGTGGTCTGCATGTCCTTGTTTCCTTGGGACTGTAAATTATGCCTTTTCGAAAAATAAAACCCAATGACTATTTCTTTTTCGAAATTTACATTCAGAACCAGATTAAGACCTTTACAGGCCCTAAACACTTAAACGATTATGGTGAATTCTGACTTTAGTTAGAATTTAGTTGTAAAGTTTTGTGTCATTTTGAAAAATAAATTTTATTTTAAGGTTTAGTACTGTTTTTATTCTGAATTATATATAGAGAATTCAGAATTATATATAGAGATTTCATTATAATTGAGAATTCTCAATTATATATAGAGAATTCAGAATAAAAACAGTACTAAACCTTAAAATAAAATTTATTTTTCAAAATGACACAAAACTTTAGAATTCCAGAGGTATCTTTCAAATTACAAGTGATACAATATTGTATATATTGATGGAATTAGAATGGGAACTACAGCTGAATCTTACAGTCTATGGGGATCATTTGCAGCTTATATTATAAGACAGCTGGCCATTTGATTTCTATCCCAACTTTGCCACCTTGAGCATGGCAGTAGAAAGAGAATCAAAACTGCACAAGTGCCACAAAAGAGATATAATTCTGTCTTTTAATGACAGTGCTGTAGTGACAATTCACAATAATCTGATGTACAAATTGATAGCTAATTTTGGCCCTGTTGCCTTTTGGTGACATTTCCTATGTTGCAATGATACCGTAGTAGCATTGACAAATGGAGGGCTGGCTTTCTTAGGGTATCTCTGATGTAACAGGGCAGAATGTTGCTGTTGGAGATAGTTGTTACTCAGTATCTGTTCCCCATTCACAGCATATCCTCTATTAAATTGTCCATTATCTCTCATGTGTATATATGGTAGACAATGGTTCCTCTTCATGAAAGGAACAAGGGTGAAGCTCTTTTATGCTCGCAAGCATGTCCAACATGTAGATCATGATCTATCGGTAGATCACTGGATGTCTGCGGTAGATCACTGGTAGATCATTGGCTCCCCCCAAAGAAGCGGAACAACTGTGGCTCCTCTAAAAAAAGCTCAACATTTTACCTCCTCCCTGAAAAAACTCAACAACTTTGACCTGAACCCTTCAAAAAAGGGGGTAGATCACTGCCAGTTTTTAACTCTGTGAGTAGATCGCAGTCTCTTGGGAGTTGACTATAGCAAAGAAAGACGAGATTACATAGCACTTGGGCAAGAAAAGAGATGCCTTGTTCATATTTTTTCTGAATATCCTCCTCCCTTTGTGAGTTTTTGAATATTCTGTGTACATCTTTAGTTGTACAATTGAAGAAGTTCATTAACAAAGAACCAGCATCCTTTCAGTCCTGTGAAGAAAATAATTATTTTCTTCAGACTCCTGCTGATTGTACCACATCGCCCACAACCAGTTTGTCTGTTCTTCCTTGAGTTTAGACTTGATGGCACACTTTCCCATTCCATCACAAGTCTATTGTTCTAACAATGATCGATGTGTTTCATCATTGCATTGGTCCAGAAAATTTAGACCTGCCACAAAAGTTTTTTGGGTCTTTGATCTCAGTCTGTAAGATGGGAAGTCCATCTGTTTTCTTGATGGTTGGCCATGTTGATGGTCCATCTGTGCTTGGCATTATAGATGACTTGTATCACATCCATAACATTTCTGTGCTGTCATATTCATTTGGTATATGGATGAAAGAGAGATTTTACACACCCATTGTTCAATAGAATTTTGAGTATTGGCTGTATTTTCTTTGGCAGCGAATCTTTGTCAAACCACTTTCCATCCTATACATCATAGTCAGTGTGACTATTGTGTTGTAAAGTTTTTGTGGTTTTTATTGACATGTTGCCATCGAGTAGTTACCTTTATTCTGCTAAAGCTGGCCCATGCTGTCTTTTTTCTTGTCACAGTCACCTTAAAAAAATGTTGATTTAGCCATATTTGGCCATGGTGGATGCAGTGGATTAAATTTGTCATTAATATTGAATATGGTAGTTCTCAGCTGTACTCATTACACATTCATTTTGTTTTAAGATATTGGATGAGATCCAACTATGTATGCTTTCTTGAGCAAAAGGAACTCTGCTAGCAACAGTAGAATTCGCCCCTCCAAATCTGCTCTGTAAGTTTTCGTAGCCACCCCCTGGCAGGGGGACTGGGGGGTGGGTGAGAAGGACAGGATAGAGAAGGCCTGTTGCACTGTTTAATGCCTTCCCCTGCTACATTGGATCGCTCTCATTAATTTCCAGTCCAGTACAATATGTGTGAAAATGTCCTATATTTCACATAGGAGGGTAACATGATTACCTTTCTTTGACATGATCTCCCTACAGACTTGATCTTCTCCATGCAACTTTTCCTTTTCCTTTAATGTAGTCACACATCTCATGTCACAATACCAAACTAAATTTTTACCGATAGTGTTGCTGTATGGCTCATGCTGAGAGCATCAACATTGTTTCTTGCATAGACTCAGCTAGGCATCACCACCCACAGCCTCTGATGACATAAGAGGGGTCTATAGTTCAGCTTTTTCATAAGAATTACTTATGAAAGACAGAGATGTGACTCTCTGGTTGCATTTGGCAAGCCCCTACTTCAGACCTGACTGAAGAATACTGAAAAGAATTCAACAACCAGATGAATGAATTTTCTACAGATGTGCAAAACCAAATCTGCACAGATGCCATCTCACACCTGTAGATGCCCTACCCTTCCCTTTGTTTCCCTTAATGGTCCATCACTCAGGCTATCACCTAAACACAGGAAGCTAGCCTGGGTTATATTTTAACACTTGCTGAATCCAGAAGTTAGAAGAGTTTCACATACAGCCTACTTGCTCCCGACCACCAAACTCATGGCAATAGATTAAAGGTAAAGGGACCCCTGACCATTAGGTCCAGTCGTGACCGACTCTGGGGTTGCGATGCTCATCTCACATTATTGGCCGAGGGAGCCGGCATACAGCTTCCAGGTCATGTGGCCAGCATGACTAAGCCGCTTCTGGTGAAGCAGAGCAGCACATGGAAATGCTGTTTACCTTCCCGTTTACCTATTTATCTACTTGTACTTTGACGTGCTTTTGAACTGCTAGGTTGGCAGGAGCAGGGACCAAGCAACGGGAGCTCACGCCGTCACAGGGATTTGAACCGCCGACCTTCTGATCAGCAAGCCCTAGGCTCAGTGGTTTAACCTACAACGCTACCTGTGTCCCGGCAATAGATTAGTTCTTGAGAAAAAGTCTTAAGAATTGTGCTTCATCAGGTATTTTGTATGGTACTTGGGGGAAGGAATGGAATGCTTTAAGTTTTTAAAGATGGGGCTTTTAGGCTGTGTGCAAACCACATGTTTAAAGTACATGTCTTCCCCCAAAGAATCTTGGGGACTGTAGTTTGTTTTGGGTGCTGAGAATTGTAGCTGTGATGGGTAAATCTACAGTTCCAAGGATTATTTGGGGCAAGTCATGTTATGGTTTTTATGCAGCCTTAGTGAACAGTGTGAGAACATCACATGTTGCAGTTTTACTAAACCTCAGCAGGTATGGAGTTGATCAGAATTCATAGCAGAAACCAACAGGAAACCAGTAAATAAATACTTAAAAAAAATCTTTTAAACAAACACATACATGTATATTATTGAAACACACCAATACTTGACTAGTAAAACAGTTTATGTCTGCCTCAGGTCTAATGGCCTTTATCCCTTGGTTTTATCCCTTGATCAGTACTCCAGTGCAAATTCCCTTATCTGGATTTGTGTGATTAACCTAAAAAACATGACATTTTCTATTTTAATTTGGTAGTTTTACACAGAAGTTGTATGCCATTCTTCATGGTACATAAGTAATTTGGTGATCATCTTAATAAATTAAAAATGTATATGTGAGAGTTAAGGATCCTACTACAGCTAATTATTCACCAAGGACTTGTGAAATTCCGTGTTAATGAGAGAAAACATAAAAAGGACCAAATGTCTGAATAATAAAAAAAGCTTGTGTAAGCAAATGTGAAAGAGATTTTAAATGGGACAAGCCCCTGGCCAATGTGCATGACTGAAATAATGAGTGAATATAGATAGCTGAAAGCATTAATTTGATAGGACCTTAAATGTCAAATGCTGAGAAGAAGCTTAAAATACTCAGGGATCCAAAATAATTGTGAGATAAAAGCCAGTGCTTTGTTTTATTTACTGGGGGCTAAACAAATGAAAGCATGAACCATTCTGGCAAATTGAGTAACGCATTTTGAGGAACTGGTGAAATGGCACAGAGAACAATATGTACTGGGCAGCAAACTAAGCATGACAACTCTAAGGCTTATATTCTAGAATGGCTTGTATTCTAGAATGTTAATCGTACCATATTCCTCTACAGAATGAATGCTTGGGGGAAATTCCTATACAGATGCTTTGCAGCAGGGACATGTATGTGGGAATGCTGAATATTTCCCCTGTCCTGCTAGTCTCCCTCCAACCACCTACCTTCCTTGATCCCAGTCTTCCCTAGCCAGATATCCTCTAGATCAGTGTTTCTCAACCAGTGTGCCTCCAGATGTTTTGGGACTACAACTCCCATCATCCCTCGCTAGCAATACCAGTGGTCAGGGATGATGGGAATTGTAGTCCCAAAACATCTGGAGGCACACTGGTTGGGAAACACTGCTCTAGATGTGTTAGACCTGGTATGGAGGGACCTGGTTGGGAAAGGCTGGGCTAGCCATATTTAACTGGTTAAATATAGAGTTTGAGGGAAAACGGCTGAGGTGGAGAAAGGTTTGTTCCTTTCTGTATAGCCTGGCCCCCGATATTCCCCTTTCATCCACAAAACTGCCACTGGTACCTGTCTTTCAACCTTGCTCTTGCTCTTGCTCTTGTTTTGTTTTGTTTTATAAGATTTATACACCACTTGATGGGGGGGGAGGAGAGAACCCCTCAAAGTGGTTTTAGACTTAGTTCCTTCCTGTAACCAGTCTTCTTTCAAAGCAGCCACAACATTGGCAAGAATGTAGTTAAGCTTGCAGTGGCCTTGGCTATCCAAAAGACATATGGCCAGTTCCCCCCTCCTGATGAAAAAACTGACTGGAGTAATACCCAGAGCTTGTGATGGCAGGACTGGGTTATAAACCCAACACATACTTGCTGATGCCGCTTAGAGTGTGCCGGCAGGGGTGGAGTGGGGTAGGAGTTGCTTTCCTATCATCTCTTTCAATAATGCAATAACAACTTTATATAATGGCAGAGTCCTGGCACATTGGATTGAAGTGAATTAACAGAAAGCGGAACTGGTAGTATTTCTGATTATGGAATCCAAATGATGAAAAATGAATGAAAAGAAAAAAACATCAGTGTAACACAATTATAATATGAGACTATGGGGATTTAAACAAGATAATTAGACACAAGACATATGATGGGATTGTTGCACGCATTAAGTAGATACTACTGGGAGAAGAGTCAGCCCACATCAGGATTGCAACTCCCATTAAGGGGCTAAATAGTAATAGAAAATGCACACAATCACACAGGGGGCAGTTGTAAGTTCACAGGGAGTACCGCTGTTGGATGCAGATGACTTCTTTTCCCATGGCAGAGAAGAGATTTGCCATTAGTGATCTCACCATGGCAGTGGCAAACGCCACCACTGTCATGGGTTCACAGCCAGTGGTGGGTTCAAAAATGATGCACCCTAAACCCCTTTGGTCCGTGGTCATTTCCCCAAATGGCCATACACTATGCCAGCTCTGGAGCTGACAATGAACTATGCTTCCCATTGGAATTAACAGAAAGGGGGGAAATACTCTATAAGAGCGGGGGTCCACATATACCACTCCGAGCAACTGTGAGCCAGAAGACATCTTGCTGTAGTAATGGCTTGGGACGTATCTCCAGCTGGGTCATTGGTGACAGCAGCATTTGTAATGTGTTCAGAGAGATTGACTAGGGTGGGTTCTCAGTGGAAGTGGCCAGGCAGCTATTGTCATTTCTCCACCCTCAACTTATGCCACCGAAAGTAGGCACTTTGCTGTACCCAGTGCCAGGCTGGCTTAGTGGCGGTGTATTTTAACCCATTTTCTACTTTTTAAAAAATCACATTTCCAATTACCAAAGTACGTCTGTACTCTTGCTTTTGTAATAAACATGTTAAGGTTATCTTATTGGCACCTTGGTTTCTGAAAATATAATTACCTTTCTAATGAACACAAATCATGAAGAAAAGCTTTATTACAGGGCTAAGTAATAAAAAAAGTGTGATGAAGGAGAGGACTGGGAACAAGATGGGGGACGGGTGTGGGAGATGCATATTTTCTTCTTTTTATAATGAAAATTCTACACAAAAAAAAGAAAGGAAAAAAGAAAAGAAAAAGAGGACAAGCCATAAAAATTTCTGGAAAGAATGGGTTGTAATTAGGGTTATGTACTCAGCCGATGCTTCAATGGCTTTTAGAAAAATATTATTTCTAAAGGATCTTCTTTTTGAATGAAATTATTATCATTTAGTTCAGAAGTTACATTCACCTCATTTATTTAACAAAATTAACTTATTATTCTCTTTAATATGTGCTCTCCTTATTGAATTTCTGATTTCTGTATCTTTCTTAATTTCCCATGTCCTCTGAATGTGCATAGTTCAGATGATTACATTAATAATACATAGATGTCAAAAATTAAAGTGCAGCCCAGGCAACATGCCTAATACATTTTCAACTTGTAAATAGGCTAGCCGCTAGACATAAAAACCAGGGGGGGGGGAAACAACAAGTGACGATCTAAAACCTGTGCTTGAATGGCACCTCCAGTAAGAAGATCGCTTTTCCCTGTCACCTGTTCATCAAAGATCTTTTCTACAAAGCTTTATGCATTGAAAATCTACTTAGCGACTTGACTTCCTTTGCTTTGCCTTGTTATGTGATTAAAAAAATTAATTTTGTAAGCAGTTGTATAAGCTCACACTATTCCCTTTTTGTTCTGTAAGTTTTTATAAAAATGAAATCCTGGAGAAGAAGGTATGATTGAAGACTAGATGGGAATGCAGATATTAATTTCTCTCTCTGTGTGTGTTTAAAATAACCTAGAACAAAGGTGGGCCTTTAGCTGCCTGAGATGCAACAGTAAATAGTTCTGCCTGAGATGGTACAGCCCCCTGCCCCCTGCTGGCAGAGCTATTTTGGCATCTGAGGCAAAATATCCCACAAGTATCTCTCCCTTGTTGGCATCTGTCTGTTTTGAGAGACAGTGGAGTGTGCCTCCAGGGGTTCAAACCGTTGTAGAATCACAGTGCCTGCTATAGCTGCAGAGACCTGTAACTTGTAATTGCTGCCCCTCACGTTGTTTTTGCTGTGTTAGCAGCACCAAAGTGACCTCTTTGGGATGCAAGCCTGGGCAGTGTGTTTGGAGGTCCTGGGCTGCCCAGAAAAGACCCCGCCTCTTGGCCTCACAGATATGGACGAAAGGAAAGTAGAGCAATACATTTGGCACCAGCTTGACTGCAACAGTTGCTGGAAAGAGGCATTGAAGATGCCATCCAACTGTCTTAGCAACTCCACTCCAGATTAGTGTAGGGTTTACTCCTTAGCCTTTTCTTCTCCCAAAGGCAACAGATATGGACTTTTCCTCAGGGTTTACTCTTGAAGCCTTTCTTATGAATGAGTATAGCTGCATGGCAGCAGAGGTTTAGGATCAAAGTTTTCATTCTCCATGACTGGCTACCTTCCTAGGTTGACAAGCCCAATCTGCCCCTCACTTCCCTGCCCCGCACATGTAGTAACTATCCTCATGACCACTGGACCCAGGGCTTTTTTTCAGCTGGAACTCACTTCTGGCCTTTCTCAAGTGGGTGCAGTTGACATTATAAGAGGACAAGGGGGTTTTTCATGGTGAGTTCCGGCACCTCTTTTTCCAGAAAAATAGCACTGTCTGAACCCACTAATGGTCTCTGATCAATCCGCCAGAGCCTGTTTTTGCCTGCAGGGGAAGTCCCTAATTCACTGAGGGTTTGAGACCCATTGGCTACCTTCACCTAGTTTAGCCGGCCAATCAAAGCTGTCTCCCAGGGTGTGGCTGCTGTCACATGCTGACAGCTTCTAGAAGTCACAGGTGAGAGCTGAGTGCAGGGTGGGAACCAAAGGTGGACAACTTACCCCAGAAGGAGCATGATGTGTTCCCAGCCAGAGGTACTACCCCTCCCCTGATACCCCCCCTTCTCTCCCTACCATAATAATAAATAAAATTATGTACTCACTCCTTGACTTTCACAAAACTCAAAATTAGATGTCTCAGGCAGCCACCTCATTCTGCCTAGTGGGAGATCTGACTCAGTGGGTAACAGGAACCCTATACTGTATTACCTTAAAGAGTTAACTGATTTTTTTTGTGTGGCATTAATTTTCATAGGCAGTAGTCTACATTACATAAAATACATGAAGACAGAGAAAAAAAGCAAAGGGCATATATATACATGTTAGTTTTAGGTAACAAGAAGAAAAAGGATAAATTAGGATGAAATTTAAAGTAGACCTACAGAAAACACAAACCAGTAGTAGTTCCATAATGCATACTCTACATATTACCCAGGGCCATCATGACTGAGCCTTGAACTAATGAGCTCCTCTTATCTGAATCTCTTTTGGTGCAGCCCATTACTCCAGCAAGCACCCTGTTTTCCCATGGGCCTTTATCAGGGGGAGGTGTTTAAAGTAGAGGGGAGATGCTTCAGAGAGCAATTTGGCGAACCTGTCTCTGACGTGCCTCCTACTATCCTTTAAAAGGGTGTGGGGTGGACTGTGAGGGGATGGTAAAGGGCTTGGGGCAAGCAGTGAGAAGAGGGTGAGGTGAAGTACTAGGCACAGGGACAGTGAGGTGTAAAGTGAGGAGGAGTTGCTCAGGTGTAGGGTTGGTGAATAGAGCAAGCAGGGGCAGCAGCCCCTAGTTAAAAACACACACAAATATAGCAGATCTTTTATTTGGACATGGTTGATATACATGCAGATACTAAATAGCATGTCATTTGTCAATGATAATATTATTGAAAAGTAGGCAGAATTCATCAATAAAAGAGAAGGAACCAGGACATAACTTGAGTAACTTTAGTCAATTTCTCCTGCTCATCTAATGTGCACGGAGAAGGGACTGAGATGTACACACACATTATCTTCTGTCTCTGGATGCTTTTGATTAACTCCTATTATAGTAGTTTCAATCACATCACATTTGTGCCATGTTTCCCTCCCCCTCCCCCTCCCCCGCTCCACTGATGTTGAAACAAAACATTGGCAACCCAGTCAGTTTTCACATGCAAAAGTTAATTGGAGGTAAGTTCAATAACATGAATTCTAGTCATGAATGCACTGTAATCAAATTATTCTCTTTTTCCTCCTGTTTATGATAGTGTCAACAATGCATAACATTACTGGACTTCAGCAGTCCCTTCTTATTATCATTGCTGAAGTATTTAATTATGCTACTGTTCATTACTGAGAGATGTGAGGTGTAGATTAAAAGAAAAATCTCTGGTGCTGAGCTGCCAATAACCACACTGCAGGTTTCAATTACGATATAATTATTTTAATTATTCTGCTTAACTCTTTGGAAGCAAAGGTTATAAGAATAGTTCTCTTTTCTGAATGAGTGTGAGAAAATTGTTTGAAGGAGTAGCAGAATGCCGTTAAGAGATGGTAATGCATTTTAAGAACATGAGATGAGTCCCGCTGGATCAGACCAAAGGGATACTGTCTGCATTCTGTTCCCACCAACCTTATGCCCATGGAAATCCAACAGGCAAGACATTATCACAGCAGCCCTCTTCTGCTCATGTTCCTCAATAACTGGAATTCAGAGGCAGGTGTAACTGCTATTTAAAGGATATACAGTACATGGAAGTAATCTCTCTCTCTCTCTCTCTCTCTCTCTCTCTCTCTCTCTCTCTCTCATGACCTCCACCATTAGAATAGTAAAAGGGAATTGAGTGCAGCACTTGTCATGAGATGAGCATTTATAAACCTGAACGGTGTAGGGAAGGAAGGTATTCATTTAGATGTGGCTCCTTTAGGGGTAAAAGTTTAATATTTCAGATCTGTACCTACTGTCTTAAACTCCCTGCCATAGGCTTGTGCCTGTTGCTATTTCTACCATGCTATCATTGTTTAAAATTTCTACCTCATGCTTCCTCCCAACGGAACCCAGAGACCAAAACACCAAAATGGTAGCACAATACATTTGAGAATAAAATAAAACATATCGCAAATATTAAGAGCATCCAAAAACATGTAAACATATCCTTATTCCTTGCTGCCACTAGTTTCCCCTTTCCTCCACCCTGCTGGCATTTGTGATTCTTTGAGAAAATGTTACAGTACAGTGCCTTTTTTCTTTTTTCCTGTTACTTTTTCTCTTATTTGATCCACTTATTCCAGCCTTTAAGATAGTGGGTTGTGAATGTTAGGTATCCAAGTTATCCACTTCTACAAACTGATCAAATTACTTTGTGTTGAATGCCTGACTTCTTGGGTTCTTCAAATAGGGTTTTCACATTCAGTGTATATGGCAAGATACACCAACCTCTGAGTATAGAAGAAACGTGCAAGAAAAAAGGCAGGATGGAAACAGCTTAAACTGAATAATAACTAGGATGTATGTTCTACTAGGAAGGGTGTCATTTCCCATACTGTTTTCAGATAGTAGCTCAAGAGTCAGAGGTGCAGACACGATTGCTGCTTATCAGACTGGTACACCTCTGTCTCATTCAGTGTAACTTTACACTGTTTTGCCCTAACAGCTGCACCCATTCTCCATCTCTCTCCCAGGGATGTACATGAGATTTGTGTTACATGTAGTAAAACTACAAGAAAATACTGCCACATCTATCTATCTATCTATCTATCTATCTATCTATCTATCTATCTATCTATCTATATCATCTATATCTATCTATCTATCTATCTATCTATCTATCTATCTATCTATCTATCATCTATCTTATTATCTACCACCCTTCCATCCTACAAATGGAAGTGATTTTTAAGAATGCTCTCCACAACCTAATGTACAGGAGCAAGTGAACATATTGGGAAGTTTCTTATTAACAATAGTTTCCTGCTTTATCCAGATTATAAAACTGTGATTTAACAGCTTTGGAACACACCCAAGTTATGAGACCATGGTTTGAAGTTGGTTTATTCGGTTGACTTATCCTGAAGTTGGCTTTTCCTGACCTAGTAACCATTATTTCTTGGGTTGTATGAAATGGGACTGCATGAATACCCACAAGGCTAGTTTATATCTTGGCCTACTAAAATGATCACCTGAACCAAATTATGAAACACAACCTGAGCACATGGCAAAGCAATAATTATGCTCTGATTCTTCTTCTTCTTCTTCTTCTTCAAAAATAAAATAAAATAATAATAATAAAAAAATAATCTTCTGTTTATAGTCCACCTTTCTTCTATAGTTTTATTGCTTTTTCTATGCTGCAGTTCAGGTCAGCCTGATTGAAATTACACTACCTAAAGGGGGAAGTATAAGGCACCTTTAGGAAGACATTGATGTTAATTCAATCTAAATTAAAATGTTCTGACATTTCAGATTCTTTTGATTTCACCCAGACATGCTGAATTTGATAGCACCACTTTACTAGGCCTACAGTTGTAGAGGAACAATGTAAATTCTGTATAGAAAATAATAGGCTGTAGGTGCTGATAAAAATAAAGTTATTCACAACAGTATTGTGTTCTGTTCTTTATTACTGCTTTCAGTAGTAGATTGATTTGGATACCATTTGTCAATGCCATTGAAATGCTTTTAAAATTAATACTTTTCATGATGTTGATCATAGAAACCCTGAAAATAGATGGTGAATTATTTTTAGAGTGACAGGTGAATGAAACATTAGCAAGAAGGTGGGTTTTTAAATGCAGTTAAAAAGAAACTTACCGTATTTTTCGCTCTATAATGCGCACTTTTTCCCTCCTAAAAAGGAAGGGGGAAAGTCTGTGCGCGTTATGGAGTGAAGCCGCCAGCGTGGGAGGAGCGGAGGACGAGAAAGCAGCCCGAATTTGGGCTGCTTTCCCTTCCTCCGTCGCCCCCGCCAGCGGGGGAGGAGCGGAGGACGAGAAAGCAGCCCGAATTCGGGCTGCTTTCCCTTCCTCCGTCACCCCTGCCAGCGGGGGAACAGCGGTGGACGAGAAAGCAGCCCGCATTCGGGCTGCTTTCCCTTCCTCCGTCACCCCTGCCAGCGGGGGAACAGCGGTGGACGAGAAAGCAGCCCGCATTCAGGCTGCTTTCCCTTCCTCCGTCGCCCCCGCCAGCGGGGGAGGAGCGGAGGACGAGAAAGCAGCCCAAATTCAGGCTGCTTTCCCTTCCTCCGTCACCCCTGCCAGCGTGGGAGGAGCGGAGGATGAGAAAGCAGCCCGCATTCAGGCTGCTTTCCCTTCCTCCGTCGCCCCCGCCAGCGGGGGAGGAGCGGAGGACGAGAAAGCAGCCTGAATTCAGGCTGCTTTCCCTTCCTCCGTCGCCCCCGCCAGCGGGGGAGGAGCGGAGGACGAGAAAGTATTTTTCCTTGTTTTCCTCCCCTAAAAACTAAGTGCGCGTTATGGTCCGGTGCGCGTTATGGAGCGAAAAATACGGTATATAGTGGATTTCTTTCTTTCTTTTTAAACCCTCTCTTTCTATTGAGCTTAACCTTAGATGCAGCACAGGGAAGAAGAATGGAGGTGAGGTATGAGTAGACTCATTTTCTTTACATCCAGTCAATAAAAAATGAGCTTTAATACCTGGCTTTGACTATTTTCATTCACTACTTATAATGATCAGAGAATTATTAGTCAGAATTTTCATGAGTTGGACTTGCCTTTGTTATGTTACAGATTAAGTAGACCTATTGCTGGCATGAGTTTATGTTTGCATATTTGTGGTGGACTTATGACGGACTTACACATACAGTGAGGGGGAAAAGTATTTGATCCCCTTTTAAATTTGCCCTCTGACGAAGAAATGACCAGTCCATAATTTTAATGGTAGGTTTATTGTAGCTGTGCGAGACAGATTAACAACAGGAAAAACCCCAGAAACTCAAAGACACACTTTTGCTTGTGCAAATTCTTATGCAAGCAGAACCCTAACAACTATTCTAGAACTTATTCTAGCCATGGATGGACTTGTCATCCAGTATTTGTCAGGCAAATATTTTCAGAACAGCGCTGGCAGTTGTTTTTCTTCTGCTCACAGTTCCAGCTAACCCAATGTACTTTTAAAGATATTGCTCAGAAGTACTGCTAATACAAAGCAGAGTATAAAGATCTGATAGTCACACTTTGCCAATCAAGTAAATTTCATCACTGCCATTGGAACAGCTGTCAGGTTTGTGTAGATTTCAATTTGCTTCTGAAAAGTATTCAGTCATGAATGATTCATAATTTGAGAGGTGAATGCTCATGATTTGAACACTATCAAACTTACTTTGGAGAGAAGCTTTTAACGAGCCGAATAATGTTCTTGAAGGAAGAGAAATTGTCCCTGTTGGGTCAAGTTTACATTAGCAGTTTACTTTAGCTGTATATCTCTGTGTTATTTACTGCTTTGAGCACTTACATAGGAAGCCTGCTATGTAAATCCTAATGTATTCTTTTGTTTACCTGATCCACCTGAGAATTTGTTTTGAAAGTTATAAAGAGAAAACTCTAACAGTTCTCCAAGTCTAATTCTGTATAATGAATCAACTCATTTCCTACATTCCTTGCTATATCCCATGCATTGGAAGCAGTGAAATTTCCATAGTGATATTTTCAAAATATTTTACTCTTTAGATAACGTTTGGATGGTTACCATACAGTGAATACTGGTAATTGCTGATTTCAGAGTCATGCAGGACTTCACATGCAAGGATGGGACCACTGAAGTATTCTTGTCCACATGACTCCTTTTACAAATCACAAAAATTGACCTTTTTAGTTATCCTCTGTCTAAATGCACACTGTGCTACACTTGCCACCAATTTCTTGATCAGCTGAAAAACTACTTGTTCCTCAGCAAGCATTATTTTTTTCTTTTTAATACACCCCTTTCCAAAATCAGCCATCTAACTTATTTTTCCTCCTCCAGGAGGCACTAATGGCCACCAAATTGGATGGCTTTAAGGTTTAGACAAATTCATGAAGGAGGGGCCTATCAGTTGCTACCAGCCATGGTGGCTATGCTCTAACTCCACAGTCGGAGACAGCAATGCTTCCAAATGCCAGTTTCTAGAAGCCACAAGAGGAGAGAGTGCTTTTGTGCTCATCCTCTACTCCTTGGTTTACCACAGGCTGGTTTCCCTAGTTGGCCACTGTGAGAACAGGATGCTGGACTAGATTGGCCATGGGACTCATCCAGCAGGCTATTCTTACGTTCTCATGAAATGGAATCCATTCAGTGAATTTAATATAAGAGTGAGTTGCATGGTTTCCATGAGGTGAAATGGAAGCAACATGATACAGCACTGGGCACGTGTTTTATGGTTTGTTGTTATACACATACCATTTTCTATTTACTTTGCCCTGGACATGCATTATTTACCTGAGAATCCATCAGGCTATATTTTTAGCTATTGCTCATTGATGGACTGCCCCACCCAATTTGATGGTTGTTTCATGAACATACATTCCCATTAAGGCATAGGCACACAACAACATAGGTACACAACAACAGTTTGCAAAAAGGTAGGCTATTACATTAGGAAAAGAAATACCTCCTTTCTCTTTATGGATACACACCATATTTAATTTTATCCTCAACTTTTTATCCTTCCAGATAAAATTATCAATTTCTCCTATACATTCATTCCATGGGATTATTCTTTATGAATTTAACCATCTTGATTCTCACAGCAATGAGAATTTTGCTCCCTCATCTGTTACAAGGAGAGTATATAGTAGTTTAGTATCTCTTAAATCTCAACCCTAAATTGACTGATGACCATTTCTGCTTCTAGCCAGAGCTTTTTAAAAATCTAAATAATATATCTTCCTCTTCGGCATGATTCCTCTCTGATATATTTGTAGAGTACTGCTATACTGCTTCCTAAACTTCTTTTGCCAAGCTCTTAATCTCTGCTCACAAAATAGATTCTTCATTTCTGTGAACATCTTAGTTGCTCTCCTTTGTACCTATTCCAGTTTGAATTCATTCTGCAACTTCAAATGACTGCAGATATAGCCCAGTTTTTCTTTGTGGTCTTTTAGATGATCTAGATAGGGTAAAAAGGAAAAGAAGCAATCAGTTTGGTTATGTTGGTTCATAGGATGTTCACAACACAACATTCATAGGATGTTCACATGCGAAGGCAAAGAGGTCCAGCAAACAACGTGCAGGGTTTAAAAGCGTTTCGCAGACACCCCGCAAGCCAAGCTATTGGCTTTAGGGTCCAAGTGAAATGACCAACCAGAGTGAAGCAGGGCTAAGCTCCCCACACGGGGAGGTAGGAATGTTCAGTGGTCCGGCCACAACACTTACCCTCTTTGAAGAGGATCCAACTTATTGTTCCATCTGCCTCTACTGAATGCAGGTAATTGTCAGCTTAAGGCAAACTTGTCTTAAAATGTCAGTGTACATAGGCAATAGGGTTGTTAAACTGAATCACAGAATAATGCTATTATCAGTGCTTTGTAACTTTTTATTTAATATTGTACCTATCTTGACAAAGATATGACATTCAACTGTTAAATCTTTCATATATTTTAATTAACATGTATAAAATTTGCAAATTAGTGTGTAATTATCTGAGCTTATCTGGGAGACCAACAGAACTCTACTTAATAACACATTTCCAGCAATACTGCATATTACAAAATTCTGGGTAAGAGCTCTCAAATCATGTATTTGGATTTAATACTTTTATTCTCAGAGAACCCAAAGCCGTATTATGGAAATGCATGTAATCATAGCAAATAATTTCTCCTAACACATGTTCTCATTGAACTACGCCATTCTAAATATTTTTTAATTTTTTTTTTAAATATTCTAAGTAAAATTCAGCACTCAGGCACTCTTTATCTAATGCTTTTGTTTTAAATGTTGTAACGATCACATTAGAGAGCAGCCTGGATGAGTAAGGGTTAACCCATTTAGACAGTTAAGAACCCAAGGGGAGGGGCGGAGGCGGAGTATTTAAACCCACCCTGGAGAGGGGAAAAAAAAGAAGAAGTTAAGAAGTTAGGGAGTTAGAGAGAGAGAGAGAGAGAGATGGGAGTTCGAGGTGGTTTTGACAGTTGGTGTTTTTATGACTAGGCAGGATAGAGGTTTGAGAGAAAGAATACTTGTTATTTAGAGGTAATAGGATGGTATAGGACATCAGAATTAAGCATCTGTAACACAAGTTTTATCTGTAACCGCAAGCATTTGAACTTTCAATAAAGCAACTTGTTTTTAGTTCAAACTATATCCGTGTCTATGTTAATAAACAGGAACCAGTGAGCGTACTGGTTGGTGGCAGTGAGTTACCAGTTGTCGTAGGGGCTGGCATCAATAGACCGTGAGACGTCCGGGGGTGTGGCCCAGGTCAGAGTGACCGCGACAAATGTATACAGTTTTTTTGTTTTTATATTGTAAACTGCCCTGTGACCTTCGGATGAAGGGCATAATAATAATAATAATAATAATAATAATAATAATAATAATAATAATATAATATAATATAATATAATATAATATAATATAATATAATATAATAAATATAATATAATATAATATAATATAATATAATATAATATAATATAATATAATATAATCCTATATAATAAAGAGCCTGTGTCCGTACGTACCACTTTCCGTGTGTCACAGGATTTCGCGAGTGCGCGTGCGTTCCAGTGACACAGGGATTGGATAGTACGGACCAATAAGCGATGAGAGGGGGCGTGTCCGAGAGGCAGCGACGGCGCATACGCGTCGTCACTTGCCTCAGTGCCGTCGCCTCGCATGGAGTTGGGGATGCTGCCGGGGTGCAGCATCCCCAGCTCGGGCCCGCCGCCACCTCCGCCCGCCACGGACATCCCCCCCGGCAGCAGCAGCAGCCTGGGCCGCTGCTTCAGCCACCGCCTCCTCCGCAGCCGCCCGCGACCCAGGAGCTGATCTCGCCGCCGCCGCCGCCGCCAACGCCGAGGCTGGCGAGGCCCACTGCTCGGGCTCCGGCTCGGCCTGCTGGCGGACGGAGGAGCCTGCCCGGCCAGGAGCTCCGCCCGGCGCGGGGCTCCCGCTCGAGGAGGCGGCCACGGCTGCCTGCGCGCTTGAACCCACCTCGCTCGGCTCCTGCTGCTGCTGCTGCCGCCGCGCCTGACGAGAGGAGCAGGAACCGCACCTCAGGCGGAGAAGCGGTGACGGCGGCGGCAGCAGCAGCAGCAGGAGCCGAGCGAGGTGGGTTCAAGCGCGCAGGTCGCTCCGTCCCTTTCTCTCCCTCCGCACCCGCTCAGGCTGGGGTTGGCTCAGCGGGGGTTGCCGGGGCCGGCGGCGACGGCGCTTCCCCTCCCCCTTCGCCCCCGTTACCTCAGGAAGGCCTCCAGCAGCCTCTGGGCAGCCAGCTCCCCGGCGGGGCATCAAGCGCCATGAAGCGGGGAGGCGCCGGCAGGAGGGCGCCCAAGAACGGGAGCCCCCGCCCGCAGGAGCCGTGAGAGCGCCTGGCCCGAGGGCTCCGCGAGTGCCTGGACTGGCTGCGCGGTGAGGGGGGGGGAACGGGGCCCGGCCCTTCCCAGCAGGCTTACTCGAGAGTAAGCCACCCCACCCCGAAGTGATGTGGCGGAGGAGGAGGAGGCGGAATTCGCTTCCGCGTGAGCGCGCGTAGGGTGGGAGTTAACAAGCCCCTTCGTCGGATTTAACGGGAGTTCACGGCTTGCTTCTTGGGGTGGGGGTGGGGAGTTGTTTCGCTTGCAATATGGGGTTCCCGCCACGCATGCACGGCTCGAGGGGGGGCAGGAGGGGGGGAGGGAAAAGCGTTAATGGGAAGGAGAGGAGGGTGGGGAGGTAAAAGGGTTAATGGGAAGGAGAGGAGGGTGGGGAGGGAAAAGGGTTAATGGGAAGGAGAGGAGGGTGGGGAGGGAAAGGGTTAATGGGAAGGAGAGGAGGGTGGGGAGGGAAAGGGTTAATGGGGGGAAAAGCGTTAATGGGAAGGAGAGGAGGGTGGGGAGGGAAAGGGTTAATGGGAAGGAGAGGAGGGTGGGGAGGGAAAAGGGTTAATGGGAAGGTGGGGAGGGGAAGGGTTAATGGGAAGGAGAGGAGGGTGGGGAGGGAAAAGGGTTAATGGGGGGAAAAGCGTTAATGGGAAGGAGAGGAGGGTGGGGAGGGGAAGGGTTAATGGGAAGGAGAGGAGGGAGGGAGGAAGAACAGAAAAAGGGACAGAGGGAGGGAGGAACAAACAACAAAACCTAACCTAACGTAAACATTACACCTAAGCATTACAAAAACATCCTTTCCATGATGTACAACTCTCCTTATAAAATTTATTAACTTCAACACATATTTTCTAGAGCCCGTTATTTCAACGGGCTTAATTTACTAGTATAATATAATATAATATAATATGAAGCTATGCATATGTAGTCTGCACTCTGTTGTTGTGGTAATAGCTATAAATATGCTTAGCTACATTGTGCCGTTTGGGATTTTTTTAAAAAATGGGCAAAGCAGAGAAGGAAGTAACAAATTAGATTTCAATAAAGTTGTCTTGTAAATGCAACTTCACTGACGCTGGAAGAGATAAATGTTCACTTTCATTCTCCTTCTGATTCTAGAATCTCCAGTCTAGTCACCCAGAAAGAAACATTAGGCATATCTATTCAAGCCAAAAAGCCTCGGGTTACAGTTCTGTTTAAAAGATGAGTTGGCAGGGAGCCACAAAATCAGGCTTATGTTGTTTAGCCATTTCAGACCTTGTTATCTGGAACCTAAATGCCAAATCGGGCTTATTGCATTGCACAGGTATAATGCTGCAGTTTGTATTTTACTGGTACCTGATCCTGTGCCATTTTCTCACAGTGTGTAGTGCTGAGGAACTGGATACCTTCTCCCGTTTCCTTTAGGAGGAGGAAGGATCCCATCTGGCAACTTTTTGAAGCATCCCATGGGTATTGGGGATTCATTCGACCTGCTGAAGCTCACACAATTATCTGCTGAGGCCTGGCAGTTGGAAGTGTTTTGGCAGAGGCAGAGAGATGGGTACCTTTTGACTTCTGTGAAAAGAGAGATGCCGCTGCCACAACAGAGCTCAGCAGAATCTGTCCCTAAGCCAAAAAACACACACACACAAAAAAAACCCCAACGAAAACAAAACTACCATGTTGGAATGTCTCCAGGGTATATCCAAGAGGAAATACATTTACAGATTCTTATAGCCTGTGGCTATAATAGTTATATTTTGTGTTATAGCAAGTGGTAGGTAGCAATGCAGAAATTGTCACTTTTCACCTGAAATCTAAAGGGTCTGTGGTATATTGAAAGAAGATGAAATTTTGTAGGGTCAGGTTTGTTTGTGTACATGTTGGCCACAGAAAAGCCTTTGCTTGCAAAGGAGGACATAGCATTGCACTTGATTCTCATGAAATGTAATTGTTAAGGAAAAATGTAGACTTCTAGCAATAGATTAGTATACCTGTGTCATGTGCTATATATGCATAATAAATCTGTGGGTCAGAAAGTTCTCTTTACTGACTAAAACATGAGTTATTGGGGACTTTAAATGATACCATACTAATAATTTGCACTGAAAGAGCTATGCAGGCCGAGGGCATTAAGACGAATTAATCAAATAGAAACCGTTAGATATACTTGGAGAAAGGAAAATGAGATTAGAGGTGACAGTTTACCCAGACAAAGGAAAATAAAGTGGCAGGTTTATTTAATGAAAAATAAAACAGGGATCCTTCATATTGGCAGAGCCAAGGAGAGAAATATAAGAATGTAAGATTGTGGAGGATGGAGTGGTTATGTGGTTAAAGGGTTCAGGTTGTATGAAAAAAACCTGACAAATAGGGATTATAGGGTAAAAGAATGAGTTTGTGCATCAAATTATGAAGAATATGATGTTAGCACAAAAGGGTAAAAGAAAATCTAGGCCACTTGGGTAAGGATTATTACTGAGAAGTGATAATTGAGGTTGGATGGAAGACAAAAAGGAATTTCAATTGAAAAGGGATAGACAAGTTTTTAAAATGAAGCAAAAACAGGGTTTAATGAGAGAGAGAATGTATGCCATTTAAATTTCTTTTTCATTTAATCCATTAGGTGAATAACACAAATGAATAATCCATGTCTGGTTTCAGGGTTCACCCCCACTCCTTGCATGCAGTGCCTCATAAACTCTTTCATAGAGGACATAGAAGGAAATCACGGCTGCGCGTTCGTGAAATGGATTTGGAGGGCATAACATTTCTTAGATTTTGCCTGGTATGCTTCTGTGGGTGAAAATGTTAAAACTAACAATGCAACGTTCAATGTTTGCCTCAACTGAAATGGGTTTGTACTACAAAAAAATTAAATGAAAAGATGTGTCTCAAGGAGAAAGTTGTTTGAGGTCAGAAAGCTTTCGAGGGCATGTTGTTACAGGATTCCAGTGAGGGTCCAGGGAACATTGCTTTCTGATCTTTGGTAATCTTCCTGAATATCCGCAACCCACAATCTAGTGTGAGACTGCTTGTTATGGGGTTGTTGCTTTTAGTACATTGCAGAAGAAGTTGTCTTAACACATATAAATTCTGTTTTCTGGGCAATGACGTCAGTACCTTCATTATAGTCTGTTTAGCACAGGGAAGATTTTGTTGCAAGCAAGAGGCACCTGGGGCTCTTCTTAAATGAAAGCCCATTCTCTGTAAGTACACAAGAGCACCTATGACTTGTGGGGCGTGGCAGGTAGCTTATGTACTTACTCGGACAATCCTGGTCTAAACTGAGAGAAATAGCAAGAGGTATGAGTGAAGACTTTGTAAAAAGAATTATAAGGGCATATGCATCATAAAGATTGCAAAGATAGTGTTCCTGATTGGCTACTAGACACAGTGGCCATGCTCTGCCTTCAACGTTGGAAGCATTATGTTTCTGAAAACTAGTTGCTGGAAACCACAAGAGGAGTGCACTTGTGCTTGGGTCCTGCTTGTGGGTTTCTGAATGTGCCAAAAAGTTAAGGTGTTAATGATAACACAATGTTAACAGTCTTCAGATGAACTCATTTAATCAAAGGCTGATATTTAATTACTATTACCAGTCCCTCATGTTATGGGAACCGAAGAACCGAATAACTTTCTATGATATTCCCCACAAAGGAGAAAGAAAGAAAGAAAGAACAGAGCTGGTAGACTAAATTAATTCTTGTGCAATTCCACTGAGTAAGAATACGTAATACTTCTTTGGGCTGCTGAAAAGATGGAATACATTTTTAGCCGAGGAGTGCTTACAGGCTGTGAAGATGTTACTGATGCTCAAATGAAAGAGGGCTGCAGATCTGAAAAATGAATCTAAAGTGGATGTTGTATGTTGGAGTAAAGACTTGCAATCAAATGCTAGCAGCAGAAACAGTGCTGGAGCCACTGAGAACAAAGAAATGGGAGGTTAATAAACCATACCAAGAAGATTAGAGAAGACATTGTGCCCCAGAGGTTATGGAAAAGATTGAAGAATAGAAGCAAGAGATTTACTTATAGCTTAAGGAAAGTCCTCGCTGCAAACAATCACCTCTAATACTAGTGTGTGTGTTTCTAAAGCATATTTTAGTAATGACCGCTTTTATATCTTGCTGTAGTAGTAAGTCTTTGAAATGCCAGGGATAAAGAGAAATACCTTACATTTGTACCCCTAATATTCTTCATTAAATATTACAAACACCATGTTTTGGTTGAATTGGCATGCACCTCTTAATACTTTGCATGGTTTTTGCATGTTGTTTTTTTAAAAAAAATTGAGTATCACTGTTACTGTTACGCAAAACATAGGGTTTGTTTGTTTTTTTAAGTTGTCTTATATAAGCAAAATGTTATATGGACATTATCAAGTTTAGCAGCAATCCTGCTAGGTAGGTCAATATTATTATCTATATTATTATTATTCATAATATTATTATCCATCTGTCACTGATGCTTTAGTTGAGATTCTTGCATTGCAGGGGCTTGAACTAGATGATGCTTGGGGTCCGTTCTAGGCCTGGGCGATGTATTGATACATCACCCAGGACTGGTATGAGGGGCAGACCGTGATGGCGGCTTCACTCCAGCAGAGGGACACTCCTAGTCCCTCTGCTACCAGCGCCGCTTTCAACATCGGGCCAGTGGTAGTAGAGGAAGATCTAGTTACAGTGACGGGTGAACCTCTGGCCCCCTAGATGCTGATGGGCTCCAACTTCCATTAGCCTTGGCCCATGTGGCCAATGGTCAGAGCTGATGGCCATTGCACATCTGGAGGGCCATACGTCCACAGAACTCCATTCTAGTGGAATCTTGGTTCTAAATCCCCTTAATTCTTTACTATCTATGTCAGATCACTATGCTACAACAGTGACTGTGAGCATTTTAAAACTTGAGAATCTAATAGGTAGCAGATATAGTACCCATCAACTATAAAAATTGGAGGTGTTATTTATACCTTGCTTTGTACTTCCCCCTACTGCTGTTCTACAAGACGATCCCAGTTGGTTGTAATGAGATATTAATGTTTCAACCATCAGGATTGAAATATGATTTTCTTTTAACCATGGAAAACTGTCAAGCCCATAGCTTGTGAAAAATGGCCTCTGTGATAAAAGCAAGGTTATTGGAAGCTTTGCCTCCCTCCACCCTTTATCCTCCACCAATAATGATTGATGTTTTCCTTTTACTCTTCTCAGGAATTCATTGAATTGCTTGGGCAACTCATAAGGATTTTAAAAATGGTTAGCATTTTATATCTCTACTCTGTTAGAGCAGGAATCTGCTTTTTTTAAAAAAAAACAACAACAGTGGATCTGTGATCCTTGGCTAGAATGCTGTTTTAATCTCTTCAGGCAAATCAAACTGAACGATAAATTGTATGATTCATTGCTTAACCTTAGCAGTAAAGCAGCGATCTTAAAAATCCATGTGCAATCTAGCAATCTAGAGAAGGCTGAGCAATAAGCATAACTATTATTGCCTAAAAATCAAAGAACAGTTGAGAGCACAATGTTAATAAATCAATGGCCTCACAGTTTTGAAATTTTCCTTCTAAGTGGCCTGCACTTGGGCCGTTCAGTACAGGAAGAGGACCTTGAAAACGTCACTGCTGCCTTTCATGTTAATAACTTTATCATAGCAAATAACTTTATCAAAGCAAATTTATCACAGTAAGTGTACACCGACTGGTGTGTTTAATGTTTTTTGCACCATTCCTTTTAGGCACATTATTTAGGGAGGGCTTTGTCCTACAAACTGGTATAGAATTACTTACAAAAATAAAATAATAAACCTCTCATCTCTAATAACCAGTAACAAGTCACCAAGGTGGTGACAGAAAATAAGGCATTTTCTGACAAAGATTGTGTGTCTCTGTGTGTGTGTGTGTGCTTGTGATTTGCATCACCGTCCCATGCATCCGGGGCCGGCCCAAGACATTTTGGCACCTGAAGCAAACCACACAATGGCACACACACTTTGCCAGGGAAGGAGGAGTCAGTGACAATCTACATCGGGAACAAAGCGGGGAATGACTACATTGGGAATGGGGGAGCCGGTGTGACACCCTGGAAATCACTGATCCCCTCTCCTGGGTCACTCCCCTGGTCCCCTGCCTCTGCCACACACTCTTCAGAGCCCTTCCATTCCCCGACATCGAGGGGGAGAATGGGGCCATACAGATTCACATTGGCTATCTCTGCCCTGACTATCTTAAGAAAAACCAGTTGGGTTGGACCAAAGCAGAATATGGATGCAATTACACTCTCATGCTTGTGATTTCCAGTGGCTGGTATCAGAGACACACAGTCTCTGATACTGGAAGGTTATATACTGTAGCTAACATGACCAGTAGTCATTGAAGGTCTTAATTTTCATGAATACACACAAACCTCTTTTAAATCAGCCCAAGTAAGTAGATATCACTATTACCAAATACCAAATACCAATACTATTACCAAATACCAAGTTTTATCTACCCTTAATTTCCCACCATTCATCTTCACTGGGCGACCCTGGGTTACAAGAGAAGGAGGAGAAGATATTGCTCTCTCTCCCTACACCAGACATCATGTTACACACTTGGAAGGAATCCTTTCCTCATAGGGGAGTTCTTCCACATCCTTGGCTGCCCTTCTCTGAACATTTTTTGAACTCGACAGTGGTGACTTAATTCCCTGGAAGGATTTCAGAGGTGTTAGAATTTTGTGATAGAAATAAAAGGAAACATTAAAGCGAATAACAAAAACAGTTCCAAATAATTTGTAGAGTAGTGAGTACGCTGTTCATCCTGTTTATATTAAAGGACAGAAGTGACACCCAGTGATGGAAATTGCTTTAATAGGGGTTCTCATAGCTATATTGAATGCCACACTATAGTCAATGTACGCCGCAACTTTCCAATAAAATGATTCAATTAAGTATAAAAAGGACCTTCAAAGTTCTTTAGGTTTCAGGAGTCAAGATTCTTCTATGCTACATTGCATCATTGCTCCTTCCCACATTACTTTGTGGATATGTAATGTGGGGTCTAAATTCTAACACAATTTCACATGTCTCTACTAAAATATTTATTGGCACACAATGAGGGGGGGAACATTTTAAGTGCGTCTGTCTGTCTCCACATATAAGTGTGTGCCTAATTTCATAGAATCATAGAGTTAGAAGGGACCCTGCCCTGCAATGCAGGGGTATGCAGCTGTCTCTTACAGGGTTCGAACTTGCAACCTTGGCATTATCAGCACCATGTTCTAGCCAACTGATTGCATACCATTGCGACTTGATTTGGAATACTACAGTAAATATATATTTAATAATAATAATATAAATAATACAAATTTAATGAAAGATCAAACAGCCGACCTACCTAAAAGTATGCTATCATGCTAACTACCTTTCTTGATGACTTAAGTCAGTTCACATGGTCATTCTTGGCTAGTTTTTTCATGTGCACTGTCCCTAAATGTTCAGCCATGTGTAGAAACCTTTGGCCTAAAGAAATGCTCCTGTTTTAATGGACAATGATATCAAGAAGAAGTACTATATGTCATAAGTTTTCTAGACCATAATGCTGAAATAATTACCTATGTTGATCTCAGTGTTCCCAAGGTATGCCCTGTGGCACAGTGGATTGCAGTGCACATGCACATGCACACACACACACACACACACGCACACACACACACAGAGAGAGGTAATTAGTCATGGTAATAGTGTAATTTACATAATTCTTCGGTGAAACACAACTGCTAAAGTTCATAAAACAAATGACCATGACTGTATTCCTGTGCTGAGAAATACACACCTCATAATGTTGATTTTAGGATTTGTGATATGCTGGAATGTGTGATTTTTGGCACTCAGTCATGTGCCCTTAATCTCCTCAGAGAAAAATTAAGAAAACAAGGGTATATACGGTACATTACAAATGTAAGTAGAAGTTAACGAAAATTAAAAATGCGGATTAATGTGAAAGCAAAAAAGTTGCTGTCCTTGTAAAAATTTATTCTCTTAGCCTCTCTAGATCTAAACAAATTATGTTTTTTGGGATTTTTAATTTAATTTAATTTTATTTTTGCTGCTTCATGCTATTCTTATCCATAAATGTGTCCTGTACAGGAATTTATGTGTAACCGGTAAATAAATGACAGTTGCACAAGTGATTTTTTCACTCTGGCTATGTATGGTTGGATGCAGCTTCCTAGCATGTGTATCTAGAACAACAACAACAAAATGTGTATGTGCTGTCATTGCATATTAAATCCATACAGGTTTTGTATGAGTATCTATAGAGAAGTGCCTTCTGTAGGAACTTTATGATATGTTAAGAGGGAAAAGCCTTCCAATAGTATATTAGCCGTATTTGGATGCAACCCTAAACCATGGCTTGTCACTGTGTGAATGTGCCACAGTAAGCCTCCCCCCCCCCCCAATTGCAGGGCAGAATGAGGACCTCAGTAGCATTGATTTTCAGTTTCCCTGAATCTTGGCTTTTTGTTGCATCCAATCTGAGGATCATGGTTTATTACTAACAATAGTTACCGGTAGCTCATACATGTCAGCAACCGCTCTGAGACCTCCGGATATATAAATGCAATAAATCATAATAATAATCATAAACCATGCTTTGAAATTGGCTTATTTTGAAACTGATCATAGCTATTGGTAAATAACAGTTTCTAGATTAAACTCTATACGTAATAAGCTTGAGCTACAGCAAAACTGAAAAGAAAAGCTTCTGAAGGCCACTTCCTGACCATGGGGCTCATTTCTAAGCAATAGTGTATTGTTATGTCTAAAAACAGCCTACGTGTTCTTAATCTTATTTTCCCAGTGTGTTGCATGACGAGTCTGTCCATAAGTGATGGTTCTGAATATCTCAACCACTACAAGATATAGTTGACTACTACTGGGAGCAGTGGGAGCAATGAAATTCACATAATTATGTAAGAACTTGGAGTAACTTGAATTAGTCATATGTTACAGAGGTCAGAGTGTTGGTATTGGAGATGGGGGTCTGCATTTGGCACCAACCCCACATTATTTGTAATCTATAGTTCTGCCCTGTGATCCCCAGTAGAGAATTTTAAATGTGGGATCTTTCTTTATTAGAAACAATTGCCTACCTTTTGACTTTCAGCATAAATGATACTGACAGTATATGATTTGCTGTGATAGAGCGAACCCAAAGGTTAGGATGAAAACTTTGGATCGATAATAAGCAATTGTAACCAGTTTGCTTTTTGTCTCTCTGTGTAATCTAAGTTACAATGAAAAAATAAAATTGACAATTCAGCACAGAGTAAGGCACTTTTACAGCATGCCTAAATCTACTGGATTGTGGTCAAATCTCAGTGTATCGTGTTTCCAAATTTAATTTCAGCAAGCATAACTGTACGTTGGAAAATGTGAAACAAAATTTGTAAATGGGATATGCTGAGTTCAACTATAAGGCTTCATATTTCTTTGTTCAGCAGCTGGATTGCTTATGTAGCAAATCTTTGCATATTTCATCCATGTGTTCTGTCTATGGGAGATCAGCAGCATGTAACAGCAGATGCTTCCTCTTGTAGTTCTCTAATGATAAGAAACTTGGTATCTATTACTGATGTATAATATGCCATATTGACAGCTTTGGGAGCTGGTTTGTTTGAAACTATATACCCCACTGACATATTTTTTTTCCTTGACAGTAGTAACACAACACAACTGACATTGCATTAAACACTCCTCAGTAAGGTAGCACAACCTAAATTTACTCCTGTGAATAGAAATTGTCACGCAGCGGTAAATTAATCAAAGCAGAGTCTTCTTCATAAACAGAATAAAAACTTTACTGAAGAAAATAAACTTGTTCAGAAACAGCATAGTTAAAGAGCATACACAGAGTGCTCATAGCAGCTATCTGACTCTTCACAGAAACATAGTCTTAGTTACTGATTTACTAGAGCAGTGTTTCTCAACCTTTTCGGGGCAACGGCACACCTGTCTCATGGAAAAAATCTCGCAGCACACCACCACCAGAAAATGTCAAAAAATCACTCTTACTTCCCCGCCGCCTTCGTGCTCCCGAGCGCAGCAACTTCAAACTTCCTGACCCGCGCCCCTTACCAGAGTGGATGCCGAGCTCTCCGAGGCGCCGCTCCTTGCGCTGAGGTCGAGGCCGAGCGGGGGGAAACCTAGCAGCAGGCGCTGGGCCTGGACGGCTGCCGGGCTTCAGTGCCCCCCAACAGAAAAATGGCGGCGGCTACCGGCAGCCCTTGCGTCTCCTTCCTCTGTCTTCCTATTGGTCCCTGGCAACCAATCAGAATCGGCGGGGAGCTCCAAGCTGGCGCATGCGCGGTAGGTCGGCGGTGGGTTTCTGCGCTCCCTTTCCCCCACTGCAGCCGCTGCTACGCGTTTGCGGCTGCGGCATGGGGTCCCGAGCCACGGTTTTCCCGCGGCACAGTAGCCGGTGTCTCGCGGCACACTAGTGTGCCGCGGCACACCGGTTGAGAAATGCTGTACTAGAGTCCTGGAGCCACTCTTGTCTGCCTTAGCTATACATTCACAGCAACACATTACAACAACAGCACAGACACTACACTGGGCCTGCCTGCAAACAGGATACAAATTTATAGAAAGAATGAATCATTCTGCAGATGAGTCACAATGATTCAGCAGTTTACTGTTAACAGTTAGCAGGCTTAGGCTTGAATGATTGTGTAGTAGACCTTGTAGGCCTTGCCTTACTGCTTCTGCTCTTAAGAACCTTTGTCTCATGACAGAAATGATGTGTCATTTTCTTCTATTTTTCTGCAGTGAGCTTCCTTGCAAAGTTCTTCTTTTAATAACTGCCAAAGTTGTTTAAAAATTCTACGATATATCAAGTGTGCCTCTCCTGAAACAATATTTGCTTCATTCATTTTTAAAATGATTTTTCTTTTTTGTATACTATAATTATTATTAGTTTCCAGAAAATCACAGCTTGCTTCTGAGATAGTATTTTGAAGTGGAGGTGCAAAGTGTAGATTTATGTCGCACAATGAGCCACCTGTTTGCAACTCATTTTTGGAGTGATGGCTGATCACTCACTAAATAATGCATAAAATTGCAACTGAATATTATTTTTTACCCAAGCCACATACCATATATTAATGATAAAATACTTCTAGTTAATAATCTGTTAGCTGTATACATTTTCACTTTTATTCTTTGTTTTGTATATTACCAATTCACATTATTTTTGTTGGCTGCTGGCCACACCCAGCATGAGACAAGAAATGGAAAGGTGGCTACATTCATTAAAATGTGAACTGGAGAAAATGCAGAACCAATTATCCAAATTCAGGTAGTATGGGAAGACAAGGATTTTAACTAACTCTAGGGGAAGCATCTCCCCCAGACCCCTTGGGATGTAATGTAGTCTCCAGCTGTGACACCCCAAATAAGAATGGGGAGGAAATACACCTTCCTTGCTAGATGAGCCTTGGGTATCTAACCCACCCATGCAGGCCCTGCTGTCCAGCATTCACCCAAAATGGGCATGTCACCCCAGGTCACACCAGGTGTAGTCAGATGCCTGAAGTGTGGCCATACTAGAACAACTGAACTTAAAAGGGAGAGTGCACAACAAAGCTATTAATTACAGTTCACCAAGAGGTTCAGTGCTATCATTTGTGAACTGAATTGTTATTAATGGTTTTTTGTGAATGGCCACTGTTAAGTAATTGTTGTCTGCACTTTTATGCCTTTGTTTTTTAATTCTTTTAACCTGACTGTTTACAACTTCTGTCCCAAGCTACACACACACACACACACACACACACACACACACACACTTGCAATGGCAGATAAATTTTCATACGTCTGATGAAGTGGAGTGTAGCTTATGACATAATACATCTGTTATTATCTTTGTTGTTTGAATTGCTAGACCTAATCTAGTGAGCTTCATGGCTGACTCAGGCTCTGAAGCTGAATTCCTGCCAATGTCTGGTATTGGGCTTGGATGTCAGAACCTGAAAGTGCAACATGTAGTAATCCTTGCATAAACAAGAGCTGTCAGCTTCCCCATCCGATGGCTTTTGAGTGCTGCCCCCAATATCCCCTGGAGGACAGAGATGACCTATGGAACATCACAGCATGAGGCAAAAGCAGCTGATGATGGAAAGAAAAATAGGCCACATATATCCCATGCAGATAATGAAGTGCACATGAGCTTCTTTGAGCTCCAGCTACCATAATACAAACACTTTCGGTTGCCCTCTTTAGGAATGTCTGAAGATTTGTTTTTTAAAATACATGTATTTGGGGGCTCTTTATACTATGGACTAAAGTCTAGGGTTGCTTTTTGTTCTAAAATATTGGCTGCATGGCATCTACTGATTGATTGCTTTAGGCAGAATATGATTGTTTTTTGTTTTTTTATTTTACTCAAGTGGCCAAGCTCAAAAAGTTTGTGCAGTGCTTATAAATGTGAATTTATGAAGTAGAAACAATTCATCTCAGAGGTTACAGTGGAAAATGAAAAACACTTTTATTATGGCCAGCTGTTCTCCTTTTTCAGTGAAAGTGTAACTGTGAATGGGTCTGTCACCATGTTGTTGCCTTAAACGACTCTGGACTGGAGTTGGAGACTTCACACAAAATAACATTAATGTTCTGTAAAGGTTAGGGATGTTTCCTAAATGGACAATTCACCTGTAGTGGTGGGTTCTGAGAAAGGAGTGCTTGGCATATTTTTTGAAACAGCACCTGGGAGATTTGAAGAGACAAAGGCACAAAGACAGATTTGGTTGACTGAAGCATCTTGGGGAGCAGGATCCTTGTGGACTAGCAGATATGCTGCCTTCTAGAAGTTCCTTTTTGCCTCTTTTTATGTTGTTCTTCTACATCTGCACATAAAGCAGATTATGACCCACTTTGCATGCAACATTAAGCCACAGCATGGCTTAGCATAAATGAGGAAATGGATAGGTTCCTGAAGCAAAGTTCACAGCTGCTTCTGCACTAACAGATGTTATATCTGAACCAGGTTTGCCACTTATGTTTTGTATTGGGGAAACAAACCACTTGCCATGTTCAGATGTACTGTAATGGTGATATGTAATGGTAAATGTGCTGGGAGCACAGCAGCAGCAGCAAGACTCTTACAAGATGCAGAAACGTGGCCTTAGCACAAGCGGGTTCCCCCCTTTTGTTTATTATCTATCTTATCTTATCTTATCTTATCTTATCTTAATCTACTTATTTATTAAATTTGTATACCACCCTTCATCCATAGATCTGACAAGATAAAAACACAAAATACATAATAAAAACACAAGCAAAGCAAAACAACCCTCCTTCACCCTACCTTCCCACAAACATTGGCCTGGTGAAGAGTTCTGGACAGCTCTGAAAGCTTGCACACTATTTTGTGACATTTTTGTTGGTCTAATAAAAATATTGCCTCAATGTGGGTTTTGTAATTTTCATTATTATATTTAGTTTTAATAAATTACTTCATCCAATATACCTGATATATATTGGTGGATGACCCACTCATGTGATTTTCTCCAGAGTGTAATTTCTTTATTTTTTGCTGTGTAGCAACATCCCCTGATGGATATTCTCCCACTTTACTGGGTCTTATGCGTTGAGCTTGAATTCTAGTTAAGAAACCTTGGGCTGGAGAAAACCAATTAAGAGAGAGTTGGCACTTGACACAGTTGTACTGGTAAAGCTAAGCGTTAGTTGGGGGACTATCTGGGAACTATCTGCAAAGTTCTTTGGAAGAACACAAAATTGTTTGGAAGAACAAGAAAGCTATGATGAATGATGGGAAAAGGGAAAGGAACATAGATTGGCTTACTTTAGATTATTTCATAATCAAATTGGGTGCAAAAGAAAGAGAATAAAACAAACCTGTAGTTGAAATGCTCTTAAAATTAGCTTTTAGTGTAAAGCATGTTATTGAGATAATTGGCAAGCATTGTTATTATTGTCTTGAGAGACAATGGAGTGTGTCTCTGTGGTTGGAGTTAAACCGCTGTGTTAGCAGCACCAAAGTGACATCCCCAGGGTGCAAGTCTGGGCAGCCTGTGCAGAAATCGCTATTGGACCCACTATTGGTCTTGTATCTTCGCATGCAGATAAAGTCCCTAACACACTGATGGGTTTGAGACCCATCGGCTACCCACACCTGGTTTAGCTGGCCAATCAAAGCCATTCCTGGGGTGTGCCTGCTGTTGTACGCTTCTGCTTGCTGACAGCTTCTAGGAGCCATAAGAGAGAGCTGCGTGCAGGGTGGGGACCAAAGGTGGACAAACTATCCCAGAAGTAGCATGACCTGTTCCCCACCAGAGGTACTCCCCTTTCACCCCATATACCCCTTGGTAAGGGTAAGAGCCATTTGTTGAAAAGAAAGAGGTTGTAGTGGAAAGGGCGTGGAAATGACACATGGAAGAAATATGTGGTGCTGTCCTGAAATTTCCTATCCCTATGCTCTTCAGGGCTGTGCTTCTGTTCTTCCCTTAAGCACTGATAACATTTGGGGCAGAAATAACAATGGCAATTACAGGCAATCAGCGCTTTCTGCTCAGATGATGGTATTCATTGGTGTTTTGTTGTTGTTGTTGTTGTTCAGTCGTTCAGTCGTGTCCGACTCTTCGTGACCCCATGGACCAGAGCACGCCAGGCACGCCTATCCTTCACTGCCTCTCGCAGTTTGGCCAAACTCATGTTAGTAGCTTCGAAAACACTGTCCAACCATCTCGTCCTCTGTCGTCCCCTTCTCCTTGTGCCCTCAACCTTTCCCAACATCAGGGTCTTTTCTAGGGAGTGTTACAAGCACCCAAGTTGCTTTAGTCTCTCAGCCTAGTGTCTCACACTGAATTTTTTTAAAATTATTATTGAAAAAGGCTATTTGTCAGAAATTTGAGGGAATCCCCCACCCCCACTGGCATTTCTCTAATGGCTGCAAGTTGGTGAACTGAGATTTAAGTGCTGGAATTGGAGCAGAGGCCCAGAAACATTTTCATTAGCAAGAGCCAGCATATTCAGGCACAGTACTTACTGAAAGCAGAAGTAGAAGGTGAGGCATCACTGGCTAGGCATGGTCATAAGCAGAACACTGGGAGAGCATTACCAACCCCTGCTTGTAATATTTAGAAATCCATTCCGTGTGTTCTAGTAGTAACAGAGCCATTCGACAATTTTAAAACTCCCTGCATTTGCTATTTTAGTTCAGTAGTTGCAGCAGTTGCCTGCTTGCTGTGGTACAGGGATGTGGAAGCCTGTGGCCCAGCAAAAGTCACAGCTTCCATTATCACTGACCACTGGTCATAATGGTTGTGGCAGAGGAGAGTTGGGAGCCCAATGAGACACTGCAGGGTTTCCATCCCTGTTGTAGCTGGTTTTGAAATCAAAGTGCAATAAAGGGCTTGAGAGAACATGGGCTTTGGGACCAGGATGGAGGACAAAATGACCTTTCGGAGTCCCCAACTATAATTACCATGGGTCTCTTTATTCATTTCTCTCTGGTGCACACTTTACTCTGTTTTTTTAACAAGTGTCAAGAGCAATGTTTAATTAGTGGCATTAAATTAATCAAATATATATCCATGAAGCCACACTTACAAACCAAAGATGTATCTTTGTCCAGACTCTCACACTTGATCTACTACCACTCATCCTGTGAAAATGATTTGCAGAGATGACAACTGCCCTTGGAGAGCTGGAATTATTACTTTTAGTTCCACAATCTTTTCATCCCTCCAGCATTCCTGTTTGACTAGTCCTAACCACATTACTCTTCTGCTTTAATTAGTGTCTTCCGAAGCCTTTGTGTTGTTGGCAAACCCTGTCCAGGCTCGCCCTCCCCACTTTTACAATACTGATAATAAATGAAGTTGACACATGTCACAACAGTATCTGAAAGGCCTCCCCATTAGGTTTTGACTCTTTTTTTCTGAGCAAAAAGCGGGTTGGAGTTATGTATCAATGGTGCTTCTTTGCTTTAAATTTTGAGGCAAAGTTTGCTAAATTCATAACCACCTGCCTTTGCAGATTGTTTGTATTCATTCTTCTCAGGTGTAGGCTGACTCTGTAATAGGTAAAGGTAAAGGGACCCCTGACCATTAGGTCCAGTCGTGACCTACTCTGGGGTTGCGGCGCTCCTCTCGCATTATTGGCCGAGGGAGCCGGCGTACAGCTTCCAGGTCATGTGGCCAGCATGACTAAGCTGCTTCTGGCGAACCAGACCAGCACACAGAAACGCTGTTTACCTTCCTGCTGCAGCAGTACCTATTTATCTACTTGCACTTTGAAGTGCTTTTGAACTGCTAGGTTGGCAGGAGCAGGGACCAAGCAACAGGAGCTCACCCCGCCGCGGGGATTCGAACCGCTGACCTTCTGATCGGCAAGCTCTGTGGTTTAGACCACAGCGACACCCACGTCCCAGCATCTGTAATAGCAGCCCTTAAAAGATTCTGGCCAGAAAATTTGCATTTACTAATCTGCATATAGATGCAAATTTAGGCCACATTTCAAAGGGGTAAAACCAAACTCTGGCTCTTGCTTTCAGGACTTACCTTGAGCTATGGGGGCATCAGCAGGATTTTCTGGATATGCTGCTGCTAGATATAAAAAGAGCTGTTGTATGTGCGTCATATGTAAAGGGCTGGAAAAAATATATGCAAGATTTTATTTGGTGTGGGAAAGGCATCAGATTTCGGGAGAACTTTGCATTTCTGGAATATGCCAGCAAGGAAGCAAATGCATTCCTTGTATGACACATCAGTTTTGACACGTGTTCCGTGGTCTCTTATTCTTCTTGCCACATATTGTGTTCTCTGTGATATGGAATTGGGTTTCTGTTGTTTATTTTTTCAGCTGGTTGGTAAGCATGCCTTTAGATGTGCCTGATGGCCAGAAGAGACATGGCATAGGCAATCTGATTAAAATCCCCTCTGAAGTTGTTTTACATTAAACTTCAAAGCAGCTGCACACGGTATGTGCACTTTGATTTTGATCTGAGCAGCAGTGCTGATGGAGGGGAGAAATGTAACCCTTTATCCCCTTGGCTCTTTTTCCAGTATAAATTGTGTCCATCTCTGAAGCAGCTATTAGCTCTGCTGGAGAAAGAATATGGGCACAATTCAGGTACTGGGTACCTGTAATTTGTTTTTGCAGCAGGGCTTAATGACAGCTTTGAGTATATATATGTGTGTAAATTCAACTGGGAAATCTGGCTGAAAAGAGTTAATATCCTTCTTCCCCTGTACCACAGCATAGCTGCTTTTAAGGTGTGTGGGTTTTTTAAATGGAAGGTCCAGTAAGAATTTCCTTTAGTCCTAAAGCTGTAAAGTTACTCATAATAAGACTATAATCATTCTTTCATGTCACCTCTGATATCAAATGCATTTTAACCAAGGAATTAGATGTACTACACCAAATAATCTTATTCTGCATTCCCTTTAAAATATAGATAGCGTTTTAAGATGCTGTTATTAGTAGGAATGTAGTTTTACTCATAATTTACAAGGGGAAATATGGTTTGAGCATGTAACATCAATCTTGGCCCAACTGCATTGGCTGTCAATTAGTTTTCAGGCAGAATTCAAAAGGACTACACTTAGAATGGTTGACAAATATTTCTATGTATTAAAAGTAATTTTAGCAAAATATGTCCAGATCATTGATATCTAATGAATGTACTCTGTGAATTCTAAATCTGGAGGAGGGGAGGTGGGTCAACTTTCACTGTACATTTCCAGCTCCTTCTCCTACTGATATCTTAACACCATTTGAAGAATGTAGCATCCTCTGTTGAGACGAACAGGAATAATGGGGGGGGGGGAATCAAATTGTTTGTACATTCCTACTTTCGGAATGAGTTTTCTGAGATGGTTGCAGGACTTGCTTATAATTTGGTGGCTTTAAGCAGCTGCTTGGGGCAACATTTGCAGTGGGAACAGATGAAAGGGTCTTTCCCCAGCTACTATCACTTTTTATTGCTAAGGAATAATGTAGACTTTAAAGAGATCTGCCTTTACAGCTTAAGCATCAGTACTCAGGTCAGACTCCTTACCACAGAGAAGGCTTCCAGCAATAATAAGTCCAAGACCTGTCACTCCTTGCCTGGTTATACTACATCAAATAACTTCTGTAATCCGGTGATTGCAGTGCCTGAAAGGCGTGGACAAGACTTTCAATTTTATACTTTGCATTTGGAAAGCTTGAACTTTACGATTTGCACCAAGGCAGCCATGTTAGTTTCTTGCAGCAAAATTTACTACGTATGGAGAGCACCAAATTGGCTACTCCTACAGAAGAGTTTACTATAATGAATTTGTCAGTCTTTAAAGTGCTGCAAAACTTCATTTGAACTCTGCAATGTTTCCCAATACTTTAATATGTAGTCTTTCGGGGAGAAAATATGTAGTGCAAGTGAACCCAGCAACAGCTACCAGTGACCTTTGACTACTAGATCCAGTGTTTGATGTTTGCACTGACGCACACAGCAGTGACTTCTGCATATTGATTTCATCAGAGGGACCTGCTCTGTTCACCAAGTTCCTTTATGCCAGGATGGTCCTACTGTTGGAAAAACGCCCTGGGGGTGCCTGCAAGCCCCCGAAACTCTGAGCGTCCTCCGGTACGCGCAGCTCTGGAAAAGGCATTTCCTCTCTTCTCCAATGCGCTCAGTGACGTATACCAGCTGGTATATGCACACTAATCTTCTGGCAAAACACAGCAAGAAGAGTGAGATATCGTACATCTAATCTACTATTTATTTACACACTACAGGTATGTACAGACAAAGGCATAATGGCGTTTGTTCTCTCCAGCTCCGAGAGAACAAACGGAAAGAAATAAAAGCGAAAGTACAGTGTAATACCGGTAGTACCCACAGCGGAATAGATAAGACTTCTTCCTTTCCCAGAGTTGTCCCAGACAGGCATGTGATTTACAACAATCTCATCTATAGCATCGGAGGAGTGAAATTGCTAACACCAACATGCAGCTGCCCCATAGACCTCGTACCACCTTTCGAAAGCTGGTTAAGTGAGGCACTGGGCTTTGGATAGGACCTGGGTGGACCTCTGAAGGGATCCTAGACCTAGAGCCCTCCTGCCTCCTTCCCAAAGCCTAGTTAGTGCTTTCCAAGCTTTGGGAAGGAGGTGAGAGGGCTCCAGGACCCTGCCAGAGCCTCACACCTACTTCCCAAAGCCCAGTGCCTTGCTCACCCAGCTTAGGGGAGACAGTGTGAGGGTTAGTGGGGCATCAAATCTATTGGGTTCCTTTGCTGAATGACTGGGGAAGTTCCTCCATGTCGATGAGCTCCTTGGTCACATTAAGACACCTCTTACAGTAAGTGATTTGTGGTCCATAGCATTTTAGGGTGTGTTGATTCTGCCAACCCCCCCCCCCCCCGTTTTTTACATGCATTAAAACTATCCTATAAATTCTGATTTAAAATATTCACTACAACTATTTGTTAAAACATGTTATTTAAATTTTATTTATTTAACAAAATGTATTGACCACTTAATAATATCTCTGAGCAGTTTGCATAATATTGGATAAAAATATTTATAAGAAAATACCCATAAAACAAACATAGCTTTAGATGTTTGACTCCTAAGCACATCAATAATATAGAGCTTTACTAGGGTAGAAAAACAAATTAACCTTGCTATTACGGTGCCCAGAGAAAGATTAGCAAAATCAACAGCACTGACAAACTAACTGGTCAGCCGCAGAGAAGACCCCTAACTATTAAAAAAAGCTATTAAAGAAAATGGCCTATTAGCTGTTAGTTTGGGAGACATCCATAAAACAGTCTCTGAGGCTTTAGAAATATCCGACAACTTTCTAATCTCCCCCTCCCCCCCTCGGTAGATTTTGTTCTATAAACCTTCTCTGACCTCTTGTAACATAGCTGGAATATACTGATGCATTTAATAGACATTTTGATGAACAGACTAGGCAGAAATTTTGGAAGAAATAAAACATTGTAGATCTTGTGGTTCAGTTTCTTGCTCAAGTTGTTAATGGCGTATGATTTTTTTTACATTTAAAGATCTACTATAATACAAACATTTTTTCAAAAAGAGAAAATTAGCAGTTAATTTTTGAAGCATTTATTTGGAAGGTCTTTGGTGGACTCTCTGTTAGAAGTGTCACGTGTCACTGTGTGTTCAAACAATATCAACATTTAACAGCACAATCCTAAGCATATCTACCTAGAATTATGCTCTATTGAATTCAATGGCATTTACTTCTACTTAGGTAAGGTTAGGATTTCAATGCAAGCTATTGCATCTGCCAGCAATATGCCCTCTGAAGTATATTGATTCTGGCTAGATTCATATGGTTTATGATTATTTATTGTTTCATCTTAGCCAAGTATATTAGTGGCACTTACTCTCAAGTCAAATGTTATTCTATATTTTTAGAGTACCTGTAAAGTTGGTCAGCAAGACATAACTGAATACAGTATAGTCAGCTAATTGAGATGTAAAGCAATGTAAGACTATTGTAAAGCAGCCAAAGGTTAGTAATCGGGGAAATAAAGTGTACCTGTCTTGAGAGGTAAGTAAATCAAACTGCGTAATGAGTTTAGTGGCAATGGAGAAAGGATAGCTTGGGCTAGATCTAAGTAAAAGGCAGTTGGATTAATGCAATCATTCTTATCTATGTCTTAGCCGTTCTTCTTAGGTACATTGGTTTCTGGCATCTTGTGTGCCTTCTGTCTCTATAGGTCCTCAATTGTAATAGAAACAAATGCAGCATGGATGTAGAGCAGGGACTGTTTCCTCTTCGATATTTGGAAGCTGCTCTGAAAGCTGAAGAACGAGGTAATGCTAATGCATATGGACACAATACTGACTAGCATTAAAATAGACAGTTGCCTGTTTAAATCACATGGGAGTCTTTTTGTTGGCTTCAGTGAAGTCCAGGTTCGTCCTGAAAGGTAGCTGTTCGGTTGCAGTACAGTGTGCATTTCAGTTTAACAGCATGTGGTGTCTGTTAAAACTGGAGTATTGATTCAGGCTCCCTTAGTTAGTAAACAGGGTTTCTTGAAAAGGGTTTCTTAAACAGGGTTATATACAGCTTCTTGGCAGGACTCTAAACATGGGCCTATAGTGGGGTTTCTTTTAGTCCAAGGGAAGCACAGGAGGAGACCATCTAGAGCAGGCATAGGCAAACTCCGGTCCTCCAGATGTTTGGGACTACAATTCCCATCATCCCTGACCATTGGTCCTGTTAGCTAGGGATGATGGGAATTGTAGTCCCAAACATCTGGAGGGCTGGAGTTTGCCTATGCCTGAGAGAGGCTGGGTTGTACCAGTGCACAATTAATTCACTGTGGTCAAATACACTGAATCAGTCCATCTAACAATACCTTTGATGGTCAATAGGAGGAGGGGCAGCAGTCTCCCATTAAAAGGGACTTGGCCCTCTTCCTTTCTTTAAGTGTCAGTTAGCAACCCACCTATGTACCCTTTTCGGAGTGCAGGATTAGCCAGTCACCATCAAGAACTGAGTAAGAATTATTTTATGCATCCTGGATTGCCCTTTTCACCTATTCCTGTGCTGTTCTGATCAGGGCTGTGTGGTTAATTTGGCTTAGTTGGCTGCTAATCTGTCACATCTTGGCATTTTCAGCATTTAAGGTAATGCAGGTGGTGCTGTTGGTTAAACCACAGAGCCTGTGACTTGCCGATCAGAAGGTCAGCGGTTCGAATCCCCGCGATAGGGTGAGCTCCTGTTCCTCGGTCCCTGCTCCTGTCAACCTAGCAGTTCGAAAGCACGCAGTGCAAGTAGATAAATAGGTACTGCTCTGGCGGAAAGGTAAACAGCATTTCCGTGCGCTGCTCTGGTTTCGCCAGAAGCGGCTTAGTCATGCTGGCCACATGACCCAGAAAAACTGTCTGTGGATAAACGCCGGCTCCGTCGGCCAGTAAAGCGAGATGAGCGCCGCAACCCCAGAGTCATTCACGACTGGACTTAACTGTCAGGGGTCCCTTTACCTTTTACTGTCACATCTTGGCATTTTCAGCATTTAAGGTAACAACCCCAGGCACCTTTTGCGAAGGCCATCTGACAAACCACCTTACATTGCAAGGTGGCTTGAGGTGTTTGCTTGGTTTGAGGACTTGCCCTGCTGGATGGCAGGGGTTAGTCTTCCCTTCAGCTCGCCTTTGGCAATGGAAACCTCTCCATTTTAAAGATGGTGTTCAGGTTTATGCCAGGTGGTGTTGTCCAAACAATGAGAGCAATATTTTTTTGCCATTCCTTTGCTCTCTTCCAAAATTCAGCCTGCAGGTGTTTAGTCCCATGCTGCAGATTCTTTCATACTGCTAATAAAGTTGTGGCCATTTAATCCCATTTTCTTATGTGAGTCTCTATTCTAGGATGTGGGGGCTAATACTCATATACTGTGTACCATTGTGGCTCATTGTTAAATTGGCAATGTTGCATTGTGCTGAAAAATGGAGTACTGTATAACACTTCAAATAGACCTTATTCCCTTGCTCTAGTTTTGTAACCTCAGGTTCTCAAAATAAAGAAACTCACAGTCATTGGCCAAATGAATTGACACAGGTTAAATTAAAACAAACAAATTATTCCTTACACAATTCATGATAAGCACAAGGGTCAGAAGTCACTGCAGGTTTGAGTGCACTTTTAACACCCATTGATTTTGATGAGCTTCAAGTGTGCTTATGTTTGTTTGGGCTTGTTGTCATCATAGATTTTATTTCTCTAGGGTGCTCTGAGACCCACTAACTCCAGAAACAATTGACATAACTGTATGGTAGTCAGTCTTCCATAGCCACTAATGACACATGCCGTGTCCCTATAAACTCTGCTTACCAGAATTGGGAACAAACTCTAGGGAAGGCTATGTTCATCATGCCCTGTTTGTAATCTTAGTCTGGGTATTTGGCTACCTCTGCTGAATATAGTTTGCTGTGTTCAGATGGATCTCTAATGTGATGCAATATAGCAACTGCTATGACCTTGAGTTGTGTCCCACCTTTTGTTTTGTTTTGCATTAGAATAATAGCATCCAAAAGTGATGGTGTGCCATGCTCCATGTATAGCATACCGGTAACTATGTTGCTTTTTGAGAACTGAAATATGAAGAAAGGGCTGCGTAGTTACTGATTGCTCCCCAAGGACATTGGGAGAAGCTTTAGTACCAGAGCTATATATATAACCACTGCCATATATTATAACCACTGCCATGTTTATTATGTTTTCTGCTGCACCCATCTCCCACCTTATTACTAGAAACTTTTGCCTGCCTTTCTCCCTGGTACTCTTACAACACACTTCTCTCTGTTTTACTGTACAACTTCCTGTCTGATCTTCTTGCTCTCCGTACCTTATATTCCTTACCTGATCTGCACAGTCCTCCTCACTGCTGTTGTCAGGATGATAGAGTGCTGTGAGTTAAACAGCAATTCTCTTTGCTGAGCTAAGCCAAAGATCATTCCTGTATCTGAGTTGCTCCGTTTATTACAGGGCACCACAATACCAGAGACTAGAATGAATACCAGAGAATATAATAAATACCCCATATGTCTACTTTTTATACTTCTAAAATGGGTTGTATCCAACCAAGGATACCTGCTGAAACTAATGAACCTGAGTTAGTAATGTCCAGTAATTTTATTGGGTCTATACATAGTGGCCAGACAGAGCCCAAAGTGGTGCTCACACACACACCTCCATTCAGTCAATGCAAGAGGCATTATCACCGGGGGAGGAGGGAAGGAACCTGAGGCCAAGGGCTGCATATGACCCTCTGGGCCTCTCTGTCTAGTTGTTGGGACCCTCAGGCCACACTCCTCATTAGCCCAGCTTTGCACCCTGCTTGCGTGTTTTTGTCTGGCTGGAATTCATCGTTGAACTATGATGGTAATGCCTCTTGCTTGCCTAGATGGAGGATAAAGAGGGTTGTGTGTGAGTGTGTGTGTATAAACTAGCCTATTGTACAAAGGTAGAATTTTTGCTCTAGCCACTTTTCCTTCTGACTCTGCCCACCACTGGTTTGTAACCCAAGGAAATTTGCTCAGAAGGGAATGCAGCCCTTGGGCTGAAAAATCTTCCTCAACTCCTGCATTACCACAATGCAATAATACATTTTAGCCAAACACAAGCACTCGGAGAGGGAATGGAGCAAGCCCTGTGTGGTTCGCTATACCTGTACTAGTGCATTCATCATGCTGCTGTTGTCCCAGCCTCAGGTGTGAAACTTGCCTTCTCAAGGAAAGTCTTGCTCATGGTTGGTATGAGTTTTGTCTCCAATACTGAGCAAAATGGTTCTTTAATACTACATAATCAGTGCAATGCTTTGTTTTGTTTTACTATAAAATGGTTATATCTTTGATTTTTAAGAAAGAAAGAAAGAAAGAACTCATCCAGAGCATTTGTGTTCCCAGCAATTTAGCCTTCAAGTAATATCCCTGTTTGTTTTCAAGACTGTCACTCGCTCTTAGTCCATGGTGTAGGTTTTGTTGTGCCTTGGATACACCTATCTTGCACATTAAACCCATAGGAAAATTGCAATGAAAAGCAGGGTGAGAGTACATTGTTATTGACTACCTGTCTAGAGTACACCTTGGATATATTTTCTTTCTCTTCTGCTTGGTGACCAACAAATTGAATGATGGAGGAGATAAAAGGAAGGACATACTTGCTTGGCAGCCTTTCCAAGACTGAAATAAAATGATAAATAACGGAAGGTTTGGGGTCCTGTGCATGGCATCTCAATCTGTACAGGGAAGCTGCTATTTACTCGAAAATGAGGCAGGGAGAAGATAGAGGGCATATTCATTTGACTTTTTGACAGGGGTAGAGCCAGAATCCAAGCCAATTTCAGAGAATGCTTTGTGTAGAAATAACAAATTGCTGGACCAGTGGTAAGTGGTTCTGGGGGACTCTATGAATCAAGCTTTTGGTAGACAATAAATGATAGGGGACTTCCCCGCCTTGAAAAATAGTGCCCCTCCCACAAGATACACCTCACAAAGCAATGCCATTAAAAGACCCTGAGGTGAAATGCTAATGTCAGTCCATTCTATAATTTTGTTTGTAACTTTGCAAACTTCTTTGACTATACAGACAGACATGACATGAATTGTGACACTGGGGTTTTATAAGAATTTTTGCATTATTATTGAAGCATGCAGGCCATGATTAGCATACCCAGTCTTCCTGAATTCTACAAGAAATATGGCAGAATTCTAACATGACACCTGAAGTTTTACCTGATTAAAAGAAAAACAACAGCTCCAATCTACTGGAAAATAGTGGTCCAAGGATGAAAGAAGAAAAATCATCTCAACTATGTCCCCCTACCTTTTCACAAGACAGTGTTGTTCTGAAAATATTATGCACTTAAAATGAATATTTAAAATCACAGAAACTTTCTTTTAAAAAAAGTTAATACAAATTGAATTTGGTTTTTAATTGCACTAAGTAAATCAATATTTTACAGATTTTAGCATAGAGTATACTTGAAAACAAGCATCAGCTGCTTTACTTCTTCTTCTTCTTCTTCTTATTATTATTATAGTTACACATTTTATCATTTCATTGATCTATTATGTCCTTCTACAAAAAGGTACAAACCACTGAATTATTTTTTTCTATCTCTTAATTACTTTGCATTAAAGTCAAACTAGAAATGATGGCAACAGTGCCGTTGTTTTAAATCCAGATCTGCCCCATAAAGTATGTGGGGATCGAAGATGTGCTGAGAGGGCTTGCATGCAAGTAAGGAGACCTCAATCATCCTTATGCAAACTGCTTACCTTCCCATAGGCCAGCCTTTCTCAACCTTGGGTCCCCAGATGTTTTTGGCCTACAACTCCCACCATCCCTGACCACTGGTCCTGCTATCTAGGGATCATGGGAGTTGTAGGCCAAAAACATCTGGGGACCCAAGGTTGAGAAAGGCTGCCATAGGCTCTCCTTCCAAATACTTCCCTGCCAACCAATTTTACCAGAGCTCAGCTCATTATAAAAGCAAACTGAATTCTGGAATGAGGTAAAGCAAAAGTTTGTGGCAGAATTTAACAGCACCCCACCCCCCAAATGCATCATTTTTGCTTTCAGACCACATATCTGATTTATCAGTACAAGCATGAGTTTGAATGGGTCTGTTGCCATAACATCTTGTTTTGTCCTTAAGACACTGTTGCTGTCTTTTTTCTGTAGCTTTCTTGATTGTGGTAAGGGGCTAGTCCAGCCTTCCTCAACCTCGGCCCTCCAGATGTTTTTGGCCTACAACTCCCATGATCCCTAGCTAGCAGGACCAGTGGTCAGGGATGATGGGAATTGTAGTCTCAAAACATCTGGAGGGCTGAGGTTGAGGAAGCCTGGTTTAGTCTGATTCACAAGGCAGTGACTAAAGGACTGATGGTGACCACATATGGAAATAAGGAGGCAAGACACAAAAGTTAGGTGAATTGGGCCACATTCATTAATTTAGTGCAACACATCTGCAGAAAGGAAGCAGGCTGTGTGATGCTAACTGCACATAACAAACTGTGTGAGCCAACGCTGCCAAGGTAAGAGGGTACTGTTTAAGGGACGGTACTGCCTTCCCGTGAACATCACCCTTTTGGGTGAGTAAGGTGCTTTACCACCTCCCAGGGCTCCACAACTCCAAGTGGGTGTTTGCAGGTGGGCCTCAAAAGTGTTCCTCATTCTACCAGCAAGTCTTGAGACCCTTGATCCTTAAAGCTGCCTAGATCTGAACCGCCTGATAACTTCATGCACCTATCTGCCATGGAAGATGACAGGTCTAGCTTAGTCTAGCTTTGTGTTGACCAAGGTGCTGTTGCTCTGTTGTTGGTTATGAGCCAGGGACTAAAAGCTGCAATTTCACACTTTTTGAGGATTTGCCATAAGGCTGCAGTTCCACCCTTGGAAATTGCATTGAAACCAATGGGGCTTCCAATAAATGCTTTTACTTTAAAGGCTGTTCAGTACATTGTGTTGGACAAAAGCGAAAACTGGGCAATCACAATTAGTTGGAAATAAGCCCCACTGGACTCTTTGATGGGACATTTCTCAGTATATATGTTGAGGAAATGACTGAATAAACCTTTTGTGCGTACTATATTCTTACTGATAATTTGCTTCTCAGTTAACCAGCTTCTTCCACTTATAAAAAGAAAAATATAGGAATAATTAAATGTTTTTTTCCCTCCTCAACAGATTCACAGACAGGATGTAACCTTTAAAAATGGAAGCTTGTATAGGAAGCAACAGATAGCAGTTGGAGCTTAAAGGAGTGGATGAACATTTCTCTTTGGATGTATTGTCTTTTAAGAACGATATGTTGATTCAGAAGGTCCGAAGAGAGAATCGTGAAATTTATTTCCTCTACTCAGTCACTGGATTTTTAAACCATTCCTTGGAGGTGGTGAATTTCCACTAAGGTGTGTGATGGAAAAAGCAGTGCGTCTTTGTGTCCGTAGCCCATACATTGTGGATTAGTTTGCTGTTCCAAGGTACAAATTCCATTTTGAGGGACAAAGAACGGATGTGATGGATTTACCTTCAGAAATGAGCAGGCATGGAAGGAATCCGCTCAGCCACAAGCTAGAAGATCAGAAAAAGGTAAAAACTTACTTTTGATAATTGAATGCCTTTTAAAATTTGTATCCCCTTTCTCCACAAATATATTTTTAAAATGCTCTTAACCTTTACAAACACTGTGTAAAATTAAATGTGTCCTTATATGTATCCTTATTGCTCCATATCAGTCTGTTTCTGTGCAGCTGATTTTCATTGCTACCTGATAATCTGACTTCCAAAGGGTCTTGAAATTATCTGGCAAATTGGTTGTCAAAAACACTCACTTTCCTGCCGTTCCTGACTCTGTGCCAAATGTCTCCTGTAGTAAGCAATATTGTTAACTTTGTGCTGACCTTGTTTGAATACGTTCTTCCTCACGATGAGAGTGACAATTTGCTCTTCCCAGATTCTTCCGATGGTAACTGTGAAAACTGCATTTCTATGTAATTAATGCTTGTTAGCATTATGTGTAGAATGATCAAATGTGTTGCATTTGCTTTTAAAAAATGGGCTATAATTGAAGGAAATAGAATAATTAAGCTATTGGATAGCCACATCCTGTTTCATGTTTCCTGGGATAATTTACAAACTTGATGAGGAAGAATACTTCCTGTTTTTAATAGGTGCCCTGTACAGCTGTTATTATGCTATGTGGGAATACAGGTGCAGCAGAGGTGTGTGTTTATCCCTGTCCCCAATGTTGTGTGAATTCTCCTGTCTGCTTTGTGGGATGAAAGTTAACTTCTACAGCAGAGAATCTGTAGAGGCTCCCTCCATAATGGAGAACCTTGATTCTGACAGATCATTACACTGACCAGTTGAAAGTCAATTGATCCTCATTTTGTAAAAAACAAAAACAAACCACAAACACGAATGCTACGTGCTCTAAAAGAAAGACTTTTTGGGTAGCTGTAGAGGAGACATTGTGTGGCAAAAGTAAGGTGTTCACCAGTGGATATTTTCGGAACATCCTTCTGCTGAGAAGGAAGTTGGCCTTGAATGGTTTCTTCTTGTCTTGTTTCTATATGTTCCATTTGCTGTGTGCAAAGCTATGAAGAAATGCAGTTACTACTGAAGTCTGGTTGCCTTTCATGGATGTCTGAACAGCAAAATCTATCTCATTTAGTTTGTGTTGATGGTGTTAGGACAATTTACTGGCTGACTTACAGTAGGCTTCTCAGTATGTCATACTTGGCAGAAGGTTGAATAACAGTGCAATCCTTTACATATCTACTCAGAAGTAAGAACCATTGAGTTCAATGGGACTTACTTCCAGGTAAGAGGGTATATGTTTGTAACATAAGACTGCTATGTTTGCCATTGAGGCAAAGGGAAATGGATTTTCCTTCTAATTTCACCTGTGTTCAGTTTTATAGCCCTGTGGTGGGTTTTATGGTCATCTGTATAACAACAGGTGTGATTTGAACAATCTGCTGATTGTTGTGGTTGCACTGCATTTCGGCTATTGAGTATGAAGCAACTGATATGAATGAATCCAGTTTCTAAGGTTTTACATCCCAAGTTTTCAGTCTTGAAATGTCAACACTTCAGTTATAGAACCACCATTTTCAACTGGTCATGTTGGTGAGAGCCATTGAAAACCTTATTTATCTGTTTTCTAGTGGTATTGAAAATACTGGTTGCTATGATTGGTTGTTGAATTGAATTTTAATGTCTGCATTTTCATTTCCAACAATAAAAAAAATCATAAGACAATCAAGTGTTTCTCTGCTTGTCAAGCAACAGCTGCTAATAAATTAGACAGCGCTTGGAAAAATTGCTCATTTTTATGACTTCAGGAAACATTGCAATTCATGAGCACAGGGCACTGGTCAATGTTTCGGGAACGAACATTGCTGACCTTGTAATGAACTTAATATTTCACAATGTTAGTATTGTTTAGTTGAGTTGTTATATTTGGATTTTAAATGAAATTGTACCAGGCTGTCTCTTGTAGTGATGCATTGATAGGTATTAGTTTGTGTGTTGTTCATCACTTAGGGCATAGTTATGTGGAAACACAGCATACAAATTAAAATAATATAACAACACTGACTCTGCTACAGTTCTTTTTGAGCCATCCCTAAACTGGTGGGCAGTATCCACTCATTTGGGCTGAAGAGATGATTTACATAGGCATTGTTTGCATGTACTGGTAATGCTAAGTCAAACTCACTCCAGACAAACCACCCACTGTATCAAAGGTTTTGTTCTTGGCTGACCAAGAGCCTGGATGAAATGCTAAGCCAAACCATGATATATTTTCTCTGACAATGCATCACCATGCAGCTCAGGAAAGCATCAGCGCCATCTCAGAAGAGGCATTCTCTCCTTTATGGTCATTTATTTAACATTGGTAAAAATATCACAAATGCAAAACATATAAACACAAAGGATAAGATTTTAGAGTCTTCTCCCTTTTCTGACTTTGGAGGTAAAACTACTTTCAGAAATTCTCAATGAATGCAGTATATTTTTGCTTAAGTGCTCTGCAGAACTAGTTTGCTGGATGCAAACTACTCATATTGCTTACTATCTTCAAAGGACACCTGCTAGCACTGAACAGACAAAGGGGATTGCTTGAATGACTGCTGCAGCTGTAGCCTTGTCGGGCTCAGGAGATGTGTATTTTATGTGTGTTCCCATTCCATGAGGCACTTTTTTAAAAACACAGTCTTGCCTTGCAATGTTGCATTTATTAGTTACTGCTATGCATTTCACCAGCAACAGGTTTGAGCTCCTGTTGCTACCACATAGCTGATCGCAAATTAATTTCATTAAGGCATAGTAGCAGCTGTACTGTTTTGCGTCTGTGCTCAAAACAGCTCAGCTATTTAGCAATTGTTTGTGTTAGCAGGTTCTTGTGTTGCTGAAATGAACAGTGCTTCATATTTATTGATAAGCCCTAGGTGAAGCGAGTTGCAGGGGAGGGGAGCAAGGAGGGGAAAGAGAGTTTGGTCTTTCTTGGCTTGGGGTAATTGTATATTCAGTGCTAACTAGATTCTCAGTGAGTGGATTGATGTGGCATCATGGAGATCTTGCTGCACCCACACACTTGTGATGTCATCGCAGTGCTTTTAAATATTTTCCCTCCAAAGCTCTTGCATCTGCAATCCTGAAGAACTTGTCTGTCAGTGTTTAGATTGTCTTCCACCTCTGAACGCCTTGGAGAAGAACTTGACAAGATGACACTAATGTGTGAATGTATCTCATAAACCAAAATACAAAATGTGTGGGTTATTTTATTCAGGGGCAAAAAAACCCCTGATGATTAAGTGTTACAGCTTTGTATACCTGTGGGAACTAAATAGCATTTTTCTATAAATATGAAGCAAAACAACAGCTTACATTAAAATTCAAATGGCTTTTTTTTTTTAATTGGACAAGTTCATGACCATCATTTCCTTGTCTTTCCTTCCCCACAATGTTGTCAGTTTTCCATGTGATGATGAGATCAGCCGATGACATGTAGAATTGCCCTTCACCCTGTCCCTGCTTTCCCAATTAAGAGGGCTGCCTGGATCCTGCTCTTATTGTACTTATGCCTTGTGGTAGACCAAAACCATAAACAGGAGCAAGGCACACAGAATATTTAGCTTATAATGATAAAGGTAAAGGTACCCCTGACCGTTAGTCATGCTGGCCACATGACCCGGAAACTGTACGCCGGCCAGTAAAGTGAGATGAGCGCTGCACTGCCAGAGTCGTCCGTGACTGGACCTAATGGCCAGGGGTCCCTTTAATTGGAAAGGGGAAAAGATACCAACGCTAACAGAATGGCAAAATAAATTATTAGACTATGTGGAAATCGCTCAATTAACAAATAGGTTAAGAGGTAACACCAAACAATTATTTTGTCAAAAATGGGAAATGTTTAAGAGATACTTACAAAAAAATAACAGCGACATATTATCTATGGTAGTGTTTGAATGACCCTTGTGTACATAAAATATTAAGAAATAAAGGAAAATCGGTACGCTAGGTTGTAAGAAAGTATTAGAAAGTATATTAAATGTAATAATTATAAGTACATTCAAAATCACAAATGTCAACTATATCGGGAAATGATGGGAAGTCTATATTGATTTTACTTTAGTTTGCTGTTGTTTTTTTTACTTTATTTTATGTAACATTATATGATTTTCGCTTAGCTGATATCTAAGTGGAATTAGAAGGTTAAATTAACATTTTATGTTAAACTAATTTAAATATATATATATATATATATATATATATATATATATATATTATATGTATGTGTATGTGTGAAGTTAAATCTGTAATGACATTAATGAATTTCAATAAATAATTTTTTCATCAAAAAAAGAAAAAGAAAAATCAGGTTGGTCAAAGAAACAGTGGCTGTGGGAGTGCTTGATTCCTCACTCCTTGCTTGAAAGAGCACTTCAGTCCAGCTACTGTTGCTGGGTAGATTTAGGCTTTCAGCACCTTTTACCTTCTGCAGAGGTATGGTCCCTTCTTGGAGGATGATGGATCCAATTGTCTTCCAGGCAGCTCTGGAAGATTTTCTGGCTGATATGACTGGTGCTCCTGGCCAATTTGTAGAACATGAGAATGGCTTGGGCCACTGATAACATGATCACTCCTGAGCTTCATATACTGCACCGGTAGTCTGCTTGGCTCCTTGGTGTACTCCAGAACTCAGGGCATTGAAACAAGATGGGAGATGGCTTGAACACAAGTGGAGGAAAACTACAGACAAATGCAATCAAACACTGGCGAGTGCTTATTATCAAGTTTACTCAGTGACAGTGAAGGCAATAAAGAAGGTATACTTTGCTGCCTCCATTGCATCCTCACCATGCTGTCTGACAGTGATTTTCTGGGTAGTATGGGGCCTTTAACAATCTGGTCCAAAGTAGGTGGTAGAACCAATGGTAGCTCTCTGTGACTCATTTGCAAAACATTTTGAGGATAAAATCACTTGCATCTGCCAGGACCTCGACACTGCTGTTACAAGAGATGAATCTCAAGAGGCATGCAGAGCACTATGTAGTCCAGTTATCTTAGCAAAGTTAGAAGATATGGACATAGTGCATGGTTTGGTCCAGGCTCTTGCTCCTTGCCCCTCATTGCTGATAAAAAGTAGCAGGGAGGGGACAGCTGACCTGGCCAGGGTAGTGATTAATACTTCCTTGTGAGAGGGGCTGGCTTTTAAATATTGCCTTGGTTTCAAATATTATTGAAATTGTTGAAAGTCACTTTGAGGCTAATTCAAAAAAGAAGATAAGAAACCACACCCTTTTTATTAGCTGTATCTAGTATCTGGTTAATTAATTTCACTTAGTTATTTGTACTGCAGACATCCCTGTACATTTTATAAAAAGATGACAGCCCTATAATTAACTTACTCCAAATTGGGGGAAATGAAGCCTGTGGCCCCACATATGTGGTTGGACTCCAACTCCCATCAGTTCTAGCCAACATGGTCAGTGGTCAGGGATGATGGGGCTTGCAGTCCAGCAACATCTAGACAAGTACAGGTTCCTCATTCCTGCTCTAGTTCTAGCTTCACAGTTGCTATATGATTTGTGAGGACTTACTGAAACAAAGATGAACACCACAGTTTTTGTTTTTGTTTTTTTAAAAACTGAGCACTATATTTCATTGTATACATATACAACAGATCTAGAAATGCTGCCAGCGTTCTGCTTACTTTAAAAATGTGTTGCCCAAGTGATGTAAGACTACAGTAACTATTTAGATTTAGAATAAAATAGAATAACATAGAAGCTTTTTTGTTTTTAATGTAGCCAGGAATGTGCATTGCTTTAGTTGTCGTAATAAATAGTATACATGATCTTAAATTGTCCTGAAAGGAATTGCCATTCAGCAGCCCACTCATGAGAATTCACACTTTCTCGCTTCTTTTCCCTGGAAATTCCTGAGGTACTGAAGTATATCGCACAAGGTCAGTTGCATCCCTCCTGATTTCCTTTGGTTCAGCATCACACAGAAAACGCATTGCACTCTTATGTAATCAATTGACTTTGAAGTTTGCAATGAAAGGATGCAAACTTTGGTTTGTGACCAAAGGATGCTGTCAGTGCAGCTTGAAATCCATACCTACATGGCAAGAATGCCAATGAATTTGAAATCTGCTTACACAAGCAATCAGCTGTTGAAGCAGCCTCTGGATTTGAAGTACCCTTGACTGCTGTATTCTGTGCCTGGAGCGGATGAGATAGATGAAGATGCTTTTTGATCATTTGTGCTCTGGAAAACCCTCTAGTACTCATGCGGATTTTCCTGCTTGAGGAATAGAAGTCAAGCGTATACATAGATAACTAATTCTCTGTATTATACCAAAGAGCAGAGAAATATTTGTGACACATACCTCACTACTTTTAGTGAATGAGCAGCAAAAGAAGGCAACACTGCTGTTACACACACACACACACACACACACACAGAGAGAGAGAGAGAGAGAGAGAGAGAGAGAGAGAGAGAGAGAGAATTAAGGCCACCTCATTTTCCAATTAGAAAAACATGAGCATTGTCTATATTAAAATTAAACTGTGAAACTTAACATTTTAAGTTTGTTGACATCACTATTACTTCCTTTATTTATTGAAAATATCTGAGACTTATCCAGCAGTGAAACTTGGTATTCCAGAATTAGGATCACAGGTTTCCCATTCCTGATGTAGGAAGTCAGGGTCAGTTTAGCACTCTGAGGAGTTATTTAAGATGGTTCAGGAGTTTAAAAGCATTAATTACGATTAATGTAGCTAAATTTTGTGTATCTGCTATTAAATGTAGGAAACAAGAACTTCTTAAAGGGAACTAGTGGGGGCATGTAAACATCTGATTTTAATTTAGGTTCTCAAATTTTAAATTGATGTTTTATTTGTAATGTTCTCTGTATCCTTCACATGTTCTACTATTTGATGCTGTATGAGTTGAAGCTGGTCTGTGACCGTTTAAATAAATGTTGTTGTTGTTGATGATGATGGTTCAGGAGTTTAAAAGCATAGGAGAAAATATTTCTTTTTTAATGGTATCTAATCAGCAGGCTCGGTCATCAATAACATCAGAGGGGTGATCCACCCATGAGGTGGGATAACTGTTCTTGATGTAAGCCTGCATGTAAGCAAGTAACATCCAAAAAATTAGGTGACAAACACTAGGAATAACCTTAAGAAACAGAAAGGATATAGCCATTCCTTTCCTGCCAGACAAATGTGTGGATTTAAAGCAGGGATGGGGAATCTGTAGCCCTCCAGATGTTGTTGAACTACAACTCACATCATCCCTCACCATTGGCCATGCTGGGTTTTGCTGATGTGAGTTGGAGTACAACAACATATGGATAGCCAAAGTTTAAAGATTTAAAAGAATCTTGGAATTATGGGACATTGAGGAATGATGCCTCTTTATTCCATCCAGTGTTTTTGAAATGTAAAAGCAATGGGTCTTCTCCATTCAGATGTCAGTTGCAGGCTCTCGGCCAATAAAGCGAGATGAGCGCCGCAACCCCAGAGTCGGACACGACTGGACCTAATGGTCAGGGGTCCCTTTACCTTTAAGTATTTATCTAAACCCAGACAACAATGAAAGCAAAATAAGCCATTTGTGTTCTAACTAGTAAAAAGGTCATGTGGCCAGCATGACTAAGCCGCTTCTGGCGACAAACCAGAGCAGCGCATGGAAATGCCGTTTACGTTCCTGCCGGAGCGGTACCTATTTATCTACTTGCACTTTGACATGCTTTCGAACTGCTAGGTTGGGAGGAGTTGTGACTGAGCAAGGGGAGCTCACCCCGTTGCGGGGATTTGAACCGCCGACCTTCCGATCGGCAAGCCCTAGGCTCAGTGGTTTAGACCACAGCGCCACAGATGACTGCATAATAGAAGAGACTTACAACAGTAAAGAGAAGACTAAAAAGTTACATTCCTGGCTTCTGATGTTCATTCTTTAAAAGTCTTGCTTTTATTCTTTGATTCCATTTGCCCTTTTCTTTTAAGGAGCCTTTAAGGTAGTTGACAAAATAATAAAATGCAACTTTTAATTGCTGCGTGGGTTGGGCAGGAATTCATGGAGAATGCAGCTGGGGAGGGAAGCTACAATCCCCATAAAAGCCAACCGTCTCTGGCAGAGGTGGGGAACTGGATCTTTCAAGTCTAGTTGGTTTGTGTGTGTGTTTGTAAGTCCACTTGCAGGTTTCCCCAACCCTAGTCTGAATATTCATTAGAAATAAAGTTCCCCAGAACCAGCTGTTTCAAGGGAACCCACCATAACAGGTTGACTCCAAAATCTGCACGAAAAGTTCATATTTGTAATGAAGGATGGGAAGGCCGGGGAAGGGTTGTACACAATACAAGATTAGGAAATGGAATGTGCTGTCTCAAAGGTGAAATGGGGTCTCCGAGAGTAGGTGATCCTGAAGCTACAAGCTGAGTCCGGGAGCTAACCAGAGTGCTGAAATGACCAAGTTCCTCTGTGTTGTAAAGCAACACCTGAATTAGAATGAGACCTGTGTGCACAGCTCTAATGAACTGACAGTTAAATATGAGAGAGAGCAGTAAGGGCATATGAATTTATTTGTTTCTGCTTACCTTATTTATTCATGTTCCTATAATTGCTGCATTTCTGTTCACATTTGTACATTTCTGCACTGATTTCAGATGAGTAAATCTGACATTGCTTCCTCCCCATGAGGTTAATAATGTTTACTAATGCCAGCCCAACCTGTAACTTCCTTACGTAGTGACCTAAGCTAGAATGCAGGGCTTAAAATTCCAGTGCTTACACAACAAGCTGTAGTTGTGAAGCCGTGTAAAGTGGATGAGAAAGAACACAGGTGAGGTTCCTCTAACGTGAAACAGTATGTTCAGACTTTGTTGTCATGGTTACAAATGATTTGCAATAGTGCTGTTGTCCTATATAGGCTATTACATTATGCATCTCATTTAAAATATTATTATTTTTATTTACTCACTGTGTGGCTCTTTTGTGAAGAAGAGAGAATGAAAAGTATATTATAAAAAGAAGACAACAATATGTCAGCTATTAAGCTGATAACATGACACACCTCAGGGGAGCAGGATGTCAGGGAAGGAATGGAAGGGACATATGCAACGGCCTTTGTTAATTTCGAAATCCAATCTGGGAACAGTACACACCAAATCCTGGCCAGTGCTCTAACATACATTGGATCCCACAGTCGATGTTCAAATTTCCTCAGCAGCAACCCAGTGGAACAGGTAATAAAGCTTAACACACAAAACCACAGACTCAAGGTTCTAACTGAGGGGTCATCCACACTTCTGGTTGCCCCACTGCTTTCCCCCAGGAAAACTGCTGAATCAGATCAAACATCAATAGGTTTTTCTTCAGATTGATGTTTGCTCTGATTTTCTGCTAAAGTGTGGGCTTTCCAGGGGAAAGTGGTGGGACAAAAGCAAAACCACTCGGACCCATGCCTAGAAAGCATGGGGCAAGTGGAAAACTGCTCAGACTCATGCATTCTAGGCCCAGGGCAAGTGGAAGTGTGGACAAGCCCTGAAACAAATCACTTGGTTTGTTAATTAACAAAGTCGAATAATATTATTAAATTGTGAAATAGCATCAAAAATAAAAGAAGTTGCATAAAAAACAAATAAACAAATAAACAAACTTGCATATGATGAATTTTAAAGCAATTTGATCTATTTTGCATAAACTGATTAAAATGAAAATGGAAGATGTTCATAGGATTGGAACACCAAGAGGACATTTACTGTCTTATTTGGATATTTAAGAAACCCAGATAATGGAGTTTATATTTCAGAGAGTCTACTTTTAGTTTCAAATAGTTCCAAGTTTCTAAAACTAAAGCTGTAATCCTACATTTGGGAACAAGTCTTATTGAACTCTGTGGGACTTTGTAGTCATGCATAAGATTATGCTGACGGTCACCTTAGTGCAATTAGTAATTTCTCCAAGCCACCACAACGCCCCCCTCCCCACACACCCAAATAGCACATGTAATAAAAGAGCGCATATAATGAGGTTCATCTCCAGATGCAAGAAGCAATCAAGCTAGGGCATCTATTGTATTCATGTGAATTTAATGTGCCTTTGAATCTAATGCATACCTCAATTTTCACAATGTAATTTGGCCAAAAAATGTGCACATTATATTCAAATAAATATAGAGACCAACTAAGTTTGCATGCACACGAAAGCTCATACCAATAACAAACTTAGTTGGTCTCTAAGGTGCTACTGGAAGGATTTTTTTTATTTTTGTTTCGACTACGGCAGACCAACACGGCTACCTACCTGTATCAAGTAAATATGTTAGTTTTGATATGAACAGAGCCAATCATAATGCAGGTATTATTTTAGTGGGCTGTTTCCCTTAGCCAATTTTCTGTTTTATATATCTGCCTGTGTAGTGCAGCCTTGCTCTCCTCAGTGCATGATGGAGACTGGGCTGGCTATGCAAGAAGTAAGATTAATTATAGCACATATGGATGAAACCACTCTCATTGCATGCTTAGTAAAAATAGCTCAACTGTATTTGAGTTCAGTCAAATCAAATAGCACTTTCCTATTGAATTATTTGACCTATGCAGTGTACTCAATCAGAATTTCAAAAACAAACAGCTTTTCAAAAGCCTAAACCAGTATGGGGGAGAGAGAGTAGTATTAGGCCCAAACAATACCTGTTGTTGAGACTGCATGCACACACCTACACCCACTGCATGTGCAATTTGTAAACAATCACATCTATTTCCTACTCATTTTCCCAAGCTACATTGTTTCTTTTGAAATCATCATAGGCAATTTTATGGAATGTGGAGCTTAAATAATTGTTAATAGATCCAGCTTGCTGAGTAGTCTGTCTGTTCCTTGATATTATTAATAAGTGACATTGAAAAGGCAGTTTTAAAGCACATGCTATATAAGGACAGTTTACCGTATGTGCACAGCTATCGCTGTGTGATTGACAAAGAAGAAATAAACCTCTAATTTGCAATCATTAAGTAGAATGCTAAGTGTTATGACTGAGATTACCAGTTCCTTCAAACCTCAGGATGTGCTCAGTTCCTGCTTGCGTGCTTTTCATAGGCATCTCATTGGCTCTGGTTAGAACAGGATGCTGGACTAGATGGGCCACTGGCCTGATTCAGCAGGCTCTTATGTTCTTATCTAGCCCAGTGCTGTCTCTACAAACTGGCAGCAGCTCTCTAGGATTTCAGAGAAGGGTCTGTGCCAGGCCTACTTCGAGATGCTGGGGCTTGAACTTGGGGACTTCTACATGCAAGGCAGGTGCTTTACCACTGAGCTGCAGGTAGGCAGCAAACTTTTCTTCATGTGCAGAAATGTGTCTTCAGCTCACTCACAAGTGGGAGCTTGGATGCAAAATTGCTGCTTATCCCTGTATTCTTTGCCACAATCAGGACCGGTGCTGGCAATTTTTGCGCCCTAGGCGAGGGGGCGGGCCACGTGACGTCATTGCGCATGACGTACGGTGCCTCGCCCCCTGCCGGCTGTGCGCCCCGCGCCGCCGCGGTTTTCACCGCTGGTTGGGGCGGCACCAGGCGGCGGCGGAGGGCGAGGGGCAGGCTGGCCAGCGCCCCCTCCATTTTGGCGCCCTCGCCGCCGCAGTTTTCGCCCCAACCTGCTTGCTCCGCCGCTGGTTGGGGCGGCACCGGCCGGCGGCGGGGGGCGGGGAGCAGGCTGGCCAGCGCCCCCTCCATTTTGGCGCCCTAGGCAGTTGCCTAGTTCGCCTAAATTGACGCACCGGCCCTGGTCACCATTTCAGAGAGGCTATTCATACTGATATCTAGTCCCACAGTAAACAAATGATATCAATGCAGCCTTATGCCAACTAGCTAAAATCTTGCTCCTTGGGAGAGCTTTTGAGCCATGAACACTTTTTGAAAGATGCTTTTAACATTTGTTTTCAACTTGCTGCATTGTTTTTACTTGCTGGAAGATGCCAGATTGTTTTAATGAAGAATAAGAAGAGTTTGGATTTGATATCCCGCTTTATCACTACCCGAAGGAGTCTCAAAGCGGCTAACATTCTCCTTTCCCTTCCTCCCCCACAACAAACACTCTGTGAGGTGAGTGGGGCTGAGAGACTTCAAAGAAGTGTGACTAGCCCAAGGTCACCCAGCAGCTGCATGTGGAGGAGCGGAGACGTGAACCCGGTTCCCCAGATTTCGAGTCTACCGCTCTTAACCACTACACCACAATGGCTGCTTCACTGCTGTTTCCTCTCCTGTTCTGGTCCTTTTTGAAATTTTGATGTACTTTACTGTTGGCTGCCTCGAGTAAAGGTAGGATATTAATGTTTTAAATAGGTAGGTGTTCTTCTCATTGTACTGAAATCCAAACACATATCCCACATTATTCTATTATTTCTAAATCTGGAATGAAGCTCCTTAAGGCATTGCAAAATATAGCTGCATCTTATTTGTGGCCCCCAGTGGAACCCTGTAGATGTGGCATGAATGGACCAGAAAGGGATCTACTTTAGTCTAGCCGACTTGCTCAGGGGAGAATTTGTAGGACGAATAAAATTGTTGGGGACTTAGTCCATTGCCTCATTTAAAACTTGCAATAATTAATACACACACGTGCACATTAAAAATGATGAACATCTCATCAGTTTGAAAAGGGCAGAGAAGATGGCTCATCTTAATTAAAATAAAATTGTGTTTTCTTCCTCATCAATATAAAGGGAGGCGATTTTTTTTTGGGGGGGGAGTCATTTGAGTAGCTGTTTTTAATATTCCATAAAATTTTTGTGGTATTTTCATAGGCTTAACATTAAATCTTAATCATTACACAAGGTTGCTATCGGCTTTGATCTCTTGTCCCAGTAGAAAGACTGTGCACATGAGTCTGCAAGACCTTTTGGAACTGTGAAGTTCTAATTATCTTTTGTTCGCTGCTGCAGGGTTTTTGTGTCCTTGTGCCAGTCTCTTTAATTGCACAGAGGTTTGTGGGCAGTGAAACTACCTGGAAAAGAACGTAGGAGATTAAGAGAAGAAAAACTGCCCTGGACCACTGAGAGCTGGAAAGTGTCTGGGGGCATGCTTCTAAAAGAGATGTTTCTGTGCCTCTCGAGAGCAAAAAGAAGCTGCTTAGAGACAGCAGACTGGATCCCTGTCTGCTCTGTCAGTCCTGGCTACATTGCACCATATATTTAATGGGGAGTGTGCAATGCAAGGCATCGAATCCCGGGGAAGCCTGAAAGCGATTGTAAGGCAAGAGTTCTATATTCTAGTTTTACTGGATGTGCGCATTTAGCAATACTTTAATATGTCCTTTTTAAAATTCAAAATAAATGCAGAGAGATGCCAGAACAATCTCTGCCACTTGTCCTATGGTGCACTGCCTTTGTATGATTAGTGTCTTTTATTTATTTATTTGAATACAACTATATCTATCTATCATCTATCTATCTATCTATATCTATCTATCTATCTATCTATCTATCTATCTATCTATCTATCATCTATCATCTATCTATATCTATCTATCTATCTATCTATCTATCTATCTATCTATCTATCTATCTATTGTATGACATGGATGATGACATTAGAACACCTGACTGGAAGAAACAGTAGAACATGGCAGATGGTTTCCTATCAAATCAATAAGCATTCTTTATCAGAAATTATTAATTATTAAATCTATAAACTGCCCTTGATCCGAAGATCTCAGGGCAATTCACAAGATAAAGAAAGCATTGTTTATGCATCCAGCTTAGCATTGGCCTACCATGAGGAATACTTTCTGAGGCAGCACTCTGGAAAGGGCAGTAGATTTGGATCTGGATGCCATGCCTGCCTCCTTGCCACCTGCCTGCTTGCTTGAAGCAGCGGTGATACCTCCTCCCTGAGAAAGTTTCTTGATACTTGCATATCTCTTTCTATCCTCCATCCAGGCAAGTACTCATCTATCTCCTCCTCCCCCAACCCCCCCACAACATTCCTCCTCTTTCCATTCCACTGACCTCTTCCTCTGTCCCTTTTGCAGCATGGGTTACAGCTGGAGACTGAAGCTGTTCTCTTGCAAAGGCAGGAGCCTGCCCATCAAGAGATAGCTGCACATGCAGCACAGTATTGAGCAGGACTATGTGGGTTAGTGGGATAGAGGTACAGAAAAGGAAGGTAAAATAGGACAAAGTGCAATGGGGAGGAAATCTGCTGTGATCACTCAAGGGAGCAAAGGAGACAGAATGGAAAATGAAAATGGAAGGGCAGAAGGGCACAGGAAAAGCAAGGAAGGCTTTCCCTATCCTCCTTTTTTATTCTTCTCCATTTTGTTCTCCTTGTTTCACTAAACTCCCTCCCCTTATTTCTCTGCGTTTATAACTAAAGGCATGTTGGAGGAACCAGACACAAGAAGAGGTTAATTTCCTTCATGGAGTATAAATCACCATGGATGAGCTAATCGTAGGTGCAAGGTCAGCCAAGGCAGTTGTGATAATGGCCCAGTGCCTCAACTATATCTGTGATTAATGTACGTCAGCTCAGTTAGTTAGTATGTGAGTCATCAGTCTGTTGGTGTTATTTGTCCAGTGTTATGTTTTGAATTCCTGGAGTTTATTTGGAGTAATGGAGATACTTTGTACTTGTATGTAGCTGTATAACTGTATAACTGTATCTAAGTCCAGAACTGTTTTACTGAACTTTATCTTCCGTAACAGTAAACTATTTTTAAAATAAGATTTTATTAAAGCTTTTTAATAATACAATAAGATAAAAGAAACTAATCTAAATAAAAACAAAGAGAAAGAGAAAACACCAAAGGAAAACCAAAAAAATGTAGAAAAGAATAAAAATAGCAAAATATTTAATCAGTTATTCAGGTGCCATGCTGCTATTGTGATTCCTTCCTTCCTTCCTTCCTTCCTTCCTTCCTTCCTTCCTTCCTTCCTTCCTTCCTTCTTTCTTTCTTTCTTTCATCAATTTGAATCAGGTAACTAAAATAGTACAAAAATTTACAGAATTATATAAAAATCATGTTCAAAACATGCTTGCAATTCATGTGCACTATACCTTTCTAGCTTTATGTCACTTGGAATATATATTAACAAAGGTGCCAAGAGGATTAGAAAAAGTCAGTACCATTTTCATTTGTATCTTTCTATAGCTGTAAACAGTAGAAAGGCTTCATCTGTCTGTGAGCTCATCAGCCTGCATATTCTGCCAAGAGCTTTGTGGTGATAGTCCTTATTAGATCTAATCTCTGGTGCTGGCTGTGACATTGCTATGCACTGTACAAGTAATTTAATGAGACTCAGGAATCCATATGTTAAAATGTTTGTGGTTTATTTTAATTTTTGACACAATGTTTGACACAATGAACTCCTGAAGAAGGAAAAATTGGGAATTAAAATGTTTTTGTCTGCACAAAAGAGATCTGGGCTTCAAAATATCAGTTTAGAAATCTGCAAGCCAAGCAAGAATAAGCTTAAAACTCTATACTGATAATGCTAAAACAGTCCCCCTTGAACACTGGTAGGTGGTAGAATGATAGGATATAAATCTATGTATATTAGTTTTGTTTTTAGCCCTATTTACAGAAACAAAAGGTAGAGAATGGACTGTTTCTTGCTTTGCATATTTAACTTGGTTAAATGAAAATAAGTTTTAACAAAACAAAATAAAAAATAAAAAAATTCTTCCAGTAGCACCTTAGAGACCAACTAAGTTTGTTCTTGGTATGAGCTTTGTTTTTTTTAACATTGCAGCATAGCTTCTCAAAGGTACCCATAGTTCTATCATTAAGACAATAAGGTACTGTTGCACCACAAAAAGGCTGCATACAAAAATAATTTGAACTATCAAAGTGCACTTGTGCTTTTTTCAAACAAACATTACCTTCTCCAGGATCTTAGGGAAAAACAAATGGACATTTATAGCAGATGCTTCTGTGCACATCACTGATTGGCCAGTGATTGGGAGTTAATAAGCCCCCTGGTTTTCCAATGATTAAAAAATTGATATATATTTTTTAAAGATAAGGAGACAACAAACATTTAGTTCAATAAACTTGCACGTATCACTTCCAAAAATAAAAAGGCAAACCTGAAGCATTCAGCATTCACATTACTGGCAAATTTCCATTGAACTTCTTATTAAAGTGAGGTGGGGAAAAAACCACGATGAGTTCCACCCCCCCCCCCCTACACTTTTCTTCAGAGCATAATATATTTCAACAGACAAGGAGAAAATAGTATGGTGAGAATAGCAGTGATACAAGGTAAAACTGGAAGAGGATGAAAACATATTGTATCCCAGCAGGGAGGGCATTCCGTAGCACTGGCACCACCAGTGAAAAAGCCCACCTCTATGTTACCACAAGCAACTGGGATTCAGACTTACATAGTTATCAAGTGATATGCATAATACGTAAATTAGGCTACCTAGATTTGGGGGACAGGATTTCCATATCCCAGCCTTTTCAGGTTCATTGCCCCTATCCACTTGAAGTACCATATATGAAGCCCATATATTTGCCATATTTGAAGTCCATTTGCCATATATGAATTCCATTGCACAAAGAGCAACATGGGAATGGCTTGTGTGATTTGAAATGGCCCTCTGGGGAGCTTACAGTGAAGAAGGCTCTGATAACGGACAGGTGTATTGACTTTGAGACACGATTATGAAGTAGCTAGATTTGTACTAGGTCAGAAAACACTCCCTGCAGCCCTCTTGAAATACGAAATTAGCACAAGAATTTGATGAGGTATGTATGATAAATGGATGTATTTCCACAAAATCAGTTAAAAGAGAACAGTTTGAGACAGCTTGAGATAGAATTGTGAAATACCCAATGTTATGCAAGTTCGAAAAAGAATTAATTCTGAAGAGAAGTTATTAGGTGACGAATTGGTGTAGAACCAAGGTTAGAAAAATTAAAAAGAGGGAAAGAGGTGGCAATATTAGGGAGCGGCATGACAATAGCCAATAAGAAGAATATAGTGCCACATTTATCCAGACTATGGGGACATTGTAATGGGGATGGTGTGGGGAAAGAAAGAAGCACAAATTATCCACAACCTAAACATGGTGCAGTGAAGTGAGGACTGCATCAGCTTGTCACATTGACTGAGATCCAGAGAGCTACTCTGAATATATGTGTTCTTGAACACTGCCCCTCACCCCCATGCTATATAACCATCTGCCTCGAAAGCCCTCTGTTTGCCATATAACATGGGTAGCTTCTGGGTAACATGGGTAGCTTCTGTACGTCCACTTGGTATGCTGAACTAGTTGTTCCATTCTTGAGGTTCCTGTTTTCAATTTTCAGTGACAGGTGGTGTGAATATGAGCAGATATGGTCATGCTATGTATAAGCTCTTTAAAAAAAAAAAGATGCTCTGTGTTGGTGAACTTAACTTTTTTTCTGATCCAAGGCCATTCATTAGCACAAAATTTGTCTTGCAGTGTTCAGAGTCAGAAGGTCAGCTTGAAGGGAAGATTAAGTATAGTTAAGGCCTTATATTTCTTTCTAATGAGCCTATTTTTAAAACTAATGGCTTTAATGCAGATTGCTCTAGAAAGTAAATATTGTTTCCTGTCAGTTTATGAGCAACAAAGAAAGAGCAGTAAAAACCTCTCCATGTGCACGTAAATGTCTATCCCTTTCCTGCAGGAAGATAGTTGCCATCAGTGATTTCTCTTCTAAAGTAAGTGTTCAGATAATTTATTTTATGGGAGCTCTGTGGATTTGATGGATTGCAATTTTATTGCTATTTCGAGAAGATATAATGGAAGGTCTCTCTGGGAGGAGGAATTCGCTGGGGTTGTATAGTCAGGAGGCAATTGAAAATGAGAATGTGTTCATAAATTATCAGTATAGAAATGTATAGGCGGCAGAAAATAATTTGAATATTTTTCCTTGGCATTTGGCTTGGTAAAGTAGTTGATAAAGATGAAGCAATTTGTTTGGAAAGTTTGGAAAGTAAGACTATCAGTTCTGTGTTAGATTTTGTTTATTATTGTTGCACATCTTATTGTTTCCTGCCCTCAGTAGGTTTCTGAGAGTTCCATCATTCATGGCTGCAATCCTATGCTTGTTTATCTGGGGATATGCTGAGTTGAAAATACTGGTGTTTGCATCTGAATAAATACACATAGGATAGTGCTGTTCATTCTACTTTTTTTCCTGCATGGAGAAAAAAATATCTTGCCCATTATAGTTATAAAAAAGGTAATATATTAAACATAGAGCTTTTTTAAAGGAGGATAGAGAACCAAATAATATGACATGCTTCTATTTATTTTATTCTTAATGTTTTGAGAAACAATCAAGGACACTTAAGATCAAATTGTCTGTTCTAATGATCTCATATAAATTGCACATCAGATAAACGAGAACCTCCTAAAATTTAAATTTAACAGGAAAAGACCTTGGCCTGAATTTTCTTCTGTGTTGTGACAGCATAAGAATCTCATCCCAAGCTGTAAAAAGTGGTGCGAGTCATGTATTGCAGATTACTGATCTAAAACATACTACTTAAAGCTCCTTAACTTCTAGGGCAGCTTTGAATCTGTAAATTACACTATTTGGCTTCAAAAGGTGAAGAGACACTGTTCCTGCAAGCCTAGAGATTAAAAAGTTGAGTGGAAAAAGAGCATTGACAGCTCAAGCTCTGTGTAATAATCCTGGCAACTCAAAATTTGCACACCAAGTAATCCTTGAGGGGAGAGGGAGACACACACACACAAAAACAGCTCCCTGTTCAGAAGCTTCCTAAGAAAAGAATGGGAGGAGCTGGCCTGCTTCTGGTTATACCAACTGGGTTTTTTATTTTTAAAAAAAGTTTCTTCTTGTGCTGTCCAAGCAAATTTACATCTTTTCTTAATTCTGTACCAACTTAAATGCTTGCTTGCAAATGTTATGAGAAGCTCTAAATCAGCTACTTTTAGAAATAGACTGACATGACTTACTAGAACATATTTTGAATCATCATTCTGCCCTAGTACTTTTTTTTTGGTATCATCAAACATATACCTCAGCTACATTTTGTGCAAATCAACCACAAATCCTTCAAGGCATGATGTGCCATCTCTATGTAATAGATAGCCTGGTAGTGCTGCACAGTTCTTATAGGAAGAGCCATGCTGGACCTAAGATTGGCAAACCAGCAGCCCTACAGATATTGTTGGATTGTTATGGGTGATCATATAATACATACCATCCCATACCGTACCAGACCAAAATGGTATGGTATGTATAATTAGTGGCATGCAGTGAAATTTTTCGTAGGGGAACAAGTTAGAGCAAGAGGCGCCAGCTTGCAAGAACGATTGGGGGGGGGGGAGCAGCTGACATTGCAGCTTCCTGACATTGTGTGTTTAAGCATCCTGCCTCCGTCCCTAAGCTGGGCAGAAGCTTCCCAGGCTTTGGGATGGAGTTGCCAGGCTTTAATCCTCTAATTTACCGGGAACGTTTAGGAGAACGCCTAGTCCCCTAGTCCATTGACCACGCGTCACTGAATATAATATAATACAATACAATACAACCAAATGTATACATTTTCACTGAAGGAGAACTGTGTACAGCACCTTCCAAAATTACAAATAAATGAAAGTAATGAAAGGTTCACAAAACAGGGAGGTATCCTTGGTGGGTTTTCTAGGAAGGAATCTTCACTGACGCTTCCAATTTCTGATGTTATTTTGTAAAAGTTGGCTAAAGGCACAGCTGTGGTGGGATGGGAATAGAAATAGACGGAATTCATTTTGGGGGGTCGGCCAGCAATGCTGAGGTGTGTGTGTGGGGGGGGAATTTGGAAGCTGTTTGCCTGAGAGTGAAGCATTTACCCCCTTTTCCGTCCCTCTGGTGTGGCCTATGCATGGTTACCTAGGTCTTATGTAGGGCCAAGCTCAACAAAGTGATGAAAGTATTATGATGATATAAGCAGCAGCAACCAATAGATGGCGCTGTTTAGTGTCCTTAGTACTAAAGATTTTGCATTTTGTCTTGTTTTGTTTTGCGTGATGAAAAGAGCAGAGGCTTTGTGTTGTTGGTTTAACTTACAAATATTTAATAAAGTCTATTTCTTTGAGTAAGTGTTACAGTGTAGATAGATGAAGGAGTGGGGTGTGGGTGTGAGTTATTTGTAATCATGTCACAAGCCATCCCCAATAGATTTCAATTTAGCTTGCAAAGCCACATTCCGCTCCATAATTGCAATAGCACTGAATGCGCTATCTGGAGGAAGTATCTCATTTTCTCTGGAACAAAATGCAGTATTTTGCATGTGGGGAAGAAATAATAGCACTGCAACAGATGGGCAGCCTCTACTAAGCACATGCAGACTCTGTGCAACTATGAGAAACAAAGGTGCCTTTATGGTGCAGAATGCCACCAAATGTCTTTGCCATGCCGTTCTTGGTAATGCTCATTTTGTCTTCTGTCTCTTAAAGAAAACTTTCTGTGCAGTCTAACACGAATAGGATCTCACACCTTGAAAGCAGATTTCATAATTGATTCATATCTAATTTTCTTTCCGCCTTCGAGTCAGTAATAAATTGGGGAAGATGAATATTTGTTCTGCTGCGTAAGGTGATGTCATATCTATTCACATCCTTCACTGCTGGATTTTGGAGTCATGTGGCAAATATAAATCTCAAGAACATGATCTTTTGCACACACTACTTTTTTGTGTACAAGGGAGAATCCTGGCTTCCTCCCCCTTTTGAGGATGGTGGAGTGAAAGAGGAAACAGAGGGTTTTTGCCTCTGCTAGGAAGGTAGGGAGTTTCCTGCGAAGCACAGTGCTAGGTAGCTTCATCTTTTTTCCTTTTTTTTAATTGACCCCTCTGTGGGGAAGGGGTTCTTTGGTATACTAGACTTTGGGGTGGGGGAGTGTTCCTTAAAAAAAAAGACATTAAAAAAGTCCTTCCTAGTACACTAACCAGTCTCACCTTCCTAGTACACTAACCAATCTCACCATAATCTCTTCTTCTTACCAAGAACAAACTTAGTTGGTCTCTAAGGTGCTACTGGAAGGAATTTTTTTTATTTTATTTTGTTTTGACTATGACAGACCAACACGGCTATCTACCTTTAACAATCTCACCATGTGGATAAAATGTAAGTCCATTTTGAATGTATACATACAATTAAATGAATACAGTACACATACAGTAGCTTGGGAAGGGAAATTGCTGCTGTGTCCCTCCTATTTAGCCCCAAGTTAGAGGAGTTGGTCATATGTCTAATGCTGGCTTTAGCCTATTTTAGTTCATTTTTTTTCTTTGATAGTAATAGGATCTTATTGTTGTGAGGACTCTGAATGCTGTTTGTCCCAGCTGTAAGGAGAAGAGAGATAAGGGAGGCTAGCAAAACCACCTGCAGCCTGAGGCCTGTGAGTGTCTTCAGGAATGGAAAGAGGAGAAAAACAGCACCTGTGGCTTATTAATCCCCTCGTTTTCTGTTCTGCTGTGTCACTTCCAAGGACAACGGGTGGGAGTTTCTTGTTGTGGATGCTTGTGAACAACTACTCAGGGTGAGAGACTGGCCAGGTTGGAGAATGTGAGTGAAATATGTTGAATTGTTTACTGGATTTTTTATTTTTTTGGTAATTTTTCTATATCATTGTTTTTGCTTTTATTACTTTGTTACCTGCTCTGAGATTATAAATGCTCAATGCTAAGCAGGCTATTAATACTTAAATTAAACAAATCTTTTGAGTATTGTTGATTTTAGTGACTGTAAACTACTTTATGAGATACTTGCTCTGGAAAGAAAATGACATATAAGCCTTTTAAATATATATATATATATATATATATATTTACGACAGAAACAGTCATTCCCAATAGATCTCAAAGAGTAGAGTCATATGAGGAAATTGTTCCCTGAGATGTGTTGGTGTCTTGAGATTTGAGGGTTTCAAAACAATAGTCAGGTCCTTGAATTAGATTCCAAAGCTAGTAAGTAGACATTGCCCAGAAGAATGCTGTAGTGGACCTCTTTCTAGCGTTTCCTCAGATTTAAAATCATTTTAATTAACGAATAAGACTGCTTCAATGAATCCTGTTTTCTTTGTATGGCATTATTAGCGGTTGCTAAATGAATAAGCTGAGTCACAGCGTGATGGAATACAAGGTGAAATTCATTCATATACCAAACTAATGAAAGAATAAGTATTAAGCTTTTTAATTCCCAAGACTTTACAGTTCACTGGTCTAATGCTCAACTAGATAAATAATCTCCCTTACAGTGTTTTTGCCCGTCTGCAGGTTTAGGAATTATTTCCATTAATTTATTAGCACCAACTAAAAAGTCACAAATGAATTTCAATATATCATCTCCCCCCCTTCCCAGTTTCTTTAATCTTTCTAAAGAAAGAAAAAGAAATGGATTTTAAAAGGGTAATGTGATTATGTATCACAACCTGAGTCCCTCCATTTTACTTCGAAAAAATCAAAGAAGGTAGTTTCTGTTCTGGAGACGTTTTACTGCACCTCCTGATGGTGTGCCTTGTCAGTTTAGGTCACACATGATATATTGTATTAATTGTCTGTGTGCTGTTGAAGGAATAGATGCCTTTAATATCCCAGAGAACTAGTTGGAAAGGTGGTTGAAATTATTTCTTTGTTCTCAATTCTCAACAGAAACCACTGCCATTGGAGTGGTAGTGCTGGGGGATGAGCTGCCCGTATATTTGGATAGTGATTTTGTGTTTACCCCATAGAACAAGAAATGCAAAGCCTGAGAGATGGTAACATACATATAGATTATACCACAGTTATTCAGAATAATAGGATGTACACTCTTGCTTTGGCTGACCTGAACACTGGCCCATGCCACTTTGCCAAGAAATGATAGTGCTCTGGCTAGTTTGTTCTATGTATGCTGGGTGGTTGTTTTTAAAAGACCATCCAACATATTATTCAGATTGTGGTGGTGGAATTTTGGAGCCTTCCACAGCAGACGAGAGTGTTTGTGTTGTAGCTTTGTGCACGTAGTAAACTAGCATATCAATAAGAGCGCTGGGTTAGTCTTTTCTTTTTATAAAAAAAATCTGTTTACATTGTAAAGGCAATTCATGTTCACACTGTATTTCTAAAATGAAGGGTGGAAGGTACTGGTATTTTAGATGTTTTCATAGAAGAGCCCTACTGGAGGTGTATCTGGTCCAGGATCCTGTTTTTCCCTAGTGTCCTGGGAAGTCCACAAACAGAATACGAAGGCATTAAACTACCTTCTGCTGCTGCTGTGTACCAACAACTAGTTTTCAGTGGCTTACTATTTTTTTAAAGTGAAATTCAGGCAAAGTGGTAACACAGACTTCTCAGTGCATGCAAATATATATAGTGCCAGGAACAGTGCAAGCTATTTTGCCATCCTTGTAAGAGTTACTTTAGCTGAACTCCCTTTATGGTACTAATTTGAAGGGCCAGGTCTGCTTGACAGAGACTGTAATTAGAAAGAGATTTGTTTGATCGTGCATCAGAAGCCAAGCTGACCACTCTGCAAACTCATGCCAGAGCTGGTCAGTTTTAGACTTGTTGTCTTGATCTTGCACAGAGAACTGGCTTCTTGGGCTTTTAACTTCCGCTTTCTTCTCTAATCCCCTTCCTCCCCCTTCTTGGAAAGTTTTGTTGCTGCTATGTTGGTTTTCTGCACATGTTTGCTTTTCTTAAAAAAATAATGGTTTTTGTTTTGATTCGCAAGGATGTAATGGTGCCATCTAACTTTCTGTCTTCAAAGTGGAAACACTGGCTATGTATAGAAAAACAAAGAATAACTGGGCATTTATCAGACCCATTGTAGGGGAATGAAAGGTAACATCAGACCCAAAAGCACAATTTATCCTTCCCTATGAACTCTTGAATCACAGAAAGAGAGAGAGAAGAGAGGAAGTATTTTGTCTATTTTTATACCATGGTGGCATAAAACCTTCCTGTCAAGTTATTGTTGAATTATAGGTCTTAAAATGACTTTTTTATTTTGGTAGACTTAGTATGAGGAACAATATTTCTTTAGAAACTGTTGTCGGTATTTCCTCCCTTCCTTTATCCCTCTTCACATACCCATGGTGTGTTCTTTAATAATTATGCTGAATGGACAAAAAGAAGACATGCTAAATACAAGGTTTTGGGAAGAAAGTTGAGTTTTAACAGAATTAGTTTTACCTAACATTAATTTAAAGTGTTTTCTGATATGAAGCATTTCATAATAAAATTGTAATGATGTTGTCTTGCTGCAGTTCTCTTGGCCACAAATAGGGGGCACTGTGAACTACAGAGTGATGAGAAGCTGGCACTGCTTCTGGCCATGTTCCTTCTTTCTGGCCAGACTGGGAAAAGAAGGTTTAACCTCCCTCTCTCCACTTCTGTTGCCACTGGTGGGGAGAAGGCCAAGGCATTGGTGGCTGAAGTGAGCAGGAGTGGTAACATTTATTGAATTATATAGCTTATTAGTTGACTGTTTGCCCAGACAGTGCTGCTGTCAGAAAGTCCCAAAAGTCATTACTCTAGTAGTAAACATTTAACAGACAACACACTTCCCAAGTGCAAAGAGCATACTCTGTCTGAGACACATTTGAATTATACAGGTATGGATAGTTTCGCTGCTTTTCTCTTGACTATACAATGTTCCAATTGTGCTTCTGCTGCACCTCAAGACAGACTGTTGGAGAAGCCAATACAGTGGTACCTCGGTTTACGAACTTAATCTGTTCTGGAAGTCCGTTCTTAAACCAAAACCGTTCTTAATCTGAGGCGCGCCTTCCCTAATGAGGCCTCCCGCTGCTGGTTCCCTTCCACCGTTCAGATTCCATTCTTAGACTGAGATAAAGTTCGCAAACCGGGACACTACTTCCAGTTTTGCAGAGTTCGTAAACTGAATAGTTTGTAAACAGGGCTGTTCTTAAACTGAGGTACCACTGTATTCAATCTCCCATTTGGAAGGCTGGTTGATTCTCATTTCCCCGCCTTCTGCTCCAGCTGCTTCAAAATCTCAACCAGGAGCAAGCCCATTCACAGCCAATGATGTACAGGGAGTTCCCTCACCCCATCATACCCTGAAGAAGCAGCCCAAAAGGGTGGCCCTCTGCTTTGGTGTCAGCCCCTTTGGGGCCATTCCATTGGAGCTGGCCCACTGGCAGTGACCTGCTGCCACCAGTGGCCTCCAAATAAACAGTCTTGGCCCTTGGAAGCTAGCCAAGGGTGTAGCAAAGTTCTTGCTCTTCAAGGACTCTTTTCACAGGCTGCTGTTCTTTAGGTGCAGCAGTAAAGGGCAGGAAAGACAAAGGTTTTCATCTCCCTCCCAGCCAGCAGTAGTCCTATTACTACTTTTTGCATATCACACTGGAAGGAGAACAAACCCTAGAGGTTGTGGGTGACATTTATTAGGTTCCTGTTGCCAGGTAACACGGCACTGACAGGGGACGGACGGACCCTGGCAATTGGGTCCACTACAGGATCAGGTGCCTGCATCTGTGTCTCTGTTACGTGCCCTGTTGTTGCTGGTAAGTAGCTGTTTGAGGTTACACAGCTGTCTATAAGCAAGGACAGGTGTACCGAATAGGCTGTAAATCACTGATGATATAAAGGCGTGGTTTTATGGTTGCTGTGACTTCTAGCTGCCTATAGTAAAAGGGAAAACTTTTACAGTGGAATCCTAAATGGTTCCTATTCATGACTCTTAAATTTTTAACTGAGCTGTAAATAAATTGAAATAATTCTCTGAAAGTAAATGATGGTCTCCCCCTCCCTCCCCATTTTGAAAGTGATAGGTTTCACCCTAAGGTGGTGCTTGCATCTGCATTCTTTTGGAAATGCTAACATTTCAAAGGAATTTTAAGAGCATGTTGAAGCAATGCAAATATTCATAAGGGTATAGTATAGAGCGCTAGAGTTAGGTCAAGAACGGATTCCATAGCCTGAGATTAATTGGCTCTTTTTAGCCTGGTATCTTGGTTATTATCCCTGAACTACTGATAAGTAAACTTAGGACATTATCAGGATTAATAATGGTAAAAGTAGACTGTGTTCTGTGTTTCGGTAGTACAAAAATAGTAGCTGCATAAAAAATTTAAATAAGAGGTTTTATAGTCATCTTTTTGAATATAATATTTGCACAAGGGCGTACAGCTGTTTGTGAAAAAGTTACATTCAATAATTGTCAGTTTAAGCTCAGACTTGGCAAAGCTAATTTTTTGGGCCGGATTTAGAACTAAAAGGGAGCAGCACAAGTTCTAGGATACCATGAAATTGAGTCTTGAAGAATTTGTAAATGTGTTACCAACTCAGCCTATATGATGAACCCAATAATGTGTCATTGTTGCAATTAAATACATGATTGGTTGAATGAATGTATACATGCATTACCTTGAATAGGTGCATTTTTATATAAAAAAATCATCTAGGTTTTATGTGAATAACAAAAATGGATATGCTGTGTTTGCTATGATTAGTTCCATACATGAAAGGTAAAAAAAAATGCCATTTGCTTAGAGTGGATTATGTGCTCACTTATTTTCTTCTTTTTAAGTGATAGAGCACATCACTGTTGCCATAGCAACCTCTGGTCTGTTCCATTAGCTGCCCTGTGCCAATTATGAGTACAAGTTTTGACGTGTGAAAATAAAAACTTGAAATAGTATGATTCATCATTTTTTAAATATATTCAGCTAAATATATTGGCTAATTAGGTCTTCATCGTTATTTTAGAATGCTTCGTATAGTAAAATACGAATACTGCATGAATGATAAAACAGTCACATACATATTTCTTGGTTCTCTTATTACACAGTACTTTGAGAGGCTGTGGATAGTCCCTGTCATTCCCTGTCTATTGTGTCACATTTCTTATGCTGCTTTCTATGTTTGTTTTTAAATCTGTTATTGCATTGCAAAGTGCCTATTTTTACAATTCCATTATAAGCTGTGGTAGAGTACCTGCTTTGCACACTTAAGTTCCTTGGTTCAATACCTGGCATTTCCAGGTAGGGCAGGAAGAGAACCCTGCATGAAATTCTGGTGACCCACTGCTTATCCGTGTAGCCAGCACTGAATGAACGACGTGGACTCAGTGATCAGACCTAGTATAATGCTGCTTTCTGTGTTCATTATATGGTATAGTAAGATAGTAGTTCTTTGCAGTCTTTGGAGGGCCATTGGTCTGGATGACAGCTTTCAATCTAAGGCTTGGTAGCAGTCTGTATTAGATAGCTAATGCTATAGTTAAATTTCCCCTTTCTTTTTTATTCATCTCTTTATTGCTTTTCAGGTTTAAGTTTTATTTGGTAAAACATCTGTTAGCACTTTGCACACATGATCCAGCCATCCCCATTTAGCCATGAAATAGGGCCAGACTTGACTGTTCCTGGCAATCAATGGCAGTTCTTATAATTTAATTAGGAGTTATAATGCAGAAAGGGATTTACAGTTCTCATTTGTTGCCCCTTTTCTTTTCTTTTGTAAACCCATGTGGGCTAGCTTAGCAATATGGGGATGGGGAACTGAGACTGAGAGATAATTGTTCAAATTTACCAGTGAGTTCACAGCACAGTGAACTCTGTGTTCGGAAGGATCTGACCAATTTGGTCCTCTCTGTTTCTCATTTTCTCAATCTGAAATTCAGTTCTCCATATTTTTGCAGCAATTTGTGTTTTGTTTTTTAAATTCTTCAGTCTTATAGTTCAAATTTATCCCAATAAAAAAAGAAAAGGATAGTAGAAGAAAAGTTTGTTAGAAGTTGAAGCAACCTTTGGTAATATCCACGCCCTCATTGCCAATCCTCTGGGGGACCACATTGGCAAAAGTCAGCAGACCCGTAGCTGTGACTGAGCACATTTATGTTTCTACAATGTACTCCATTCCAGCCAAATCAGGTGTTTCTACACATGCACCTTCCCATCTTTCTGTCCCTCATATGGACAGGCAAGACGCTTTATCACAATTAGAGGAAATATTCCAGCTAGGCAAAGGCACTCAAGGAGGGTGGAGATGAATAGTAGTTGTAGACAAAGATGATGATGATTTCAATTTCTGTCCTACCATTCCAAAGGACACCAGGTGGCAAACAGCAAAGCAGCATAAGAATGCAATTAAACAAAAAATAAAACATAAAGGCCACCTAAAAACATTTGGCTTGCTCCATCTAGAAGCTGCTGGACCTAGGCATGTGAAAGGTCAAGCTCACCCGGGGTAGAGAATATACAGCAAAATCTAGGACTGGTCACTGGAAGCTGTTCAGCAATAACCAGAGAGGTATCTACTTCCACACTTAGGAAACCAGTGCAAAAGAGAAGGCATTGACAGAGCAGGGTAGCATGAATATTGCACCAACATCAATGATGATCCATCAGTCATATTCTGAGGTTTCTAGAGAACTTTCTGTCTATGGTGCATTCTCTTTGCTAGATCTCTGTGCCTTGGGCACACCCTGAGGAATGCCAAGACTCCTGAAGATCACGTTAACTAGAGCTCCCTGCTTTTGGTTTTTCCCTGATGTGCGGTCTGATTTTCAATAAGAATGAGAACCTGGCAATAGGAGCAGGTTGCTTGACACGGAAGTTTTTTCGCCATTGGCAGAACATAATGGCCTGGCCACCCTGTTCTTTTCCAGGAGGTGGGCTTGTGTAGGAGTCCACTGTAAGCCATTATGATGAGGTTGTGCCATAATTAATCCACAGAGCTGTGCTGAAATTTCTCTGCCATTTTCTTGAAAATAAATATTCTCTTCTAAAGAAAGCTTTCATTTTTATGCCTTATTTTGAGAGCACTTCAGAATTTATTTAAAGTTTTGGTGGGTGGGTGGTTATTTTTATTCATTTAATTAAGAGTATTTGTATCCCACCCTGCTATTATATAAAAAAGCAATGTTTAGAGGGGAGTTATGACATATTAAAAATAACCAGAAATGCACATGAGTGTTGTGATATACATTGTGATTTCACAGAATACATTACAGTAGCATACTGAATTAATCAGAGGGCCATATACAGAGCTTTTAAACTTACCTTATCATTGCAAAGTAGCTGTGGATAGTGTGTGTGTGTGTGTGTGTGTGTGTGTGTGTGTGTGTGTGTGTTTATTTATTTTCCAGTTTATATTTATCCAGCACTCTGCAGCCTCCCTGGCTGACCCACCCTTCCTGAAAAAGCTCCAGGAGAGGTGTTGCCTCCTGTCTTTCATGGGACCTTAACTGAAATATGAGTGCTGACCACTGGTGAGATCATTTGTAGGATGCAAGAAAGGGCATTCACAAACACCACTTGGTCACCTCAGAAGTAAGATAAGCTTAACAAAAAACCCCACACCCCATCCACGAGAATTTCACTGAAATTTCCCTTGCCCTTTAATAACATCCAGATGTAATTTATTTTCAAAATAATTGTTGGGTATTGGTTGGTGGGACAATGTGGGAGACATTTTTGGCACTATGCTAATTAAAACCAGAGAAGGCATGGTTATATTCTTCCTGCATTGGACCCCCTTGAAAATTAATTTATGCTTTTAAAACTTTTCCACTATAGCAGATAGAAAATTATTTTGATACGCGGAGTGAATATTCCAATTAGTTGGAGATAAAATTAATTTTAAAAATGGTCCTTTGAGAAGTTTAGAAACCTAGTTTGACCCTTTTCTTGTCTGGAGCTATCTTAATTATTCATCAAAATATATTGTACAGTCCTTCTTAAATAGCTAAAAGAGCTCAAATCCCTCTAGATCAACTTCATTTGGAGATAGCAAAGGATTCATGGGTGATATTTAGCTCAATTATTCTTCGTAAATGCAGGTCATGTTGTCATCAAGGGATTAAAAATAAAGCTGTTCTGTGAAAATTCCCACACAGGTGTGAGAATTAAATAATTAAACACCACAAACTCTTCCTTATAGTGGTCTCATGTGAGACACACACAGACAGGTATTATATCACATGTCTATATTATTGCTGGTGATATATAGTGGATAAATATGTGTTCTTAATAATACTTAGTGGCTGCTCTGATAAAACAGCAAAGCCAGAGACACTGCTGAATGTATGTTGCAGATTTCCCCAAACTGCTTAGCCATTAGTTCCTGCACGTGGGGATCATAGCCAGGTTATGCTCAGTGAATGTGCAGGTCCGACCAGATCAATGGTTCACATAACTTTGGATTTCTTTCTTTCTTTTAGAACATTTTAAATTTATGGCAAATGAACTTGTGTTAAAAACAGCTTGTATTATTTTAGTGATAACTGGTAAAATTTGTAATGTTACAAATTCTCATTTACCTACCTGGCCAGCTCTGTTTACTAAACATTCCACCCTGTTTCAGTGTAGATTTTCAACACTACTGCTGAATTTAAAACGTGCTACGTCTATGAATAAGATTATTATTTAGGCAATATTGATATGGTTGGGTACTTATCACATGTAGTGATAGCTTCAGTTGCATCAGTGGCGAATGGAGCCGCTTGGCTGCCCGGGGCGGCAAATGCGGAGGCACCCCCTGGGGGCGCAATGTCGCTCAGGACGAACGGCGCATGTGCGGGATTCCAGCACATGCGCAGTCCATCCGTGCTGGTGCTGCTGCTCCCGCGGCAACCCTACAAGCTGCTGAGTGAGCGGCAACTCGTAAGGCTGCTGCATGCGAATAGCGCATGTAAGGCTGCCCCATCCGTGCTGCTTTTCACGCATGGCAGCCGCCGCATGTTTAAAGCCCCTGGCGGCGGGGCTTGGCTTGGGCGTCGCGGGCGGGGGCGCCCAGAGTGTCGCCCCCTCCAGGGTGGAACCCGGGTTGGCCCGCCACCAACGGCCTGCCCTTGCTCCGTCCCTGAGTTGCATAGACTCCAGATGTTTATTCCAGTGAACAGACAAATCAGGGACTTTAGGCCAGCTGACCTACTACAAAGAGCCATCCAGCAAAAAGGTAGTGATGCATTTGAAACTGACCACAGTATAGGGTCCCATCCCATTTTATCACAGAGCCCTTAACACAGGGATCAGCAAACTTTTTCAGCAGGGGCCGGTCCACTGTCCCTCAGACCTTGTGGGGGGCCGGACTATATTTTGAAAAAAATAATGAACGAATTCCTATGCCCCACAAATCACCCAGAGATGCATTTTAAATAAAAGGACACATTCTACTCATGTAAAAACACGCTGATTCCCGGACCGTCCGCGGGCCGGATTGAGAAGGCGATTGGGCCGCATCTGGCCCACGGGCCTTAGTTTGCCTACCTATGCCTTAACATATCCAATTTATCAGCATTTTGGAGCTTTGGTGAACATGGAAACCCCTTAACACAACATCGTAAATCAAAAGGTGTTTTGTTATTTGAAAATAAATACAATCTCACCAAAGTGGGGAAAGCACCAGCTGACTGTTGTGCCTGAGCAGTCTGCTGGTTGAGTGCTGTTAAGTATTGGTGGGCAAGAAGGCTCCTACTGTCACTTTTTACTGTTTCTTTTCTTTAAACCAGACTTGCACTGGACAGCTCTCGAACAGAGGGCACAGCCCTTCAAAAGAAAGGAGTGGGTTCTGTAAAGTATAACACACATGGCCCACCCTGAAGGCAAATAGTAAAAAGGCAAGGCATAGAGAAAAGATGGTGGCCCAGAAAGACAAGTGAGTTGGGGTGACGGATGGGACACAGGGATCTCTAGTTGTACAGACAAAGGTGAGAATGGTATGGGGTGCAGAGCAAAAGAGGGTTGTGTGATGTAATGCTTCTTTAAATCTTATGGTAGTGTGCAGTTTTGCTTCCTGTTTCATGATTTGATTCTCTCTTCATTAAAATGAAGCTTACCATAGCTGCTAATCTCCTGTGAGCTACTGTAAGTCTGCACAGATAACTGAGCGATGAGAGGCAGAGAGGCTTGATGTGGTAGAGGAAAGGCATAGACCGTGGGATACAAAGAGAAAATTGGAGTTCACATAGAGTAAATGCAAAGGAAAACAGTGAGCTAAATATGTGGCTAAAATACTTTCCCAAGGTTAATGCACTAATGCGGTCCTAAAGTTAATAACAATGTGAATCTTCATTTCTGTCTTGTGGGTGCTCTGTGTCTGACATTATCGATCTTTAATAAATTCAAAACATTTGAATCTCTGACTCCATGTAGACAACCAATCTACATTAGAGCCGTTGTTCACCCTGCAGTAGGTTGGGTATCTGTACTGTTGTTCAGATAACATGAGTTTGACCAAACTGCAGGAGGCAGTGGAAGATAGGAGTGCCTGGCATGCTCTGGTCCATGGGGTCACAAAGAGTCGGAAACGACTAAACAACAACAACTGTTGTTCTACAAAGTGGTGAGGAGCATTTTATCACACATAAAGTCTAGAAACTTTGCAGAATGTGTGGCCTCTCTCAAATTAGAACCCTAATGGTACTAGAATGTTTAAGTGATGCAAGATATCTGAGCTGCATGAAACTCTTCTGTAAGCATCCACAAGACTGCAGCCTTTGGCAAATTCCCACTGTCCTGTAAAACCTGATAATGAGATGCTTATCAGACATTCTCTAATTCCAGAATTTAAAAGTCATATAGTCACTTGTATATAACATGAAATCTCTGCAATGTGTATTCTGGCTAGAGTAACAAAAACGTTTGTATTCCATTGCCAATGAAAATTTATTGATTGTACTTCTCAATGTGATATTTATTATTACCTTAATGACTTAAGGTAGTTGCCTTTTTCTTTTAGTTCCTCCACTGTGTTGATGGTGGGCAGAATACAATCCTTCCTTTGCAGAGTTTCATGAAGAACACAGTAACACAAAGAGTCTTATCAGGATCCAAATCACAGTGCAAGAAAGAAGCTATGTGTCTTTCGGATAACTATCTGTTTTGGTTGGAAAATAATAGTGGTGGTTTAAATTGCATTTAGTCAATAAAAGCCTCTCACAAATAAAAGGTTTCCCCTTGATATTCCAAGGGCAACCTTTGTCTCTCTACTTGTGCAGCTTTTGCCAAATTTATTTGTATAGTAGAACATTGGTAGAACAACTTCTGTTGAATTATTTTTCAAGTAGTCTCTTATATTTTTATAGAATCAGAAGTCCACAAAACTGCCTACCTTCATAAAGTTACAGTTTTAAAAACTGCATTGGGCTCTGCAACAATACAAAGCCCCCAACATGGTATAAGTATTATATACTTTATAATTATATTAATATAAAGCCAAAACCACCCTTCTAAAGTACAGGTATTGCTAAAATATTGGCAGGAGATACTATTGAGGCATCTTAACAATGCAGTAATATTTTCAAAAACAGCACTTGAAATAAAGTTAATGTGTAAAGGCGGTCTTAGTAGCTTGAGTTCTGTTATACTTATATCTATGCAAGTAAAAAAATCTTGGTCACTTTCTATATGCTCATGAGCCCTATGAGTCATGCATGCCATTCAAGGTGACAGAAAGAAATCCTGGCCTTTTCTGCCTCATGTCCATTTCTCACAGATTGGAGCAAAGGTGTTTACATAGCTCAGTTGTAGCAGAAGCGCTGCCTAGTTAGCCATTGGGTGAAGAATTTGGGCTGCATTCTGGTCTGCCAGCTAGCAGTAAATTGCAAATACCCTGAGGCGAGGAAACCCTAAACCCAGTATCATGTATGAAGGCAGAGTTCTGAACCACTGGATTGGATCCAAGGCTACCAGCTTTTGCTCTTCATATTAATTTGACAAGAGGTGGCAACAGAAATATGCCTGGCATCAAATGGGCGCTGCATGTTCCTTCAGAAGTGGCACACTGAATTCTAAAACATTCTAATTCCTTCAAGATAAAAAAAATGCACTTTTTAATAAGACATCAAAACAATCTTGTCAATATGCAATAACATCACTTAATATTTGATATGCCATCAGAAGACATTGGTTTGGGGTTTACCTAATTTAGAACCCATCTTTCCCCTTCTGGATTGCATCCTCACCGAGTAAGACAAGACTTCCTTGTCCCAAAGTTTAGGACTTGGAATTCTGCCTAGGGAAAGATCAAAACCATTTTATAACTAAATGCACATTTGAGTCATATTCTGGAGGTTACCGCTGGGGACTTAAACATGGCTAATGTTGTACTTACTGCTGCTTTTCATTTAAAATGGAAATGTTTGCCTCCTTCCTCTTATATGAAAAATGTGCTGTGATATCTTTCCTAATCAAATCTTGGGACAATGCAGTAGGAATGTCTTATGAGCAAGCTCCCGTCAAATGAATTGGATTTGCAGTATGGTAGCTGCATACCAAGGTGTCACTTGGGAAATGAAATTTGCTCCATTTCCTGTAGCAGCTGCAGTGCGTTTAAGAGCTTCCAAATGATAAGGTATGCGTGAGAAAAGTCTTATTTTTGGCACCACTTAATTAGTGCTGAACTCCTAAATTCTCTACCCCATTGGTGAATTTGAGGACCACTTCAGCATTTTTTTAAGGGAGAGTGAAGTCTTTGAAACTGGCTGAAACCTTTCTGACAGCTTCATGCTATTATTATTATTATTATTATTATTATTATTATTATTATTATTATTATTTTATTAAAGCTGATGTTGGGATGAAGTCACAGCATCCAGTTTTTTTAAAATAAAAAATCATTTCTTAATGAGTTGTTTTCATTAACTTGTTTGATCATTAACTTTGTTGTTTGAGCAGTTTGTTAAGCTACTCAACAATCCTGTGTAGCAGTCATTAGTATTCCTCTTTATCAAGTGGTGAAATCCATCTGACTTCCCAAAGATCACCCTGTTTGAGTTGGGATTTGGAACTATATGTCCCAAGTGTTTCATGACACCCCCCAACTCCCATTCAGTGGGACACTACATGTTGTACTGTACTCAGTACCATTTATTGATGTACCCAGGCAACTTTCAGGGTGCTATATCCTATTCTTCACAATAAGGAGCAATAAATTCCCGGCGTCCCATTAGGGGGAAAGGCAGCTTATAAATAAATATAATAATAGCAATAATGTCTAGCATTTCATGATTTTAACATGCAGGGACCCACTTGAATTGTTGGAACTCTGTATTCATTTTATGTAAATGTCCGTAACATGCTATGCAGGAAGCTAACATTTATGTAATGGCCTTCTTTGAATTTTATGGAAGCTTTAAGCATTTGCAGAAAGCAGTTAATCTTGTAAAATGTAATGCATTGTGAATGCATCTTGTACATATTCAGCCATGATTTAGATCTGTGTCCGTATGTGAATGAAATCCTGGTTAAAGGGTGACACTGTTGTTGTTTTTAAATTACTGTACAATATAACAATTTTAGTACTATGGAACAGTTCATTATTTGTATCCACAAACAAATTTGGAAGCAACATTCTTAACTTTATCTTCAGGAAACAGGACTAGTAATCTTTGTGTGCAGCATGGAGCTTCTTTTGCTCATAAATGTAACCTGAATTTCCTGGAAAGTTTGAAACAATTTTCTTAATGATAATGAATGATGGTGTGCTTTATTTTTGTCCTGCATGTTGTTGTTTTTTTAATTTCTGTTGTAATGTTGAGTGATTGATCCCTTTTTAGTTTCTTTTGATGTATGTAATGAAACAACTGCACACGAAATGCGGTGTAATTGATACATTATTTCTTTTCATCCAACATTTCAGCTGGAATACATTTTAGAGAAATATTTCAATATGTAATATTAAATTTTAGTAGCAATGGAAACTTGAAAAAAGTACTCGGAAATCGTCTATTGTTTTTTTTGGGGGGACTTCCTTTTTATTCCCCATCAACAGTTGACGATCTGTTTTTCTTAAAAGAAATACTGTACTTTGTGTCTCCTCCCCCCCCCCCCAATTTAAATTTTATTTACTATTGCTATGTTACACACATTAGAAGGAGTGACCACATATCTTGGGTGTGTGCTCTATTTTCATGCTACAGCTTAGATGTGTCTATGAAATGACTGTCTATGAAGCTGGTGTGTCCTGTCAGTGGCACTGGGGTGTAAGCACAGCCCTATCTTTCACTTTACTGGGTCACTAATGTTGTGTGCTACTTTTTACTGTTCATGTTCATGGCACTTATTATTTCTCAAAGGGGTCTGTTTTGCCTTGGTAGTACTGCCAGCTTATGGTAATTTTGATGTGAATCTTAGAGTTCTGATGCTGTGGACCAGTATCTTTGATTTTCCTTATGTCCAACCCTATCATAATCACCCAAAGCTAAAATTAAATCTACAAGTGGTTTCCTTGTAGTTGGGAATGGAATTCTTTGCTGAGTGGCATCCAGAATCAAGTGAAGTAGGAGAACATTCACATTCAGTGGAACTTGTCTTTCTTTATTTCTCCCCTCCCCTTAATCAATATTAATATTACAGTTTGATTGTAGGTATTTGTAGCTATATATTTTGTTTTAAATTGATTAGTGATCCCTATTGAACTAGCAGGTCTGAGGGTAACTTGTAGTATGTGATGTTTTGGAATTGCCACCTTGGGAGCCTGATTTAGATCAGGAACCTAATTGGGGGTGGGGTGTAGGAGGCTTGTGGTGCTGATCCAGATTGGGACTCCCAAAGCTGCAATATGAATGTGGAAGAAACTCTTACTCACTTAAATAGGAGCTTTTCTCTCTCGCTTGGAATCTGTAGGCATATAGGGAACAAGACTTGGACTTGGGTCTGCGGCCAGGGGCAAAGGGCTAAATAGCAAGCAGCATGATTGATGTCACATGAAGTTTGGCCCAAATTAGAAGACAGAGGATTGGCATCCCTTAACATATTGGACAGGAGGTCACCCTGGAAGAATGAGGACAATTAACATTTTCCTAGAACACATTTCCTGAAGTATTAGGTACATTAACCTGACATAAAATATCGCATGATCCGTGTGTCAGTTCACCACAGAGGATAAATAAGTTGGCAGACATTAAAGGCTGCTTGTTTGGATGTTCTGAACACCTTCCAGCACTTCTGTCTGTGCAGTTACAGCCATCCCTGAAGGTAACGCTGCCACCTTGGGTTGAGAAATTGTAAAAGCTAGGTTTACCGGTAGTTCCAAAGATAGGGCCCAGTCTTTCTTGAGTTATCACCTGAATACAAAGTTTAGCTTTTGTAGGTTTAAAAAATAGCTGAGCACAAATATTTAGAACATGAACTGAATTATAGTACTGTCACGCTTAAAATAAATGTATTTTTGGCTATTGCCTCTCTTAGTGTTTCAAGGGTGCTTCACTGTGACTTTAAAAGCAAATTCTGCAGTAGAACTTCGCAAGGTTAATTCCTACTCCTGTATTTTTGCAGAACATTTCTATTTTTAATTAATTATACATATGGATCAGCTTAACTGTTAGTGTCGCTGATTAAGGAATCTGCTCATCTTTGGGAAATGCCTAGAGAGCCCTCACACTTCTTATTTGAAAACTGAAAGTTGTTTGAAGAAAGCTTATGTCAGGTAGTTGAATCTGCAATGTATGAACCTTGAGAATATGGCGAGAAAATGCTTGAGGATTTCCTTTCTACACATAAAGCTGTAAAATAAATTATAGCTGGTCAAGTCATCTGTTTTATTTGCTGTCTTTTGAAAATGTTGACAGATTATAAATATTTTTATTGAAGACCAAAGCTTTTTATCATAAAACACATACATAATACTCTAATAGATAATGACTATCCTTTATTATTACTGCTATTGCTACAACTACAGGCTGCTACCCTTAGGCTTACAGTCAAAGACACACTAGGAAGGAAAGAAGCGGGATAAATGACCGAGAACAGGATGAAGGCAGAATGGTGTTGCCCAAAAAAGTAGTAGACAGTTTTCCTAATCATTCATCATATCATTCTAATAGTTGGTGAAGCCCCTTCAACCACATGGATCCAGATAACTCTCTACCCTCATCTGCTCCACCATCTACTGGTATAGGACACCTCAAACTGGAACAGAAACTACCATTTTAATTGTTTAGCACATTCTAATGGTCCTGACACTAAAATCCTAAGTCCCTACTTTACCTGGGAGTCTTTCTACTTTATTCCACCAGGGTTATGCTACTGCTATAAAGGCAACATGGTTGCTGTTGAAGATAGACAAGGAAACTGAATATATGTTGTTAATGGAAGATGAAGATGTCAGAGGTTTAGAGAGGGACTTAAAATATGTGCATAAGTTGCAGCAGTTATCAATGGCAAATACAGTGAGACTCATAATTCAAGTAAGAATAGTGACCATAAAATTACATGAAATACAGTCATCACTGAATGAGATGACAGCTAGGAGCTTTTAATAATTATTTAAGGGGTATATAGGAAACAGAAGGTTGGGATACCAGTCACAGTATGACTTCTTTTCTTAATTATTTTTAATCTGGATTAATTTATATATAAAATAAATGTTATGTTCTTATAAGAGCATTAGACAATTGCATCTGTGCTTAACAAAACATTGGTCATTCAAGACTATAATAATATTTTAAAGACTTTCAGATTACCAGAATGTATGGAGAGAAGTCAATACAAAAATGTAGCTGAAGGGAAACAAGACTTGAAAATATTGATTTGTCCATCTTGAATAGAAATGCTACCAGGTTAACTACCGGGTAGTTAAATATTGAGAAATACTACCTTGGAATGTGACTGGAAACATGGTTCATAACTGTGTTGCAATTGGAAAAGGGAAAGAAGATTTAATAATTTGTACCATATATTTTGTTAAATATAAACATTTGTTATTTATATATAAAGTTGTCTCCAAAAACTATTTATAAGCAATTTAGTTGTACCTAAAATCAATTTAGTTTCTCGAAGTCGCCAAGTTTTAAACTTTCCTTAGTTTTAAATCGGCTCTCGCTACTGCAGGTTTAGTTAAATTTTCTTCTAAATAGATTCTTTCAAATAGACCCCATCACGTAACCTCAATACGTACCGTACAAATTGCTGAAGTTGATCCCTTATAGTATGGACTGCAGTTTGTACTTATTTCAACCACCAATCTTAAGAAAAGGCTATAATACAGTACTTCCTTCTAACAGTTCAAAACCCTTACCACATTTCTTGAATGAAATAAGTTGAAAGATATCTTGATTTTAATTAGGTTCATTTAGGGTATTTATGAGAGAACATTTCAGGATGCTAAGTTATTTTTTTATTACTACAGTGTAGTTTTATTTATGATCACACTTATCCATTTTATGTACTGGATGCAATTTTGTGTCGTACAGTTCTCCTTTTTATATTACCTTCCCTGGACTGAGCAGCATAATTGGATATTTCATAACAATTGCTGTTAAATTTTGAAAAAGATTGCATAAATGCTGTTTCAGGGTCTGCTGTGCTTGTGCTTCACCAGCGTTTTTAAGAGGTTTTCTTGGCAAAAGCAACCAAGGGAAGAAAATGATACACCAGCTCACAAAACCCAATCAAGCCATTAATTTTCTCCTACTCTACCTTTTATGAACTATTTTCTGTATTTGCTATGCTTGGGGGCCTTTGATGGGATATGGAACATATAAACCCAGTAAATATATAAAATAACTTTATACTGCATGTATCTACTATGCCAGAGGTTTTTTTTTGGAGTATATGCATATACAAATTCATATCCTGCTCTGGATTATTGATTTGGGAGCGCAACCCCTCCCTCTCCAATTCGGAAACACTAGTGCCCCTTTTAGAACATATGTACTCACAGCCACCTGGGAGCCTCTTTTCTAGGAGCTGATTCATCTCTGCTGGGTTATAACCCAGCCATTTGTGCATGACAGATTGCACGATCTTTCACACAAAACTGGCACTTTGCCAGGAGCATGGGGCCGATTTGATTTTAAAGACCCATGGCTGGTCATTAACATGCTGCCCTAAGCCATGTGGATCACTTCATAGATTAGTGGCTCCCACATACTAGTGAGTGCATCTAAATGCTGTTTTCTGGGTGATCGTATAGGGTTATTGGTGGGATGTGTTTTAGGGTAGTATTTGGAACTCTATCTTTAGCTACTGTTTTATTTTTATGGTGATGTACAGTTAAAACGTAGTCTGTACTCAGGCTTTGATATTTGTTGTATGAATTACCAGGGTGGAGAGTGATTCCCCTGGCTACTGTCAGTTTGTGCTTGTCAGTTCTATGTGCAGCCTATGCAACTCAGTGGAGGAGGAGCTGGGGCAACCAGGGTGTGTTTAGTGTAACAGTCATGAGCAGGAATGGGCAGATGGGGCTCATCAAACCGGAAAGGTAGCCCATCTAGGAGAAGAAAGGCCCAGATCCTGAACATCAGCTGCCTTGCAGAATATATTTGGGAGAGAACCTTGCTTGGGCAGTGCTGCTAACAGTGGTTTGACTTCATTCATGGGGGTTGACGCTATTGTCTTTTGAGACAGACAGAAGACAACAGCAACAAGGGCAACAGGGTATATGGCAGAGACTGCCAATCAGGCTAGCTAAGGAAAAGGGGCCACCAACATTGAAGCAAGTGGATGAGGGAGCAGACTTGCTATACCATATTAATATATGCAAGGATAACCTGGGAAATCCAGATCTGGATCAGCTCTGTGCTTATAGCCATTGTCCAATGGGATTTGATTGTTCTTTCTAGGAGATGAATCTGCCTTGGATCCTGATCAGAGGCTCTGTATCTGCTGCTGGGCCAGAGAGACAGACCTGGGATTCTGCTAGTGTACACTAGCAGAAACACTAAACACCCAGCAGTTTAGTATGGACTAGAGTGCCTAAAAGAAGGGTTGTTGTTGTTTTTTGTCACAAGGATCCTTAAATTGTCTATAAACTGTGAGAAATCAATTTAGAAGAAACCATCAATATGGTTAAGTGTTCTTGCTTATTTTGATGGGAATTTTGATATAATTTTTATATTAAAAAGGTAAAGGGACCCCTGACCATTAGGTCCAGTCGCGGACGACTCTGGGGTTGCGGCGCTCATCTCACTTTACTGGCCGAGGGAGCCGGCGTACAGCTTCCGGGTCATGTGGCCAGCATGACTAAGCCGCTTCTGGCAAACCAGAGCAGCGCACGGAAACACCGTTTACCTTCCCGCCGGAGTGGTACCTAGTAATCTACTTGCACGTTGACGTGCTTTCGAACTGCTAGGTTGGCAGGAGCTGGGACCGAACAACGGGAGCTCACCCCATCATGGTCATTCGAACCCTAGGCTCAGTGGTTTAACCCACATATTAAAACTATAAAATAATTAATTGGCACAAAGTATCATTGGCTCAAATCCAGACAAAATAATCTTCTTTGAGTCTCAGTGAAATCAATAGGACATGTTAAAGGTAAAGGACATGTTAGTCGTGACTAATTTATGACACACTAATTTTAATGGGACTTTAATGGGACTAACATTTTGGGGATTGGGGCCAATATGTCAAAGTTATAAATAGAAATGTGCCAATGTAGACTGAATGTCTGAGGTGATAATTTAGAAGAAAGTATTGGGAATTCACAGAGGATTATGTTTCTCCAAACATTTGGAAGTGTGTTCTGATTGCTGTTTTGTTTATCAGTGGATATTATTTACTAAGATGACATATTTTTCCACTACAAGTGAGATTGTACCGTACAGTACTGGCAATTTTGCTTGTTTCCAAGTTCATTATTATCTCTTCAGTTGCATTTTATTAGCAGTTATGTTGTTGTACTTGCTGTTGCTTTACTACACACTTCTGCCTCTTTAAACCAAAGAAACGCATGCTGCACAGCTGCTAACCATTGTATATCTTACACAGCCTTTTTATGACACTCAAAGCAGCCAATCTGTCCAAGGACTGCTGTAGATTACATGCACTTGTGCAAAAAGAACATCCCTGATTAGGAAAGAAGTCTGAACTGTTATGTGCGTAAGCCTAAAAACGTTTTAGAAAATTCACATCCACAGGAAAGTGACTCTGTCGTAGGGCTATAGGACCATGCTCTGTTGGCTGATTGTCTTTTCCCCTTGACGTTGAACGAGTTTGGACAGACACACATCACAATGAATGCACAGTGTTTTTCTGGAAAGAGGACTGGCAGGGCAAGCAGTACCATGCTAGCGGTCGTGACCCTCCCAGAAGCAACATTTCTGCTTGTTGAGATGGGGCAGATTTGCAGAAAGATTGGGGGGAGCTCCAGGTATATATTTCCTTTAATCTATATATGAAACTTATAACCATAGTTGGCATATAGATAGACCAACGCAGTACACGTTTTATTCTAAAGATATACCAGTAAAAACTTTTGACCTTAAGACTCTAAAAGTAAATCTGTAGGTCATAGTGTTGATCAGTGTAAATTCTCCATGTCCAAAACTCTAAGAATAAAATGGGCTTAAGAGAGAATCTCATTGATAGAAGATTCATTTGGAAAGTAAAGAAGATAAGGCAGTGCTTAAACTGTGTGTGTGTGTGTGTGTGTGTGTGTGTGATAAAGACATTCTCGTAAATATGTTTGGCATAGTGTAGCCTGCAGAGAGAGTCAACATGTTCCCTCTTGTGCATTGTAGATATGTCCATGAAAATAAGCATGACTGAAAACAAAAACCAATGAAGGGAATACTATAATGGGTGCAGAGAACAACCCAGTTTTGTTTGCTAAATGAGCTTAAGCATGAAAGGCAGAGCTGGGAGTATATTAAGACATGGGACGTGCTTGAACTATCAAACAGTATTTCCACATGTAAATGAGAAAATAAGCAATATCTGTCACGGTCCGGGCTGGTAGCAACCAGAGTCCCAGCAAGGCACGTCAGGACCCGGGGCAAGATGGCAGGAACAGGAGTCACGGTCCAAGGGTCTGAGGATCAGGAACCAGGAGTCAAGGAGTCAAGGAGCCAATGGTCAGGAACCAGGAGTCAAGAAGTCAAGGAGCCAAACGCAGCAAGGCAGGAAAGGCGTTGCTGTGGCAAAAGGCTGAGGGGAAAAGCTGGTCTTATATTCCCTGCTGGCTCTTGACACCAGGTGCAGCAAGTTCCCAATCAACCTCACCAGGTTCAGTAAGTTCCCAAGCAGCCTCACCTGTGTGGCCACGCCCTGCCTCTCTGAAACAAGCCGAAGCTCTGCTGGTCCCAGGGCCTGGCTCTTGCACACACTCCTGACAGTACTCCCCCCCATAGGAAAACGGGGTTCCACCCCCGGTCATGGTCTGGGCTTGTCTGGGAACCTCCGATGAAAAGCCCGAATCTTGGCAGGCGCGTGCACGAAGTCGGCCGGTTCCCAGGATCGTTCCTCCGGCCCATACCCCACCCAGTCAATTAGGTATTGGAGCTTGCCACGGAATCGTCTCGAATCCAGGACCTGGGCAACTTGGAATTCCTCATGACCATCCACCTGGACTGGCGGTGGTGGCGGGGTGATGCGACCCGGAAAATGGTCCGCATGGCACGGTTTCAGCTGGGACACATGGAACACGGGGTGGATCTTCAGTGAGGGGGGAAGCTCCAACTTGTAGGCAACCGGATTGAGCTGCTGCAGGATGGTGAACGGCCCCTGGTACTTGTAGTCCAGCTTTGCTGAAGGACGTCCCGTGCGGTGGTGTTCTAGGGACAGCCAGACCTTGTCACCGACCTGGAACGCCGGTCCCTGCTGGCGCCTTCGATCCGCTTGCGCCTTATAATCTGCCTTGGCTCTCTCCAGGTGCCGTGCCAGATCAGCTTGTGTCTCCTGGATGTGGGAGACCCGATCATTGGCGGAAGGCACGAGAGATGCCGCTGGTGTGCAGGGGTGGTTACGTGGGTGGTACCCAAAGTTGGCGTAAAAAGGACTCTGTCCCGTGGAGGCATGGCAGGAGTTGTTATAGGAAAACTCAGCCAGAGGCAGCAGGTCCAGCCAATCGTCCTGATGGTAGCTCAGGAAGCAGCGGAGGTATTGCTCCAGGACTTGATTGACCCTTTCCGTCTGACCGTCCGTCTGCGGGTGGTACGCAGAAGAGAGACGTCTCTCAATACCCAAACCCTTGAGGAAGGCCGCCCAGAACCGGGATGTGAACTGGGGGCCTCTATCGGAGATCACAGCATCCGGAAGTCCATGTAGCCGAAACACGTGTTCGAGGAACAGGTGGGCCGTCTGTGGTGCAGTGGGAAGGTTCCGAGTCGGGATGAAGTGCGCCATCTTGGTGAGAGTGTCCACCACCACCAGAATGACTGACTGCCCTTTGGACGCAGGGAGGTCCACGATGAAGTCCATCGAGAGCGTGGACCATGGCCTATGAGGGGTGGGTAATGGCTGGAGAAGTCCCAGAGGCCTCTGTCGTGGCACCTTGGTCCGGGCACAAGTCTCACAGGACCGCACATACCTTTTAATGTCGCCCCGAACCCCTGGCCACCAGAAAGCACGAGCCAGTAGCTGCAGTGTCTTCGCGTATCCTCCATGTCCAGCGGTCCGTGCGTCATGACACTGCTCCAAAACCTGGGTCCGGAGCGGCCCCTCTGGAATGTAGAGCCGGCCGCGATGGTACACACACCCGTCCCGAATCTCAAGCGGCGCACCCCCCGGTCCCGAAGGTACCGGGCCAGTATCCAACCAGTCCTTCGTGAACGGGTCCTGGCGGACCGCCAGGCGGACCTGGGCCTCAAAGTCCTGCTCCCAGGTTCCCTGGAGAAAATTGGTCGGAGTCAACATGGGCGCTGGTTCCGAACCGTCCTCCCCGGAGTCTGAGTCCCTTCGGGAAAGCGCATCAGCCTTTCCATTCTGGGTACCAGGGCGATAGGCAATCTGGAAATTGAAGCGTGTAAAGAACAAGGCCCAGCGTGCTTGGCGTGGCTTAAGACATTTCATGGTCTGGAAATGTTCAAGGTTCCGATGATCCGTGAGGACCTGAACCGGGTGCTGGGCCCCTTCCAGCAGGTGGCGCCATTCCTCGAACGCCACCTTAATCGCAAGGAGTTCCCGATCCCAAATATCATAATTTCGCTCTGCAGAAGTAAGCTGACGGGAAAAGAATGCACAAGGGTGAAGCTGCTGCTGTGGCCCCTGTCGTTGTGACAGCACAGCCCCAATTGCTTGGTCCGAGGCATCCGCCTCAAGCACGAAAGGGAGCTGGGAGTCTGGGTGGGTCAGAATGGGAGCAGAGGTAAAAGCCTCCTTCAGGAACTCAAAAGCCTCTTGAGCGGCCGGCGTCCAATGAAATGCTGCATCCTTTCGGACCAGGGCGCAAATGGGGGCGACCACATGCGAAAAGCCCCGAATGAAACGGCGATAGAAGTTGGCAAACCCAATGAACCGTTGTACCCCCTTAACATCCTTGGGAGGGCTCCAGTCCAGTACTGCCTGCACCTTCCGGGGATCCATCTGGAGACCCGCAGGAGAGATGATGTATCCCAGGAACTCCATGCGCTCCTGGTGAAAGGCACACTTCTCCAGCTTGGCGTACAGCCGATGCTGCCGAAGACGCTGCAGGACCAGGCGGACATGCTGGCAATGCTCCTCAAGCGATACGGAAAATATCAATATATCGTCCAAATACGCGACCACAAACCGGTCTAGCAAGTCGCGTAGGACGTCGTTCACAAAGTGCTGGAACGTGGCTGGTGCGTTACATAGTCCAAATGGCATGACCCGGTACTCAAAATGGCCGTACCGAGTCCGGAACGCGGTCTTCCACTCATCCCCCTCCCGGATCCGAACCAGGTTGTAGGCCCCACGTAAGTCCAATTTAGTAAAGACCTTTGCACCCTGTAATCTCTCGAACAGTTCTGGAATTAGTGGTAGAGGGTAGCGGTTCTTGATGGTAACCTGGTTCAGCTTCCGGTAATCAATACACGGGCGCAGCCCCCCATCCTTTTTCTTCACAAAGAAGATGGGGGCCCCAGCAGGGGAGGTAGAGGGGCGAATGAACCCCCTGGCAAGGTTATCATCTAAGTACTCTCGGAGGGCCCCGAGTTCAGGAGCCGACAAGGCATAAATGCGGCCAAAAGGAATCTCTGCTCCTGGCTGCAAGTCAATAGGACAGTCATACGTCCGATGGGGAGGCAAAGTCTCAGCCCCCTTTTTCTCAAATACATCCGCCAAATCCCGGTAGGGTTCCGGGATTACGTTGACCTCCGGAGACCCTGTCCCCTCTGGGGCAGTCCCCTGCAAGGTAGAAGAACTGAGAACCGGCTGGTGAGGTGTCACTGGTGCTGGCGGCAATGGAGGTAGCACAGGGGGTTGAGCACAGACGTCACGGCAGAAGGATGACGAAAAAGACAGGGTCCGCTGCGCCCAAGAAATGGCGGGATCATGCTGGACCAACCAGGGGCTACCCAGGACCACCGGGAAATGCGGCGTCTGGACTAGTTCAAAGATTAACAGTTCCTGATGTCGGGGTGCCACTAACATGGCCAGCGGGCAGGTTTCACGGGTGATGGGGCCGGAGGCAAGGGGAGTCCCATCCAGCCCCACCACTGGAACAGGCGAGGCTTTTGCCACTGATGGTACTTGGTACTTTTTGGCGAAACTTATGTCCATAAAGATGCCAGAGGCCCCAGAGTCAATCATTGCCTCCAGGGACAACATGCCTCCCTGGGGAAGGAGAATGCAAATGGGGAGCAGGAAATGGGGTGCACGGTGACTGGGCCCCGGCTGAGCCCCTTCTAGCGCAGCCGGGGCTTGGCGTTTCCCGGCGCAGGCCTCTTCGCTGGACACTCTGCTGCGAAATGGCCCCCCTCTCCGCAATACAAGCAGAGTCCCTGGGCCCGCCTCCGACTCTTCTCTTGGCTAGACAGGGAACGACGGGCTGCACCCAGTTGCATGGGCTCCTCTTCAAACCCCACAGCAGTGCTGACCCCCGGAGGCTCCCTTGACCTGCGCTCGGAATCCCTCTCAGACAGGCGCGTGTCAATGTTAATGCACAATGTGATGAAGTCCATCAGGGCTGCTGGGGGGGTCACTCGCGCCAGTTCATCCTTGATGCGGGGGTGCAGTCCCTGACGGAAGTGGAACCGACGTGCAGCCTCATTCCACAGGGTGTCTGCAGCCCACCGATGGAACTCCGCAGCGTACTCGGTAACCGGGCGAGCCCCTTGCCGGAGGTTCTGCAGGGCCATCTCAGCCGTCTGGACACGGTCTGGCTCCCCAAACATGCCCTCCAGAGTGGCAATAAAGTCGTCCAAATTCCCCAGCAGAGGGTCATCAGCCTCAAGGTAGGGGGTGACCCAAGAAAGAGCCGGGCCCGCGAGTAAGCTGACCATAAAGCTTACCCGACTTCGTGGGGTGGGAAAGTCTGCAGCACAGGTGGCGAACATCAACCGGCACTGGCTTACAAAGCCTCGCAGGGCACCACGCTCTCCCCGGAACCTCTCTGGCGATGGGACAGGGGGCGCACGCCGGGCAGGGGCTGCTCGAAGGGCTTGGACCTCCACCTGAAGTGTAGCTACCTGCGTGTGGAGATTCTGCAGCACTGCAGCCAGGTCCATAGGCTGGGCTCCGTTCATCTTGCACCCTGGCCGGGACGTAGGTTGGCCACAGCAAACTGTCACGGTCCGGGCTGGTAGCAACCAGAGTCCCAGCAAGGCACGTCAGGACCCGGGGCAAGATGGCAGGAACAGGAGTCACGGTCCAAGGGTCTGAGGATCAGGAACCAGGAGTCAAGGAGTCAAGGAGCCAATGGTCAGGAACCAGGAGTCAAGAAGTCAAGGAGCCAAACGCAGCAAGGCAGGAAAGGCGTTGCTGTGGCAAAAGGCTGAGGGGAAAAGCTGGTCTTATATTCCCTGCTGGCTCTTGACACCAGGTGCAGCAAGTTCCCAATCAACCTCACCAGGTTCAGTAAGTTCCCAAGCAGCCTCACCTGTGTGGCCACGCCCTGCCTCTCTGAAACAAGCCGAAGCTCTGCTGGTCCCAGGGCCTGGCTCTTGCACACACTCCTGACAATATCTCTTCAGACAATGTAAATTCCGCGAAACAGGCTCCTGTAAAGCATTCTGTGATGTAATTGAACAGTTTGCACAGAATGATCTAGGCAGTCCATTGGAGTGCTCATATGATGGTGGCTGTAATCTTGAACATACTTAGCAGGGAGTATGTCCCACTGAACATAGGTATCTGAGTAAACACAGATAGGTAGGATAGTGCTATCCTACCTACTGTAGTACTATCCTACCTACTGTAAAAAAAATCACTTTTACAGTGATTACTGTAAATGAGAATATGTGGAATACTCTTGCTCTGCTACCTGCAGTTTATTCTCTTTTATAAACTGTATTGTGAGAATGTCATTACAGATGTGCACAGACCAACAAACATGCATGTTTGAAGGAAAGCTACGTACTTAGCTGGATTTTTCTTTTAAATTCTCACCACAGTACATCCCTGTAACTTCAGGTGACAGATTTTGTAGCATGACAAATACCTTGTCCTTAACATGAGACTCTTAATCTCAGGGTCATGGGTTCAAGCCCCATGTTGAGCAACAGATTCCTGCATTGCAGGACCTTGGACTAGATGACCCTCTTGCTCCATTCCAACTCCTCAATTCCAACTCTGATTCTATGAAATTGCACAACAAAAGTAAAGCCAAGTGAGGCTTGAAGTTGCCACCTATCAGCTAATGATGGTGACTTCAAGGTTGCTTTCTGCTGGGATTGGCTGCATAATCAAGTTATTAATCATCAACAACAACAACAATAGTTATCCTCGATTAACTGGCAGTTATGTGACTAACCTAGGAAGAAAGCAGAAGCATTTCTTGAAGAATGGTACTAAACATTCCATTGTTTAAGGGTGGGAAATTGTTCCCCCACCAATATATTGAAGTCTTTGAAACTAGAGTAATTAAGAAGGAAACTACTTAATTTTTGACAGGCAATCTCACAACATTTTTGGAGAGTTATCAGAATATATTATGCTTATGCACAAAATTAATCTTGCCAGCTTAATGTAAAGAAGTCCCTCCCTCCATCTCCGTCTTGGGGGACCTACAAGTGTATGACACATAACCGAATTGCCACTTCCTCCCAGCGGAGCTTTCAGAGTGTCATGGAGCACAATGTGTGAGATGATTTGAGTCTGCAGTGGAGCTGACATGAATAGCTGAAGTGAAATTTGATTTCACAATTGTGCATGTGAAAATAAGAGCTTCATCAAGGGATTATAGGGAGTAGACAGGTTTATGTAGACAATTATGGTGTCTTCGGGCTTTTGTTGGACTGCAACACATTGATATTGGTGATGCTGGCTGGAGGTAGTGGGAATGCATGGTTGGCATTGACCCTGCACCTTTGTAGTTCTGATTCAGGTGCTTGAAACATTCTGAACGATTCAGTAAAGGCTTCAACCTTTTTTTTTTGCCGTCTTTTATGTATTGCCCTGCATCATTTGAATCTCTTGTTGGGTTTCCAACCTTATGCACTTCTTTAAAAGTCAAGACTGAAGTTCCATATATAAGTTGAACAAATAAAGCAATGCAACCCTGTGCCTGAAGATAAAATGGTAGGCAAACGTTACTGTGTTTCTAGTACAAGGCTTGCTTGTGGGTAATGGAGTGCTGATGAGGGAAAGGGTTTATGTATTCTACGAGGGCTAAAAATGCTGACTCCTTCCCTGAATTATTTTGCTTCATGTTAAAGATTATTGGTGAACATCTGGTTGAAAGCAGTCACATTCTGGTAACACATTTTATTTAACAAAAATTATATATCAGTTGATTGTAAGAGAACCTCTAAGTGGTTTGCAAAAATAAAACATTGAAATTATGAATAATTTTAAACAGATTAAAAAAACACAAATGGGAAGTTATCTGCATTCCCTCTAATAATGAAGCCTCATGGTTGACTCCATGTGCTCATGAAAAGGTGGACTTGGGGATATTCATGTATGTGACAGATACAAATAGGGATGGATATAGGATATGCTTTGTTGACAGTAACGTTAGTGGTCTTAACTATGTCTGCATTGCCAAACCCAGATACTAGTGAGCCTTGCATAGTCTTTTGGCAACCATATTTTAAAATTATTCTTCAAAGTTGATAATGAATTGTATCCACAATAGGCAAGGCACCTATTGTGCCTTGCCACCTAAGTGGTGATTGTTTGGACACTGTCTCACATTTGCCTAGGATAAGTCAGAGAACAGCAACCTGTGTTTTGTATTTCAGACGCGGCTAGTCTGCCAAGAGACAACACCTAGGCCATGCAAGATTGTAACCATCTAGTTGGGCTCTGTGTTGGCCACCGTCCCTTAAATTTATCATGTAGGTGAATCATTCCAGCATGTCCAAGCCATCTACTTTTGCAGCCAATCCTGCTGTTACACTGCACGTGGTCAAATGGATTTTAATGACAACTTAAATTGCTTCATGATTGCAATGTTCTTTTGGTTCAGCAATGCATCCTATTATATATTTTATCCATGTAGGAACTCATAGGATCAAGCTATAGTTTTGTGGAATTTTTTAATCTTCATGAAGTTGAAAATTAATTACAACCAGAAAGAAAGGCAGTCAAAATCCTGTGTCTATAACTGTTATGGAACCTAAGTTGACTCCCAGGTTGACTCCCAAGACATGGAAGTGCCTTTGGTCACCTCTACAGTGAAATCAATTACTGGTACATTTCAGTTGTTTGTCTGATTTTTCAAACAAGCAAACAAAAATAGTCCAAGCAATATTATTTAAGTAAAAACCATAACTTAAAGATTCAACCCATTGTTTGACTTAATGGATTTTAAATTATGTTTCCACCTATGGAGCTATCCGTCTGAAAGACTTATTAAATTACGTGTGTGTGTGTGGCAATTTTCCAATGTCTTGTTAAACTGAGGACTTTAATTAAACTGGCTGATTTATGTTCCATCTGGATACAAGCAGGATCATGCTGTAAAATGAGGGAAACAGCTGGAAGATATGGGGACATAATATAAATTATATTCTGTAAGGAATTTCATCCATCTTATGGTAACCAGGTTCACAGGCTTATATTTTATACAGTGCACTTCAGTTCCCGTAGGCCTTATCTGTACTATGGTTTTATGTTCATCAGTACAGAAAACATCTGGAAATTTGTTTAGGTGTGGTATTAACCATGTAAAGAAACTGTCCCATTTTAGTAATGGCCCGACTACCATACTTTATCATTTAATATAATTCTAAATATTACCACGGATAGAAATGACAAAACATTACTTACTTTTCTGTTTTTTGTCCTTTTTCTGTGGTTCCAAAGTTAAGTTTTTAATTTACTTACCCAGCAGTACTTGTATAAAGTTTTATACAATTGTACAAATTCATAATGTGATTCAAAGGAGAAAATGAAAGGCCAGGATATCAAAAGCTATTTAGGCACATCTACTATACATTTTGGAAAGTGAAAACAAAATAAAAAATTCCTTCCAGTAGCACCTTAGAGACCAACTAAGTTTGTTCTTGGTATGAGCTTTTGTGTGCATGCACACTTCTTCAGATACAAAGAAGTGGAAAGTGGTTTGTCTATTTGCTATGCATTTGGACACCTCTCAAGATACCATAACTGGATTTTGCATGATAGCTCCTAAGGATTAAGGAACAGGTTTTTGTCCATATTTGGATACAGTTGGGCACCATTTTGAATCAAGATGGCAGATTGAGCATTTTAAAACTACTGATTTTAACTACTGATTTCCAAACAGCAGCAATGTTTGGTTTCTTATAATTCCCAAGCAACACAGGGCATGAGGATGCTAGTACAATAGAAATATGAGCCTCTTTTGGTTTTGTTTTATTCCGAACATCTTAAAAAATACCTTGTCTTCAGTACCAATAGTGAATTTAGCAGACCTTTACATGAAAGCATTGCCCAGCAATTCATGGGTCAGTATTGTAGTTGTGTAGCAGTATAAATAAACAGCAGTCAGGGAGAGTCTAGCAAAGGAGAACTAGCTAAGTCTCTTTGCGCTCCGAGGCCCCCAACCCCTTGCCCCAAGTAAATAACTTCACACTGACACGCATTTTTGGTTTAAGATATTGGGCAAAATTTAGGCCACAACTTCATTGATTACAGCAAAGTGAGTGGCATTGGCTTAGGCATTGGCAACCAACTATAACTGACTCCTACCTCTCTGGCAGGTAGTCTGGAAGGGTAAACGCCAAACAAGGGAGCAACATTGATGAAGACCAACCGAAGCTCACCCTGGGGTTCCTGTGGTCCTGGCATGGCCCTAGCCCCTCAACCGGACTTCGGACAAGATCCAGGATCCCCAGATACCTTTACTGGAATACCCTTATTCATGGAGGGGCAGGTTATGGCCGCACCTCCCTTCCCACACACTTCACTAAGCCAATGCCTAACCGCCAAATCTTACAAAGTTGTGACGATTGCTAAGGGGGTAGGCGAAAACCAAGTGGCCAGTGCCAATTTGCCAAATGGACAAAATTCCTACCTGGCCCCTGTTCCAAAACAGGCAACCAACCAACATCCGAAGCAAGGCCAATGCAGCAACCTATAAACAGGGACAGGAGGGCAGGTGTTCGGCAGTGTGAAGCAAGTGCCTTGGCCACATCGTGCTGCTGCTTTTAAAGGCCCCCCAATCACACCACCTGTCTCGGATTGGCTCAAATGGCCTGGCATGATTGTGGGGCCAAAATGACAGGCCTGGGACACGCCCAGCACCTACCACCTAGCGGGGTGGGTGTGTCTCAGGGGCCCGAATGCAACCAGGACCCTCATTAAGGAGGATCCCATTTGTTAAAATTAAGGTATTCCTTCATTAGTGGAAAGAGTCAAATGATGTCTTACGGTATACACTTTTGCGCCTAAAGCTAAAAATCAAAGTGATACCTCACATTTGCTTTGCACTTTGTGTAAACAACACAGATAGATAGGGTACAGGTCAGGAAAAAATTAAAACTCCCACCTTACTTGAAGTAGCATGCTTGAAGTAGCTCTATGCTTGAAGTAGCATAGAGTAGCACCTGCTGAGCTTGCCATAAAGAACTGGTGAGGAAAATACTATTGTAGACAATTCTTTTATGAAACAACTATGTTTTTGGCAGCACAAGACAATGTCAACTTTCTAGTTTCATATAACTGTTTTTCAGTCTGAAATTTCCCCTCAAAACTGAATGGTAATTTTGTATATCCAAGAAAACAAAGGGATGTGGCATTCAAATACTTAATTTGCTTCAGTCACACTAAATTGTGTTTTCAAATATGTCAGTATGGAAAGACATAACAATGTACTCTCCCATTTCAGAATTGTTAAGAAATTTTTTATCAAATCTGTCAGAAACTGCTACTGTTGAGTGATTTATGAATTATTGCTTAATTTAAAGAGCAGAATACTGTTTTATTAACCTAATGCCATTTTTATTCCAGTATCCCAAATAAGAATTAAATGAATGACTTCACTAGAGGACAGTTATGACACAGTTGCAGTTTAATATGGTCTTATAAATGAATTCTTGGACCATGGAATAATTAACTTGTCACTGTGTGAAAGCCTTTAACTTTTACTGCTGTGAATATTACCTTGAATTATAAAATTCAATCCTTCTCTTGTGTTACAACAACTTTTTTTTTTAAATTCAATGTACTGACTGGGAAGAATTCAGACAATATTGGATTTCTCTGAAATGCAGAATTTTCAGATCACAGATTAATTCAACCTCTCAAGAACAGTTGCTCAGATAGTGAAAAGGGAAGGTCCTCTAGGGATGAGGATGAAATCTGTGCAATGGAATTTAACATACTCTTCTTATAGTAATTTTGATTTTTGAGCCTCAACTAACTGCATGCATCTTGTGTACATGAACTATTCATGGGGCTGTTGAATTGATCGTTTGAAGCAAGCCCCTATTGAGAAACTGTCCTTTTGATTTATTTGCTATGCATAGTCTTAAATGTTGGGGAAATCCATTTCAGAAGCACATGTGAGTGAAATTATCCATTTGGCAAATAATAAAATAAACAAATTCATTCCTGGTTCAAGAAGATGTCTTCATATTCAAATTAAGCTCTCTTTCATTTCCATACAACACTAGTTTTGGTTTAGTGAATGGCATCTAATTGTCAAAACTACATTTTTGGCTGATTGGATTTGGTTCATTTTCTTCCTTTTCATTCCCCACTACCCCCAATCCTCAGTTCAATTTTCCCTTTGCAAAGAATGAGCTTCTGGTCTTTTCAGTGGGAAGTTAAGCTTCAGTGATACTGAGTAATTGCCTTTACAGCTCACATGCACTTTGAATTTAAAATTTAATCTGTTCAAATCAGCTTGCATGACAAGCGGCTTGTGCTTAGCATGTTGCATGAATGATTCAGTAGATCGTAATAGCTACCTTAGTAATTTCTTATGAATGATTGGAAGTGATCGCATTACTAACACTACTGGTAAGCGTATTTTCAAGAACTGGTATTCCACAGCAAAATTCTGTTAGACGGTCAGAGAAAAAGGCATGTACTCCCCCTCCCAGCATTTGAAAAAGGCACTTGAGTATTTCCAGGCTGATGGAAGATATTTGCCTGTTATAGCTTTACTAACCAGACAGATTGTTTGGGATACTGAACTGACAAGCACATTACAGAGCAAAATAGCTGCCAGTTTGCATATATACTATTGCTCCAGGAAAGATGAGCCTTTCTAGCAGCTCTATACCATGCTTTTCATCACCAAGATTGGATAAGTTCACACTGTCTAGATTCACTTGATTTCCAGCCACATGATAATCGTACACATGGCAGTGAGGAACAGGGGATGATGAGATTCATTTCTCCTTTTTAATAGCACTTGGATTGGTTTATTTGTCCAACAGCAATAATATTTACAATCAGAGGTTTATGTCTCACATACAGTGCATTCCAAATATGTTTAAGTCATACAAAATGCAGGATGAAAAGAACACAGTTTATTTTCCTGTTATGTTAATCAAAGACTAAATAATGAATGGGGATATAATTAATCTCCTGGAGCCAAACAATTCTCCTCCAAAATTATTCCAGAAATTGTAAATATCTTCCAAAGCACTGAAGTAACTAATGTACTCAAAATTCATCCTAATAGATTCCATGTTCCGTGTTGAATTGCTCTCTGTTACCATATGAAAGAACACTGCATTTTATAGTTGATTTATTTGTTTTTAAATGTTGTAAGATTATCTGAGTGATGCTTAGGTACTAAAAGGGCAGGACATATTCTTTCATAAAAATGAATAAATATATTGAACTTGGTTGAGTTCCTCATCAAAAAAATGAATATGAAAGACTGAGTCATATATTCAGTTCTGACACTTTCCCCTTGCAGCAGTGATTTTCTGTTGTGTCCATCCATAGTTAGAACCAATATAATCCTCTACCGGTAATATGGGAGAAGACCTGCTGGCTGAATATATCCAAGATAACTTTTAAACTTTCCATAAACAATCTGTATTCCCCAGCTTCCCACCTCCAGAAGTAGTAGACTAAAAGAAAGAAAGCATCTGCTAACAAAAGCAATATGGGACAAAGGATGATTTAAATTTTGTACTTCACATTACCTAAGTGTTTACATTCAGTATTCTAGTAATCCTTAAAACCTTCAAAGGGAATGGAGCCTAGTGGCATGCTTAAAACCACTCAGGAATGTTTTATGCAGGTGCTAAGGTTCCAACAGCAACATGGTGGCGTAGAGAGGGCTGTGACCAAATTGCCCTACCACCAGCATATACAGTATTTTGTGCCTTGAGGCCTGGCTTCTGAGAGAGAAGGCAACAGAGCCAAAGGACTTTCCCTCCCTCCCCCTGGTGAGATAGTTGCTTGGTGGTGGTTGTTTTAAAAAACTGTTTCCTTTTCCTGGAGACAGAAGTGGGAATCTAATGATTTTTCTGACTTGCAGACAAGATTGACAGAAGCCTTTCAGTCACTGAAAATGTATAGACATTATTGCGCAGGACAGGAGAAAGATTTGGACTGTGCCTTTGTAGGTTTGGGGTCTCCAGTATCTTGGCAGGCATATGCCTCATTTTGCCCATAAGAGAAGCCTTTCCCGACACAGAAAGAAATAAAGGTGGGTAACATTAGTTCTTTCACTTGGCAGGTGGTATGGCACTTCTGGACTGGCCAAGCCTGATGTAAATACTAGAAACTGGGCCTTCTGTGTTTCCCTGATTAGCAGAAGAATAGGTTCTGCCTTCTGTATTTTAGACTTCAGCACTGGCCTCGTGGACCCACTGTAGGAAAATTATGCTCTACATCTGTTTTCAGATACATGCACACAGAGGCCTGGCCATCCAGTGAGTTTCTGGCTTAGCAGAGATTTGAATCAATGTCTTCTCAGTTTAGCCACAGCATAAAACCAGTTCTGACATGCAGCTCTTTGCAACATGATGTCATTAATATACTTCTGTTATCTGAAGTAGGCAGCTACAGAAATGCCTGCTTGAGCGAGCCATTTCCTTCTAAGGTGTCTTAGCATTTTGCCTTTACTGTATAATGGTACAGTTGTACCTTGGTTCTTGAATGCCTTGGTATTCGTACGTTTTGGCCAAAAACCTGGAAGTAAGTGTTCCAGTTTTCGAACGTTTTTTGGAAGCCTATGCGGCTTCCGCTTGAGTGCAGGAAGCTCCTGCAGCCAATTGGGAGCCGCGGTTTGGTTTTTGAATGGTTTCGTGAGTCAAATGGACTTCTGGAATGGATTAAGTTTGAGAACCAAGCTTCCACTGTAATGGTAAAATTATTATGTACCAAGATATTCCTCCTACCATCTACTGGATTGTTAAATCTAATCTTTGCAAACTGTGTGGTGGGGCTCTGATTCTTGTAGCCCATAGGACCCTTGGTGTGCATTTTGCTTCAGGTCAAGCACTTACTTGAGAGTCAGAGCCAGTGCTATTTTACTAAAAACAGAGGTGCTGGAACTCACCATGAACACCTCCCTCCTTCTCTTAGAATGGTAATGGTGCCCACCTGAGAGATGCTGCCAGAACTGAGTTTGGTGAGTTCTGGCTGAAAAAAAAAGCCCTGGTCAGATCTATTCGGCATACTTATGTGATATAAAAAGCAAGCAGTGCTAATTTTAACAACACACAAATGATAATAATTTATGCATATATGCAGTAGGTTTGATTACTGTGTACATATCTAATCAGAAATGTAAGCTTTTAGTTTGGAGCTCTGCTATTGCTATTTGGAATTGGCATAAAAGAGATGGAAATACAAAGGGGGACTTTGAGGAATGTTGCTATTATTTCAACACATAGTCCTTTAAATATCTGTTTTTCTTTTACTACTGGAAAAGCCATTTTCACAGATGACAGGTTTGCAGGTAAATTAGTCCTTTCCTATGGCTATATTCTTCTTTTTGAAGGTATGTTCAAAGTACTGTACTTTTTCACATTTTGTTTATACTTAGGAATACATTTTAGCATATTTTCCTTTTTTCATAGAAATTATCTAGGTGTGGTATGTATTGGAGTTCTCTTTTTAGTTGAGAGTGAGCCAGACATTGTGTATTTCAGTACATCATATTTGTACTTTACATACCATACCTTACCCGCAGACAGATGCTCTGGATTTATAAGTCTGAATTCAAAGTTTACAGAACTCAAGTGTGTCATTTTGCATTAACTGAGTAATTATCTGAGAGAAGAGGAAGGGCAGACTGAGAAAACTGTCAGCATCTTCATGACTGTTGATGATCCAGCTGGAGAGTCTATATTGCCTTTAGTCTGTGGTTTAGAGGCCAATTGTAGGGTTGGCAAGAAGGAAGGTATTATGGGTACTTGGTACAAGGATCACAGACAGACACAAGAAATGTTTGGTATATTCTGTTATCCATTAGAGGTTGACACCCAATTCTTTTGCTCCTTCTATGTGTGTATCACATGAAGGAAAGATAAATGTGGAACAGGGCTGTGGGAAAGGATGACATCACTTGCCCTACTCCTAATGTGTCTGAAAGGGTAAGCCTACATAGACTTTTTGTGTGTGCGCCCAGCATTAAAAATGGGTTAAGAATTCATATATAGCCTTTCTCTTGCACACACTCACACCTTGAGAGGAGCCAGTAGCACAATGTGACCTTAAGGCAGGACCAGGGATGTGTCCTGCAGCCACATTTTGTGCAAAATTCACCTTAATGCAATGCACTCATGAAGGTTGCTTAATTTTTCCTTTTTATCAAATTCAGGTAGTGCAGCCGAGGTGCTAAATCAATGTTTGGCCATAGTAATGGATGGGATGTGGGCCACTAAACTGAAGTATTGATAGGTATGTGGTTCATCTGCTGAAGAGATTGGTGTGCTAAATAAGGTTGCTGCCCTTGAAATGGCTTTGCAACTCATGTATGCTTCCTTCAATAATCTTCATTGTTACAGTGGCTGCTAGATTGCTAACAGGGATGAAGTGTTTTGATCATTCAGTGTATTATAGTCTCTGGCAGCTCATGACCAGGACTTGTAAACTTGGGTGTTTGTGAATGCATTTAGAGGGAGTTTGAGGGGGAGGCCTGGAGTGCTGTCCCATGGTGTACATAGGACAGAGACATAGAAGTTGAGGGAGCTGTTGCAGTAACCTGCAACACCTGAGCCATGTTTGTCTTCTGCCTGAGAATGTGCAAAACTACACCTGCAGCAATTGCAAGCAAGTTCCTTATGGGAAGAGAAAGTATAGCAACTTGAGGACTGCCTATCCACATTTCAAGTGAGATGAGGAATTTCTCAATAGAGCAGAGTGGACCATCATGGAACAATAACCTTCTGCAGGTGTGCCTCCTATCTGATGTGAGGTGGAAAAGTAGCAGCGAGAGGGGCGGTTCACCTGCTGCCTACTTGTCTGTCCCTTTGTTGCCAAGCAAATATCTCCCCTAATGAGCTTTTTAGATGCAATTTTAATTCTGCTGAATTTTATGTTTTATTTATAATTTTTTGGCTTTTAGCTTATTTTCTTTTTGGTGTTTCCTTTTTTATTATTTCATTCAAACCAGATTTCTAGATGTTTTCCTTACTGCAAAAGACTCATTTTAGGTGCCTTGATCATAACCTTCAGCCACCAGGCAAAAACCTTTTTATTGGTATTGATTTGTTTTTCTCTGTACCTCTGTGTTTTAATCTCTGTTTTTACATTACTTAGGTTTCCAACTGGCTGCATTAAAAAAAATCCGTTCCTAGCTTATTTCAGTGTGGTTTAACTGTCATATTTATTGAGATATTGCTTATTATTATATATTGAACTATATGGTCAGACATCTTGGGTATGTTTTTATGGAAAGTTGGAGTATAAATGTAACAAACAAACAAATATATACTCTTTGTAAGCATACTTGGGAATGTTGATTCAGTGTGATCTGTCATGGACTGGTTGGATGTAGAGAAATGGTGGGAGGAACCAGCTGGGGAGCTATCAAGGGAAGGAGGAGTGGTGCTGGGACAATGATGAAGGAGATGAGGGAGAAGACTGGGAAGACAAGGTGTCAGAAGCTGAAGAGGCAACAGGGCTTAGTGAGCTGGGAGAGGCTATGGCAGAGAAAAATCCAGAATCAGAGGTAGAAGGTGAAGTGGGATGAGGGAGGCCAACAGGCAGAGATTAGTCCGGCTGGTGAAAAGTCATGGATGTCTTCCCTTCCTACTGTGACAAGCTCCCCTCTGCCCTGTTTACCAGAACTAGAAGCGGGCTGAAACAGGTGGAGCAGCAAAAGGCTTCACACAGGCTCCGGCTCCGATTGCTTGGAAAAAGCCCTGGAGTGGAGGGAACAGCTGTGGGGAGGTGGGGACTTTCAGTCTTACCAACTGAATCATGGGATAAGACCTTCTGTGGGATGAGAGCTGCTGTGCTCATTAGGCCTGACACTCAGCCAAGTCTGTGAATATTGTGTTTTTGCTCCAACTTTGAACAGTGTGATTTACTGCCAGCTCGCTTTTTGACACCATCCTTCTTTCATTATGAATTGAAATGGAGCCATGTTTCTTTTTCTGATCAGGTTTGCCCTAGTATTGGACTAGGGCTTGGTGAACCCTAGCTCAGTCTCGCTTAGGCATGATATTCACTTCATAGCCACAGTTTTTCTCACTGCCCTGAGTTATATTTATTTATTCATTCATAAAAATGTTTATATAACACCGCTGTGATATATACATTATGGTACAGTTTACAACAATATGGAAACATAAAGCTTGCTGTTCCTTCCTGTTTACCATTTTTGATCAAATACTATTTTGGTTCACACATTCTTTGTTTTCTTTGGCTTTTTGTCTAACATGGAAGGCTTTTGAGGGCAGTTGACTCTACAGGAAGCAGAGAATAGTTGGAACTTGCATGTGCATTGGTGTATTTGGGTTTGTGTTTGTGCATGAATGTAAAAAGTGGTGCTCATTCTACTATCTGCACCTATGCTTCTTTACTAAGTGGTAAGTCTCAGGGAATTCACTGGAACTTAACTATCAAGTAAGTGTACCTTAGTTTGAAAGAGAACATAATAATGAAAATTAGTATTCTAGTTGTGTTGTAACTTTAATAATAATAACAACAACAATAGAACAGTCTTGATGGAAAAAAATATTGATTTTTTAAATTTGTAATCTGATAATGTATTTAGTTTTGAAATACAACTTACTATGTTAATGGAACAACAAACTTAATAAAACACATAAAACTGCATATTTGGATTAGATAACCTAGAAACTGCATGAGAAATCTATTTTTGAATTTTATCTTTGCATATTAGTCTAAGCTATTGCAAGGACTTTGACACAGAATTTTTTTTAAAAAAACCTCTTAATCCTGACTCATATATCTCCAGGAGAGTTGCTAAGACATCCTAGCAATGCATCTGGCCCAATGCTTTGTTATGGCATGAGTAATTCTTAAGTGCTTTGCTGCACCCTAACAGCAGCCAATGTACATTATACACAAATAAATTGTGAGTGTCCACCTCAAAGTAAGTTTGGGTGACCGTAGATCATACATTCACATACTTCCAAAAGAATGTCCTCTATGAGACTCTGTGGTATTGCATTCAGTCCACTCAGATGCTGATAACTGCCAATATAGGTATGAATTTTGCATTCAATTACTAAATCTAAAATTGTTTTCTGTTAGAAAATATATTTTCTGTTTCCAAGGGAGGACCCTCAAGAAAGTCTTAGACTGTAGCACAGGAGGATGTACTGCTTGAGGAGACAGGATAATTGCTGAAAATTTGTTTTCAACTATCCCCCTCTGACTACAATCCCCACATCACATCAGTGACCTTTTCTGGGAGTTCCCTGACCCCCAGGAGAGAAATTTGGATGGAGCACAAGAAGCTGCAGTAAGCAGGAGGCAAGACGTCTTTCTTGCAGACATCTGCTTGCTTAATGAAAGGTGCAACCCAGAGATTAAGATTACTGTACACTGTATCCTTCTCCCTTCCTGATACCTTATAGACTTCTATTGCATACATAACTAACTGATCAGAAAACTTTTAAATAGGTTATTATCCTTTCCCGACTTTCCAATACATACAGAAACTCAAGTACTCTGTAGTGTCATATATTAGGTGTATCACATCTATAATTATCGGGTACTTACCGGTAGGTTGTAGTTCCATTTCCAGGCTTGAATGTAGTTCTTAAGCAACTGTCAGGCTTTCGTTAAACATTTTGACAGAAGCCGTTTGAGTTTTCAGTGAATTGACACTTCAGTGTCTTAAAGTGTGTGACACTTTGTGTCATAAAGCTGTAATTTATTATTTTTGCCTAATGCTGTTAGAATGAAGAAACCTTCCTGTCTCAGAATGCTGATATAGTTGCTTATGCATAGTGTGCATGGCCTTCAATAATCCAGACACACCATACTTTTGTGAACTACTGTACATAGCAGGAGCTTATTTTGAAATGCACTACTCAGGTTAATCATGGGCTATAAGTGATTCCCAACTGTAATGGTGCTATTTTATCACTACAAGGGGGGTGGGCAACATTTTCTATACTTTTTAGTAGGATGACTAAATTCTTGCAGGAGAAAGGGGATGTAATGTTTGTAACATCAGCAGGGAAGTCTGTTCTTACTTTTAAAATACTGCTTCTGCCACAGTGGGAAAGTGGAGACAGCACTCATAACATTTCATTTCACCCCACAGAAGGACACTATGCTGTGATGTCTGGGGCTTCCAGATGCATCATAGGTGGGGACGGGGGACGGGGACATGGCTGCATCCAGGAGGACAGTGGTGGCAGCCATAGTATCTTTCTGCACAGGCACTGTGGGGCAAAATGGCCCCAGACATCACTAGAGAAGTGCCTGGTGATATTCTATATGTAAGCCCACTGCCTCTATTTTGCCACACAAGCAAATATTGTAGGTACCCTCCTTTTTCATCCCCCCCCTCCCCTTACAAATGTATTAAAATGTTTAATTGGAACTTTCAGCACAGCATTAAACAAATAATTATATTTGCAGTGTTAACCTTCAGCTGCATTTCAGAGATTTCTTTGCCATTGAGCCAATAGTTGATGCCTTTCATAATCGACAGATGAGCTATAAGTAATAGCTACTGCAAGGGGACGGTGATTGGCAGGGCAGGGTGTGTGGCTTCTGTGTTACACTTTTACCAAGCATATGGATCCAATATTCCATTAATTAATTTGTTTTGGAAAGATCAAGAAATATTTTAAAAAACCATTTCTACCAGGGTTTTGATTTCCCCATCCAGCCAAAATATTTCCCTGGCAGAATGGTTGGAATTCTTTTCATGAGTGGCAGATTTTATATACTGAAGAGAGATGCTTCTATTTTGATAGCAGATCATTGTCTTGAGATCTATGAAGTATGTGTCTGTGTGCTCACACTCTCTCATGCACACATCTCCCCCTCCCAAGAGGCATTTCCATAGCAACTTGTGCATGATTTTTTACTTGTCTCAAATGGAGCACATGCCATCTACTGGTGATTTTCAAGAGTTGTCAGTCGGCTAGAAAATAAAATGGTTCTTAAAATGCTGAGCTAGTGTTTTGTTGCCTCATTATGATGTGGTGGCGGGAAAAGCCATAATTGTAGTGAAGCTCACGTTTTAAGGCAAACTAGATGTCTGCTTAGTGTGTAGCGTGCAGTTCTGTATCATATCCCCCCGCCCTAGTCATTCTTACTTGAAAGGCAGTGTGCAGGGAAGAATGCCTTATCTCTTCAAAAGTTCTCATTGGTTCCTAGCTGCACAGGTGGGGGAAATTTTCGATCCAACTGCAGTGGGAAAGTACTTCCCTTCCCAGTAAAAAATACCCACACTTCATGCTCTTTGTTAAGTGAATATTTAGTTTGCCCCTTAGAACACAGGATTGGAAAGCAACACTGAATCTTTTAATGATTCATTTTTAGTGTTAATGGTGGTCCCCCCCCCCGCCTTGCCATTAGTAATGTAAGTGCAGTGTGCTGTCTATTTACTGAAAGGGAATGCAGTTCTTCACATCTAATTATATGAGGTGAAAAATTGTGATTTGGAGTGATTAAGAAAATAAAAGTGGTATAAGGGACTGTTGGAAGAAGCACTTACATTTCCAAGTGAGCTTCTGCTCATACTGTAGCATCATATGCTGACTACATATGTTGACTACATACAGGTATTTTGTCATTTTGGGTAAATCTATTCGTTCTGCATATTCATTTGACACATCAGTTGTACCTCTCAGGGCCCTTAAGACAGGAAATAAGTTGTAGGCGATGCTAGTTGCACTCTCTCTCTCTCTCTCTCTGTATTCCATATGGTTTTTCCAAGCTAAAATAAATTCAGTTTGCTATGTGTTCAAGCTGTAGACTAGTAAACCCTGGAATGAAGACTCACATAAGAAGACTGGAGTAATTGGTCACTATTCTATTCAAATAACAAAGGGATCTGCAGCAGGGAACTAAACAACTTTGGGCTGAATTTTGACAGAGTTCAAATGGATGACAAAGGTCTTACTGTCAGTGGGCAGCACCACTCAAGCACTATCTTTAGAACTGGGTGAGTTTCTCATTGCCACCCATCACAAAGGTGGCAGTTTCCCCACCCTAACCTTGCTTTCCAGTGTTTAGCAAGGCAGGCCGCCAAGACCTTGCTTTCCAGTGTTTAGCAAGGCAGGCCGCCAAGACCAGACCAAACAAGCCACTGGAGCCAAAGGAAAAGTAGTTGGTCTGATGGCCTTTCCGAAAGATGCCCCAGGATGGTTACTTAAAAGATAAGTTCCTTCCCAACCCACCCAAAATGTCACACTGATTAGCAGTGAATTAAACCAAAGTAACCACACACCCCTTATCAGAATGGTACAGAGTAAGTGGAAAAAGACAACCCCCCCTCCAAATCCCTACTCAGTCTCATATAGTGACTGGCTAATCTTTTTTGTCCAAAGGGTGGATGGGCTGTTGCTGACACTGAAAAGGATGAGGGTGGAGTCTCTTTGCAGGAAACAACTACCCACCTCCCAGCCAGGAAAGCCATGCAAAACTTCTTCCTCGCAGGGGCTGGGCTGGCTACACTTGCTGTGTTTGTAATAAATGGCAGTGTATTCTGATGCTTAACAGGAGTGAGAAGTGGGTCTTGCTTCTGAAAGAACAGAACAGAATAGAATAGAACTGGAGAGAGGGAAAGGGATTTTAATGAAATGTATGGTTACTTTCCTTTCAATAATACAGATTATTAGAGAAAGCAACGTGTTTGTTTTATATTCTATGCTGTTCTTAATAAGATTAGAGGATTTAACATCATGTGTCTGAAATATATGCAAAGCCCAGAAAGAATTGGTAATGATCTGCAAAGTCAGGTTGGATTAATACTGTGAGAAATATAAACCTAGAGCAGGCACGTCCAACAGGTAGATCGTGATCTACCGGAAGATCACTTAACGTCTGTGTTAGATCACTGGCTCCCCCAAACAAGCTCAGCAACTTTGGCTCCCCTAAAAAAAGTTGAAGTGTTGGCCTGCACCCCCCAAAAAACAGGGCTTTCCTTCCTAAAAAAATCTCAACAACTTTGACCTGAACCCCCCCAAAAGGGGTAGATCACTGCCAGTTTTTAACTCTATGAGGTAGATCGCAGTCTCTTGGGAGTTGGCCACCCCTGACTTGAGGTTTTGAAGGTGGTGTTGCCTGCCACCCCAATCGCTGAGCTCTGTGAGATTCCAGGGGTTCAAGGCACTTACCCATGGGTTGTACTTTCTTTTGTGAGTGGGGATTGTGGTGTCTTCATGATATATGGTTTATTTACACATACATACAACCTGAGCCTGCAGTGGAGGGGTTCATAGCATCAACATCCCAAAAGGGCCTTGTTTTTCCATAGCCGCAGCCTTGGATTCAAGAAGAGACCCAGCATGGTGCTCTCTCTCTCTCTCTCTCTCTCTCTCTCTCTCTCTCTCTCTCTCTCTCTCCCCTCCCTCTCCCTCCCTCCCTCCTTTTCCATTCTAACTCATATCTAAACTTTGGTGTATGTGGGTTTTTTTTTGGGGGGGGGTCCATTTTATGTCTTGCACAAAGCCCACTTGATCCTTCATTCTCTTAATGACCCATTATCCAGTGCTCACCTCAACTCAAGAAACTAGCCTGACTTAATTAGCTTTTAAGACTTGCTGGATCCGGAGATTAGAAGTGTCTGGCACCCATCCTAACACCCCAAGTCTTGATTAAATTCTAACACTTACTAGATTCATGAATTTATAGAGGTCTAGCACCCCTGAAGTCATAGCAATACTGTATTGGTTAGCAATGTCTCTTTTTTCTAAGTAGGTTTTGATATACCCTGTTTGATATACCCTTAGAAAAATGCTTTTCAAAGATGTTGCTTCTATATGCCTGGATTGATTCTATTCTATTTCTTTCTGACATGCCAATCCAAAGCAGAATTAGGCATATTTAATTGTGCTTAGGTGCTTCTCTATCTGCCCAGGTCATTAGTCCAACTAATGAGTTTAGGGTTGCACTCTGACATAAGTAGAACTGCATCAGCATTTTCTCTTGACTGACTGAGTTTCTTTTTAGAGAGAAAGAGACAGACCGAGAGATAAAGAAACAGAGTGGGGAGATGAAAAGGAGGAAGAGTTTTTTTATCTTTAATAGTTGTGCAGAATATATTTTCTTAGGTGTTGTTTTTTTCACCCTTGATTGACAAGCTGTATCTGCCTAAAGTGTATGCAACTCTTTAAAAGGCAGGGGTCTTCCTGTCCTTTGAATATGATCACCCTAAACAGAGAAGGTAAAAAAAGGGGCATAAATGCTAAAAAGAACATCAGAAGTGGATCTGTGATGCAGTTTCTGATGAGATATGGGTCCTGCTCTGAAAAGGCTGGCAAGGCATAGACTACCTTTTTCAAGAGAGAAGGTATCGGTGGTATGAACATGCTACCAAGCCCATATGACAGATGGCAAATTAATATTTTACAACATATTTTTCTTTAAAAATCTGTACTTGTGAAAGCTGCTTCAGACAAGCAAATTTTTTTGTTCTTAACTCCCTGATGAACAGCGTGTTTGCATCCCTGTTTTGGTGTGTATAAGTGTTAGATTTGACCTTACCCTCAGAGGCTTTCCCCCCTTTCCTGCTGTGAATATTGAAAGAGAGGAAAATGAAAATATGAGTTGACATAATTTTGATTCTAGCAGATACATTCATGCTGTAACTTTTCACCTAGAAACCTGCTGACCTTTTCATCCCTGTATTCTATGCTTTGTCCTTATGTTTTGATTTAATGTTTTGAAGTCAACAGCAAACAAGATTAGAAGTGCCCACCTGTATCTCTATCTTTCTCTCTGTTGAAGAAGCAGAACAATGACTCAGGTCAAAACAGTCAGGACTTCTGAGAAGAGCTAGTGACTTCAAGAGGCAGTAAAGGAAAGTTAAAACAGATTTTAATATTAGATCCAATGAATTTCAAAGCAAGGCAAATAAACACTGTTCTTGTATTATAACCTGAAATGTAATCCATTGTTGGAAATAGTTTAACTATGTGCTTTCGTCTATCTGTTCTGGATCTTCCAATGTCCAACCTCATTGGATGTCTACAAATTCTAGAGTTCTGAAAGATGGAGAAAAACTTTTCCGTATCCACTTTCTCAGTGTCGTGCATCATTTTATAAACTTCTATCATGTGACCTCAACTCCCCTTTTCTCTGAACTAAAAGGTACCAGATGCAACAACCTTTTTTCCTGAACCTTTCTTAAAACCCTGTATCCTATTTGAGGTGAGGCAACCAGAACTGCACACAATATTCCAAATGCAGTTGCACCATAGATTTATATAATGGCATTATGATACCAGAAGTTTTGTTTTCAGTTCCTTTCCTAGTGATCCCTAACATGAATTTTGCCTCTTTCACAGCTGCTGCACACTGAGTCAACTCATTCGTCGTACTATCTATTACAACCCCAGGTCTCATTTCTGGTCAGTCAATATCAGTTCATATAAATGAAATTGATTAGTTCTTGACCCAATATCCATCACTTTATGCTTGTTTACATTTAATTGCATTCGACATTTTACCGCCCATTCACTCAGTTTGAAGAACTCTTCATAATCTCCTGCTGTTTTAACGATCCTAAATAATTTAGTACAGTAATTTAAATAATTTAGATGCATTATATTAGCTGAAACTGCATATAAATTTGCAGTAAAATACGGATGAATCTTCACGAGAACTTCAATAATATTAATAATAATAATAATTAATAAACAACTGATATGGAAATACAGAGAAATGAACTTAAGATTGTGACACTGAGAGAAGTTGAAATAGATTCACACTAGGTGCCATTAGAAAAAAAAATCTTATATAAGTCTATACAGGGGTAGACATTCTTTCCAAAACAAAATCCAGATTTACTGTTTCTTTGGAAAATCCAATAAACACAAGAACAAAACAAAACAGCGGAATGGGTAAATCTTGATTAAATGGGGAAATAATGTGGGACAACATTTTGAAGATCTTACATTGAGTAAGATCTTCTCAAAACTTGCATACATGGGCCACAGTAAACTGACAATAAACATGGCCGCAATAAGCTGTCATGTGGAAGTGCCCTGGGTCTAAAGTATCTAGATAATTAATAGGCAATTTGACTGCAACCGTATTTCCAATTACCTGGGAGAAATGTCATTGAATCCTATGAGACATAGTCTCAGAAGAGATTAAAGGATTGAACTGTTAATTTAGCATTTTTATTGGTGTGAAAAGGAAGAACTGATGGACAGTTGTTTTAAAATTATAATACTTCACATTGGATCTAGTAGAAAACAAGTGGAATGAGGCTGATGGAAGCTGACTTCCTTGCTCTCTCTTTCCTCAGCTGTGGTTAAAACAGACCTCTTTTTCATTAACGATTTCTCTTTATTTCCTATGTGAACACACTCAGTCAAGGCTTATTTGTCATTTAGGAAGTACATTACACTATTTTCAGAATTGTATTTCGTTTTCTATGAGGTACTGTTGCCTTGGCTTGACTTTTCACTGTGTGGTTAGAACTGTTCTAATGATTTGCTCTCAGCTTTAGCTGTAAGTTGTACTAATTCAATAAAACTGCAAATTGTTTAATATAGATGACACTCTTGGTTTAATAGGCAGGTACTTGCTGAAAATGCTGTAAGACCAACTGTCTAGGGCTGTCAATTTTTACAGGCTCATCTAAAACAATATAAAATCTATTCATCAGGTACGTACCACCACAGTTTTCACATAATTACAAAGTTTATGATTCATTGCAGTGAACCAAACACTGGCTCCCTCGGCCAGTAAAGTGAGATGAGTGCCGCAACCCCAGAGTCGTCCACGACTGGACTTAACTGTCAGGGGTCCCTTTACCTTTAAGCTTGATTTTCAGCTGTATTTTAATTGATTGTTTGATTCTATGTTTTTAATGTATTATATACTCTGATGTTAGCCACCCTGGGCCCGGTCCTAGCCAGGGAGGGAGGGTATAAATATTTTGTTGTTGTTGTTGTTGTTGTTGTTGTTGTTGTTGTTGTTCTCAGTAGAGATGTATGGCAGGTGTGGGGAACCTTTTACCATATTGGATATCCTTGAGGGGGTGAGAGATTGAGCCCGGCCCACGAGATGGCCTCACGATCACACCATGGCCTATTGGCCAATCAGAGATCTGTGGTGTGATTGTGGGGGGATATAAAAGGCAGCGACACATTTCTGGGGATTCACCTGGCTTCGTGACGCCGAACACCTACCCACCCGCCCTGTAATTTAGGTGTTTGCTTTGGCCTTTCTCTGGACTTCAGTTGGTCGCCTGTTTTGGAACAGGTGCTGGGTAGGATTTTTTTCCATTTGGCAAATTGGCACTGGCCATTTGGTTTTTGCCTACCTCTTAGCAATAGTCACAACTTTTGTAAGGTTAGGCGGTTAGGCATTGGCTTATTGAAGTGTGTGGGAGGGGAGGTGCAACCATCACATGTCCCTCTAGGTAGAAGGGTAAAGGAATCTGTGGGCCTGAATCTCGTCTGAAGTCCGCTTCAGGGGCTATGGCCATGCCAGGACCCAGCGGGAACCCTGGGGTGAGCTTCAGTTGGTTGCCATCGAAGGAGCTCTCTTGTTTGGTTGTTTACCCTTCCAGACTTCCTGCAAGGCGGGCAGGAGTCAGATATAGTTATTGCCAATGCCTAAGCCAATACCACTCACATTGCTGTAATCAATAAAGTTGTGGCCTAATTTTTTGCCCATTAACCTTAAACTAAATTTTTGTGTCAGTTTGTATTTATTTATACTTGGGGGTACACTGGGGTCTTGACACACAACCAGATGTTGCTGAAGTACAACATCTCCTTGAGCCCCAGCAAGCATGGCCAATGGCCAGGCATGATGGCAGTTGCAGTTCAGCAACATCTGGAGAGCCTAAGGTTCCCCACACCTGATGTATGGGATTTAATTGTAATGTTATATCATCAGGGAGACATCTAGACTTCACACACACTCTTCAGTTTCTCTTTGGAGTGTGTAATTTTATATAAATGTAAACAAGGCATTAATTCTGACATTTTCCAGGGAAAAGGATTGATTTAATCAAACATTGTCCTTGTGTATGTATTTGAATGAGACAAATCATCTGACTCCCATCTGGTAGACATCAAGGCTGTCACAGAGCCATGACATTTCAAAGGAGATTGAAAGAAGCAACTTCTTCTGTTGCCCAGAAAAGCTCTTAATGGTGGGTCTGCCTGGAAATATTCCTGCAGTTAGGGAGGCTCCATAAAGGCTGACAGGATAGCAATGTAGTCTGTGCAGGCTGATCGGAACAACAAAAAGATAGACAATTTCCTTATTTGCTGGTTGCACTTGTTGGATTAGTGCCGGAAAACGGAAATAATTGTTCCAAACAAAGTTCAGCTATTGCAAGTGTATAAAATATTTTAAAAACAAAACAAAAAATACTGTGGTATTGCCCCAAGAGCAGTGTTAGCTAAATTGATCTGCTATTTGTTTTGGAGCTTGTAGCACTGTAAAAAACAAACAAACAAACAAACAAACAAGGTTAACCCATAAACTAGTGGGTGGGGACGCTGAGTTGTCCAGCAGGCCAGATTCTTCTCTCCCACATTCTTTTTTGGGCCAAATTTGTGGGCCCATGTCATAAGCCATATGACTACCTATTAGCAGAACAACTGTGCTCACATACCCCACCCCAAAGAATACACCACAGCAATTAAATACTGATATTATGATAAACTGAAATTATGTTAAAGAGGTCTCCCACAAGATCACTGTATTATTATTGCTTTAGAAAATACTCCAGTTTTTGCACTGTGATTACAGTCACTGAGGCAGGACTCCACATGTACTTTGTGGAGAGAACTGCACCCCTGAACCGGGTTATTGAATTTCAGGCGTCATTTCAACATGCATCAATTGGTGGAAACTCTACAAAGCCTCCTTTTTTCCACACCTTCTGTTATCTTGACCATAGGTTATCAGCGCATGGTCAAAGAGACATCAGCTCTGTCTTCACCTGATGGGCTTGGGACATTATTCAAAAATAAAAACACACCAAAAACAAGAGGCATTCAAGAGTAAAGTGCAAAGAAAGAGAAATATCTCACAGATACCAAGAAAAAGGGTGGATTCTTTATTTTTGCAATATGCCCTATGCTTTGGCCAAAAATGAGTTTGTCAGGTGCTTACTTCCCTGATTCTGATCAAGTCTCAAAACCTTCTTTTGCCAAAGAATTGCAGGGCAAAATCTGGTGTCTCCTCCTTTGGGTTCAACTCCACTGCAGTGAATCCTATACTTGCAGTCAGCTGCATGGTGTAGTGGTTAAGAGCGGTGGACTCGTAATCTGGTGAACCAGGTTCGATTCCCCGCTCCTCCACATGCAGCTGCTGGGTGACCTTGGGCTAGTCACACTTCTTTGAAGTCTCTCAGCCCCACTCACCTCACCAAGTGTTTGTTGTGGGGGAAGAAGGGAAAGGAGAATGTTAGCTGCTTTGAGACTCCTTCGGGTAGTGATAAAGTGGGATATCAAATCCAAACTCTTCTTCTTCTTCTTCTTCTTCTTCTTCTTCTTCTTCTTCTTCTTCTTCTTCTTCTTCTTCTTCTTCTTCCTTGAAGCTGAAGCTGAATTCTGCTCCATGCCCAAACGACTCCCCAATCCAGCTGCACACAAGCTGGCAGTGAAAACTGTTGGTCAAACTGCAAATAGTCTGGTAGAAATATCTCACTGGCTAGATAGCAATAAAGTATTTATGTAACTTACTTATGTGATGTTGGTTGAGAGAAAGAAATAGTTTGATTAAGTGGTATATAAATTTGCTAAATAAAACAAGTAATAAAATGAATAACAATCTCAAGTGTATTTTAGCTGCAGCCCTTGTTCAGGGGCAAATAGAACTTGGCTAAAATATATAGTGCAATACAAAGTTTTTGCAGATCAGCAAAATATAAGGTTTGATGGAATCAAATCCAGTGCACCACAAAACTATTGCAAGCGAGTTTTGATCCAGGGGGTGTAATGATTATAACCAGGGGTGGGGGGGGGAATACTTAAAAGCAATCCTTTCCTTACTCATTTTTCTAACTTCAGCTAGAACATGGTTTAATATTGTGGCAGAATTTCTGTCAAAAACATTTTTATTGGATTCTGCAGTGTATGTCTGTATTTCATCTCATGCCCATGTGTGTCTTGTGTACTTAATTTTATTGCTGAATGAAAGAGAAAAGTCAACCAATGTTATATTGTTACGTTAGATGATGTGAGAAATAGCATGTCAACTATTTCAAGCGGTATGACCTAAACCTCATATATATATATATAGAAACCAATAGAAGTGAAGGTATATTTTTCTTTACATGTCATGTATAGTGTATACACTTCTCGACAAGTAGATTAAGATAGCTATGAATTCACCCAAATCCTTTCTCTTGCCAGGGGTAGCTTAACTACAGCAGTGCTGTACTCCAGTGTTCCCCAGCCTTGGGCCTCCAGCTGTTTTTGGACTACAACTCCCATCATCCCTCGCTAGCAAGACCAGTGGTCAGGGATGATGGGAATTGTAGTCCGAAAACAGCTGGAGGCCCAAGGTTGGGGAACACTGCTGTACTCTACTGCTCAGCAGGCTATCCTCATAATGCTCTGTGCCTAGGAGCATTTTGTGTGTAACAAGCTGAACCTGTGAACATAAGAGTCTTGCTGGATGAAACCAAAGGCCAGTCTAGTCCAGCATCCTGTTTCCCCCCCAGTGGCCAACCAGAGAGCTATCCCACAAGTAACCACAAGCAGTGGGTGAACTTTGTTTTAAAAGGTGAAATGCTTAAAAATGCTTGCAGTGGCTTAGAAATCTAACAGTATTTGGGGGGGGGGGCAGAATGCTTTTCAAATTCTGTAAATATACCGTATTTTTCCATGTATAAGACTATATTTTTTCCTAATTTTTTGAAGTTTAAAATGGGTCATCTTATACACAGATAGTGCATGGTGCATTTTCTTAATTTTGGGTTTTAAAAAATAGGGGTCGTCTTATACATGGGAGCGTCTTATACACGGAAAAATACAAGTTTTGTTTCATACATGCAGCCACCACACGGAATAGGATTCCATCTGACAAACTGCCAGTCTGTATGGTTGCCTAAGTGATTTGGTCCATTTTTAATTGCATCAGCACAGCTACTTATTGGTGGGTATGGTGCAGGGGAAAGTTGTTCTGGCATTAAAATCTACCCAAAATGTGAGTGACAACACACACAGTTCCCTTTCAGTTAAAACTCTACTCATGGTTGGATTACAAGCAGCTATCCATGTGAATCTTGCATGTATGAAATGGGGTCATGTCTGATTTAATTGCACCATTTAAACCCAGCTGAATCAATGTATGTGCAGAATGAATTCTGTGACAGCAGTGGAACTTCCCCCCCCCCTCATGCCCCACCCATGTGCCCCCTGCACCACCCCAAATCTGCTCTGGAGGATTGGGGGTGCATGGGCAAGTAGAGGGAAGGGAAGTTTCATTGCACACACATTCACAGAAGTTGCGCCGTACATTCAATTATTTAGTTGGATACAACCCCATGATTCCAATGTAATATAGGTTTATTGTTCAGTTCTTTGCACCTTGTAACATTTAGCATTAAATGTGGCACATTTATTGGATAAATTTAATATGGGGAAAGTGAAGGAAGGGGATTAAATAATAGACAAAATTAAGTTATACTAATGTCATTCTGTGTGAAATCAATTTCTTAAATAAGCACATATCTGATGAATTCTGAGCTAATTAGAAATATACTTTTCATATCTGACCTTTAATCTCTCAATGCAATTAATTGTTGAAAATGCTTTTTCTTAGCATTCAAATTAGTCATCTTCTGTACCACAAGATCAGTGATTTAAAATTATCTTCTGTTCTATGACAACCATTATTTTAAATTGTCCTCATGCTTGGTTACTTAGTTCAAGTTTGAGGAAGAATATTGGAACTATTACATGTTTCATTGCGAATTAAATCATACATTGCCGGCAGACACACAAGCTTATCTTGTCCAAAAATACAAAATCTATGACTCATTTTGTCTTTGCATTTCCACTATAAAGAATGGGTGTCAGCTTCCTATATAATTTTGATTTGTTTTTCCAGCAGTTTTGTTTGTCCATGCAGTTTTCTGTGTGCCAATTGTGGTCAATATTTGGTTTCCATGAAAGGTATGAGTTTGCTTTGAGGCTATCTTTTTTTCCACTGTTGCCAAATCCGCAAACTGATGCACTATATAACTTTTGTTCTTAATTTAAACTTGGCAGAGTGCTTCCCTCTGGTGTAAAACATGAAACAGCTTCCCTTACGACACTAAAACTAACCGGCAACTCCTCTGCCTGTGATGTGTTGCGGTTTGAGTCCCATGGAAAGGACTTTGGTGCTTTAGTGAGATTCCAGCGTAGTGGTAAATTATACTTGGCTCTACCTGAATTTCCCACTTGAAAGTCTTTTCTCCCCTGAGCTGTTGTTCAGTGGATAAACTTTTCTGTAGAAACGATTCAGAGAATTTTCTTCAGGAAAAGCAAAGGTAGCTGTGTTTGCTCATAAGAAAAATATATATCCCAAATCCAGAGTTGGACAACACCTTTATTATGACCAACCAAAGTATCACAAATCACCTCAACAACTCAGGTTTTGTGACTTTTATAACAATGACCAGGGCTATTTTTCAGCTAGAACTCACCAGAACTCAGTTCCAGCACCTCTCAGGTGAGCACCTTTGCTACCGGTATTATAAGAGAACAAGGGAGGCGTTCATTGTGAGTTCTGGCACCTATTTTTCTTGAGAAATAGCACTGACAATGATACTCCAATTTGTATTGAGCAAGTCAGGCTATCTGTAGAAGTGCTGGAGTTTAATTGGATGTGTATTTGTCAGTTCCAACATTTATTGACTGAAAGGTACTAGCTACTAGACCCATTACTAAATTTGGAATAATTTTTATTACATCTGGGTCATTGGGCAGAGGACTGGTATCTGTTATTTATAATGAACTTCTTGATGCTTCCATGGACCTATTAAAAGGTCTTAAACTTACCTGGGAGAAGGACCTGCAGTTGAAAAATAGATGACCCTGTGTAATGCAATATGGGTATCTAAGCACCATAAATCAACCTCAACTTCATAATAAAAATAAACATATTTCAATAGGCTCGAAAGCTAAAGTTTTCAATATTTTCATATTACCTTCTCTCATAAAGCAAAGTTTTAATGGGCCAATAAGAGGCTTCTGCCTGTGGGCAGTGCCTTGCTGGCTGACCAGGTATGGGCTGGGCTGCTCCCATGCTGGGTTAGGCATTAATTCACAAAAGCCAGGTGTGCCTGACTCTCTCAATATCTTCCATACTTCTCAAAAAAGCTTATTATTGCAATGAAGCCAAGCAACTGATGCATACACATCTTAATAACAATGCAAGTAATAAGGTAATTATTACCGAGAAAGTTAATGGGAACTTCATCCTTGATGCTCTTGCTAGACTTGTATGCCTGTTTTCTGTGAGGATTTTAGTCTACATTTATGGTGCTTTAAGATTATTTAGTCATCTGGACTTAGTTGTTTAATAAAGTGAGAAATATCTCTGATTCAAATACATTTAATTCCTGGTTGGCACCATTTTTAAAATCTGTTAATTGATATCGCACCCACTGTATATGGATTTAAATAATAGTAGTAGTAGTAATAATAATAATAATAATAATAATAATAAATTTATTATTTGTACCCCGCCCATCCGGCCAGGTCCCCCCAGCCACTCTTATAAATGTAAATTTAAATAACAAACTGGCTTTTAGATAATTTCTTCTTAAGTATTCTGAGTTGCGGACAATTTTCTTTTGCTTGCTCTAGCTTTCCAAAAATGTCACATTCTCATTTTAGTTCCTTGTATGATTTATTTTATTTAAAAAGCTGCTGCCATTGGATGGGATGTTGATGGTAACCAAGGATAAACCTCTGACAAAGCAAAATTACTACTAGCATGAATAGAAGCTGAGCCTGGGTGAAGTTTGGACAAAGGTTATCAAATTGAGTTGGATTCTTCCAGGAAATATCCACACAGAGTAGTAGATTATGCTAGGTTTTTATTTTAATTTATGGTTGCTTCTGACTACTGTTATTATGAGATTAGCATTTGATGGCTATATAGTAATTTGAGAAGTTAGGTTAAAGTTGAATTTCCCTTACTCAGTTCAAATAATCAGTAACAAAGCTTCCATTTTCACTGGGATTTAGGTTTGTTGTTGATGGATAAAATGGTCCTCTCTGACATCTAGATTAAGCAACATTATATGATAGAATTCTACCTTTGATCCTGCTCACTGGCTACAGTTCTTGCCTTCTGTGCTAGCTGTTATTGTCATTTCATTGTCTTCCACATATGTCCAGGGTCCTCATTTGAGCATTTTAGCTGAATCAGTATTTTATTAATGTTTTCTCCTCCGGAAAAATGTGCCCAATTTCTCCCAGATATATTTTCTCACCAAGTTTTTTGCCCTAGTGAACGCTGAAGAGATAAGTAAAGTGTGCAACACTGATGCATATTTAGATGCCTAGAGTTCCCTGTACATGGCATTCAGGCAATAGCAGCGCTGTTTCATTGTGGACACCATAGGACCTGTCATGCCATTTTGATGCTTGGAAATAGCTCTAATTTGTCCTAGTAACAGTTACGTGACCACTCAGCCAATCAACATAATAATAATAATACATTTTTATTTATATCCCGCCCTTCCCGGTCCAAAAACCGGGCTCAGGGCGGCTAACAACAAATACAAAACAGTGATTAAAAACAACTTTAAAAACAGCATAAAAAACAAACACCAATGGGATCACCAGGGCTAACTGGCCAAGTTAATCTTGCTAGGCCAGTAGGGAGACCAGGGAAGAATTTTAATGTGGGGACGCAGAAGGGTTTCTTCAGAAAAAAGGGAAGGGGAAAAAGGAATAGGGGATCAGGCTAGATTGAAGGCCAGGCGGAATAACTCTGTCTTACAGGCCCTGCGGAAGGAGGTCAGGTCCCGCAGGGCCCTAGTCTCATGAGACAGAGCATTCCACCAGGTCGGAGCCAACACTGAAAAAAGCCCTGGCCCTTGTGGAGGATAATCTGGCTTCTTTGGGGCCCGGGGCCCTTAAGCTATTGTTATTCGTGGACCTTAAGGTCCTCTGTGGGGCATAACCAGAAGAGGCAGTCTCGTGAGTACGAGGGTCCTAAGCTGCATAGGGCTTTAAAGGTCAGAACCAGCACTTTAAACATTCTAAAAAGGGTGGCATTTCCCATATAGAAATTATACTCTTTCTGAATTTATCATCCCTAGCTTTATTTGCTTTCCTTAACATCATGTGGCCAAATCTGACTGGCTTTGTCACTACTGTATGCCACCATACCAGCTGCAGCTGATCAGGTCTGTGAGACCAGTAAGCCTGCATTAAAAAGATACACCTTTATTTCAGGAATCCTTTTAATTCTCCTAAACGCTCCCTCTATGTTTTATGCTGAAAATGTTTACTAGAAAGCTGTTTGCTCAGCCCTACATTAAGATGCAATCTTAGTTAACAATCTGTTTTATATTGTCTTAACTAGGTTAACGTGATAAAAAAAAATCCGATTAAGTAAGTGTGGAATATGTTTATTCATGTTAATGTACCGTGGTGCTACAATTACATGCATATGCAGAATTTGCCCGAATGAAAAGATTAACTAAAGATTAGGCTAAGGTGTGGCTTTTGTGAACCAGCAGGCACTGGAAATCTTGATTTTTGCTCTTCATATAGATGTTCTGGATTAAGAGATCAACAGATGTAAACATTTCTAAAACAATTAGCATTTCTCATAATTGCCAGGAGCTGTCAATCAAAATACTGATTCAGCTTTGAAGATATATAATACATCTTCTGCATATACTTAATAGTAACAAGATTGGCATTTGCCCGGAAAGTTCCTGGTTGAGTTTAGTAAGTATCAGTTTTTCTCAACTACAGCCACTGTTGTTTTCTAAATTGCTACTTAGAAGCAATGTCATTTACAAGCACTCAATGCTGCTCCGGAAATGCATCTGAAAATGAACCAGCTCATATTTAATTTGAGAGCAGATTGGACACTCAGGCCATATCAGAGTGATGCTAGAAACCTTCCTGCTCTACTCTCTGTGGCATGGGAGGTAATGAAGAGGACTATAGGGATGTTATGGCAGGGATTCACACCCTGGGTTCAAACCATGCTTGTCTAAAACAGAGTCCTGGCTGCAAGACATCCTGGGAAATGTAGTTCTCATGGTTCCAGCATTTGTGGACATTGCAGTGAACCATGAACTTGGAAGCTGCATTTCCAGTGGTTCTTAATTTCCTTGTATGATCCTGTCATTGCAGCATCTGTGCCCTCAATCCTGGCTACAGCATTCACCAGGTACCCATCCTGCACCATCCTGTATGTTGAGCAAAGTATAAGGACATGGTGGACAGCACACGTCATAAGAACCATAGCAGACACTGGTCAGTTCCAAAGAATTTTTTTGGGGAAGGGGTAGATCTGGAATTTGATAAGATGATGGACTTCCAAATTCCCAGTTGCCCAATTACTAGCATCAATTTGTCCAGAGAAATTCTACGATTCTTTGTCAAATCAAGAGCGCAACAAGTTTGCTAGTATCTATTGAGCTTTGGAAGCTTAAAATCAAAGAAACTAGATTGTATGGTTTAGTCATAGTAGTCATGTTTATGTATGGTTTATGTATGGTTTATATGTGAAGCATGTCTTCTGGACTGTACAGAACAATTTAAAAAAGTTTTAAAAACATACACCAGTCAACAGAATCCATGGAAGCAGTAGTTCATGTTGATTGTTCCTACCTACCATGAAGCATCCTATATAATATAAACATCTGTTTTTCCCCAGGCAATTAAACAAACCCTGTAATGTAGCCCTAGGAAAGAAGATAGCTCCTTTCATGTTTGAGGTTTTTCCAGGTTTTTTTCTTCATGGAAGATAAATGCTGTAATGGGAGCAATATATGTATATGAATTCGAGTTCTTGGAAGAAATGGCAGTTCATCATCCAAGAATATGTTTCTGAAAGATGGTTGTATTCTCTCTCTCTTCCCCCCCCCTTGCTTCCTGTGCACAGCTTCTATAGGATTTTCTTCACTCTTTTTTACTTTCTCAGGACCAGGAGAAAAACTGTGAATTGCTCCTTGCATTGTCCTCTAATACTTTTGGTCTTGTTCTTTAAATGTCCATTACAAAAGAAAAAGACAGCTCTCCCAGTACTCAAGAGTTCTTTGCCATGGCAAAAGAGGAAACTAACTAGGGCCAGTGTAGATTGATGAAGGGATTCTTCAATATTTGCTCAATTTTATTTCAGTGTTTGTATACGTTCATTAATGTTAAGTAGCTCTGCTTTGTGGTAGCAAACAATGTCAACTTGCTTCACTACTGTAGCCACCTTACAGATATTACTAAATTTTACAAGGTGATAAGACCAATGTTAAGCCCCGCACACAACCCCAATGATTTGTAACTGGAAAAGTTACTTGGTCATAAAAGACCAATGAAACACTTCTAAGGCTAAATAAAAAGTAATTAATTTTGAAATAATTTGGGCACTAGTATAGACTTTTCTGTTGTGGGAGCCAAGATATGACCTGTGTAATACTAGCAATATTTGGAATTTCTATAAAACTTTTTCCTAAATGCCTGAAGCATTTTACTCATATTATTTCTGGAGTCCTTAGAACATTCCTGTGAGTTAAGCCTGTATTGTTATGTCCTATGGGGGAGTAAGTTTAAGATAATGACCACCTAGTGAACTTACAGAATTAAGCTAAGATTTCAATCAAGGAAATCTAGGTTCATACTTCAGAGTAGTAGTAGACTAAAGCTCTATAGAACTCATTTAGACTTCATTCTGAGTAGACATGCATAGGATTGCATTGTAAATCACTTCTGTTTCAGCTCCATTTGAAAGCTCAAATAGTGACTTAGGCTGTTCATGGCAAATGTGTCCCAGTTATGAATTGACTTGACATTAATGTCTCTTTCTATTTATTGGAAAAATGTTATCTGTTTCTTTGTTTTTATTTCTAATGGTTTTTGGCATCTTGTCCTGTTATTCTGCACCTCTGTCTCTCATTTGCTGTCTCAATAGGATTCTCATGTTTCTTATCTCTGCATACATTCGATCTGTAATTCTATATATTCTTAATTTCCAGATCATCCCTTCCAAAACTCCTGTTTTATAGGGAATTTCATTACAGGCAAGTGGATTTGTTGAGGAAACTTAAAAGAAAACTCAGACATTAGATAATATCTCTTGATAAGTCTTCACAGTTTAGCAATGTTAGCAGTCTTTTCTTTGGCACTGTAGTCTTGGAGTTTGGTTAGAAATGTCATTTTTCTATTTCTTCTGATCGGTTCAGCTATGAAAGTTATAAAGGCTTTTCTGATGTTTGGTGCAGTTTTAATAATTCTCCACATTCCAGAAGCTTTAATACTTTAAGACATGTGAGTTTCTTCTGTGTCAGTTCTGAAACAGTGTTGGTGTTTCTCCTGATGTTATTAACGTCATTTTCTCCTCAGTGACTTTAGCTGCTGTTGTGTCTACATCTTTAGGTTATTTGCTTTAATCACTGCACCTCAGTGCGTTTTGAGTGGGAAATAAAATGAATCAGTCTGCAACAATGATATATTAATTACTTCCAGACCCAGATGAATAAGATGGCATGATGGTATTGGAATAACCATGACTGCAGTGTACTTTATTTACTGAGTTGCAGAATGGAGCTATGTTTAAAGTGTGAGCCCAACCTAAGACCACAAAGTGTGTGGTGCAGGGAAGCTTTCAATTCACTGGACTGACCTCAGTGCCCCATTGTAAAAGTGCTTATCTAACCAATGAGATGCAAAGAGCATGTTAATGCACCATTGCTACCCAAATGACCATGATGCAGAATCTTCGAGGTCTCATCACCCACTGACCACTTGTTACCTGTGCCCAACATCGTAATTGCATGCAAGTAGCCATTCTATCAGTACTTTTCTGATCGTTCCAACCCCTTCTTTACAGGGTTCTGCCTATTTTAGTTATGATATTAAAGAGAGCCAATTAATCAAATGAATGTTTTCTTAAAATCTTCTAAATCCTAGGACACCACAACAGTTTAATAAAGAGGGTACTGCACAATGCCTGTGTCATCAAATAGGGTGCCTGGGGACGTGATCATTGGTAGTGAAAGTGTCCAGTCAGCAGCACCCACCAAAGGATGGAACAGACAGGGTAGGCATCAGTGCTGGGGAGTCCTTCAGGGTGTGTGAGCCCCAGCAGCAGCCCAAGTTTTCCAGGACCTCAGATGTAAATTTGTTTGCTCTTTGCTATGAAATGTATGCCTGCAGGCTCACATTGCAACCGTAGCTGAAGGTGGAAGTGTGTAACTTATTTGGCACAGAACCATTTTATACTATTTTGCCATCACATGTTTAAACAAGACTGAAGGTTAGAAACATACTTTGAAAATAACCAAACTTAAGTTATTCAAGATTATTTTCAAGAAGAGCCTTGAAGGATGCTGGTTCTGTTACCTTGGTTGTGCTGTCAACTCTCCAAATCAGAACACTACCCATAAGCTGAACAACTATCATGTTGGTAATGCAAAAATAAAATCAACATAAAACTTTTTCGTCCAACATTGTGTTTTGTGGCTTTTCAGAGACAGAGCTTGTACAACCCCTCCTAACTTAAAAGTAGCCTTTGGTGAAGTTTTATGTTGATGTTAATAATGCACATATGGTATCGTTTCCTTTTTCATTGCCCCATTTTAAGACTATAAATAAAAATGAAATGCTAAGCACACACACAAGACACTTTGTTCGGATCTAATTTTTCCACTGATGTCCAATAAGTCTAAAGAGGCCTGTGATTGTACTGATTATTTTATCCCCCAAACCACAGTCAGCAAGCAGCTATTTTGGTTTATACATGCTGTGGTTTGTTATGCTTCATAAGGAAACATGGCCTTATCTTTTACACTTGGGTACTATGGCCCCAGTTGCTGGGATCCATGTGTTTAAACAGCTATTTTATTTCACTGGTTTCAGTCTTCTTGATTGAGGAGTGTTTTTGTCTGTGCTTCAAACAGTACTGCTTTTGTCTGTTTCTTGAATGGTTCCTGAAAGCACACATCTTACAAATTATATGTTATAAATTAATGATACATTTACATTCCTGTTTCAGGTCTATTCTTGTCATGAAAGAAATGATTGGCAAGATGTATACCCAAGTTAGTGTCATAATATATAATAACCCTTTGGTGCAAAAGACCTTTGTCAAACTGAATTGTTATTGACATTCTTCCACATGGTAATTTTTCCATATTTGCAATCTGGTAAATGTAGCTTTTCATTCTCCAAGTCACCTTCTTCGGGTTCTTATGAACTACATATACATGTAATTCGTTATATATGGTCGTGACTGGTTCTGTTATGCTTTGGTCAGACACTGGCTCTGGGGTTCAGCAAAATAAGTTAGCCATGAAAACCCATTTTAAATGTTACTCCTGTGCAGAGTCAGTAAATAGTTCCCTCTGCACCCATTTTTTAATGAGGATTTATGCCATTTTACACCCCTCTTCCCTTATGCATATATACCTGAAGTACACCTGAAGGAGCGCCTCCATCCCCATTGTTTGGCCCGGACACTGATGTCCAGCTCCAAGGGCCTTCTGACGGTTCCATCATTCAGAGAAGTGAGATTACAGGGAACCTGGCAAACCTTTTAAGTATCTCCCTCCAGAGTAAGACATTGAAGTGTGTGCCAGTATATGTGTGAAAAGAAACAGGCCACCAAATGATACTCCACATTGGACTAATAAAACCTGGTGCTAGCTCCAGCTGTAGGGGGAAAAAAGCGGATAGCATTTCCTGCCCCAAATTTCCCCAAAACACATTGTCTTGATGATGGAAAGGACTGTAAAATACTACAGTATGAAGCTATAGAACATATATTCCATGTAAAAATATGTTTGTCAAATGGAAAAGATACTTGGGAAATAAACTACAGTGGTACCTCAGGTTACATACGCTTCAGGTTACATATGCTTCAGGTTAAGAACTCCGCTAACCCAGAAATAATGCTTCAGGTTAAGAACTTTGCTTCAGGATAAGAACAGAAATTGTGCTCTGGCGGCGCAGTGGCAGCAGGAGGCCCCATTGCTAAAGTGGTACTTCAGGTTAAGAACAGTTTCAGGTTAAGAACGGACCTCCGGAACGAATTAAGTACTTAACCAGAGGTACCACTGTATTCTCTGCAGAAACAAACAAAAATCTCCACTCTTATCCTAATTATTTACTGAATTTTTGTATTCAAGCAGTTCATTATGCTTGCCTTTGCATGCTATGACCAGCTATTTGCATACACTTAAGATATTAAGAAAACAAAAACACTTGTCAAAAGATGTGGAAACATAAATCAAAGCCTGGAACGCTGTAGCAGTCATGTAATGGGCAACTGCTTAGTTAAATTTTAGCTGCTGCTACATTTTGTCTTCACAGCAGCTGTCCAAATGTATCTATTTCTTGATTAAACATCATGTATTTATTCAATGTCAAAAAATAGTTTTGCGGTATGTCGGGTTTTTGTTTTTTTAACGTCCTCAGACTTAAAAAGAAAGTCTTCCTTAGGCTTGAAGTCAGTCGAGAGACTATATCAGGAAACTGGTTTTAAGGAGTGACGATAACATGCTTTCGCATGATTATGTGCTGGAAATTGTAATTGTTAATATTATTAACTGAATTTCAGTGTAGCAAGAAATCTTGATGGGGGTAGTCAGTGTGTGTTTACTTTAAAGACCTTGCAGCTTTTCTTCAGCCAGACACACACTGACTACCCCCATTTTAACCTTATCTCTAACTTATATACAGGCGACTCTTAACTTATGCAGGACTTACGTTCCGGGGAACATAAGCTAAAAATCACATAGTTAAAACACATTGGGTTCAGTGGTGAGTGGGATTACCATTGCCATTTTTTTCTGGAATCTGGCCTCTTTCCGCCCCATTTAAATTATTTTAATGCACGTAAGTTGTGAGTTACCTGTATTAAGTGAGTGTAATATTTCAGCCAAAGCTGTGATGCAGACAACAATGGCATGTAATTAGTACAAACAATGGTCTTAGTAAATCCTAGATAATTTAAGAATCCACTTTACTGTTGATACCATTTATGAACTGCATCAATTTAATCTAAACATGTTTATACCAAATCTGCATTTTTATTCTGCTTTTTGTGCTACTACTTGTAGTATTTGCTTAGGAATCCAATACAGTAGTGTCTTTTCGAACTCTTGAATAATATGCTTTGTTCTCGCACCCAACACCAATATTTCCTCTATCTCCCAATATGGTTTGAAATATATCCATGCTATTATTTTCTATTAGCAAGTCCACAACAAAATAAGAGTTCTCTAGGTTTTTCTCTTGGAGATCAGTTTTATTTTCAAAGCTGGTAGAAAGTTGGGTTAGAATACTTCATCCCCCTTAATTTCGGTTCCTTATGTTCCACTGCAGCAGAAACTGAGTTGCCAGATATTTTTATTGGCTTGTCACTTTAAATGTTATAAAAACATTCAGTTGTGAATCTATTGAAACCAGATTCTAAAATGGGTTAAAAAAATCTTAAGTATATATTAGACTGTAGAGTACAGGACTAGCCTGATGAAGGTAGCATTCCCTACTTTGATCTTTAAAGAAATATACCCTGACTCATTCCAAAAAGTTTTTATTTATTTATTTATTTATTGACCAGCATGAATCATGTGTGTCTAGTTTTAAATTATTAGGGTGGGTTGTTTTTTTTAATTGCTTCACAAGGAAATGGCAATTAGTTTTAAAGTGAGAACAATCTGATGGTCGCTTGAGATATCTGCAATGTAAATACCAGGTATTCCTTTCCCCCTGAATTAGAAGTATGGTCTAAAGTTTATAATTTGGATAGTATTGCAGCATATGTTGGCCAGTTTCCCTGGACATTATCCCTTCCATAAGCAGGTGGGTTTCCCACTTCAACACTGGGGAGGGGGAAAAAAATCACACTCCCTTTTTTCCAGAGCCAGCAATGACTTGACTTGGGTCCAGTAAGCTGTGAGGGTTGAGGAGGTGAATGGTGTGAGGCACCCTCTGACCATTGGCACATTACTTATGCAGTGTACATTATTTACAAGACTTCTGAGCACCAGCATCATGTAGCTGTTCTCATATTGCTGTGGGAGGGCCACTCTATGGATCGGCACAACAGCTCCTAGATTTGGGGGCTAGTTTGCCTTCATTCACTAATCATATGCTATAATATATGGCCAAAGCCAATGCAGAATATAAAATATTGGTGCACCGAATGACATATATATAAGATACATTTTGGATATACTGAAGCTGAGTTAGAACGTTAGACTGTCTGGCCTGGAGTGTAATACCCTGACTTCCAGCTGCTCACCAGGGTCTCCAGCAGATGTATTTCACATCACCTGCTACCTTGCCAGTTAACTGGAGATTGAATTTGGGATCTTCTGCTTGCAAAATACATGCTCTGTCATTGAGGTGTAGCTCTTTTCTCAAAGGGTACTATAACTGTGTTTTCTTCTTGATGGCTCTCTGTTAAAAAATGGTTTAAAGAGAAGACACTGTTTTAATTTGGACATCTGACTAATAAGTGGTCACTGATTGTGCTTTGTTTCTAGAAAAAATGGTGCTGGTACTCTGGGCAGAAGCCCTAGACAAAAAAATTCCTTGGGGCAAGAAGAAAACAGTTATATGTAAAACAATTATATGTTTTACTGGAACTTCATTCAGATTTTGGTATATAGTTATTACATGATTTATCATAATTAAATGACTTGCTGCAACACCATACCTTTACTCTCAGGACCTGACTGTGCGTGCCTGTTTCATACTGTCCAACGTTCGGCCAGGACACGGGCCCATGCCTACTTCCCCAAGCTTGGGAAAAGTTTGCCCACCTTAGGAAAGGAGGCGTAATGCTCTGACAGAGTCTGAGAGCCCTTCTGTCTCTTAATATAATTAATAATAATAATAATAATAATAATAATAATAATAAATTGTTGTTGTTGTTGTTAATTCATACATACATACATACCCCTGGGTTGAGTTTCCCCAGCCACTCTGGGGGGGCTCCCAAGAGAATATTAAAAGCACGATAAAACACCAAACATTAAAAACTTCCCTAAACAGGGCTGCCTTCGGATGTCTTCTAAAAGTCAGGTAGTTGTTTATTTCTTTGACATCTGATGGGAGGGCATTCCACAGGATGGGCGCCACTACTGAGAAGGCCCTCTGCCTGGTTCCCTGTAACCTCACTTCTTGCAGTGAGGGAACCGTCAGAAAGCCCTCGGAGCTGGACGATGGGGGTGGAGATGCTCCTTCAGGTATACTGGTCCGAGGCCATTTACGGCTTTAAAGATCAGCACCAACACTTTGAATTGTGTTCTCCCCCCTCCCAAAAACGGATTGCATACCACCAGAGAAAAGCACTGGTGACTGGTTAGTTTTATTTTTCAGAGATGCAGGAAACAATTTTTATGGTTGGTTAAAAAAAAAAATTAAAGCACTGCAGCTATGAAGAAATACTGTAGGATGGGGTTTCCTTTTGAAGGAATTTCAGACAACTATTACGAACCAGCTAAGAACATGAGAACTATTGTCCCAGAACAAAGAAAGATAACTCTTTTCTAGGTAACTGTTAACTCACTTGGAACACTTGTCTCTTGAGGGAAAAGAATAAATCAAAGAGGAAAATTTGTAATGCCTTTACATCACTGAGCCAAAAAACACTGAAAGGTCCATAGCCAACAAACTCCAGGGCAGATGTGTGGTTAAGTTAGTTTGCGGTGTTTGCCATTAGCTGCTGCCTTACCAGTCTAATGTAGAAGGAGCTGGGAACAAAGAGAGTAAGTAAATGGCTAAAACAAAGCAATGAATGGGGAAAGCAGGCATTTGGCCGATTATTACGTTCTCGTGTTACTTCTGTTAAATAGATAAAATGTATTATCACAGGAAATGTGGGTGTCCAGCTTTGCAGTTAATGACATCTTCATACATTTCATCACTTTCCTACCTATTTGAGTTTTATCAGTTAGAAGTTTCAGAAGCAGATAAAGGGCAGCAATGTATTGTAATATGAAATGTAGTGAAAACCACTGTCCATTGCTGTTACACATGTGCTTTTTAAAGACTTTTTTGTGGGGGTAGGAATCTAAAATACTTAGGCAACTGTTTCAGAAGTTTAGGATCCTGGATATATGGACACTGCAGTTGTCCCGCCTTTGCCTGCTTTTCTGTGTCTGCTTCAATAGCCCAATCTATTGCTTTGAATAAGAAAGGAGTAAAATTTGGGAATTATGCTTAAGAAGTTACCATTCAGAAAGTTCTTTATGAAAATCAGTCCCACTGCTTATAGATGTATTATTTCTGCTAGCCATCTTGAGCATCATTTGGTAGAGAGGTGGAATGCAAATTTAGTAAGCAAATAATATCTCAAGCCAGGAATGAGTAGCACTCCTCTTTTATGCAATTTGTTTTTATATTAATGGGAAACAGCGTCTCCTGGTGGGATTACTGGGGTGGGTGTGTTTGTGTGTCACATGCTTTCATCAGAATCTGGTGCCTGGACTCCTCAGCCAGCTGGGAGTCTGTCTTGAGGCTCCTTGAGGGGGTAGGAGTGATATTTGGGTCAAACACCAGAGTCATGTACCCCAAGTTACTGCCGATCAGAAGGTCGGCGGTTCGAATCCCTGTGACGGGGTGAGCTCCCATTGCTCGGTCCCTGCTCCTGCCAATCTAGCAGTTCGAAAGCACGTCAAAGTGCAAGTAGATAAATAGGTACTGCTCCAGCGGGAAGGTAAACGCCATTTCCATGCACTGCTCTGGATCGCCAGAAGTGATGCTGGCCACATGACCTGGAAGCTGTCTGCGGACAAACGCTGGCTCCCTCGGCCAGTAAAGCAAGATGAGTGCCACAACCCTAGAGTCATCTGCGACTGGACCTAACGGTCATGGGTCCCTTTACCTCTACCTTTACCTCACACACACATATCTCTGCACATGTAATAAAAACTACAAAGTGTTCTAATACTGGGGTGTGTTGGGATAGCTAAATTGGTGGAGCATGAGACCTAATCTCAGGATCATGGGTTTAAGCCCCATGTTGGGCAAAAGATTCCTGTTTTGCAGGGTGTTGGACTAGATGATCCTCATGGTCCCTTCTAACTCTACAATTCTATAAGGATTCAAAGTCAGATTTGCATATTAGTTGTTTTTTAAGTGCATGTTAAATGGCATCAGATGTAAGATATGACATTGAGTATGTTTTCACATTGAGGAACTCTTACCTTCAGTGTTTAGCAACAATTATTTTGTGCTAATAATGAGAAAGTTCCTAGTAACTATCACTTCATTTCTCTAGATAACCTGTTATTAATATATTTTGTTGTTTAGTCGTTTAGTATATATAGAAACTCCTATATCTGTATAATCAATTAAATCCTTGCAACATCACTATCTAGTTTCTCAAAAATGAAGAAAACTCTTTCAGCATATTATTACTGAAGCAGAAAAGAAAATGAAACAACACAACAACACAAAAAATCCCTACAAAATTTAATCTAGTTATAGGGTGTGCTCAAAGTCTATGTATTTAAGGGCTTTGGGTGGATTTGACTGGAGTTTTAGTCATAGGGTTCCCCAGTAATCAAAATATTTTCCAAAGTTGAGCAAACGGTGACATCAGAGTGGTCGATGATACATATTCTTTGCAATCCAAAACATGATCCATAAATATCACTATATTATAAAGCTGTCTAGCATTTTATCCTTGCCAGTTCACAAGTATAGAGTTGTGTTCCTTTAGCTGTACCTCATTAGAGGATATATGGCAAATTCCTGTGATGACAGTTGTGGCCTTCTGTTCATATGGAGGCCTCTATGATTTGAGGATGCATCCTTTGTCGTCGTCCCCTCCACCACACTGCGAGGGAGGAGATGGTTGGAGCAGCTGGTTGATGGAGACTGTTTTCTTATTTCTGACAGCTGCCTGGCTCAGTTCTAGTTGTCAAAACAGTACAGCTAGGGATAGTAATGATGAAGGGATAAGGTGGTGATCTGTTGATCAGGAGGCTATAGCAGCACTTTGAAGTAGTTTGAGACATGCTGCATGGGTGATAGATGGTAAATGGAATCATTAGAGGTCCTAATAAAGAAATATCCTGGAGATCATGGATGAGACTGAAGAAAAGGAGCAGTCGCTAAGTGATGATTGTTATAAAAGTGTTGGTTCATCAGATATTTCAAGATATAGAGCAACAGTCCTCAAACTGTATCATACTTTGACTCCCTCTTCTCTTCTCTTCGTTCTTCTCAGTGGCAGCTGGTGTGGTGATGCAGAACCATTAAACCACCCTCCTGACACCAGCACCACTGCAGCTTGCCTGGACAGGGCTGAGGTGGGGCAGCAGTGACATTAAGGCTGCATATATCACTATTGGGAATGATGGAGAGGTTTTGCCAGTGTGTCTGCACAACTGCAGTCTCACCCCCCCCTGCCATCCAGGTAAGCTGTAGCAACACTAGGGTCAAGAGGGCAATCCACCTCCTCCTTCTTTCCCTCTGTGAAGAAAGTTATACTTTCTTCACAGCTGTTTTGCTACCCAATATAAAGTCAACAACCCAGTCTTGTCCACGTGCCTGTATTTTTGCTAGTTGGTGTGTAATTCATGTGTGTAGTTGCCATGAGATATGCAACAGAGATACAAGATTTGTGTGCAATGCAGAGTTGTAAGTACTTTGAAACTGTGTGAGATGACATACTGAAAAAGCCAAGACCTTTCACAGTGCTGTGAAAAACTAGTTTACTTACACAGAAAGGTTGGGGCGACATCTTGGAAGTTAATGAGATCCCACTGGAATAATACATAACAGCACTGCTGGGTATTATGGAGGGAAAATCTAGTCTGGTATGCCATCTAATTGCTCCAGAGAAGGTTGCAATTTTCTCTTTCATTTACAAAGGGTTGTGAAAATTGATCAATGACATTTATTTTCAAAGTCTCCTATATAAGAACAATTCAGGGTCCACAAGAAGGCTAAGCTTTACAGTGAATGTCTTTCCTTATATGCAGTTGAATGAAGAAATCCCTTTTCAAAATATTGTGCCTTTAAGGACTGGCTTGAAGGTGCACATTGCTAAGAGGCAATTTGTATGTGAACTTCACAAAGAGAATATTCCAAAGAGACTGAGGAACTGAGGAAAGCCTCAGAGAAACTTGAGGGGCAATAAGCATTCTTTTCTCATAGTGGCCAACCAGATGCCTGTGGAGGGTAAGCCATCATGACTTGCCCTCCATAAATTTGTCTAATCCACTTTTGAAGCCATCCATGCAATGGATGCAGTGGAACTACAAAGGCTTTTTAAAGAAGACGTATAAAACATGTAGATGTTTGCAAAGCAAAGCAAGAGATAATCTTTTGAAACCAATAGGCCTATGTTGTTGGTCCAGAATTGTATCCAACTTTCCTGCTATGTGCAGGCTAGAAGATGTATATTGCTGGAAATGCAATATAATGAGACTTACTATTTTACATTAAGGAATTCAGAAAACTCCAAACCATGGTACAGAAAGACAACCGTCCAATTTGAACAACACAGACAATGGTGAATAGCATAAAAGCAGCTGGACCTGTTTGTATTTTTACCAAGGGGAACTCTGCAGGTCCAGACCTATTGTCCACTGTAAACCAGGTGCAATTAAGTTACAGGTATATTCCTTTTTTAACCATCCCAAAGCAATAACTGAAGCTATTCTGAAATATTGCAATATTCATGCCCTCAGAAGAGGTACTTGCAATTTTCATGCAATTGTACCCCCCAAATAAGCAAGTTGTTTCCTTTAAAAAAGAATGCACACACACAAACGATGTAAAGATGCCCATTTGCCTGTAATTTAGCTAGCTGTATTCACCACAGTGGGTTACTATGTCTGCAAATTTAATCCATGTCTGTCACAAGGAAGAAAAAAGTTATAACTGTTTTTTTATTTCCCAATAATGATTGGGGGCGGGGGCGGTGTGTGTGGAAACGAAGCTGATAGATGGATTCCTGGCTGAATGAGGCAGCCTATGAAGTGCCTTGGACTGATATGATCTGTTTTCTTTGAGTGTTGGATTAGGGTCTGAACCAAATATTGTGGTCAGTGCACACCCTTAGTTATTATGTATTTGAACGATGCTGCATGAATGCTTTTCTTAGTAGTAGTTGGTTACAGTGGTACCTCGGGTTAAGAACTTAATTCGTTCCGGAGGTCCGTTCTTAACCTGAAACTGTTCTTAACCTGAGGTACCACTTTAGCTAATGGGGCCTCCCGCCACCGCCGCGCGGTGTTCTCATCCTGAAGCAAAGTTCTTAACCTGAGGTACTATTTCTGGGTTAGCAGAGTCTGTAACCTGAAGCGTCTGTAACCTGAAACGCCTGTAACCCGAGGTACCACTGTATATTGTCCTACTGATCTGTACTATGTACCGGTACTTATTTTACTTAATTCTACTACCTAAATGGCAGTATACTTCCACGAACCTTGTTTGTCTGCATGCCTATATTTTTGGTAATGTGTGTAATCACTGCGGTATATCATTTGTTCTGTCTTCTACGTAATCATGGAATAGATACTAAATTATCTTTTTTCAGCACTCTTCTCAACAAGCTTGTGTGAAATATACAGGCACCCTTAAGTTTATTCTCACACACACACACCTTCCTCTTCCTCTGTATTTGTGTCCCTCCCCTTTTAACTGATTATTGTCTGACAAGACTGTAAAATTTCAGTTCTCCTGATTCTACCTGCCTGAAATGGCTTGTTGCTCCATGAGAATCATGCCTGATTTCACTTAAACTTTTATTACCTTTTATGTAATAAAACCTTCTAATGAAAAACAACAACAATCCTTGACCATCTCCAGATCAGGAAGTCTTTATTTCTTGGCTTGGTATCAAATAAAACCCCACAAAATCCCACTTCGTAATGGGCAAGGATAATATCACTAATTTACATTCCAACCCAAACAAAATGTATCTTCTCTGTAGAGAGGCCTGAAATGGATAGTTACAGAATATGAATTTCTCCAAGACACAAGTCGTGCTTGATCCATAATGGCATTTTAATTTTTGCATTGCTCTTAAAATTCTCTAAAAGCCATGTGTGGATAGCGCAGAGCTCTCTATAACAACCTGGCAACACTTCCTGGAACTTCCAAGTATGTGATGCAACCACCACCACCTAAAAACACAACAACCCTTTCTCCAAACTTTGCACTCGTCTCACCCTCTTTGAAGGCATCTGCTGCTGCCCTCCCTGCACACACATCTCAAAAAGTTCGAAAAAAGACATTGGAAGTTTCAGCAAAGCACACTAATTTATTGACTCTAGCCTAAAAAAGTTCATGATGCTGTGTGTGTGTATTTGTGGTGTACAACATCATTAAAACAATGTTACATTGGGGCCCAGAACTTTGTTCAGAAGCTACCTCTCATACTTCTTTCCTTTCTTTTCCTTTCACTTTCTTCTATCAGGTTTAGCAGGTTACATAAATTAGTTGGGTTACATGAAGAAGAACAAAAATAACTTGCAGGATGTTTGTCAGGTCCCTGGAAATTCTCTGGGTGGACATTTACAGTCGGTTCTAGACAGAAATATAAAAGGTCAAAGGGGCAGAAAAGTTGCATGAACAGGTGTCATTTTGAATATTTCAAAAAGCAACAGGGCACAAAATGAAGGCTAGAAAGGTTTACACGAGGCATGTAATCATGCCTCAGAAGATTGTGGTAATCTTAATACGGTGCAGCAAGTTGCAGAATTTGCAAACCAAACTTTTAAACTACTAGAACTACTGCAGGCTGCATCCATCCAAAGTTATAAAAATACATTGATTTCATTGAAAGGGTTGAATCTTTCTCACTGAAAACTCTAGTACTTAAAAGGTACCCTTAGGTTTTTTAGCAAAGGATTGTTGTTGTTTTTTTAAAAAAAATGTCATTGGTAATTCTCAGGGCACTTGCATATGTCACTTCCAGCAGCAAACTAGTAATGTGTGTTTAAAACATAGAAATCACAGTGAGATTAACATAATCCACAGTTAGACTATGCACTGTGTTGATAAGCCCCAAATTACAAAGGGAATGCTACCAAGCTTCTAAAGGCAGCTAAAGTCACTGCTTGAAGCAACAGCAAAACTTTTTCTTTTTTTTTTGTATCCTGTATTGTTCGTTGGTGTTGAGTTGATCATATTAATTGCAAATGAAACAAGAAATGTATCTTTCATACAAGCATTGCCTTTACAATAGTCTACACCAGTTATGAAAGCACAGACAATGGATGCAAGAAGATGGCTAATGTAACCATTTGTCTCCTATTTTGCCTTTTAAGGCTAGATCAATTTAATAAATAACTTTAGCATCATTTTCGTGCAAGGCACATCTGTAAGGTAATATTTCTGTTTCTGAATAGAACACTCAGCAAAAGGAAGAAAATAACATCTGTAGGATCTGAAGTTCTCTTTCACAGCTGTGAGCTATTCTGATCTCTCCCATTTGCAGAAGATAAAACACAGAAGGTGAATTGCTAAGGAAGCGGTGATGAATTTTAAGCACACACATGGGAGCCAGACAGGCTAGTCCACAAGTTGATTAAGCAGAAACACTTACATTTTCCCCAATTCTGCTTCAACTTCAAAAAACCAAATTGACTATAAGCCAAATAATCTTACTTAACTGGGTTTCAGGAAGAGTGGAAGGAGACAGTGGCTCAGTTTGCATGTCCAAGTAAGTGGTTTATGGTTTACCATGAGCACAGAGATTGCTCTCACTTTGCTCTTCTCTGGTGACCTTCTAGGGCTTGCTGATCAGAAGGCCGGCGGTTCGAATCCCTGCAACGGGGTGAGCTCCCGTTGATCGGTCCCAGCTCCTGCCCACCTAGCAGTTCGAAAGCACGTCAAAGTGCAAGTAGATAAATAGCCTAGGTACCGCTCCGGCGGGAAGGTAAACGGCATTTCCGTGTGCTGCTCTGGTTCGCGAGAAGCGGCTTTGTCATGCTGGCCACATGACCTGGAAGCTGTACGCCAGCTCTCGGCCAATAAAGCAAGATGAGTGCCGCAACCCCAGAGTCAGACACGACTGGACCTAATGGTCAGGGGTCCCTTTACCTTTACCTTAGCCAGCGGGAGCAATACCTTATGATCCCTAGCATAGCATTACATAAAACTGGAGGTTGCAGTTTGTTTTGTTCAACAAAACATGATTGGAGGAAAACAAACTATGATTCCCAGTTTCAATACAACACTAAGACACAGTTTGTTGCTTCTGCTAGCTAGAGGGGTGGAATGAAGCAGGAGCCTTTTGCAAGTTCACAGTAAACCATTAACCATGGTTTACCATGGGGTGGTCAATCCACAGGATATATGTAGCCAAACATGAGAGGCGGAGTGTGTGATCTACGCGCGCGCGCGCGCGCGCGCACACACACACACACACACACACACTTGTTGCTTACTTATTGCTAGAATTCACTCAAAGAATGAAGAAGTATCTATTTTTCTCAGGTGTTTTGAACCGAATGCATTAAAGTGGTTGCTGCTGATCTTAAAATTGTTATTAAAGCTGGTTGCAATGCTAATAATACGTCCACTGCCTTTAGATGCCTTGTGTCAGTTGCCAACATGATGGGATTTCTAAATAAATAATATACAGGCGTCCCGCCCCCCCCACTTATGAGGGGGTTACGGTTTGGGGCCCCATGTGCATAAGTGAAATTGTGTGAAGTTGGGAGGATCCCACTTTAATAGGGAGTGGGTGTGGGGAGGTGGGGATAGAGACTGACACATCCTGGAAATCGCTCAGGCTGCTGCCTGGCCTGGCCTGAGCCTGCCTGCCTACCTGAGGGGACCTAGTGTGTGCAGCAGTGGTAGCTGGCCATGGATGGTCAGGGCCAAGAAGGACACCCAGCAGAACTGATGCCAGGATAGGAGTGTGGATTCTTGTCAGAGCGTTGGAGATCAGGGAAAAGGTGTCTCCCACCCTGTGCCACTGGTCAATTGAAGGCCTCTTTCCCTCGCTTGGGTAGCAGCACCCAGCAAGGGAAGGCCAATCTATCTATTTTACTGCAACCCATGTAAACACGGTCATGCATGAGTTGGATGTGCATAAGTGGTGTGTGTGTGCCTGTTTGTTTTATAAGATGTGACTGAGCTAACTGGCAAAAGTCTCAATTTACCTGCCTCCTACTGAACAGTGACTTCTTTTTTTTTAAAGAACTAGGAAGTATTGGACTAACTGTCTAATCGTATGTTTGTCTATTCAGAAGCAAGTCTCACTGTGTTCAATGCAGCTTGCTCCCGGGAAAGTCCACATATAAGATTAAAATGCGGACTAAAATGTGGTCCCAAGCAATACACCATATCATAGAAATAGTTGTTCGCTTCATCCAAAATTTCAAAATGAAATGGAGCACCTATGTTCAAGGAAATATTCACATATGCTTGACAGAAGACAAGAGGCCAAGAACATATGGATCTTCCCTACTTATTTGTGGATGGACTAAATGTAGGTTTTCCAACAAGGTAGAGAACAGTGGACTTTGATCTTTTTCTCTGTTGCGTTGCCAGAAAGGAGGGGAGTGAATCAGATGATTCTATAGCTCAACTCTTCTTACTGTTATAATTTGGGCCTTCTGATTGCTTATTTTTAAAGGTCATGTGAAAGGGTATGGTGCTATGGGCAGGACTTTCAGATATTTGTGGCCAACTGAGAGACAGTGTTGAAGGAGGACATGTAGAACAACTTAAGTTTGAGTTCAAGTGCATAAACTTTGAATGTGGCACTGAGATTAGAAACGAACAATGAATGATACGTTTTGTTTCTGTATTTCACAGGTATAAATGTCTTTCCTAATGAAGAAAGCAGAAAAAGTAGGAGATAGAGTCTGAATATTATTAAACATAGATTCATCTGACTGATTCATTTAAAGACTGATTCATCTGTTTTTGTGAAGATGTTGCTAAAGTGAAACCATGTGGGTTGCTTGAATTATGTGGATCTTTTTTCCACACCAGAGTTGCTGGCTTCCAGGCAGGCATGATGCTGAAGTAGGAAGGAATCACTTTTCTTTTGCAGGCATCATTGGAGTCGCAAGAGATCTACCACATTCTACTCTATTAAATGAGGTATTGGCCTAACAAGTGAGAAGTTCCAAAGTATTGTGCACTCTGTACAAACTCAGGTTCTTCTAAGGTTTCCCTTTTTATGGTAGCCTTCTATGCCTACCTCCCAAGAAATTTCTCCCTAAAGATGGGGTGTGTAAGGATAGCTGCCGGGATGGAAAATTACCATACCTGCCCAAAATGTGCCTGCGGAAGCAATATATATGGATGGAAGGGTTTCTTTGAGTTCCTGTCCACCCCGTCCACACCCACCCACTCACCTTTCAGAATTCCTCCCCCCCCCTTCCAATTTTAAGGGAGCGGCTTATATTTGGGTATTCTCGCTCCCCCCCTTTAATTTTAAAGATGCTGCTTATATTTGGGTGTGGCTTGTATTCAGGCCAATACAGTACTCTCAGCTTTCACACTGTTCCTTCTGCTCTGGGTTAGCCTAGTGTCACCATCAGAGCATAAATATTTCACATGTCATTTTAGAAGAGCAAGTAACACTTCCTATTTTTATTCTGAGCTTGTCATCTAAGGAGCAGTGCATATTATATATTTTTTGTTTTCTTTGTTGTAATAGTTTGCATACAAATGCCTGCAATCATGCAGAGATAGATATGGACCAGTGGTATATGGGTAATATTTTTACTGCAAAAAGGACAGAAACACAATGAACCCATGTGCTTCTGGGTTATAAGTGTTACAGTCTCCATGACTTTGCATACACAAGAGTGGTATGTGTATAAGGAACCCTCCCCTCCACAAAAGATAGCCATATGAACTAGTGCTACTTCTTCCAATTAAGATTCATTGTGGTATTCTTTATTTAACCCCATTTGTAACTCAATGAAATCATTCTTTCGTGTCTCCAAGGGTCATACTGCTAAAGTGAGTGGAACTATTCTACATCTGTATTGGGCCATTAAACTGTCTCAATCCTTTCCCCATTTCAATAAGCACTAATAGCTCCCCTCACCTGTTGTTTGGGATGTAATTTTGTATGAGTTGTCTTGCAATCCTTCTGTGTAGGAATTTCCATTGACTGTAAGAAGATCTGTTGGTGATAGCAAAGTTGATTGACTTCAAAGTATCTCACTGCTGTTGCCAAACTGGGCCAAGACTTTGCTCATGACTGCAACAGATGTTTCTGCTTTTTTTTTTTAAAGAAGAAATCCGAATGGGAACCTTATGGAGCAATTTTCTGTACTCTAGTCCAGAAACAAATGCCAGCATAGCTGTGATTTTGAAACTCTCAGCCTAACCCACAGTAACAAAAATTGGTCAGCATCAAAGAGCTCTGGACCAATATGAAGAGAAAAAACCCTTTTTAAAAGATGAAAGTATTAATTTGCCACCCTACCAGCTTCTTGGCAGATAACCAGCAAACTCCTATTTAGTTTCAGATCCCTTAAATTGGCAGGTAGGTTTTTTTGGAGGTGGAGGAAGCTGAAAGAGCTTAGAGTTCAGCAGAAAATTTTACAAATGCATTTCTTTTGCCATTTCAATTGACAGAGGCAGCTGGGTATGATAATTGGGAGCACACAAAATGGCTCCATCTTTATGGACGATCTGATGGCATGCCCTGTCCAAGAACTATTGAACTGTTGACATATTTTCACAAGTCATCATGTTCTGCATCATGTTGTGCATGCCAGTTGCTGGGAATTGCAGGTAGGCAGAATGCTGTTGCGCTCATGTCCAGCTTGGAGACTTAAAACAGGCATCTGGCTAGCCCGAGAACAGAATGCTGGACCATAAAAATGTTAACATTTTTGAAAATAGCAGCAGCAACACCACCACCACCACCACCAGCAGCAGCAGCAGCAGGTAGAATTGTTCCTTCAAAGGGATACAACTGGATGGGCTATGGAATGCATACCCAGACCATCCATTTCCTGTAATGACCTGGTTCTGTAGTTGTGCATGTGCACCACACATGGGGGAATGGACTCTGATGCTATTCTAGCCGAGTTCTTCTTTGGTTTTCATGTTCCTTTTGCTGAACCTGAAAGCTGTTGTTTTTCATAAGATTTGTGTGCTGTCTGCATTATCAAGCCAATATAATTTTTTTTGTCATTGTGCAGGTGTTGGTCCTAACTCATTTTAATAGTTTCATATTTTTTTCAGTTGTATTTTGTTAACACATGATGATTGGGGGGTGTGTGTGTGGAACCTATTAGATGTTCATTAATTTATCTATCCCCATGTTTAGCTGCTCAATTCCCAGATCCTTCCCATAAGCCAAATCTACACACACACACCCTCTCATACACACACTATCTAATACACACACAACTATCATACACACACAACTAATGGCTTCATTATGAGGCTTAACAAAGAGCACCACCTCCTAAGTCAGTTTAACAGCGGCATGGAGCATCCTGACAGCTCCTTTATGTATAATAAAACGAGACAGATTTACAAAGTGGCCCAAAACACCTGTGGTTCTACACACTCACAGTCTGGCAATGATATATAATGTACCTTCTAAACACAACATATATGAAGGTGATTTTTCTATGAACCACTTAGTACAATGATCTCATTACCTAGAATATTCCTACTCCTATTTAGCAAGCATTAGTTCACAAATATTCTATTGTCCTCACTCTCACAACAGCCTTGCAAGGTAGGCTAGTACTTTTCCTATGACACACCAAGGCAGAGAATAGTGATGTGGATAAAGTCCCACAATGATTAATGGTAGAAATGGATATTGAACCTTTAGCTTCCCAAATCTCTGTCTAGTGGGCCATGCTAGCTGTTTGGATTTGAAATCCCGCTTTATCACTACCCGAAGGAATCTCAAAGCGGCTAACATTCTCCTTTCCCTTCCTCCCCCACAACAAACACTCTGTGAGGTGAGTGGGGCTGAGAGACTTCAAAGAAGTGTGACTAGCCCAAGGTCACCCAGCAGCTGCATGTGGAGGAGCGGAGATGTGAACCTGGTTCCCCAGATTACGAGTCTATAATGTATGTCTGCATAGAAATGCATTTGATTGCATTCCTGATCATATTTGTACTTAAGTCTTCTTTTGTGTCTGAGCTGGCAAAGTCTGAGGGAAGTCTGAGTTGGTGGGATTTCGTCAGCCATCTTCACAATGAGTTAAGATTCAAAGTCAAGATGTTGCTCATTTTGCTTGATAAAGGCACTTTTCCGCAACTTTTTTTTTTTAAACCCATAAGTAACATGAAATTTTATACTTTGTTAGATGACTGAATTGCCAGCTATTTTGACAACTGCCAAAATGAATATGATATTTTGAAAGCTGGCCAGGGAAAACAACAACAAAAACTGACTCTAATGGAGATACTACCCCCCTCCCCTTAACCTTTGTTCTTAAATGTGTTTAACATAGGAAAAGCAGACACTATCTGAGATTCAGCATCCATTGCTAGTCTGCCTGTGTGAACTTAACCTGATTTCATGGGAGGAACAGTGAGTGAAGTATTGTAGCTTATGGCTGTCAGCAGTGAAAAATAGTTGGGAATGGGACAAACAGCTTCTTAGCTGTGATTGTTTCCGGCTAAAACACTTCTAACAGCTGTTTGCTTTGGCCATGAGTTGGATTTCATTTCCCCCCCCTCCTTCAAAATGATTTTTTAGACGTTGTGGGCTGGTTATTTATGTAATCAGGAAGAGGTCTGTGATTTCCAGTGTTGTGGACTCACTGCTGTTTAGACAGTTGGGATCCGAGGATGTTCCGTCTTCTGGTCTCTCTCTCTCTCTCGGTTTCTTTCCGCTAATGCACGGCAATGCAATGGTGTAGGGAGATGAAACAGCAAATTTATGAGTGCTTTAATCCCAGACAGGCGGCTTTGCAGCAGTTACCTTGAAGAAAAGTTCACGCCTCAAAGGAGTGTTTAGTCTTACACAGTCACTGACTTAACTAAATGCTGTTTGTGCGGGAGAGCAAGAGCAGAGATGAACGAAAAGATTTGCCTCTTTTTGAAAAAGCCGTCACATTGTTTTTAAAACTTTCAAAAGATGACTGCAACTTTTGTTTAAAGCATTTGTTCTGGAACTCACTGAAGCTAAAATCTACCCGGCTGAGGTCAGAAGCAATTTTCTTTTTGGCAGAAAGCGGAGACGTTTATAAAAGCCATGCCTGTACTTGGTGTTGCCTCAAAGCTTAGACAGCCACCTATAGGGTCAAAGCCTGTTCATACTGCCCGTCCGATACCAAATTATGGCACAAGCAGGTCACAGCAATATTCATCAAAGTCTCTGGAGCTTCCTAGGGCAGAGAGCTCAATGCTTTCTTGTCAGTTTACATTAAAGTCAGCCTGTGATTTTGGAGAAGTAAAAGCACTCCAAGGAAAAAACAAGGAGACAGAGGATAGCAAGGTTAGTTCTGAATTTTACCTGCAGATCTGAACTTTTGGGGGGGAGTGACCTACTTATGCAATGCTTGTCTAATAGTGTGGTGGGTATGATAATTGTATACAGTGAGCTAATTTTGGGAGTGAGTGATTTTAATTTTTATTCTGCGTATTATTTGCACTCCAGATCTTATCATCCTGTGCAGAGGCTCAGAGAAGCAGAGTTGTGAAATGGTGATGGTTAAGGAAATATTGATGTTTGGCGGGTGTGCATGTACTGTATTTTAAGAAACACACTGTTCCCACGCTCATCCTGACTCCCAAAAGGAAGTTGCTTGCTAACTCAATAACAACAAACACTCTTGGTAGTTTGGGTTTTGTTTTGTTTTGTTTCCCAACCCTTATTGCTTTACGTAACTGAATATATATATATATATATATATATATATATATATATATATATATATACACACACACACACAGCATAAAAAATTGCCTGTGTGTCAAAAGCTTTCTATTTTGGCTACCTCTGTTTCTGATAGTTCCAGAGTGCTGTGATTTATGGTGACGAATCTAAGATTTCTCTCCAGCATAATGTAGTTTGGAGGACTGAAACAATTTTTGTTTGTTCAGTGAGAATCATTGCTATTTTTTTCTGAGACTTGTTATCTTAGAATAGTAGTACCAGCAGAATTCCATTTGCTTTATCTAATGTGTCTTGCTGCACATTCTTAATTTAATAGTACAGGCTTATTTTTCTTTTGGAGTACAGGCATAAGGCACATTCTACCAGGACATTATCATGGGAAAGCCCCATTAAAACAAAATCGGGGGTGGGGGGGCAGCAAAGAGCTCATGGCTTAGGTCCTGTTTGTCTCCACAAGGTATAAACCAGAAAACATCTTGGGAAAACGTGCTCATACAAATTATACACAATTCTATGGCAGAATGTCAGTGTTTTGAAATGAAACTTGTGATATAAAACCAGGCAGATGTTGATCACAGTATTCATACTTGCCTACTGTTAACTAGGAGATGAAGTGATGACTTGGGTAGCAGCCACTTTGCCGCAAACTCTCTTTGGAACTTGGTGTGTGTTACTTGCCTGTGTTGAAATGTGGTGTACCAGGTTTTGCCACATTCACAAATGTGCAGTAAAGTTAAGAGAATGCTTTTTTTCGAAGTTTCCCAGTGCTCCTTATTGATTTCAGCTTTTTTCCTGGCCAGAAACAACCACCTTTTTTCTTCTCCACCAAAGGTTTTAGTTGAGTATCACTATCACTAAACCTTTGCATGCAGTATAGAACATATGCTGCATTTTAGTTGTAATGGAGTCCTGCATATTTCTTTGCTCTTGATACGTTTGAAGGAGTGTAAAAAAATGTCTTCTTTAATATTATTCCTTCCCAAGTTACCATGGGGAAACTCTTTTCATTCTGAACATTATTATTTGGCAAGATGGAGAGAGCATTGAACTGAAAAGGTATCTTCCTGAGTCTTTTATTTAAACTGAATACAAGTTTGACTTTTTTTATTGCTGCTACATGAAATATTTTCTGATTTCCATAAGAAAAGCTGCTGATAGAAATGGTGAAAGACATAAACAATCCAGAGACCTGTAAGCATACTTATGTCACATGTATCTTAATGGGATGTGCTTTTTCTATATCTGGATTGTGTCCTTAGGCTTTACCTTGTACTGGGGCTGGAGACATTGGGAGCGTCTTGTTTCTTTGCACAGCATTTTATTGCTGGAACTCGTGACTGGGCTACAATGCTCCCTAAGGGGGACATTGATCTAATACATGTTTTATAGAGTCCACAATGCATTGCTGTTCTACATTGTGAATGTATTTCAATGAAACACACCGTATGCCATTGAAATTATGCTTCTGTGCTTGGTTGATTGTGCCCTTTAACACCTCTTAAATCAATGGCCCCTTTGACAAGCAGCTTCATAGACCCAGATCATGAATCATTGATGTTGCCTTGCATAGACAAGCAGTGGGCTGGATGAAAAGGTGCCTTTCCGTTCATGGAAGGAGACCTTCCATTCACAGAAGGGTATCTTCTTTGACTTGGACCCAGTGGAGCTTCAGTGAATGGAAGTTAGTGGAGTGCTTGCCAACCCTCACAGCAGATCTTCAACAGGCTGCAAGTGAAACCTAACAAGACCCAGTTCCATGAGTGTAAATTTGCTTATTAACTCTGAATTGAACTCAGTGGCTTCTGCTGTAAGCTATAGTAGAAGGAAGTGTCCATGCACCTTAAGGGATCTCTCCACCATTTCCACAGGCAGGGTGGTTTGCCATATTAGCTGCAGGCTTGGCCTGAGGTTCAGTTTACTCCTGCACTTATAGGCATTTTCCTCTTCAGGTAATCATATAGTTCATTGTATTTAAGTTTACTAAAGTGGCCTTTAGTTCAACCCAACCTTCTGTGTCTGACTCATTATTTGGTCATTGGGTCATACTCAAGAGGTGCAGTGGCAGGAGGGTGTGGGGAGCCACACTTTCCATGAGGGCTTTTCAAACAGCCCTACCCTGCCTGTGCCAAGATGTGCACACAGTCAAACTGAGCAGGATTGCACCTTCCCCCTCACCAGGTGGTGAGCAGAGAGTGCAATCCTGCTGGCTGCAGGAGTCTGCTTTGCCCGCATGTTTCCCACACGTAATGCGATGGGAAAGCAGCATGCAGATGGAAGGCTCCGCTCACCAGTGATGGCTATGCATACTTACAATAAGCAACTGATAAATAATTTGTCCTCAGATGAAAACGTGCAGCAACTATCATTGCCAGATGACCTTACATATTTTTGTGCTGAGGAGATCTAGAATTGCAGGCCAATAAGGGTTACAAATCAATAAAGTAGCCCTTTGAAGATAATTTGTGACACTAAGCGTATTTACTTGATGTACCGGTATGTCCTGTTGAAATTTGTGGGACTTCTATGTAAAAAGGTTAATCTATGTTGTGCTGTTGAATTGCAATTTGCATCTGAAATATCCGCCTCTGCTGTGATTGAATAATCTCTCTGTTTTTGCAATTGGGGGGACGGGACTGGATTTATTACTTTTGTTGCACTCAGTAGCTTTCCTGGCTATGGCTCCCATGAAGCATTTGTGCATACTTCAAACAAATATATTTACTCCCAGTGCAACACCAGCTGTAACACATGCTATTCCTTAAACATATACCTGTATTGATTTTATTCCACGGCAGCTCTAGTTTGGTGAGGTGTTGAGTCTTGAATTTTCTGCTAGATATCCCTTCCCATACATGCAGAGAAGATTTTCCAGAATACTCTTAAAAGTGCTGTTATTAAACCAGTTTAAGTCTGCAGTGCAGATAGACAAAACTTGCCCATAGACAAAACTTCTGTTGCTTCTTTTTGCTTTATCCTTGTTAGTAAGAAAAAAGTATGGCTAACTAAGGCTACATTTAGATGTATGGTTTATTGTCTTGGTTTTACTGGCTATGATGCTAGTTCTTCTGTCCTGATTTCTAAAGTTCATTTGACACTGCAGTACCTTGTTGTGTTCTGGAACTGTAGCTTTATGATTAATTTACAACATGTGGCACTAAATTTTAAATGACTAGAAAAAATCGTTTTGCGGGTATACCACCCCAATTTTTGTCAATACAAAACTTCCATGCTTTTCCAAGTAAACAGCATGGCAAATGGATATTTTCAGGAAATAAGAGAGACATGAATGCTAAATTTCACCTAGATTCCACTAGATTCCCAGAAGTAGCTTTTATATCATGTAAATGATCACATAATATATGTAATTAAGCAGGTATGTTGTGAAGATGGAATAAAGTGCCATCTGAATGCAGCATAATTTTCCATGCAGCTAGTATGAGATTTTGGGAGATGCTGTCTTTAACATTCCACTCATTAAATTCTGCTTAAGTCAACCAAAATGCTTGCCCTGAATTTCAGAACCACTGTCCTTTTACTGTGGTTTCACTTTGGATGCATGAAACTACAGTTAAATTGTTTGGTAGTTATTTAATACCGGTCTTCTGCTGATCAAGTGCAACCTTAGTAGTAGATGGGACACATACAGAAATTACTTCAGCAATAAATCAGTGGTAAACTTTTAGTGTGGATGTCGAGTTGTCATTAGGGTTAATGCTCCTCCAAGTTATCCTATGCAGATGTGGACTCAGCGCTATTGCTCCCCAATGCTCCAGTCATTTTGTAGGTGAATTTCTTGGGAATTAGCAAATGCATTAAACATATGACATTCCAAGTGTATAGTGCTATACCTTTAGGAATGTTTCCATTGACACAGATCAGATAAAAGGCCTTTCACTCAAAGTGTAATGAATACCTTCTCAGAATTTCCGAATGCAAGAAAAATCTGCTTGTGTTTGGGCAATTATGGAATATAATTGGATATGTGGGAACTCCTATTTTTGAGGGGGAAATGATGACTCTATCTGTTAAAGATAATGGAAAGTATGAATTAATCATCTGGTTTACATTTATGCTTGGCTCCTGCTCCCAGGTTCCAGTTTGCTATTTAAATGCATTGGAAATGCAACTCTAGCAATTGCTAGAGTTGTTAACCTTTCTTGTCAGAAAGGTGTTATGATTAATGTGTAGGAAATCCTCGGTGCATTGCTTCTGTAGCTTGAAGTGCTCTGAATTCCAAAATAAATTTGAATTTTCTGCATCTCAATATAGTACATCATTTTGCCACCCAGCTGTTTTCCCCACAGTCTTTGTGTACTGTCCTCCTGAATTGTAGAGACGTTTAACACCCCAGTTGGCTTCCAGACCTCAATATATTGCCATCTGGCTTAGAATACAGCTGCAGGGATCAGTTCATGGCTACCCAGAAGCTCCTCCTCCTTAGATCTGCTGTGCTTGCAGTATTTTTAAGCTCCCAATTAATATGCAAGGTAGGACTGTCTACCTATCATCTATCTATATCTCTATCTCTATCTATCATCTATCTATCTATCTATCTATCTATCTATCTATCTATCTATCTATCTACCGGTATCTATCTATCTACCGGTATGTATCTATCGTCTATCTATTTATCTATTCTCTATCGTCTATCTATTTATCAATCATCTATCAGCATACAAGTAGTATGTCCCTTCTGCTGCTATTTGGGCACACCATTTTGAAACTTGAGCAAACTTATTTTTAAGGAAATGTAATTATATATATATTTTCTCATAGCCAGCTATTGACTAACAGAGAGATTATCCACATCTCCTGAAGTGCTACCCAGCTCCTTACCACATCCTCGGGTTCCCCAGAGGTACCTGTTTTGTGAGGGGGGGGCACACAAGTCTAACCATCCCTTTCAACCTCTTTCCCCAACTTATCACTTTCCTTCTCTTCCAAACCACTTTTTGGTCAGAAGGAAGAAGGCACAAGTTACATGTGGACAAACTTTGTTCCATCATATCTGCACAGTCTGTATATAAAACCTCCTCTCTTCCATGGATCACTAAACAAAGATGAGTCTGCTTTCCTCTTCTTACAGCACTAACGTGCCATGCAGTTATAGTCCTTGCTGCGGGAGTATTGCTACTTCTGTTCATAACAGTTGGTTACTTTCTATGAATTTTAAGTTGCTGGGATGGTTTTTTTTTGTTCATTAGCCCCTCTCTCTTTTGCTTTTATTGGAATGAAAATTCACTGAAAGATTGCATAACACGTTGAAATTCTCAGTCAAGGAATTCACAATGTTTTGTCTGGTAAGTGCAAGCAGATAATCCCCTTGTGTGAAGTGTGCTGCTTTTTGGTGGCTCTTATGCAAGCACTGTATAAACCAAGTGTAGAGGTTTTGGAAAATAAGCAAGTCAAATCAAAGGGAAGCTAATCCTCAAGTGGTTAAGGCAGGATCATACAGTTTGTGGGTATAAATACTGAGGAGCTGCCAGCTAATAACCACGTCTGCAAGTCTGCATGTATAAAACATGAGAGAAGCTATAACAAAGTGCAATATTGATCGTGATGCCTAGGAGATGACTTGCATGCTGTTTCGCTTGTAAATTGCTTGTTCTAATCTAATGGTTGGGCATGGGTGATTTCAAAATACAGTCGTACCTTGGAAGTCGAATGGAATCTGTTCCAGAAGTCCATTTGACTTCCCAAACATTCAAAAACCAAATCACGGCTTCTGATTGGCTGCAGGAAGCTCCTGCAGCCAATCAGAAGCCCCGTAAGCCCCGTAGGATGTTCGGGTTCCAAGCAAATGTTCACTTCTTGGTTTGTGGCATTTGGGAGCCAAAACGTCCGAGTTCCAGAGCGTTCAGGATCCAAGGTACGACCGTATATGGTACTTGGTTGGAGCCCAGTAAAGATTAGGGATGAAGTTCCAATTGGAGCTCCAGAAGAGAATGAAGATAACGGCAAATACTTTCTGAGGCTGATGTTGACGAACATGTACAAGCATGTGATTGTGTTCTGAAGTGGAGTAAAGGAGTGACACAGGAAAATGGGTGTGAGAGCAATCCTCACAGCTGCTTCTGCAACTTGGTGCTACTGTGCTGCTGTCCATCTTCCCTGCTTCTGCTCAAAAGAATCTGTGTGGGACAGTGGCAGAAAAACACACTTGTGTGCTCTGCATTCCTATGCAACACCATGTGAAATAATGAGCTGGGGTTGCGTTTCGTAACCTGGCCTCTTAGTGCACATGCATAATTTATCACAGCTTAATTATGTGCACTAAATGGAAATGTTGTTACTTAATTTGCATGCGTGCACACACAATTATAACATTTCTCAAAACGTTACGGCAACCAGCCCCAAATTTTGGCATCTCAACACACATATATTCCCACTTCTGCTTGAGCTGATTTTTTTCCCTCGTTGGTCAGCAAAACTAGATCAGGGAATAAGGCTTCCTGATTTCCCCGCCACACAAAAAGAAATGTGTGGGCAGTTTTCCTGAACCTCCCTGACTACCTTTCTGCCCTGATCTTCTCAGATATTTCAGATAGCATGGCTTGGTTTCTCATTAGGAAGAGTCACTTTTCAACACTAGCTCAAAATCATTATTCAGCTGAAAATGTCCAATTAATACAGCTGCAGTTAATCTGGAAAAGGAGTTCAAGAAGAGGCAATGGAATCTCCTGAGCCCCAAATATTGTTCAGCAAAGCTGCATTCCACATTTCTAGCACCTGGCCCAGCATCTTGATGATGCTGTGCTGGACTCCCAAGGACTTGGCAGCCTCTGCTTCCTGTTGTGCATCAGAGTTTGATTTATAGGACATCTGTAAAACCACCACATATTAGTAATCAGGATGGTCATGCATAGAAAGCTTGACTTCCTATCAAGTGTTGCCGAATGCTTTCATCCAGCAGGAAAGGTCTGTATGGCTCATACATGATTTAGGGTGAGTAAGGCATAAATCAGCACACAGGACTTTTACTCACCACTAACAGCAACAATGGGATTTCCTGCCAAGGCATGCCAACCAGTAAACAGGATTTTCTTCTGTGAATATAGCTTGTCCATTTAAAATAATGTAAAAGAGACTCCAGTGGATCGTATCATTTATAAATAGTAATTGTTACCTTAAACAAAACAACAGTGTGACCATGTTGTAAGACTTAATAAGAGATGTGTAATTGAATTCAGAATCTGAGTGCAACACAGTGCAAACCACTGAGTGAGGATTTTGTCTTACCCATTATAATGAACAAAAATCTTCATCTTGATTGGAAAACCAGTCAGTAGTTACAAGCATTACTGGAGAATTATTGAAAGAGGAGCAAGAAGCTTCGCTGGAGTCATTTTGGGGTGCGTTTGCTTAGCTTTGCCCGGACTGTGATTAGTATTCAGGACTAGGAGTGGGGAAGAGTTAAATGAGTTAAACTAATAATTGTACATTCTGCACAGCTGCAGTGTCTCGTTTTATGTTTCAAGTTGTAGAAGAATCTCTCAGAGAAACAATGCTCAATCTGTAATTTGCTAGGCAAATTCATATTCCAAGCCAGGAAACTGAAAACTGCAAGCTTCAAAGCACCAATGCTTCTTGGTTGTGCAAGAAAGAGCTAAAGGAGCTGTATTTTCTCTGTGGGTGCCATAGCAATAGCATGACATTTCAGAGTTGTAAATAGCTTTACTTAGAAAGAGCTTGGTTAAGGAGGAAGAGGAATGGCTAGTCAGAACAGAATCCAGGAAACCGGGCTTTGCAACTGACCCTGAATATTTGTTACTCTCAGCATTTCTTTAAACACAAAACAGGAATGATGTTTCCTTTTACGAAGTGCATCTCTAAGCTCATTGGTAGAGCCTGCGGTCTGCATGGATGAGGTTGCTGAAAGGAAAAGAGCTATTTCCAGCCCAGACTGACACTGCTGATCTAGACAGACCATTTGCCTGAATAGGTATAGGACAGCTCCTTATTTAGAAGGGAACCTATTGATTAGCGGTAAATCAGTTCAATAGCATAGCTGCTTGTTTAAAATGAATGTGCCTCCATACCCCTGATTTATATAGCTTATTTCCCCACAGCAATTAACTTCCCAGATGTGAGGCTGATTTAGGTTATTTAATAGCATTGGACAAGTCCAATGTCTTTTTCTGTAGAAAGCAAGCCGAGGAAAGCTTGTGTGAATAATAAGTGTGCACTGTTATGCCTAATTCCAACCATCCACATGGGGTTACACTGATCTCTGTGCTGAATGCTGTTACCCCAGACTAGCAGGGTTGGTAAGGGTGACATTACTGTGGCACAGAACCAACAACAGGGCACTAAACTGCTGCACTAGCTGGTAACTTATTCTGGGAGGCTTTTCCTTCCTTCCTTCCTTCCTTCCTTCCTTCCTTCCTTTCCTTCTCTCCCTCCCTTTTCCTATTTAGCAGTACTGTATTGAAGGAAGCAGCCTTATGACAATAATCACCTGTATTTCTGGTCATGCTCCCAGACTAATTTATGCCATTGAAAATTAGTTGTAGTGTGCACCTTGACTTAGCCTTGAACTTAGATCATATGCCTCTACCTGATAGCCGCTGGTGCCCTCAGGGTCACTTTTGTCAGGAGTCCCAAGGAAACAGTGTGTAGGGGCTGGGCGGATCAGAATTGTGGCGAGGCGGGGGAATTGCCTGTTGATTACCCTAGGGAGGGTCCAATGGGTCAGGGCCTCAATAGGTTTAAGAGTCATCTTGGGAGGGAGCTACAGATGACAAGTCAGATCCCAGGGAGCATCCCAGCAGTGTAACCACTCCCCCTTCCCTGCTCTGTCCTCTCTTACATCACCTAGGTGCACTGTGCTTACTTCAACCCGTGACTTCTGTGCTAGCCTTGCCTCTGATTCAGGCACCCTGTTTTGGAGGTGCCAGAGCACATCCCAACCCATCCTCTCAGAAGGAGTCTGCCCGTCAATTTGTTTTGGAGTTGCTGCTGTCGCCTCCTCTGTTGCCTAGGTCACGGAAACACCAATGCAGGTCAGGTCCAGCCAACCTGGACGAGTTCCTCTTTGCTTGCCCAGTCTAAAGAACAGTCCCACTTGCCATGCTGAAGTTGTGCCCACCTCGTTCCAACATAAAGGGACCCAAGGGGGCATGTCACAATGTCTTAGCTTGCTTAGCTTATAACCTTATTGTGCCTATGTATCATACTGATTTGAGTGTTAAAGATTTGGGCAGAAACCATACTCTGAGTTTGAGTTATTCATTCTCCAGTGCTAGCCAGGTCAACCTTCAACTCACACCCACATATTCACACCTCCACACACCACTGACATTAGGCTTCAAAGAAACCAATAGAGTAGGTTGCCGTTTGGTTGTGCTGTGTGTGAGGTGCCTACGACAGCTTCTCCTGTTTGCAAATGAGCCCCAGACACAAAAAGGTTGGCAAACTATGATTAATCTTGATTCTTTAGAATCTTAGCAGAAATCTCTTCTAACTTTGAATGCTTGGAAGAGTTCAGTTTGCTGGGAAATTTGAGGCAAATATGCAGTGGTCATTATTACCTTATAATTCTTGCTTTCACTCCATTTCCCCCACTTCTTCTCTTTAGTAGATCTTGATTGGTCAGTCTTGGGAGCATTTCCCTCACTTTTCAAAAGTAATAATAGTATACCAGCACATTACAACAAGGCACAATAATTGCATTGATCCAGGTAAAGGTAAAGGTACCCCTGACCGCTAGGTCCAGTCGCGGACGACTCTGGGGTTGCAGCGCTCATCTCGCTCTATAGGCCAAGGGAGCTGGCGTTTGTCTGCAGACAGCTTCTGGGTCATGTGGCCAGCATGACTAAGCTGCTTCTGGCGAACCAGAGCAACGCACGGAAACGCCGTTTACCTTCCTGCCGGAGCGATACCTATTTATCTACTTGCACTTTGACTTGCTTTCAAACTGCTAGGTTGGCAGGAGCAGGGACCAAGCAATGGGAGCTCACCCTGCCATGGGGTTTCGAACCGCCGACCTTCTGATCGTCAAGCCCTAGGCTCTGTGGTTTAGTCCACAGCACTACCCACGTCCAGATCCAGAGATGCAGCAAAATGGGATGGGACTGATAGCATCATATTGTAAATAATTTCTCAAGCATACACTAAAAAGTATGATGGTAGTGGTAGTGAAAAGTACTTTCACACATCAGAATCTTGCTAAATTTATTCCAGATTTTCTTGGAACATATGCAGATTTCTGGATGTCAGCTTTACAGCTTTCCTGTGAAAGTGGTTTTCGAAGATAAGCCAATTTGAAAAGCTTAGGAAGCAGTAGTGCAAAAGCAGTCCGCGTTATATAGATGACTTATTAGACATGTCCTCTTCACTTTTTTTAGGGCTGACTCAGAGTACTTGGGTTTGTTCTAGATTTTGAAATTCTAAGTGAGGCCCTCCTGCCCCAGTTTGGTCAGGGATCATATTAAGCTCAGATAAATCACAGTGATGTCAACATAAAAATTAAACGTGCCCATCACCCTACAATCATTGGGAGAAGGTTGCACAAAACTCACTGGGCTTTGCTTCTGAGTAGATGTGTTCAAAGTTGTACTGTGAATTTTTTATGGTGCAGACATGTCTATGGTGTTTTTATTGCATATTTTCAATACTGGATTGCATATTATATATGATGTGATCTGCCCTGTGTTCCAGTTTTGCAGGAAGGGCAGAGTATAAACACTAATAAACAAACAAATTTGACTGAAATGTGACATATATTCAAACAAACAAATTCTGCAAAATTCTTAGTGTGAATTTTTAAAATGTAGTATGTAAAAAAAACACTTTTAAAGATAGAATCTATGGATGGTATTCAACACTAGTTCTATTCAAAGTAGACTCATTTAAGTTAATGAATATAACTAACTTAGGTTCATTAATTTCAGTGGGCCTACTCTTTGTAGGATTAGCATTGAATAACATCCTAAGTGTAAGAACAATTATCCAATAGCTTACTCATAAAAATTAATGCAAACAAAACTTGTATTTGTATGTATATAATACATGACTGTGTTTCCCCAGTACATGAAATACCACATGTAGATTTGCAGAAGGAAACAATTTTGAGCTTTCCCCCCCGCCCACACCTCAAAAGGAAGCAATTTGTGTATCAGGAACTGTGCTGAGTTGTTTTGTTACCGTGTGGAGTTAAAAAAAGGAAGTACCACAAAACTATAGCTGTTAGAATGCTGGCTATTTAGATTGCTTTCTACTTTCATCTTTGGGAGCATATGTTTTTGTTACTGTGAACACTATATTATTGTGTTTTTCCTCAACCACTGGGAATAATCCAAATTGGCACACAACTGACCTTAGCTTCCTGACCACAATATGGTACAATGTGCAGTTTTGTGCCTGTCTGTTTCTGCAGTGCAAAATCCAACACGTTTATGAACAAACAGCAGATGAGGAGAGGATATTGCATCTGACTGTGTGAAAACTCTGAGGAAATGCTGATAACTAAAGCAGCCCTTAAGTTCCATCATGAGGAACTGAATCTGCCTTGAAATTTCATTCCCAGTTCTTGGCTGGAACAAATACTGGCTGTTTTTATTTTATTTTGAGGAATGTCAGAATTTAAATTCTAATTTCTGTGAAAGGTTTTTAAATGCTATGGTTGTTCTCACCAGGAAACAAATGTTTTAAGGGATACGTAATGCTAACATGTGGATAGATACATAATCAGTTTGGTAACACAACCTGAAGGCTTTATTTGTTCCATAATAACCAGTGATGTAGAGATGAATTAACCATCATATTAAACATTCTATAGAGTAAGGTTCTATAGGTAAATTTATAGTTCCTGCTGTGAAGATGACGTCTGGTACGTCTGGAAAACCATTCAGCCATGTTGTCTAAGTAAACAATTTGAAGTATAGCTGAACCTTTAAAATATAAACCTTAACTATCTAACATAGGTTTGGCTCAATGAATGGTGGAATATAGTTATAGCTAATTTTGACTGGATTGGGTCCATGAAGGGATAAGAAAAATAGATCCATATTTAACAGCCCAAAGGCCTTCCTAAACAATCACTCAAAGATTATGAGGAAAATTTAAAAGGTTTGAAGGAAAATGTTATTAAATTGCTATGTAAATAGAGGATCAAGTATTCTTTTTGTATTGTACTGCTGTCGTGTGAGGGGTAAAGCCTAACTGTCATTTTTGTACAGTAAGTTTACAGGTAACCCACATCTTATGCAGGAGTCAGGTACCCTCAGAACTGGGGCCCCTGCAAGATGGAGGGCTGCTTACTCAGCTTAGGGAAGGAGGCAGGACTTCCTTCTGGTCAGAGTGGCAACACAAGGCAGTTGTCCACAGGAAGCATGAGGACAGCAGGGGAGGCAATTGTGTAACATCTTTGCTGTGGCTTGCTCATCAGTATACTCACCAGGAGTATCACCATACTTCATGGAAACCTAAAGCAAGCCTGCCAGATAAAGATAAGTTGTCTCAAGAAGCTGGAATGCCAACATGAGTGACAGCTAAGAAAAACTGCTTAAACTTGTTGCCTTCAGGGAGACCCTGACCAGAGAGGGTACTTCAAGTCTTGTTCTCCGAGTCATTCTTGGAGACCTAACTACTTCAGTTAGGAAATGGTAACCGATAATTGAGGCCTTTATTGAGGAAAGAATAGAGAGCTTAATAATGAACCCTGGTTTGGACAAACACTAAGCCACACCTTGGCTTAGCAGCATAGTAGCAAAAAGGACCAGTGAGGATTGGTGTGGCTGTGAGCTCCACTACAACAGGAGCACATAAGTTTGCAAGATCTGCTGTGCAAACCAGGCCATACGTTTTTTATTAGAAATCTTATGGCAGTAGCAGATTTTTTTAAAGAGATTAATAGCTAAGGTATATTTATAATATATGAGGAGGAGAAGTTGATAACCAAATCTTCCACATTTGGGGAGGCTGGGCTGCTTACTGATGGGATAAAACCCAGCAACTTTTTCACTTAGAAGAAAGCTATCCAGGATAAACCGCACTGAGGAAGGAGTATCAGAACAAGAGAGGCACCACAAAGAAGTTCCAAGATCCCATAACCCCTTTCTATACTTTGATTGAAGAGAGAATGGGACTGTCTTTATCTTTTGCCATTGCTCTGTGGGAAAATCAGTTGGAAGGGGTAGTGGTGCTTGTTTGAATGGCTGGTTTGTGGATAGAAGCCACAGTTATTGAAGGAGTTCTCCACCCAAAACAATTTCTTGTAAAGGAATAATCATAAAATGGTTTTAGATTCATACAATATGGGAGCAGGGGAATGTGTTCTCTATTGAAATTTGTTTAGATTATTATTGGCTTTGCTAAAATTGGTGGTTGTAGGTTTTCTTTGGAGCCAACATTGTTTTCTTGATTAAAGCCTTAGAAACCCCTTGATCAGAAATTCTGGAAGCTAATGCTGTATAAAAAAAGGGGGGGGAGTCAAAACCTAATGCAAAATGTAATGCATCTTGTTTCATAGGTTATAGTTTACAAAACGCTCAATCACAGTATATGATCGGACTCTTCTTGGTGTCGCTGCAAAACACTTCTAGAATTAAGGCAGGTGGTTGCCTACACAGTAATAAACATGGAGCACCCAAACGTATCTGCCATTCTGGGATTCCTTTCTGGAATTACGAAGGATACATTGAGGTCAAATTTTGAAACGTGAGATTTAATCCATTCAGTTCAATAAACCATTAAGTTTATCAACCCTAATTCACTCCTGTTTGTCCTGCTCGAGTTTAAAATACAATCTACTCAATCTATTATTTTATCTGTTTAAATTTACATTCTTCCCTTCCTTCCAAAGAAGCCAAGGGCAGCCTGCGGTCAGTGACATGAGGTCAAGGAAGATATGCCCCTCACAGAAAAGGGACATCCCAATATATTACAGGTTTAAATATGTTGGACCTTAATAGCATACAATATATATACTCCAGCTACTCCAGAAGGCTTAGCTGGAATTGACTCTGATGCCTAAAACTTGAGAACTTACTACTTCAACAATATCACCACCAATCCATTGTGGTTTTACACCACTATTGCAATACCCTGCCAGAAACGAAGGCTCGCTTCCATTGGCTTGGATGTGTTTCTGAAGGGAAAGTGCTGATCCAAAGCGTTTTGCATATTTAAAAAGCCAAGTTTTTAAAAATGCAAACTAAGTTATAGGAAGATACAATTTCTGTAATAGAATTCTCAGATGTTACTAAACTACAGACCACAATTTGAAGACCTCCCCACTTTTCATTCAGCATCTTACACAGCCATTCCCTTTCCATTTGTGACCAAATTGTTTTTTTCAGTGCCAGCTACAGAAATTGCTTACACTGATAAGCTGCATGAGGCAAGTGTTAATGTGACCAGCTGCTTTTGGTACAAGTTTCTGGGCATTTTTGTACAGAGGAGATGAGAATACTATACCTTGAGATTTGTTCCTTTCATTCCCCACCTCTCAGCTAGAGCTGGCAAATCTGACATGCCAATGATATTTTGCTATAAAAAGAATATAATGGGATCTAACAGAAGAATAGCAAAGTCACAATGAAAATATCAAATATGTGTCATATTGTTAAGGATTAATATTCTGGGACCCAGAATATATTCTGCTCTGTTCTGTAAAAAAGGGAGAAAGGAGTGACTTAACATTACTAATGCTATCCTGGAGTATTTCCAGATGTTGTCTAGCTTCTAGAGGTACAGCGTCAATTGCAATGGACTTTGCCAGGGCTTTCGAAATTTTGGTATGTGTATATTCTGCTGTGTTCCGAACAAATGGGTGTGAAATAGCTGCATAGGCAAGAAAGTTCAGTCTCCTTTTCCCTGCTTCCTTCCAGAAGAATAGTTGACAAATACCTCCCCTCTCAAGATCTTTCTTTGTTTCTCTCTCAACACATGTGAAGCAAATTTCCAATTGACAGCACAAACACTGAGATGAGTAGTTGGCAGTTTACTTATTCTGGGGGTGTAATGGCAGTTTCATCTGCTGTACAGTTGTGGTGCTCTCTCCAAACCATCAGTACCCTGTGTGCACAGCTGTGTGCCTGAGGATTCCCTACAAACCTAAGGAATGCATATAGGTCAAAGGGTGGAGCCCGCTGTTACCTGTTGTGCAGAATTAATTGCAGATTGAACTGCCATTCTGCTAAATCCAATTAGGCTATCAATAGACAGAAAACATGGGCTGCTCCAGATGTCATAGGACTAGAATTTCCATCATCCCTGATAATTGACCATGATGGCTGGAGCTGATGGGAACTGAAGTCCAATAATGTCAGGCTAAAAACTGGGATAACAATGTTCAACCCTCTTAGCAATCAAGTTCACTTAGGCCTGTCACTATCTCTCACCCTAACCTACCTCCCAGGATTGATGTGAGAATGAAATGAAGAGGAAGACAGCCATTGATGACATTTTGAGCTCCTTGGAGAAAAGGTGGGATATAAATGTAATAATAAAGAAAATTGTAGAGCTACAGGTTCCCCATCCCTGCCACAGATGCTTCACTTCTCGTTTCTATTTACTATATGAGTCTCAAGCACTGTTATTATGCTGCCTGAAGTTGCAAAGCCCAGTCAGATTTGAACATGAACTTCACAGCACAGTAAAATGGCTCTACTGTCTGGGCAAATTGTTGACATTCTAAAAGATAAGAATTGCCATTTACAACTGAGATGTTGCATTCGCTGCAGCTACTAAAGTGATAACAACATGAGAATAAACTTTATCAGGACAAACAACTATTGATTAGTATAATCACCAGTATGCCTTACAACCTCTGATAGGCAAATGTTTCCTCTTTTTGCACTGCTATATTAACAGGAATGAAATACAAAATATGAGATTAAAAAGTAGATTGCAGACAGAAAGACAGAGCAAATGAATCTTTTTTTCAACGACTCCATGAAATAACCTAATGCTACATCAGACTTTTTTTCTTTACCAGTGTCTACGGGTGTGGCTAAAATAATATTCATTAATAGATTACACACACATAAACATTTATATACTGACTTTTTAGTCCTATGAGATCCACCAAGGCTTCCACAACAATAAAAATGGAAATTAATAAAAATTGAAAATAAAAATTGAAAACAGTAAAACAATTATAAAAAACCCTTACAGTGCAAAAGCAGCAGCCAGAAAAAAATGACATAGAATTAAAATCCATTTAAAGCCAACTGAAATGCCATGCTTGGTGGACATGTAAAAGGGCTAAAAAATAATGGATACAAATACATCCACTTTCCCCTCATTAGCTACTTTCAAGTGAATGGAAGGTGGATAGAATAAGTGCTGAGTGACTTCATCCATCGTTGATGCATGTGTATACTTCCCACTTAGAAGCAGGTGCATCTTTAGGGATCTAAGGCTGCAATTATATACCCATTTACTTAAAATGAACCCCATTAAACTTAATGAGTTGTTTCTAAGTATACATGTATTGGGTTTTTACTCAAGATCATACTGTCATACTTATTTAGAAAGGAAAGGCACTCCTTTTTTGCAACCTGACAGAATGGTGACTGTAAAGTTGCCTCACAATATAATACTAAATAGGGACCTACACCAGATGATCAAAGTAGTTACTGCGTCTGCAATAATTTTAAAATAAATCCCTCTTACTGCCAGTCCTGAAGTATTTCTTTGTTAATTCCCACATATGTGGACAAGGCTGCAGATAATTTTACTCCTTCCACCTTGACTTTTCTCAGTGAAGGTTTAGGATTCCATGAAGGTTTTTTTAATGGTTAAACTTGGCTTTCTGTAACTCCAAAAGGAATTTTCCAGATGTTCTTGGCTCATTGAAGATGAATTCCGCATGAGTTCGGAAAACTTTCTAGTAGTACTAAGGCATGTCCATTGATTTCTCCTTCTATTAGACTAACTATTGGTTTCATTTCATATATTCAATAGTTTGGCAAGTATAAATGTGTAGGTGTCAGCTCATTTTCCTAATATATTGTTTGAAGGAGCAATGCATGTGCCATTCTACATAGAAATTTTATGACCATCCACTAAAGAAAGTTTTATTTCCTTCCTTCAGCTGTGTTGTTTGACCTGTTGTCCAATTGGACTGAACCCAATCTTCATAAAGAGATTTTCATCTAAAGATGATGTGTAACTCCAATCATCCTCTGCTGAATCTGTTCAATAAATGTGAAATGTTTACTTTCTTTTATATCCGGGAGGGAAAGCAAGTATGACATCCAGTTATTAACTCCATTGTACAATTGGGATAATCAACATAAACTAAATGTTAAAATGGAGAGATGTAAATTATAGTAAAACAGAATACTGGTACATGTTTCATAATTTGCTTTTTAGAGAGCCTTTTAATTCAGGAATTTAGGAACAGAGGAAGTTGTCTTCTCCTGAGTAAGACTATTTAGCTCAGCCTTTAATATCCCCTTTTGGATACCTGGGTGGCGCTGTGGGTTAAACCACTGAGCCTAGGGCTTGACGATCAGAAGGTCGGCGGTTTGAATCCCCTTGACGGGGTGAGCTCCCGTTGTTCGGTCCCTGCTCCTGTCAACCTAGCAGTTCGAAAGCATGTCAAAGTGCAAGTAGATAAATAGGTACCGCTCTGGTGGGAAGGTAAACAGCATTTCTGTGCACTGCTCTGGTTCACCAGAAGTGGCTTAGTCATGCTGGCCACATGACCTGGAAGCTGTACGCCGGCTCCCTCGGCCAGTAAAGCGAAATGAGTGCCGCAACCCCAGAGTCGCCCGCGACTGGACCTAATGGTCATGGGTCCCTTTACCTTTACTTTGGATATTACAGATATTTTGAATTTTATTTTGGTACTTGAGAAGGTGGTGGCATTTCAACTACAGTCATGCTTGCAGGAAACAATATCTAGACACATTTCAGTTCATCTTCTGGCTCAGGTTTGGCATTGTAACTACTTTGGTTGCCCTGACTGATGACCTTTGTTGGGAGAGAGGGAGCGTGATTTCAGTGGGTTTTGATACCACTAATCACAGTAACCACTTTGAGCTAATGGATGGTACTGTAGCTGCATAGTCCCATATCAAATGACAGGCTGAAGTGCTCTTTCTTGCAGGGAGTGGGAAAGCAATTTCCTCATAGGTTATTCTTCTTTAGCGAATGGTTGAAGCGTAGCTTGCTTTCCATTTCTGCAGTGTTCTTCCTTGGAGACAACTGACACAGTCTCCAAGTAGCCCTTAGCCCTTCAGCTATGCAGACCCATCTATGCCTAGAGACACAGGGAAGGTGACAGATTCCTAGCAATTTCTGTTCCTCTAGCTTTGTTCCCATCATTGCCCAGCACTACACTGACCCAGGGCTGATGATGCTTGTGAAACCAACAGAAACTACCACCTGCACTCTCATTAGAAGCTTTTGGATGTGCATACTCAGGTCAGGGCTCAGCCCTGCCCAAGCATCTCCTCTGATGAAGAGGAAAGGGAGCAGGAACTTCCAGCAGATATGAGGTGCCATGGATCCCTGCCCCAGTACCATCTTCTTATGTTCCTAGATGGTTCTCACACTCTCCCCACATCTTCCCAAAGCTACAAGAACAGAAGAGATGGTGAGCCAGTCAGAAACTTCAGAGCTATCTCCAAAGAGTTTGACTATCTGTACATGATGTACATTATGAGAGTGTAGTGCATGGATCAGGGCCTGACTTAGAGGCAGTAAGGGGTAGAGCCTCCACCTCTTAGAAGTTAAATACTTTGCATGCATAGCTCCTTTTTATACTGTTGTTTTACCACAAAACATAATAAAATAAGGGAAGACAGCCCTCTCATTGGGAATGGATTGATTGGATAGAGGATAACTCTACATGCCATTAGTTGATCTTATCATGTGGAAAACTGACAGGATGGTGGGGAAGGAATGAGGTCAGGAACATGTCAAATACATCAAAATTCAAATGGCTGTATATTTGTAAGACTTGTTTTTTGTTTTTGTTTTGTTTTGCTTCATGTTCCTAGAAGGATGTCACTTAACTCCCACAGCTATGCCAAGCTGTAACACTTAGTCACAAAAAGTCACCAGGTCTCTTTAAAAAATAAAACAACCCACACAATTTGTATTTTGGTTTATGGGACACATTCACACATTAATGTCATCTTGTCAAGTTCTTCTCCAGGGTGTTCAGAGGTGGAAAACTGTTGAAGCACTGACAGCTAAATTCTTCAGAATTTCAAACACTAGGGCTTTGAGATCCTACAATCGCTGATTCTCTTCTACCACTTTTGAGCTTGTTTATAGACTTGGACTGCACTCCACAATTCATTCATTCATCATGGGCTCCACTTGAAGTCCATGGCTTGGATACAGAGTTTGCTCCTACTAGGTGGAAGCATCCCGTGAGTATCACAGAATGCTGCCCTGGCAAAAAGGGGGTGGTGAAGAGGCTGCAGGGGGAGAGGGAAGCAACAGAAATAGCCTCATCCCCTTCTGTCAGTAGTATCCACTGGATCAAGCCTCTCCTGTGAAGTGAAGGGACTCTTCAATGATCCAAGCCAATGGTACTGCTGGTCCAGAATAAATACAAAGGCTTTATAAGCAATGTTATCACTGTCACATTGTGTGTGTGGCTGTATTGCTACTCACACAGTTTCTCCTTTTTTGGGGGGGGAGGGGAGAAATAAAACATTAAAAATATTAAAGGTTTTGAGTTCCCTGCAAGAGGAATTTTAAAAACTCACGTTGAATTAAACACATTGCACCTGTTTTTAATGGCTGGGTTAAATGGAAACAAAAGTGAACAAGAAACAATATCAATAATTTGGGTAAATTCCTTCCTTCCACAAAACCTCTAAACTATCATTGAAGATAAATCTAATATGAGCTATATGTGGAAACATTTTAATTGTAGCTATCAAAATATACATTAGACTGGTTTCGCTTCGTTTTTTTGTCTAGACACAATAATGAGCCTAAAAAACAATCTGTTGTCTGCTTCTGTAGGTTACGCCTGGTCAAGCCAGTTGGCGTTTTCCATGGTTTAATAAGAGATGAACTTGAGATGGAATTCCCAGGCAGAGTTATGCTAAAATCTGAGCCTAGTTAAATACTAGCCCACCTGTCTCCGTTTTCCATAACCACATCCAGGCATTGCCCTGGTGCATAAAATGTATGCATAAAATCAATATTCTGTGTTCACTTAAGTTTATAAACTTCCGGCATAGTTAGAAATTGTATCGACAGTTGACTGGTGGTTGTTTTTTTAAGAAAAAAATAACCTTAAAATATGTTTAAAATGTGTTTAATTTTTGGGAAAGAAGCAGCATGTTAGAGCTTCCTGCTCCACCTTAACATGCTTTGTTAATGGCACAATATTATTTGGGAATGGGAGAATTTGACTGAGCCCCAAAGCAAAATGGGAGGAGGCTACTCCTAAGTACAGGCAGCCCCCCGCTTACATGGGGGTTATTTTCCAAGGCACCGCGTGCATCAGTGAAATCATGTATAATTGAAACTCATTGAAAAAGCCTGTAAACACCCCACTCCACCCCCATCCTGTTCTGCCCTTTTAGTTTCATTTCAGTGACATCTGAAACCACCAGTTTCAGCGCGATGCGCGTATTCATAGTTACACACATGTTGGATGTGTGTAAACGGGGCTGTCTGTAAACCAGTCTGTGAAGACCCTCATTAACTATTAGGGTTGGATATGTAGCCATGCCATAATCAGAAAGCATGCATCTAATTCCTCAAACCTTAGATTTGGACTAAGCGCTATGCTAAGACTAAGTTTAAGTCCTGTGCCACTAAAACCAAGTGGTTTGGAAGCATGTGGAATTTGCTGATACGTAATCAATTACTTATAAATGTTTAAAAATCAATAAAAATGATGTAATCACCCATCCCTTCATTCAGATGTCTCGTTAATACTTTCTTGCTTGGACAGGACTTTGCAACATGAATGCCTTTTCTAATCCAATCAGTATTTATTTATTACATTTATATACCACCTTTATCTTCCAAGAAGCTCAAGGTGGTGTACATGGTTCTTTTCCTCCCCATTTCATCCTTAAAAACAACAACCCTGTGAGGTAGGTGGGTTAGTGGGAATTTAAACTCAGGTTATAGTCTAACACTCTAACCCTTATACCACACTGACTTGTTTTTCTGGATCTTTGTTTTGCTTTTATATGTTGTATTTTGCCTTCTTATATTTTTTATGAAGGGTGGTATACAAATTTAATAAATAAAATAATAAAAGAAACAAAATAAACAAAGTCCATATTATAAATTCTCAAATAAATAAATCTAGAAATATGACATTCTCTAATTTATTTATTTTCAGACTTGGTTCAGACTGCTTTGCATGTGTTGTTCGCCTCAGTTTTCCATTTACATCTTTTCACATGTGGAAGTTCTGACGTATTGGACTGTTTGTTCATTAGGTACATTTATTAAACCGTAGGGTAAAAAAATAAACCTTGGTACCATCTGTGTAAGTATGTGGTCTTGCAAATCAGCAACTTGTAATGGGAGAAATAGCCATAAACTTAAAAATTGGCAAATTGCTCATATGCCATTTCCAAAATTAAGAATTTCCCCAAATTAAAATGTAAAGCAGGTGAAATGTAAAGGGCGGAGTCGACCTCTGCAGTCAAATAGGATGTATCTATTTTTCCTTACTTGAAATGTAATGTTTCAAAATCAATAAAAAGAAAGTTTAAAAAAAAAACACCACACATTTTATGTGTGCATTTTATGTTTTATTTGCGGAGTATCTTGAGATTTAACTTTTAATGAAAATCATACTTGAGGCTTCGAAAGCACACATAAGAAATAGTCTTTGTTCTAAGAGAGAACAAAGTTAGAGAGGAGAGGCTTTCTCAAGGCCTGTAGCATGAGGCTGCGGAGGATTAACTGCTAGCAGACACAGCTGAAAGGAAGAAATTCAAAGCCAAGTTTTATGGAAGAAGTATGTTTTAAGGATGGATCTGAAGGTGGAGAGGGAAGAGGCTTAACGAAAGACAGGAAGAATCTGTTCCAGGCATAGAGCACACCTTGCACTAGATTTGAAGGCAGAACTGAGAAGGCAGCAAGCTTTTGTAGGACAGAGTTGAAACAATAGATTGAAACCTGGTTAGGGCAATGGTGGTTTCACATCTATACCGGTAGATCTTTTTATGACCGATCTGCTCTATCCAGGTATTTAAACAGCCTCTAGAAACCCACTTACTACAACTTGCATTTTCTTGATGGTTTTGGAATGATGCTGTGGAAATAGTTTATATATCTTTTAGCTAGGTATAATTTTATCGGCTGTCATTTGTGTTTGCTTTTTAATCTGTTTATTTTTATTTTGCATTGTAAGCATTGCAAGCCACCTTGTGAATGCTTTTTTTTTTGTATCCTGAAATAAGGGCCGAAAATAAATAAAATAATATATTAAAATATTTGCAGGCGCTGAAATTGCTTTGTGCAAATACACCTTCATGTGGCTGTTCTGGTGGGAATTGAACTTTAAATGACCTAGACATCATTATAGCAGAAAGGCAGTATAGAAAACTTTAAGAAAAGAAAAGAAAAGTTGAGCTACCATGCAACTGTAACTTACTACACATTATCCTTCAAAGAGAAAGTTAGGTCACTAAAGAAGGTCAACATCGTAAGAGTCCTTCTGAGTTGATATCTAAACTTACTTCTACTATTCTTGTTATTCAGCAAGGTTTGTGAATTGTTCATATTTATTCTACAATGTAATTTCAGCTGGCCATGATCACAGAAAAACTGCCTTATATCCAGAGCTTTTTTTTCCAGCTGGAACTCAGCTCCCATCTCCCAGGTGGGTGCCATTGCCATTCTAAGAGAATGAGGGAGGTGTTCATGGTAAGTTCCAGCACCTCTTTTTCTAGAAAAATAGCACTGCAGACGGTTTATCCATTTAACCTTGTTTTGTTTACTTTGACTAATGGCAGCTTTTCAGAGTCTCAAGAAAGTATTGTCCTGCTACCTGATCCTTTTAACTGGAGATGCCTGATCATAGAATCCTGGTATTGAATCTGGGAACTTCTACATGCAATGCATGTGCTCTAGCATTCCTCCCCCAAGAATTAACCAGCTGGTTCAGACCAAGGTCCACGTAGTCAGAGGCGTAGGAAGGTCAGGTGGTACCCGGTGAGGAAAATTTCTTGTCACCCCCCCCATTAATTTTTTTAGTTTATTTTTTTGCCTGCAAAAATGGTTTTACGTTATTTCATATTTTCTTACAAAGGAATGTGGATTTTGGGCCTCTGATAACCAGTAGGCGACTATGGACAGATACTTAAATCTACAGGATGGATTGTGTTTTGGCTTGTGTTATTTTATTTATATTTATTGTTTATTTATTCAATAAAATTTATTTTAACAAACCTGCAAAGTGGTTTACCAAAACAAAAAACAAAAAACACCACAGCAGTAAAATCAAGAAAAATTAACAATCCTACTTTAAAACATACAAAAGCTAAAATATTAAGATTAAAATTACTTCAACTTCCTAAGCATCTAGGTATGCTTGCCTAAAGAAGAATGCTTTTAGCAGGTGCCCGAAAAGAGTCTAGCAAAGGCACATGCTTTGTTGCAATAGGCGGGGAGTTCCAAAGTGCAGGTGCTGTCACAGTAAACAATGCAGTACAGATATTATGTGGAACCTGTAGCAGTGCCTGAAACTACTGAAGGGGAGGTTTTATTTATTGTGATTTCACCATGCTCTGTATTATCTGAAAAGGAAAACATTTATTTAAAAAACAGGACTGCACAGCAGCAATCTTGACCCTGCTCCACTGAATTGAAATTTCAGCCTTCACGACATAGGGAAACGGCCAAGTAAACAGCTATTTTTGTGGAGGAGGGTCCACAAAATAATAATAAGATATTAACTGATATGCATGAAATTTCATATATAGCTATATAATCCCTAGTGTAGTAAGATAAGACCTTTGTAGCAGGCATTTTCAAAAACGTTTTTTTTATGAACCGCCCTAGTAGGGCAGTAATTGTTCCTTGATAATTTGTCACCCCCTCCATGATGCTACCTGGGGCGAACTGCCCCCCCGCCCTCCCCTTTCCTACGCCCCTGCACGTAGTCCAGAATTCTCTTTTCCACAAGTGTTTTCTTTCTTTTTCTTTCCTCTGCCACCAGCTCTTCACTAAATAGATCAAAGTTTATTATCTTCCACCTGTAGCTGTGTTTGACCTAATCATGAAAGATTAATAGTACAGTGGTACCTTGGTTTAAGAAAACCTTAGTTTATGAACAAATTGGATTAAGAACTCTGCAAACCCAGAAGTTTGTAAACTTTGCCTTGGAAGCAGAACATGTTCCACTTCCTGTTGAGTGTGTTCCATTTGTAAATTGAGTCCCCCGCTGCTATGGGAAAGCACAGCTTGGTTTAAGGATGCTTTGGTTTAAGAACGGACTTCTGTAACAGATTAAGTTCGTAAACCAAGGTACCACTGTACATTAATTTTATATTGTTTCGATGGCTTTTCTGGGAAATGATCCATCATTATATAAAATAAGATATGGGGCTTTGTTTTGTCTTTTAAAATAAACTAAGGAAAAATGTTTAAAAGCCAAAGATGTGACAATCAGCACACATACAGGAAGTGCACTCAACATTTAGGCCAGTCTTCAGGAAACTGTGAGAAATCTACCCAGTCATTATGCCAAAAAAAAAGTGCAGGAAAAGTAGGAAAGTGTGTATGTGCTAAGTAAGCATGGTTAAAGGAAAATGCAAAACCAATGACACATTTTACAGAAACTGTTCAGCAGGCATTTGAAAGCAGGCTGTAAGAATTTAATTTGGGGAGGAGAAAAGCTAACAGATTAGACAACTGTACACAACTGCCCTCATCCATAATGGTTTAGGTCAACCTAAGCTCCTACAGATAAATAGGTACTTTATATACACTGCTGACTGCTGGGTGAATAACTCAAACTAGATAGCATATACAGAGGGGAACAAGCAAAAAAATAGAAGCCAACTAGACCATACTCTCTAAGTGTCCTGATTTTCCATGGAGAACCCTAGAATTACGAAAGCCATCCTGACTTGGCTTGGGACCTGGTTGGCTAGTGTTGTTCTGGCTTCTCCCTTTATCTGAAGATGGCTATAGAATCATAGAATTGTAGAGTTGGAAGGGACCCCCAGGCAGAGACGGAGCTAGCTGCTCCGGCCCCTGGAGCGGCGCACAAGCTGTGCACCCGAGAGTGGGGCGAGCTGCCCGCGGGGGCGGGGCGAGCATCCCAGGGCAGCGGCATGGCGATGTCACCCCCCCTCAGGGATAACACCCAGGGCGGGCCACACCCCCTTCCTCCGCCAGTGCCCCTAGGACCATCTATTCCAACACCTGCAATGTAGGAATATGCAGCTGTCCCATGTGAGGATTGAACCTACAACCTTGGCATTATCAGCACCTTGCTGTAACCAACTGAGCTATTTGTGCACTGAATATAGATGGAGTCAGGAGAGAGAACTGTGAGTTTACTCAAGGATCCTTGAAGGTATACAGACCACTCTCTGGAAATATGTCATAGACCGAAAGATCTGCTGCCTTCTAGGATTGCCTGCTGTTTCCTCCATAGCCGTTTAAATATCAGGTGCTTGCTTTCATGTGCTATGTTTCTATGCCTTCTAGCAAGTGCTAAATCTGTCATTCAGTCCCATTTCTGCATGCATGCATGTGTGTGTGTGTGTGTGTGTGTGTGTGTGTGTGTGTGTATGTAGCCATCACAAAAAATCATATACAAATAAGTGATTCTGTATTTTATCACAAAATATGTATTTAAACACATATTTCATCCCAGTGTACTTATTTCATTTACCCCAGAATTAGCATTTGGTGCATTTTGAGAGCTAAGAACTGTAGGTTGTATCCAGTGTTAATCCAGAGCAGAAATTAATGAAATGAAATTAATGTGCATGACTTAGATTTATTACTTTTAAGTGGGTATATATGCACATTAGGTGGGTCTAGATGTAGATCAGGTAAGTTCACACTGCAATTCACAGAGATGAAATTCCTCAAGCATCCCTAGAAGTTAGTGTGAACAATTCCTATGGCTTGAAATAGTTCAGCAGAGAGAGCATGTGAACAGAGGTGAATCTGATGGCTGAAATCTATTGATGTTCTGAGGAGGGGAACGTACCGGTAGCTGTTTATATTGCTTGATTATTCCCATTAGTTTTTACTGGTACTAAGAGGACTAACTACCCTGCTCCAGATTTATAAATGGCTTTTCTGCGTTACACATGCACATGCTTCAAAGCTTTGCTCAATGTTATGAAAACAGCTGAGTTGTTTGAAGAGTTTTGTGTCAAAAATTACCACCTATGGTTGGGATCCAAAGGGTGACGACATGCCACGAGAAAGGGAGAAAGCTGTTTAAATAACCTAAGGCAAGAATAGCACCCATTATTTGGATCACCGTCATGTTTAATACAGCCCAGACGCTATCATGAGATCCGTTGTTGTGCAGCAAATCTGATTGTTGTCAGACAATTTTCAAACTACAATTCAAGTGGTGCTTCAGCTTCAGTACTGAAGAAAGCTGATATTCAATCACAACACTGCTGTTTTAATGGCTTGTTATTCTGTAACATAATATGATGGAAAAGTATTCTCATCATATACCTGCAAAAGACATTTTAGATTTTAAAGATCGCAATTACCACTTTTCATATCGAATTTTATAACCTTGTTATAAAATACACACTTGTGATTTTAGATCTGACACAGCATAAGGCTAGGTCTGAGCTGTGCATCTGCTTTGCTCATTAGCTAAAGCTCCAATGTTTTGAAATGAATCCTGCTGGGTATCATATCATGAGATACATCAGTTTAACTTTATGTGTCTATTAGCCGGCTAGGTAACTTTTACTATCTGTGTTGACTGAACATGAGAGGGGATGCCTTGAGCGGCCACCCAAGAGACCAAGGTAAATCAGTTACCTAGCAGAGTTGCTGCAAGGTCAAAGCCCATGGAAGTGAATGAAAAGATTCTCATGCACTCCAGTGGGCTTTTGGCTTTCTTCAAAACAATGAATGAAAATGAGCTCAGCCTGTGGGAGACTATCAATTTGTCATTGTGTGCAGTGGTTTTCATCCTGCAGATGAGCTTTCATCTGGATTTTGTTTGTTTAATACACAAGGGCTTGCATCCAGTCCTCCAACTTGCGTATGCAGATGTGCTTCAGCTCACACATGGCAGGGTTTTGATGCAGCACCAAACCCTACATTGTATGTTGCTGCTTAGGGTCCCTGACTCTATGGAGCAGCTGTGTATACAGGTATGTGGAGATAAGGGGCTGCAGACAACGTTGTGGCAATCAGCACCCCCCAATGTAGTGCTTCTGTTTCCAAACATAAGGAGGTGCGTTTGTAAAGAGTGTATTTTTGGTAATCTAATGTTGCCACCTCGCCTATTTTTTCCTCTGTTTCTGATGTCCAGGCTTGAGTCTTACTGCTTAGGTAGACAAAATATTACAAGCCACACATAAATGGCATGTATCAGTAGTCTTAGCAGAGCCCCAAGGTTTGCAGAACCAATAAAAAAAAAATCTTCACAATTTAATCCTAAATGGGAAGGGACCTCCAAAACAACACAACCAGGACTGAGTGTGCACAGTGGCCATAATATGCTGATTGACTTGGGAGGCAAAAGATGGGTGGATGGAGTGGAGCAAAGTAAGTGTACTGGCAGTTTTCTGTGGTGCCACTCAACAGCTGCCTAGGAGTGCAGCATGCAGTCATTCACATTTTTAACTCAATAATTTCTGGCAAATTCATATTCCCAATGGGCAGAGCAGGAGAGCTGGATTCTTAACTCCTCCCATAGTAATTCTCCTCACTGCCCTTCAGCTGGACTTCTTGTTTTAGGACCAAGTTGGTAGAAAAATTTCTCATAATAGGCAACCCTTCCTAGGTGCAGATTGTGTCCCCTTGGCCCTTCCTTAGTATTAGGAGAAAAAGAAAGGCAGTGGCTATGTCTGCATATCACAGCAGGCCATTAACCACGGTTTACTGGGCATAAACAAATCTAAGCCTTTCCCTAACCCCATACCCCTAAACATTTTTTTAAGAAAAAAAACACTGCCTAACCCTAACCCTTTCCAACACTGGAAGGAAACAAACCACAATCCCTTGCAAAGCATTGCATCCAAACCAGGGATTGTTATTGTTTCATTTCCAACAAATCATAATCTGTAGCCAATATTTGTTCTTACTATCTCTGTGATGTGTGAATGTGGTCATAGTGGTAAAACTCAGTTTCCCATGCAAAGTACATTCTGCCTTAAATGAAACTTGTTGCAACTGCTTAGGTACAGGATTGCATTTACCAAACATGCAAATTCTCAAAGCTTGGAGATGTTCTTTTCCTAGTCTCGCAATTTATGTGATCCTTACTGCCTCCCTGTATTAAGCTAAGATTGACTAGTAGCTGAACTTAGCAGTTCCTTTAACAGCCAACCCTGATGGTTATTCCCCAATCAGATGCATCCTCTGCTCTGCTCTTACTGCTGCATCTCTTATCCTCTCATTTAAGAATTTGGCAAATCTTGTTATAATATATTGTGTTTATTTTAAATTATATCCCATCCTTCATCCCAGGGCTGGTATCAATACAAAATATGATTAAATGATCAATGTAATGCCATCTCATTTCAAATGATCAATTTCAAGATAAAACACATGATTACAAAATAAAGCAGCACACAACACCATTTTAGAAATGATATATCAAGCCAGCTCCTTACAAAACTCTTGAAGAAGTGATAAACATTTTATATGGATCTCAGTGGTGGTTGATTGACATAGGTTTCAAAACAGAAGGTATTCCCATTTACTATGTCTCCGAATACTGCATTTTGAGTCTGATTTTGATCAGTGTACCAAAATGTAACATATAATCCAGCTGGTGTAAAATAAAGTTCTGATTCACTTAAGAGCAGTGTTTGAGCTCTATAAGCTCTATCAATCATGCAGTGGTAATGAAAGCATTTCTAATTCTCATATGTTTTTATCTCTGTTTAATGGACAAAACAAACAACTATTGTATTGATTAAGAAATTATATGGACATATTCCTTTTTGCTTTTCTACCAACTTTGTGGTTTATGGTGACTTTCAAAAACAATTTCTTCAAAAGGTGATAAGCGGTGAATAAAAAGAAAGAGGAAAGCATAATAGGAAAGTAATTTAAAATAATATGCAACCAAGTATATGTGCATCTGTATAAAAAGTGGAGGAATTGTCCAGTGTATGAATCATATACATTTTTAAAGTATTGCTTAAGCTCAAGGCTAGATTTTTTCCTATGCAGAAGTGATCTTATTCAGGGAAATGCTTGTTCATTTTCAGTTGTGAAGTACACTGTGTTTATTTAGCCATGAATATACAGGTCAGGAAATGGATATGACTGAGTCAAATGGATCTGAGTTGTTTTCAAATCTTTCTGATGACCTTTGGGTTTATCTTATTGCCAAAATGTAGGTGAAATACTTCAACAGTTAATATTGCTTTAAATGACAATGAACTTGTCCTCCATGAATCAGTTACCATTGCTCAAACCAGTCTCATTGTATCTATTGCTATTGTATCTCTAAGGTGTTAAGCAGCATGGTTTTCCATCCCTTCCTTCTAACTTGAATGTCAGGAATGGAGCCTGAAACTTTCTACATGGAGAACATGTGCTTTTCTCCTTCCTTCCTTCCTTTCCATATTTTTACTGCTTCATATAATCAAAATATCTATAGGGTTTACATAAGAACAATACAGGTGCAACAGCATTCAATAAAAATTCATTGAAAACTAGATCAAAACACAGAACTAAACAAGATGCAACAATAAAACTGAGCAGTGTACAAAATAAAATAGAAAGTAAGAATCAGAGTCCAGGAAAGCTTGGGTAACACAACTGTCTCTGCCTCACAAAATACCCCAGGGTAGGTGTTCAAGAAGGACATTGTCACCAAGTGAGGATACATTGGTCAGGGAACAGCCAGCAATGTCTTCTCTGAGGCTTTTAAATATCAGTTTGCTTTATACCAGGGGAGGCAGTCTGCCAAGTATTCTGGTGTTTAGGGCTTGAAATGTCAACAGCAAAACCATGAACTTGGCTCAGTAGCTAGGAACATAAGAAGAGCCTGCTGGACCAGGCCAGTGACCCATCTAGTCCAAAATCCTGTTCCCACAGTGGCCACCCAGATACTTGTGGGAAGCTCATAAGCAGGACTTGAGCGCACAGAACTTTGCCCACCTGTGATGCCCAGCAACTGGAATTGCCACTGACAGTGGAGGTGGAACATAGCCATTTGTCTGCCTTCTGTGGGAGCGAGTTCTATAGACCAACTACGCACTACATGAAGCTGAATGTTGGAAGATTTAAGACAGATAAAATATAGTTATTCTTTATGCAGCGCATAGTCAATTTGGATGGCTTTAAAAGAAGATTACACTAGCCATGATGCCTATGCTCTACCTCCACAGCTGGAGGCAACAATGCTTCTGAATGCTAGTTGCTAGAAACCACTGGAGGGGAAAGTGCTCTTATGCTCATTTTCTGCTCTTTGGTTTCCTGCTCTTTGGTGATCTGGTTGGTCACAGTGAGAACAGGATGATGGGCTGTTGGCCTGACCCCACAGGCTATTCTTATGTTCTAAGAAGTACTTTTCTTTTATCTTTCCCGAATATTCCAATATTCAGCTTCATTGAATGCCCATGATTTCTAGCGGGCAGGGGGACGACGACCTTATCTTTATCCACTTTCTCCATCTATGCATAATATCACGCTGCCTCTTACTTGCATTTGCTCTAAACTAAAAAGTCCTATATGCTACGGGTACATATTGAGTTGTTTCATCCCTGTAATCACATTGGTTGCCCTTTTCCAACTCTACAATATTCTCTTTGAGGTAAGACAACCAGAACTTGACCCAGTTTTCCAATTCTGGTTGTGTCATAGGTTTGTAGAACGGGGTTATGAAAGTGGCAGTTTTATTTTCAGTTCCTCGCCTAAGGATCATTAGAATGGACTTCGTCTTTTTCACAGCTGCTGAAAGCTGGTTTGAGCTGATAGACAGCCAGTGCAGATCTTTTAACACCTGTGTTATATGTGTAAAGCTGGACATCCTCTGAGCACCCTAGAAGTTGCATTTTGTACTAGGCACAGCTTCTGAACCCAAATACAAAGGTAGCCCCATATAAAACACATTATGGTGATCTAATCATGAGGTTACCAATGGATGGACCACTGTGGCAAAGCTATTTTTGACACTGGTATACTTGGGGCATTTTTTGTGGGCATAACACATGCATTGCATACAGATGGTTCCAGGTTGAGTCCCTGGCATACTACTTCAAATTCTGGATGTAGTACACAATCAGGCCCTTCAGGCACACCTTTGACTCCCTTGCCATCCACCCATCTACCAAGACACTTTCATGTTGCTAATTTAATTTAATTGTTACACTTAGTTTGTTTTTTTCAGTAGCATGCTCCTTAAATTCTTTTGTGCATCCGTTATTATCTGCTTGCATTTCTTTTGCCAATGTGTGCATTCAGCGTTCGAAACTTCCATTTTTCTAGGCGCATTTTACGGCAGGGGAATTTCATTAATGGTAGCAGTTTCTGCACAAGATTTCAGATTAAAACTGCCACTGCTGGAGGAAAAGGAGGATCTTTTTCTGCCTCCCCACTTCCAGCCACTCTCTCCAGCCACTCTGGAGAAGGGACCCTCATAAGAATATTAGGGGAGTGGGCAGGGGAAGTGTGACTTGGTTATTGCAGTCTTCAGATGAGGACTAGACCATTTGAAAAATGAACATGGGATTTTAGCTGCAGTTCATTCATTTTCAGCTTTGTATTCTTGTTATAAAAAGTGTGCCTAGACACTCCATTGTGGTGCCCATAGCCTAGGTTTAAGGTGCCATATAGCTCCTAGCTTTCATATCACAGTTTCTAACACACAGTGCATTTCTTCACATTTTCATCATTTGTAGAAGACATACGTTTTCCAAAGGAAGCGTTCTTGTCTGTAATAGCTTCCTTTACTCTACTCATTAACCACACTGGCATCCTCTTGGACTTGGTGATACCTTGCCTGGTTTGCAGCATACGCTTTAAACCAAATTCACTGTGCAATGCATATAATTTTCCAACAGCAGAAGGTCTTGAATCCATTAATTAAATATGAATCTGGTTCACCAGGCTGTTGCTATATTAATACAGTAAATATTCTCGTGGTTCATTAAGCTTAGACATTCTATCTGCAGCTTCCAGTATATTATAAAATGGTTCTCCCCCTTTTGTACATTAATTGCCTTCTCCAAAGCAAATAGCTTGCACGTGCAGTCTTCAGAGGCCAGTCTGTGTACCCAAGATATTGATTTCACAGCACTTTACAAATGACCTTTTTCTTTATTAGCCATTTCATTCCTTCATTGTTGTCATAATATATGGGTTTGCCTAATAATGCTGTAGTGTATATTCCTCTGGTATGCTTTCTTACCCTACACAATATGTCTGGTTATAGACACACACACACACACACACACACACACACACACACACACACCATGATGATGATAAATTGAGATTTCCTTCCTTAATCTCTACTTACTGCCCTAATACTGTCAACCCTGTGGCTTGTATCCACTTCATCAAACATCCAAAATCCCCATTGGCCATCTTTGAACAAATCATTGGCCCATCTGCTTAAGGAGAGAGCCATTGCAGATTAGCAGTTGCAACTATATAGCTGCACTATAGAAGGGATAACAGAAATAAAAGTTTCTGTTGGAGACACAAACTTTAAAGTGAAAGTTGCTGGCTGTTAGCGATGCAAACTTCAATCAGTTAAAACACTTTGTAGATATGAAAACTTCACACTAATAATGGAGTTATGAAAAAAAAGTTTTATGTATGTAACATCCCTAAATTTCTTCCAGTATAAGTTGATGGCTTTTTTATTTGTATTGCAATATAGATTGAAAATATATTTTAATATTTCTATTCTTAATTTCAGTTTGTAATTTTGTTTATTAATTTTCTATCCCTGATATTTCAGGGTGAAAGGGAGGCCGATTAAAAATGTCTAGATAAAAAAAATTGCTGCTCTTAGTCATAGAAAAACAGATACACTACTGAATTGTAACAGTAATTTTGATTAGATTCTGCCTTCCTAATGCTTCATGGGAGGTAAGCAGATATATCTGTGTGTCATTTACATGTTAATCTTACAGAACAGAACTAATCATCTCATTTCATGCTTGATTTTTGTCTGCTCCAAACCTGTAGCCTTGTTGCACAGTGTACAAAAATTGAATGTTGTTAAATTGTATAAACACTGAAAAATTTTTCTTCTAAAATCCTAATGTAAAACATGCATCTCAGTTTCTTTGCCTTTTGCCACAGGCACCTATTTAAAATACATTGTTTCAAATTGGAATGGAGGCAAGATGTTTTATTTGCATAACATGCATGAATAGTTTTGCTTTATTAGTTAAATCTCTTCAAGCTTTTGTGATATCAGACCTCCCAAGTTAAGAAACAAAACAAAGTTAAACCTCTAGTTGAGATTCCTGCATTGCAGGAGGTTGGACTAGATGACTATTGGGGTACCTTCCAACTCTACAATTCAATGATTCAATGATTCTCTGCATTCAGTTAATAACTCAATTAAAATATTCACATGGAGATGGTTTGTTTTCTACCTGATGCATGCATACAGTACACCAAAGGAGTCAACCTGGTTATTTTTTTTATCACTCGATCAAGTAGTAAGAAGAATTTTACAATGCAGTAGCTTGCTTGGTTCAGGTGTAAAACCAGGAGCTTTGATCTCTAATCCTTGTATAGTTTTATGCATTTTTTGCATAGTGATGCTTTCCATCCATTGTTGATTGCCTGGCTTGAGGCGATCTGGTTTCTGACTCTGGCTTGTCAGGCAAGCACCGACCACACGTTGCTGTTGGGGACAAAATGAGGAACTTGCTTTCCTAAAATTAGTAAAGGAAAAAGCAAGCAACACATTCACAATGAGAGAAGTGTCAAGGTCATTGACTTCTACTTTACATTATGCCAAATGGCAATTTGTCATTACATCTGAACACCCCATGTGACAAAGCACATAATGAAATAAAACGATTGTATGGACTCTCTACTATCTCAGAATGTACCGGTACATGGAATTTTGCTTGTAGGGAAAAAGAGCAGTGTATATATCAGGGACAAGATTCTCCATGTGAAGGAAGATTTGATATCATATTATCAAATGAACTCTCCAGATGTGATGACCTATGCCCACATAAATGTTTATGTTTAAGGATCTTTTAGGCTGGATTATCATGCTCATTGGGACATGGGTGGCGCTGTGGGTTAAACCACAGAGCCTAGGGCTTGCCGATCAGAAGGTCAGCGGTTCGAATCCCTGCGATGGGGTGAGCCCCCGTTGCTCGGTCCCTGCTCCTGCCAACCTAGCAGTTCGACAGCACGTCAAAGTGCAAGTAGATAAATAGGTACCACTCCGGTGGGAAGGTAAATGGCGTTTCCATGCGCTGCTCTGGTTCGCCAGAAGCGGCTTAGTCATGCTGGCCACATGACCCGGAAGCTGTACGCTGGCTCCCTCGGCCAGTAAAGCGAGATGAGCTCTGCAACCCCAGAGTCGTCCACAACTGGACCAAATGGTCAGGGGTCCCTTTACTTTTACCTATCATGCTCATTGGGGGGATGACTTTGCTTGATGTTTTATCATTGTGAGATTAGAGATTTCTGTTAACCTACCATTTGATTAATTTCCAAAAATGCTTTGGATGTCCTTCTACACAGTCCATTCACACTTTATGTATGTACAGGAGGATATTTCTGCGTGAGAATGATGTTCAAAGAAGTTCTATGGGAAAACTAGAATGTACACATTGAAAGCAACATATCATAGGAGGAATTCACCAGTAGAAGTAGCAGGGCACTATGATTATGTTCTGAGGCCTCTTTTCTTACAATAGTTTTGTTTAAATTTTTTTTAAAAAATCAGGATCTGAACCACAGCACCTTTGAAAAGTTCCTTTTTAAACTGAAAAGGTAAATAAATAAATATAATTTTAGATTGGATATATGAGTATGTTACAATACTCTTAATAGTGTTGGCAAAACAAAGCTTGGGAGGTAGTAGGGATACTTACGCCAGTTCTTTAAAGAGATTTTTTTAGTGCTGAAGCCCCATTGTTTTGAATAGGAAATTGAGGTTAAGAAAAGAGTCGTAGCCGTATTTTAGTAGAATTATGTCTGTGTCAGTAAGTTACTATGTTGGGACTTTCAACTTTGTTCTAAGAAATTGCATTCTTAGAATTCAAAATGATATCCCTAAGATAAATAAGATGGATTTATTTGGACTGAAATGGCTTAACAGTTTTTTCGCCACTGTACGAAACACTAATTTATATAAAGTCCAGATTTTACCAGACAAAGCCTTCCAGAAGTTTCCTGCCAGAACTCAAAGCCAAAAGAGTAAATCCAAGCCTATACATTACAAGTTAATAGTGGCTTATAACATATCTCTTCTGTGGTGATGGAGCTTTAATAGAACTCCGAGTTAATTGTATTGTATTCAAGATATCAAACAGCACTGGGGGCTTGATATATAAGGGCATGGGAAGAGAAACCAGGTTTGCAGAGTTGGTTAGTAAGAGTACATTTTTATGTCTCATTTTTTTAAAGAAGGGGCTGCTCCTGGATGTTTAGGTAATGGGTTCAGGGCCATTACTACATTTTAGGATACTATGCCAACTATGGAAAAAAAACTGGTCACTATCAGCTATGCCTTAGTAACATTTTATTAGTAACATTTACTATTAATTTATTTAAGGTATTTCTATACAGCTTAATAACTGAAGACTCTTAAGTGGGTGTGCATAAAAATTATAAAAACCAACTACAAATAGTTCAACATGCAGCTGCCAGCGTATTAGAATGCACTGTATGGAGCATATAATTAGGATGTTACATCTTGGTTTTCCACTGGCTTACAAGTCAAAGTGCTGGTTTTGACCTTCAAGTCTTTAAATGAACTGGGAACAGGATATCTTGCCTCTTCTGATACAAACCTAAAAGTTCCCTCTGGCTCACCCTCTGACTCATTGGCCTTTTCAAGTGCTCCACAAATAGGCGACAACTCTTTCATGGTGTCACACACACACAAACACTTCTTGCGGCACAGCCAGGCTAACTTGGTGGAGGCAACATAAGAAGTTGCCATGTATAGAATCAGAGCATTGGTACAACTAGCTTTGTTTAATCGAAACTGATTATATAGCAGCTCTTCGGGGTTTCGGAAAGAAGTCTTTCGTAACTGTACCTGCTGATGCTGAGACTGAACCTGGGACCTTCTGCATGCAAAATTTTCACCATGGTTCCTTCCCAAAGGAAAGTAAGATCATAGGAGACCTTGATAGATCTTATTCACAGTTTGTGAGGGCCTCCCAAGAACATTGTGTGTGTGTGTGTGTGTGTGTGTGTGTGTGTGTGTAATAGGACATACACTAGGGAGGTTACTGACAAAAATAGTAATTTCCTTTGTGTTGTATAAACTATGAAGTGAATCATATATGAAAGACTTCCAGAGGCTAATAATTTCTGTTCCAGTGCACTCAGTATGGGGGTAAATCACATAGCCAAGTGGGGACCATCACCTGAAAGTTATACCTTGTTTGATAGACTGTATATTCATTTTCCTGTGGGCACGTTTGCTTTGCTTGAGTTTTGATACCAGAGTGGTATAATTACATTAAAGGAAGAAGAATCGCAATGACATAGGTTTTGAGCAACCACACCAGATTAATAAAAATGGATTTAATAGTTACAAAAATATTGAGTGAAACATCAGCAAACAATGGATTTGATCCAAAAGTTATATTCTTGTAATGGAAAGATCCTCTTGCAGGAAAGAAGTTTCCTCTTGTGGAAAAGCCTCTTCGTATCGAATCGCAATAATAATGGAGTGGGCCTCATAGGCCACCTGGTTTAGTGCTGTGCTGAAACACATCATTCAGTTTCTCAAAAGATTTCTTCCCCTGTGAAAGAGGCCTCTACTTCTGTACTTCCTTCTTAGGGGGCTTTCACATTTCTTTTGAATTTCTTCAGAATGTTGTGTAGAGAGCATTCCTTATTATTGTGCAGTGGCCATGAGTGGTGTAGTTTTTATTTTCTGTGAACATTTCTGTTGCCTTTCCAGCTGTCCAATTTGAAAAAAAAAAATGACGGGACGGGTTACCTCACCATGCCGCCCCCTGAGCTTCAGCTGAAGCACAGTAATCTGGGGAGGCTGGTTGCTGGGCATTTGAGATCAGTGAACTTGTGTTATTTTCAAGGGGAATCCTTCCTTTTACCTTTTGAGAAAATATTTCTGCGTTTGAAAATAGGTGCACAGTAGGCTTCCTCCCTACCTTCTTTAAAGGAAAGATCACCTGGGGACTTCATGGTGTTTCAGGAAATGTGGGCACCCAGGAAGGCTGCAGAGTGCAGACCTCTGGAAAGTTGATTGCAGAATAAAAGAAAGGACACTCGTAATGCCTTCGTTACTTCGAATGGAAGGCAAGCATAACAAAAACCCTGCACCTCATCCATGAGAATTTACCCATTTTTTCTCTCCCTTTGTTGATTTTTGAATGCAAGTTTTGTCCATTAATTAAAAAGAAATGTAGGAGAAATATTTGGCACAGCACTGATCTAGTTCAAGCTACTGCTTGATGCAGGAAATCCAGAGCTGGAGCACCCCCAAAAGATGACTGCCCAGCCTCTGCTAGAAGACCTTCGGTGAGTCAGGGCCCACAATCCTCTTGGAAAGTTCGTTCCCTTGCCATAATATTTCTACCATTTAGAAATTCAACCAAAATTTATCTTTCTAAAAGTCTTCTGGAATTAAATATTTTGAAACAACGTTGAGCTGTTGAGCTTTAATTAAAGAAGTATGGAATTTAATTGATGCAATAACTGAATAACAATAACTGGAATATATACATAGAGAGAGAAACAATTAGGGAAACAGATATTTATGTGCATATATCTATATCTGTTTCTCTTCTTGTCTCCAGTTTGTATACTTAACGATCCCTAATAGCAATTATAAGAGGTTGACTAATCAAAGACATTATTTACAATAATAATAATAATAATAATAATGGCAACAGAAGCATGAGTAGATCATATAGATAGATACTTGAATGTGTTTAGCTATCAGGGCGTAGGATCTCATTACTTGAGTGTTAGAATAGTGTAATTATAAACCAATTAGTTCTGCAAAGGAAAATTGAAACATTATTTTCAGAGTCAGCTTGTAAAAAGAGGACCACAGTGAACTCATAACTCTACTAATTCTACAAATTCAGACAAAAGCCAAATTCAAATAGATCAATCTTGTGATGTGTGTATACAGAACTCAAACTACATCAAAATTGCCTATGTTTTCAAGTAACAATTTCATATGCAGGATGTGTGCCAAGGCTCTGTTGAACTGTTCCTTTCCACATCCTTTTTTATCCTACCTACCGGCAGTCTACAAACCACTTAAAACTTATATATTTTACCTTATATTAATAAATTACATTGATTTTTTTCAGCCAATGTTAAAGTGTCCAATTGAATTAATTTGGCTTTGAATTGATGTGATGAAAATGATGTTAGTATTCAAAGTACTTTAGACAATAAGGTTATTTGTCAATAGTGATGTGCAATTTATTTATTATGTGTATATGACACCTTTTCTCCCAGGAGACCAAGGTCATGTACATGATCCTCTTCCTCACTTTCTCCTCATAACACACATGCAAAGTAGGTTAAGTTGAAAGTTGATGATTTGCTCAAGGTCTATCAGTGAACTACATCGAGTGGCAATTTGAACCCAGGTCTCCCCAGACCTTGTTCAACATTTGTGCATCTGCCTAGGGAGTCTTGAAAGGGTGAGATAGAATTGATCCTAGGTGTCTCTGTCCAGCAACGTAGCCACTAGACCCAATTGAGTCTATGGAATGATTAATCTGGATTTTAAAAAAAATAGAGCAAAATACACTTTGAATCTGATGTTTAATATACTGATGTTTGATGATGATCAAAATGATTTAGAGAAATGTAGCTTCTTGGGGGAAAGAGTGGTGTGGTCTAACACTGAAAGAGGTGCATATAGAAAAGGAGGTGGCTTTGGTAAGCAAAATAGTTATTCAGCAATGCCCTAGATTCTTGAGTAAGTTAGCTTTACTCATTAGGAATTGAAAATGTGTCATCAAAATAATTTCAGAATCAGGCTGTAAGCCTACAAGTGAATACGATTTTTTTTTTCCAATCCACTTACCCATATAAATTAAACCACAACTAGAGTCAACAAACATACTGCAAGGTAAATGTGTGGATTTTAATATAAATACCAGTAGGATCACATTACTAATGTTGTGCTTTGTCTGTGTCTGCGGAATTGAATTCAAAGGTAATGAATTGCCTTAAGTGTTGGCCTACTTCTTAGGTCATTATTTCTTTAGTACATCAAACAGAGTAAACACACCACAATTTGGTGTAGTATAATATGTTTTCTAAAAATCCAAACAAGGAACCATTTATTGAACAGTTGCTGAAGGCCAGCTGTGGATCCCTCATAATCACAGAAGAAGAAGAAATGGACACAGTGAATTAGCAAACATCTGTTTTATTTAGGAAAGCAAAATTGTATGCCATGAAAGTGGGCAGCTTGTATTTATATGTGAACTGTTTGGTAATTAAATAGTTACCACATTTGTGTTAAAATAAGTTTAGACAGTTGTTGCCTGAACTCCAACAAAAAGCTAATTAGATTTTCAAACTAAACAAGAATTAATCTCGTTGAGGTTAACCCAACCTGTTAATATTGTTGGGGAAGCATCGCTTAAAAAGTATCTGTGTCTGGATTTGTTTCAGTACAAAACCACAGAAGAAAGAAAGAGATGTAAATTGCAGAATGTAAGGGAAGTGGGGTCAAAGAGAGACAGATGAATTTTAAACGTTAGATCAGATACCCAAAATATAGCATCACAAAATTTGGAAATGCGTGAATTTTGACAGATAGCAGCATGCTAGCGTGCTCTGGTCCATGGGGTCACTAAACGACTAAACAACAACAACAGCATTTTGTTTTAGGAAGTGTGAAGTGGGTAAGTTCACATTAAAATGTGAGCTGAAATAAATTTCCATCCCTAATTGTAACACACACACACACACACACACACACACACACACACCCCAACCACAGGTATACAAATTGAATTGGTTTTCTGTTCTAGTTCAGTGTTTCTCAACCAGTGTGCCTCCAGATGTTTTGGGACTACAATTCCCATCATCCCTGACCACTGGTATTGCTAGCGAGGGATGATGGGAGTTGTAGTCCCAAAACATCTGGAGGCACACTGGTTGAGAAACACTGTTCTAGTTCATTGCTGGGTGCTTTGACGCTCATGCTAAGTTCCATTGACCTGTAGCCTGGTGGACATCCTTCCCTCCACCATCACAATTGCTTTCTTTCACAAACTTTGCTGCTACATCTCCCAAGGTGGCTTCACATTTTTTTGCCCCTTAACAACAGACACACCAGAAAAGAAACTATTCACTGCTCCCTCCCAAGTTACATCCTTTACCATTTCCTAGCTGAGAGGTTCCAGGAATTAAAGTTTCATCCCTTGGCAGCAAACATCAGAGGACTAACTTACTTCCATACCTTTCCCAATGGGCATGTTTTGTAATTAAATATGGCATATGTGAGCAAGCCTTGTTTGCGAACTGCCATGTCCACTAACATCAGTACAATGAAGTATTTAGCATTTGCTGCTCAGTTGGATTATTTTCTTCCCACCTGTCAAGACTATACACTATGGTTTGCTTTATTATGTCTTGACTAACAGTGTAGCAAATACTTTCCCCTACAGTAGATTAACTGAAAGGATGTCTGTCTTACTTAATGTTGCCCTAATACAGTGGGGGCATAAAGGTTTCTGAGCAATAACCTTAGCTGGAGGAGAACGGGTGCTATATGTGCAGTTCTGGCCTGATTCAACTGGCAGGGTGTGCATATAATATCACGGGTCAGTTGTTTAAGTGGCAAGAAGAAGGGACTGGATCCAGTCATTCTCTCCATCAATTAACTGACCACTGCAATTGCTAATTAATGTCATAACTCATCCCAGATAAGGAAGACACACGTCTGATAGTTAACGCTTTATTGGCAAGAGAAGAATTTACAGCAATTTCCACATTGCTCTGGATACACACACATAAACATGCTTCTATCCTCTAGGCAGCTGTCCATAGGTCTGGGCCCTATGGAACAGTTGCAGCAACAGTTGGACCCCTCCCCTCCCCTGGCGTATATTCCCTCCTCTGATGAGTTGTGAGCCTGCAACCTGAGACTTCTGCACAGACATCCACTGCTCTTCCCTTTCCAACCCCCTCCTGGTTCTAGGAGACAGTGAGGTGGGGGAAGATGGGGAATCTATGGACCCATCCCTTGCCTGAACTCCCCTTTCTTCCTGTGTTATATGTTGTGCACCTTCCTTTGCCTTGGACTGCCCCTGGTTTCTGCCTTGCAGGTGGTGTTACACCCCATAAATCACTAGTCCCCTTTCCTGGGTCACTACCTGGGTCCCTTGCCTCCACCCTGCAATCTTTAGAGCTGTGCCGGTCCCTGACAATTAATCTGACTTGAGTTCAGGTGCCTTGGGACCTATGGGCTACTGCTTTTTTTTTAATTCTTTTTGCCATTCAAAACAAAATAATATTCAGATATCTGAAGAAGTGTGCATGCACACGAAAGATCATACCAAGAACAAACTTAGTTGGTCTCTAAGGTGCTACTGGAAGGAATTTTATTTATTTTTTATTTTGTTTTGACTATGGCAGACCATAGTCTTGGGAAAGGTTGTTTTGTTTTGACTATGGCAGAATTTGTTTTGACTATGGCAGAATTTTGTTTTGACTATGGCAGACCATAGTCTTGGGAAAGCCTTGGGAAAGGTTGAGGGCACAAGGAGAAGGGGACGACAGAGGACGAGATGGTTGGACAGTGTTCTCGAAGCTACTAACATGAGTTTGGCCAAACTGCGAGAGGCAGTGAAGGATAGGCGTGCCTGGCGTGCTCTGGTCCATGGGGTCACGAAGAGTCGGACACGACTGAACGACTGAACAACAAATGGCAGACCAACACAGCTACCTACCTGTAACTGGAACTTTTTGCCCTTCAGACAGCGTCTAGCTGGAATGTGTCAATGACAAAACTATAATTAATTAATTAATTAATTAATTTAATTACGGTAATTTGTGAATTCCCTTCCATGTATGTGCCCCAGGGCGTTTGATAGACGTGTTTTTAAACATTGTCATTAACGTATCATTATAAACAGTAAAAGAGAACCTTTTAAGAGCAGCACAACTGAGTACAGGAAAAGCTGATCAAAGCAAAAATGCCTTCAATTGTTTACGGAAAGTATAGATAGAAGCGACCTGTGGTATCTCAGTGGGAATATTGTTACACAGAACAGGGCCAGCCACAATGAAAGCCCTGCTCCAAGTTGCTGTGGAGTGGGTTTCTGTCATCTTAGTGAGTCTTCCTCTTCCTCGTTCAGAGAGAAAAAATCATGTCATGTATGCTAGACTCTTGCACGTTTGGTCACTTCTCATATTTAGGTCTAAGTTACCATTACAATCAAAGCTACAAGTTATTCAGGTCATATGGTTACCCCCTGTGACAGATTTTTACCCCTTCACTTTATTTAACAAATCAACGACTTATTGCCCAAGCCTCACTTTACGGAGACGGACACGGATTTCCATTAAGTGTGAATCTGCACATAATATACACCAGTAGGAGGAGGTTTTTATTGGAAGCCTCCTATAGTTATTGTTCAAAGGGACCACTGGATCTGAACTGAGATCTAAAGCTAATCTGTGGGGTTGGGTGAATGATGACTCAGTTTAAGCAATGCTTGTCTCTGGTTGGGATCATTTTGACAGCTAGTGTCGTTTTCTTTTTCTTCTGACACTCAACACCACAATTAACAGTTGTGTGATGTGTCACTGCCTGAACAGTGATTATTTGCAGTAACACACTGCTGGGAAGCATCAGCTGTCAAGCCTGCTGTTTTCTGCAGTTGCAGCATGATGTTTGAGCACCTTCCTGTGGTGTTCTGCTGGAACTGCAAGACAGACAGTTACCTGAGTCATCCTAAAATGGTGAATAGATTACAAAGAACAGATCCTCTGAAGAGCAGAATAAAAAATTCATTCTACAAAATGGATGTACTTACTCTCCTGTTTTATGATATATTTCTCTGTAGAAAATCCTCAACAACACCTATTAAATGTCATTGTTTATGTTGTATTTTGGTTTATATACTATAGAGAGAGAGAGAGAGAGAGAGAGAGAGAGAGAGAGAGAGAGAGAGAGAGAGACGTCACCGTCAGCATAAACATTATTGGGGTGGCTTACTGTATTACAAATGTAGCAAGATAGTGTTATTTGGCTGTAGTTTGGCTGTAAATATACTGATAGCATATTGGCTGTAAAAATCCTTAAATGCCTGTCAGTAATTCATGAAAAGGAAAGCTGCAGGCTACCATAAATATTATTGCATTCACTGAGATCTCATTGTTTTCATACTGTATATTTGAGGAAAATTTGGTATGTCAGCCTTGCTGCTAGTAGTTGTGATTGTTAAATTCTGGCCAGGTTTATGGGATTATATTCAGTATTAGTAGTACTCAGAGTAGACCCATTGAAATTAATTGGCAAGTTTGTCATGTCCACCAATTTCAAAGGGTCCTGTGAAGTAGGACTAATATTGCATGTGGCCCTAACACAACCTTGATGTCAGGTAGTTTAAAACATTCATTGATTTAAATGATTCAGTACTTTTCTCCCTGTGGCGTGGAGATAGGTAGGGACTTCAAAGGTTGTTCATGATTGCTACACTGAAGATTTCAGCTACTTACATTTTTATTTTATTTTTTAATCTCACGACTGCTGAGAATCTATTTAATTATCTTGTATTTTAAGTGGAACCGCTGGGATCCTGCATAATGTGAATACTGGAGAGCAAAAGGCACGCTGAACTCGCCATTTGCTCAGCAAGGGTTTGAAAAGCAGAGTTTATGAATTACAGTGTACAAAGTATTCTGTTAAATAACATGAACTGAGTCACAATTTGAAACAGATACATTTTGTTGCCTGCCTGTGTCTTTTCCTCTCTTAGGCTTAACATCCCAAAAAGCTTTCGTGTTTCCTTAATGATGAATGAAAAGTTTCCTGCAATTGGTTTATGCAGCAATATACCTGGGATGCATCTGATCTTATAAGACAAGGCTTCACTTAAGCAGAGCTCAGAGCTTTACACTTGCTCTTTGCTTAGAGATTTTATTATCTTAATATGTGGCCCCAACCAAGGCATGTTTTACTGGAAGCCCCATGAGTAAGTGTGCATAGGATTGTAAACTTAATCTAATTTAAGTGTGTATATATATATCTGTATCTATTATATATTTTGGAAAGTTGCTTATATCTTCACTATGCATTTAGGCATCTCTTAAATGTTATGACCAAATTTTGCATGATGGTTTCAGAGATCAAGGAGCATGCTTTCATCTGTGTCTGGCTACAGTTGGACATCATTTTGAATCAAGAAGGTGGATTGCACTTTTCAAGACTGCACTGATTTTAACCAATATTCTCTAAACTGCAGACAACCAGGCAAACAATAATTCCACAAGGCACTGGAAACTTGTCTTTAGTAAAAGCTTTCTAATGACTGCTCAAGGAGCAACTCTTCTCTTCGTCCTTTTCCCATTGCTGTTGTAGGAAGGCCTGTTTTGGAGAAATGGAAGGCTTGAACTTTCAGAATTGTGGGCTTGCAGGCCTCGTACATAGCTGTCAACTTTCAGATTTGAAAATAAGGGATGCCGCGAGGGCGGTGCAATGGCACCAAGTAGCCTCGCCACCCTGTGCTCCAGAGGCTGTGAGCGAACGGATGAGCGAAAGAGCGAGCGCATAGACGGCAGGCTGGCTGGCTGGCTGGTTGGGCGTGAGGGTCTGGCTGCACAAGGCATGCAAGCTCCACCCCCAGTCGGTCTCAGACTCCTTATTGGCAGCCGAGCAACGCAGCTGAGGAGCCTCCCTGGCCGGCAGGGAGGGAGAGAAGCTGCTTCCTTTGAAATCCGGGAAATTTAAGGGATATCAATAATCCGGGATAGCAGCGGGAAACGGCATTGGAATAAGGGAGTTTCCCGCAAAAAAAGGGAGGGTTGACAGCTATGGCCTCATCAAGGAAGGGGAGGCTTGAGTCAGAGCTGTGGAATACACGGAAATACCCCAGAGCCAGGTAGACTGTAGTTGCTTAGGCAAAGTCTCAGCCCAAACAGGAAGTCTTTTATGCCTCCTCCTGCCAAGTAGGGTCTAGTGGCCAGCCTAAGGAGGCAGCTGTAGTCTTGAGCAGGAGAATACTGCCGTGCTGCCCAGTGAGGTGTTCCAAACTGCAGTTCTGGGCCTCACCCCTGCACTGACAGCTGAGGTTTCCAGTTGGGAATCTTGGCACTATATGATTGTTACAATCCTCTGAGAGATAAGTCACCATTATCCCCAATGTTCAGATGTTTAAGGTATACATCTCCCCAAAGGTATAGTGCACTGAGCTGGGATTTGACTCCAAATTGCCCAGGCTGAAAGCTCAAACCAGTGTACCACTACAGAAACTGACATGTTTATTTCCAATAATATAAGGCTGACTTGAAGTGTCTGAATAATCCCATTAGGATTTAAGAGCTTGCCTTTTTAATCAATTCACTTCAAGCATGCATGTGAGTCCCCTGAGCTTGTCCCAATCTCTCATTGGGGAGGGCACTGTGATAGATGGGAAGAAAAACGAGTATATTGCCTGATGTGAATTGACTCAAAAAGTGCTACAAAAATGTTTAAACTTCTGCACGATATAAGCAGAAGCCAGTCTGTATAACAAAGAGGGCTTTTCAGAGTTGTATCATCAGGTAGCTTTCTGTTCCGCTGTGATTTGGCAGGTCTCTCTTGTAAATAAGGTGGAAGAGGCCAGCTGTGAGACTGCAACGTATCTTTGCCTCCTGAACTTTATGGCTGGGGTGTGAGGGAGAGAGAAATCATTTCTGAGTTCTTATGAATGTGACTCTCAGAGGTTGTGGAAGGGTCAGAGTATCAGGCAGCCAAAGGTTGGTAGGTGCTTGGCAGCTAGGTCTGCCGAGCCTCTCGCTGGCTGCCAATGCTAATGGAACAGAAAGGAGATCCAAGCTTTGCTCGCTGTGGAAAATGAACAACTTTCCTGTATTCACGTAGCTCTGGAAGCTGGCTGAAGCTTATACTTGGCTGTACAATGTTGGAACAGCGGTGTAACAGCCCAATAAACTAGTTTGCCTCATGAAAGCTATCCTTCCATTAGCCAAGAATGGATGCTGTTGTAAAAATCAGAAAGTGTGGAGGTTTTCTTGTGTTGACATTGGCTTAATACTCAAATTTAAGCTCACAGGTTTTTTATGCTGTCTGGTGTGCTCTGTGCTGTACCGGTGTGCCTGTAACCATTTACCTCTCCCTGCATATAGCCTCCCTGCATATAGCCTACATACTGAGTATATCTCTATTGCATCGTTCCTTTCAATTACAGGGGGTGATTGGTACCATCTTAAGCTATTAAGTTCATCAAACAAATGGGGAACAAGTACGAGACCTATAGCCACACACACACACACTCTCTCTCTTAAGGTTCCCCCACCCCAATGAGAAAGAAGCCCTGTTGAGAAATGGCTTCATTGCATACACTAAAAGCAAAGAGGAAGAAGCAGGATCCCTGAACCCAGTATTCTGGCCACAGTGGTCCCAGTACCAAACCCCATGCTTTAGCAGAAGCACTTAAATGCACACAGCTGCATGGAGTCTGCAACTTCGCATGATCAATTTGGAGACCACATGGAATGCCTATCTGTGTGTATGCAGCTGTATGCTCAGTCCTGTGACAGCAATTTGTAATTTAACTGTTTTTCATACTGGATTTTAAAATGTTGTAACACGCTCTGGAACCTGCTGGTGAAGCGTGTCTAATAAATTTAACAGCAGCAACTATGAGAATAATGCAGACCTCCCTTTCAGACAGCCCAGCAAATGCTCTATGCACATGGAAACAACTTCTGAACAGGGCTTCTGGTCCATTATTCATCAGGTACATCCTCTGTGCAGCCTAAGGCTCTATGGATCACATTATGGCTTTCTAAGAGATCATTATCACTTTTAACAACTGAGAAATCAACAGTTTATTTATTCATTTAAATTTTTATACCGCCCTTTATCCACAGATCCCAGGGTGGTTCACCACATAAATTTAGAGGGATGTGTGCTCTATGCATTAACGCAGCAGCCCTCAAACTAGATATTGCCCATATTTTGGCAGATAAAGCTCATCGCTTGGGATCCTTCTATTTTTATTTTTATTTTTATTTTTGCTTCTTACATTCAAGGATCCCCACCCCCAAGTGTTATTTCAAATCTTGTTCAATTTTGCTATGTGTGAAATTTATATCTATATTTGGGCATTATAAAGTATAATATAATTTCCTTTGCTCGTCTGATGACAAGTACTTCAAGAATCCTACATGAAGAATAGATAGATAATAACACAAGGAAGTTGCTTCCTTGCTCAAGTTGTCCTATCCTGCCTAGCGTTTCATGTTGCAAGCAGTTAAGCTGTCCCTCACACAGACACACATTGGGACCACACAGATACAGAATTTGTTCTTTTACATCTTGTTGAGATTGTTCTGTTAAGGCTCAGATGATTCCAGCTCCTGGTATGTAATGCAACCAATTTGTGTTGAGTGCAGTTGTTCTTTTATATATAAAAAACAAAACAGTGGGCTAAGAGAGGGAACTTTTTAAGGAAATGAGTAAGTCTGCAGTTTGTTCCAGGGATCAGTTACTGAGAAGCATTCACAAAGTTGAGCGCAGTGACTAATGCTCTGCATGTTTTTCATTTAGATGTGACACTTGACACAGTCTGTCAGTGTAAACTTTCTAATAGTGAAGAATAATTGAAAGCTGAATGAACAAATAAACAAGACAACAAGTTTTGCATGTGAGGATGCCTTCTCTACTTTTACTGACAAGACATGGTCTCTCACAAGATTCTCATAAGAATTGCCACCCTGTCAAAGTCAAAATGACTCTAATAAATGGCTGACTTGCTTCCTTTTTATGTCGTTTGCATGCTGGATGTGGGAGTGAAGAGTTGAGTTTATTTATGTGCTGGCTTGCAAGGAATTTGTTTCAAAATAGAATAGTGCAAGAGCTGACTGGAAGAATGTACAAAGCCATGCTCTCTCTCTGGTTTGCCCTGTTGCTTCCTACGGCATAACTGGAAATTGAAACATAAAACTGGGCAGCTTAAAAGCATTAGATAATTATCAGCTGTTGTAGCTGTGATAGTTCTATTTTAAAACAGAAGCTCATAATGGAAAATGCAGATTAAACAAATACCACACATCTGGAATGCAAATGACGGAGGGAAGGGGAGTCAGTAGTAAAACATTAGAAGTATGCACAAGAGGCATTGCAGAACTGCAAACAGGTGCTTTTTAAAACTGAAAATAATCTTTATATTGTAAACACTTTAAGAAAAGAAAACGTCTGGAATGAATATATGAAGCATAAAAGTAAGCAGAAAGGATGTGTGCACTGACGTATTAGGCACGTGAACTTATTGCTACCGTAGTTTGTACACCTCTTTCCTTGTCTATTGCTCCATTCAGTGCCCATCACTTCATTGTGTGAATGAATGGCTGGTGAGAAAAGTATCCAGCGCTCATCTTTGTCTGCTCTTTCCTTGCAAGATCCTTCCCTGGGGACTATCCCACTTTGGAGAATTTACTGTGCTTTTGAGTTAATTAGTTAAATGTGTGGCTACTGTTTCTGTGTCTGCTGACTCCAAACTCCTCTCTGCAACACGCCCCCTCCCCCAATGACTTCAGTGGGAGCCACCTGCTGGCAGAAATCTGAGTTCCCAATGCATTGGCTGCTCATTGGCTTTGAAAGAGGATTAGAGAAACAGTTGAAGGAAGGGTTCAAGACTTTTAACTGGTTATTCTTTTAAATGACTTTTTTTTTTAGTTGTGCAACTTCTGAAGTTCAGTATTATGGATTTTGAAAGTGGAATTTATATTTTATTTCTTATACCGATTTACCTTTTGCTCAAAATTGTAACCCACTTAGAGGTTTCTGTTGAAATATGAAGTGGTATATACATTAAAAAAACAAACAATATAAATTTGTCAAAGTCCAATGAGTCTAGAGATGCAAACCCTTTATTTGGCTAACAATTAATCATGGTAAAAGAGTAACCTCCCCGCACATAATTTTTCACACTTTGAGAAAGAAGAGGAGAAGTGGCAGCTGTGGTCTTAAAAAAATTCTGCTTGTTTGCCTATCTGTTACGTTGCCTATACGCAGTGCTTTTCTTCTAGAAAAAGCGGGCCGGTACTCACCATGAAGTTGTTACAGTAAGTGCCACACTTTTAACCCGTGCTGTTCTTGTAGAAAAAAGGTGCTGGTACTTTGTATACTTGAGTACCCCCAGAAAAATGTTATTCCAGTCTTATGATCATCTTGGCCTTTTTTGAAGTGTGGATACCAGAACTGAGCACAATATTCCCAGTGCAGTCTCACTGTAGATTCATCTACCACCAGTCTAATAGCTGGCAGCTTTATTTTCCAATCCCTTTCTTATTGACATAGATTTAACCGTTTTCACTCCTGCCACTGAGGTCAATGTTTTTGTTGCAGTGTCTACCATGACTCTAAAATCTCTGTCCTTGGCAGGTGCCACCAGTTCAAAACATGTGAAATTGGGATGTCCAGAAACTGATAACCTTATTCAGTAGTCTTTGGACTCAAACCCTTTTTGAAAATCTAAGCACACAATGTCAACCAGATCACCCCCTACTCATATGCTTATACAGTAGACACTCAGTGTCATTTCCTGTTCAGTCTCTTCTCTTGTCCAACCTGCCAACTGACTTCCACTGTTAGCATCTTTGGTTTAACTGTCAACACAGCATATTTTCAAAATATATGCAGTTCTTTCAACAATGTGACCTCTATGTACGTTTTGGTTTTGCAGCCCTATATGGGCATTTCAGCACATTTAAGCAAAGGTGACAGGACAAATGAAACTGTCTCACCGCAGCAAGCAATTGTATGACTGTTGCATACAGTGAACAAGAAACATTGTCACCCACAGGGTTGCGAATGACAAACCCAATGAATTTGTACCAAACACACACATGCAACACAGTTTGCCCTTTGTTTCCTTTTCATTTGCTCCTGAATAAGGTGTACTCTTTATGTAGTCATGGCTCTTTCAGTAAACTCTTCCAAGTTATTGGGGGAGGTCTCCTTAAAGATGACTTGGTTGCCTAAACAGACCATGTGGCAATGATAACTTATTGCATTAATATACATCTGGAGTGCAGGAAGGTATCTATTAAAAAATGACACAGGGAAAATACACCACAGTGCTTAAAACAGCACCACACACACACACAAAAAACAGCACCACTCAGCATAGTTTTCAGTCTAAGTATATTTAAGTGAATCAGATCAGACTAAGAGTAAATTTTGACATAAGTTTCCTTGGCATTCCCAAAGGGGCTTTTGCTTGGTCACAGTGACTGTGGCGTTTCATTGTGCAATAAAATGATTCATTCATGGTTAAAAAAAATGGCACAGGGACAGAATTTTTTAAAAGGTTTTAAAGGTTGTTTTTTTTCTTCTGACTCCTTAAACTGGAATGTGCTTTAGAGCTCTGCTCATCTGTAAGCCAACATTTGTCTTAAGAATTTTTATTGTCTCTCTTTCTCTCCCCATTTCTCCCACTCCCTCTATTCTGCAGATATACACTGACTGGGCAAATCACTATCTAGCAAAATCTGGCCACAAGCGGCTGATCAAGGACTTGCAACAGGACATTGCAGATGGAGTTCTGCTAGCAGAAATCATCCAGATCATTGGTAAGATCTGTGCTCTGAGCCACAGCATGATCTGACTTATGGCTTAGGAAGGAAAAGGCAATAGAAGTAGAGCCAGCTTAACTGGAAGATGGGCACCAAATAGAGAGCCGTGACTTGGCCTCCAATATCTCCCAGATTTGTGTGTGTGTGTGTGTGTGTGTGTGTGTGTGTGTGTGTGTTATATGTTTGTGTCTGCTCCACCATTCTTTTAAGGGCCAGAAAACTGTTTCACACACTTGGCATTGTATGAAATGAATGCTTCATTAAGCCATATGTCTCCAATGTGTGCATTTTATTAGCTGGAGTGGTTTATACTTTCTGAGATGCCTTGAAACTGTATCCTGATCCCACAAAGACAATTGTGGACGATTTCATGTCAGCAGTCATTTGGCAGGGGCTGGAGAATTGGTAGCAACCTCCTTTTGCACTTCCCCTTTGCATGATTTGTGCATGGGGAAGGAACTGCTGTTAACAAGGCAGATTGTTACTGTGTAGGGTTTCAGTGTGCTTAGAGCAAAGTTCAGGATCTACAAAATTCTTGTATGTCTGTTTACTTTCTCCTTTGTGGTCACATAGTTTACACTGACTTCTTTTTTTAAAAAAAACTCTCACTGTTTTCCTTCAGCAAATGAAAAGGTTGAAGATATCAATGGCTGTCCTCGAAGCCAGTCTCAAATGGTAAGAATAAACCAGATTTTTGTGTTATGATGTTACATCTGAGCTTTAGTGGATTGTGTATTACTGGCTATTCATTTTGCTTTATGTTGATTATGCTATGCATATTTCCTTTGACTTTTTGAAAACGTAGTCTTGGTTTGTTATCTTTGGATAGAAGCAAGTTCAGGGTATAAGGGAGCTGAGCTAGAAAACACCATTAGCATTGACTATTAGATTAATTATGAATGTATTTATTTCAACTTATTTCTATGTTACTCAGATTTATATGGATAATTTCAATTCCAAAGCTGCTTTAAAGACAGAAAATAGCAGAACCAATTTTGAGTGGAGTCTTTGTGTCTGGACTACTGGTTTGAAATAAGGCATTTGCCAACTCTTAATGAATATAAATAGCCTTTCTGCTTGTCCACAATGAAGTCCAGTTAAATAGTCTGACTTACAAATTTAAGAAGTATCTCTTGAGACATGTGTAACCTTCTGCTGGAAGAGACTGAGCTAAAACCAGCGAGTACTTGAAAGTCAGGATATATCCCAAGGCAATTAGTTTCCCATCCAGAAGTGGGACTTAAATTTTGTACTCTTTATTGATTAGCAGTGTCTGTGGCTATAAAGAGAATTCATTGTAGGATGTTGTGGAAATAACACATGGAATCTCCCTTTCCCCAGATCCCTCAGTTAATTTTCTCCCCACTTGTTTGTTTGTTTAATGACATTTGTAGACTCCTATAGGATTGTTCTAATTGCTTAGCGGCATAATGACACTGTATGTTTTAGCTGCTAATCATACTTTGGGTAATATCTCTGCTAGATAGTTGAGAACGGAGCCTGCTGACATTCAGTGTGACACAGGAAGCTGCAGATGCTAAAATTAACTATTCATTGACAAGCTGCTTGCTGGGGCAAAACTAAGCAGCAGGTGTTGATCATCTTTAAGATAAAGATGGCTAATTCAAGTTGAGATAATAACTTTTATGTGTTTCTGCCAGTATGCCCATTAAGAAATAAAAACAAATAGTGAAACGTTAAATTCAGAATCTTATTACATAAAACATTGCAGTTAAGTTCACTCCTGTACGGCACTAGGCAGCTTACATTAAAAATGAAGAAATGCCTGGGAAATAGTGATACAGGGCAGTAAGGGAGGGGCAAGAAGGAAGACCATTACTTTCTAATTCCTAGTACATGTCTACTCAGAAGTCAGCTCCACTGAGTTCAGTGGGACATTCCCAGGTCAGCGTGTATAAGATGGCAGCCTAAGAGTAATCTGACCTATTCCAGGCAGCTCTTAGGGCCATCAGCCAGTGTGAGTGTTGGTTCAGATTACTACTTCCACATAGTTTCACATGATATCTTGCTTATGTGACATCCCTGTGGTCCCAGAGATTCCAAGGGACAAAAATGATCTCTGGATGGGTCGATGCCTCCATCCAAGGAGTGCAAGACTCTTTCTAGACAAGCTGCTAAATAGCCATTTAGCTTTACATGGGGCTGCTCTTAAAGAGGGTTTCGAAGCTGCAACTAGGGCAGAATGCAGCAGTGAGCCTGCTTCTGGATGTACAGTCTTGAAAGACCTTTATTGGTTGCCAAATTACAACTAAGTGGAAATTAAGGTGTTAACGCTGACATATAATTCTTTAAATGGCTTGGATCCCAGGTATCTGAACCCCTCCTCAAACGTTGAACCTATTTGGGTGATAAGATCTGCAGGATAAGATAAGATCTCATGCATCATCTGTGGTTTGATTCTGCATGAGAGGGCCTTCTCTGTGTTGGCCCCCAGCTTGGGAAATGACATTCTCCTCATGATGCACCTTACACCAGCACTGAGTGCTTTTTTTAAACAATTGGTCAATACAGGCCTTTGTTCAAGTGAATGTCTTCTCTTCTCCTGCATTGCTCTTCTGTAATCTTCTGCTTTGTTAAATTTGTTACTGGTCAGTTTTTAAAAAATATATTTTTAAATGATGATTTATACCTGTTTTAACTGTGATATTTTTGCAACCTGTTATAGAACCATTTGGTGAAAGGAAGGCAATAAATAAATGACTAGGTGTCTCTCCCCCTTCCAAGCATATTGCAATGAGCAAATCTGCCTCTAGGATGAAGAACCTTGTGGGGAAATAAGAGAACCCATGTGAGGCTCCTACATATAAAATAACTATGTCCATTATTTTCCCTTCTTCCTACCTCACCACTCTGTCTTGGATTTCCATATGATGAGAAACCATGGAGACCCAGGTTCTGATTCCCAGTCATCTGTGAACCTCACTGAGTGATTATGGTCTTGTCGTGGTCTCTCAAGCCTACCTCACAGGGTGGTTGTGATGTGAAGATAAATAGGTGTTTGTGAGTGTCAAACATCCTGGGCTGCCCCCCTTCGCTGGTCGTTTCAAGAATGAGTCCGAGCCATAAAGCTATAATGCTTTAATCTAGGCTAATTACTTTACAATGCTGAGCACGTCGTAAACACGTCTCACCCATCACTCTCAGAATCTGGAAGTGCCCCCTTGCGATTTTCCCACCAGGAACCCCATCTGGGAAAATGAAAGCACCGTGTCCTTCTCTTCTTTCTTTCCCCCGAACGTCCTCCCTCTACGTTGCGAGGTCTCTCCCTGCTTGGCTGGAGCCCTAGCAACGCTTCCGCCTCTCCACCGCTGCTGCCAGAGGGGGAGGAGGAATCAGTCGTCAAGATCGGGGGCTGCTCCCTGTAGCCACTCAATGCCGGGCTGGAAGGGGGAGGCAGCCCCCTGACAGTGAGACAGGGAGAACTATCTTAAAATGAAAAGAAACAACAACAATCTTTATTACGGTCCATAGACCCATCACTTTGTTACAAAGCAATACCCAATTTGGACAGCCTGCCTTCAGGTTACACAAGCATTTTGTTGAAAAGAAACAGCTAAAAGAGATGTTGTGAAAATGGGCAGCTTTCAATTATTTCCATATTGACTAAGCAAACACACCTTCTTATCGTGACAAAGAAACAACATGACTTTGTATGATAATATTTTAATGCTTTTTAACAGTTAGTCACAGAGTTGGCAAGAAGGGTATAGGACCTTTGATTTTTGCCCAGAATCTGGCTAGACATGTGCAACTGTGAACACAACATGGACAAAGTCAACATATAAAGTAAACATGGCCTAGAGAGATCAACAAAGTCATGCTTAATTTCAGGGAATTTCCCCCAACAAGAGGAAACTGGTTAAAGGGAAGCTGAAGGAGAGAAAGGGCATTCAAATCCTTTGGGAAAGCTTGTATGCAATTTCAAATGGAAATACCTTGGGTCAAATACTTGAGAGAATGATCAGGGAGAACAGGACCAGATGTGTAGTATGGTCCAACTGGAGCAAAGTGGGCCATACTCACCCTGATCCTGCAAGCTGCATCTGCTGCTACCTTCTGTCCTTGTCCCTGCAGTGTTCCTCAGAGCAGGATGAAGGCAAAAGTGGTTCAGCTCTCCCAGTCCTAGTGGCAGACCTTGGTCTCTCAGATTTCAGTGGTGTCTTGTGCAACCCCCAAAACCAGCACACCTCACCTCTGGCCTTCCATTGGATGTCATAGCCGTGGTGCCTGCTGCAGCGCCCCAGAAGCTTTGCTCTCCTAGATCCACCTTCGCCAGTCCCCATGAAAGTACAACTCCCACAGTGAAGAGAACCCCCAGGAGCCTTCCCTCTCTGTGAGACTCATGCACACAATATATTTTTTCTGTTGGGGAATGGACTGGGGCAACAAATTCCAGCATCCTCAGTGTGTTTATATCACATGGTTCCTGATGAAGAGAAGGCTCACTAAGGGCCTTCTCCCTTGGTGGGAATAGCATGTGCAGCATCATTTTCATGTTGGGGATGCTGGGATGTGGAGTTGCAGTTGAATCCTCTCCAGTGGGATGATACCAGAAAGCTACACACTCTCTCTCTTTCTCTTTGCCTGACTAAAGGTAAGCTTTTTTTCCTCCCCTATCCCAAATGGAAAAGAAGATGCATAAATGGTGGTTTCAGGTATATTGTTGTTGTTTGTTTGTTTTTATTAAATTTAAAGGATCTCAGGGTGGCAATTACACATTTTTAAAAATATATATATACAATTTTTAGAAAGCCCACTTATTTTGAACAGTTAAAAAATTGGAAAAGCATTCACTGCTAATACTTTCAAGATTGCCAGGAACAGTGCCTTTCAACCATCAAGTCTGGGTAAAGAGGAATGTTATTAAATGAACAACATTAATGGGGGAGGCAGATTCACCTCACCAGCGAAGGCCAACCCACAAACAGAACTACTAGTGAAAAGATCCTGTTATGGATCAGTGCCAACAGAGCAGTGGCCAATGCTGGCACAACCAAGAGGGCAGGGGTGCCAACTTGAATGGTATAGTGGGGAGGGAGAGATAATACCAGCCCCACATAATTGATCACAAGATATGGCGTGCACACACCACTTGAATGACAATGGCCACCAACTTTGGGGGAGCTGGCCCCTTCAGATGTTTTGCTGAGGGAGGGGCAAACTCCTAGGAGTTTGCTCCTATGCAGCAGGGCTTCTCCTGTCAATTATGAGGCATGAGGCGGTTTCTTAAGCACTTTTGAGGAATTTGTCTGTAGAATTATAGAATTGTAGAGGGACCATGAATGCCATCTAGTCTAACCCCCTGCAATGCAGGAATCTCAACTAAAGCATCCATGACAGGTGGCTTGCAATGTGTCTTTTAACCTTGCCCCCTTTTCAGAGCAGCACTTGTTGATTCCTTCACTCTTATCTCAATAAGGTTTTCTCAGCTCTGGAAATGGTTCACAAAAGAAAAGCAGCTAAAATGATATTGGGCTTAGGACAGAAGGATGAAGCTTATATGGCTTTTAGTTTATTAAGAAAGACCTTTGAGAGGATCATGAAACTGGCTTATAACATGATGAGTGGGGGAGAGAGAGAAGGATTTTTCTTCATTGTACTAAAACCAGGATACCCACTGAAATTGATTGTATGTATGTTCTGGATCTGGACAGACAAAAGGAAATTACTATTTCACACAGTGCATAGTTAGCTTATGGAATTCACAGCCATAGAATGTGATGGTGGCTTAAAAATATTAGACCTATATAATTTTTTTTTTTTTATAAAGCAAGGGCTTAACCAGTATAGTTAGTGGGTTGCCACTTTTAAAACTTTTTAAATACTTTGTAGAACTCCGTAATCTTTGGAGAACAAGTTTCTTTGCTTTTTCAGATCTCCCTGTAAAAGAAAGAAAGAAAGAAAAGAAAGCATCTTTTCTGGGCTGTATATTTAAAAGAGAGGGAACTCCAATCTATGATTCTGGGCCTCTCCAGACTGCAGGTGAATTCTGCAATATGTCATTGATACAGTGCATTAGTGGTAGACTCTGGTTCTACAATGCTTCTCCAGTGCCACAACATTGTGGCTGTCCAGAACAATTATGGTATAAAAAATTAAGGGATTTCAGCAGGAAGTGATGGGATATGCACTGATTGGAAATGAAGCAGTATGTCCCTATAGGCTGCAATTCCATACCCACCACCCAGAGGTATGTAAGCTCAATTTAACGCAATAGGACTTATTTATCAACAGCAGGTGTAGAGAAGCTTTTTCAGCCCAAGGGCTGGATCCACCACTTGCCTGTGCCCCATTTTTGACTGGTGGGTGGGATACTCACCTGTCAATCAAGAACAGGCACAGGCTTATTTCCAATCTTAGTTACTGTGATTTCACATTACTGAGTCTGGAGACAAGCCTCTGATTGCTTTAAAATACAGTAGACATAGGTTTATCTTCGGTCTTAGCACTGTGGGGTCCTAGTGCTAAGATCAGATATTAAAATCTGTTGGCTTTTATCACCACAGAATAAGTCAGCAGACAGACCAGGATGGTAAAAGGCAGCATGCCCCAAAAGTGATTAATATTGTGACCACCCATGAAAGTGAACGATCTTCTCTTAAGTTTGGCCCAGTTAAATTTTAATGGGAAATTGTTTTGATTTAATAGCTTTCAGGCAATGGGTTTGGAGGAGTGGGGGAGAAACAAGAAAACAAAAACGTATAGAGCAATTTAATATGCAACATTACTTTTAAATTCTTTATTTTTTTTAATGGTCAATAATTAGAATCTTAGTTTTCTGTGAAATATTTCAAAATCTGGAAATTGTTAAAAGTTCTAGCGAGGCCTCTAGGCAGCCAGTCTGCTTCTTATTAAAGGGATGTTGTCAAGGCTAGCAGTTAGGTTAGTCATAGTTGTACAACTTTGTTTTTAAAAGGAAATGTTTAGCTTCAGATTAGTCAAATCTTCAAAGCCCTGCAGATTAAATGTGAAATGACCAAATCTATAAATATTCTTATGATATTGATGATGCCTTTCTGAAGAGTGCTAACTTATACCAACAAAGAAAGAACGTCTGAAGATTAAAAGGCCTATTTTCCTTCATGGCAAGCAGGGGGGAAGCCCAAGGCATTTGCTGCATGGGTCAGAGGACAAGATGGCTCCCCTCAAATTTTGTGAACAAAAGCCAACAGGACTGACATTTAAATCTTTCTTTAAAACCGGTGACGGGACATAATATTCCACTGTATCTGAGAACAGCAGGCTAGCTTACCGTAGGTGGTACCAGATAGACCACATAGGCAGCTCTCTCCTCATTTTGTTGGCATCTGTCTTTCTCGGGAGACAATGGAGTGTACCTCTGGGGGTGAAGTCAAACTGCTAGAGAATCACAGTGGCTGCAGAGACTGGTAGCTCATTACTGCTGCCTACTGTGTTGTTTTTGCTGTGTTAGCATCACCAAAGTGACCTCTCTGGGGCACAAGCCTGGGCAGTGTGTATGGACATCCTGGGATGCCTAGATGACAAGACCCCATCCCCGACGTCAACTCTATGATTCTATGATTCTATGTGGTCCAAAGGAAAGCAGAGCAATATGTTTGGCACCAACTTGGCTGCAGGAGATGCCGGAAGGAAGCGTACACGGCACCACCCAACCATCTTAGGGACTCCGCTCCAGAATTTTGTAGAGTCTACTCTTTAGCCTTTTCTTCTCCCTAAGATATCCTGCAAGGCAGCAGAGGTTAAGGATCTGGCTTGACTGTATTAGCAACCAATTGGCAACCAATTAGTTTCAGGGCCCAAATCAAAGTGCTGGTTTTGACCTATAAAGCCTTAAACGGCTTAGGACGGCAGTACCTCAAGGACTGCCTCTCTCCATATGACCGACCCAAGAGATCTGGAGGGTGACAACATGAGAATGGGCCTTTTCTGTGTTTGCTCCCCATTTGTGGGATGCTCTCCTTAGAGAGCTTTGGCTGGTGCCTTCATTGCATATCTTTAGGTGAAGTATTTCTCTTTAACCGGGTGTTCAACTGATTAACATTATAAGGCTTTTAAATGTGTTTGTGGAAATGGAGGGGGGGTTATTGGTTTGTTTTTGCTTTATCATGTATATTTTGTATTCTCCTTTTGTATTTTTATGTTGTGAACTGCCTTGGCGTCTTTAGATGAAGGGCAGTATACAAATTTAGTAAATAATAATAATATAATTTGCGTATATTGCTAGTGAATTGGGCCTGTATTGGTTGCATTGCATTGCATTGCATTGTTGGTATTGTGATTTAATAAAATTGGCATGCCTTGTAACAAAAATACAGCAAACTATTCACAATTACGTATATAGTTTGTTTTCTGATTGTGTTTATCTGAGCACAAAAGTATGCTATAATCAAACTCTGTTAGTTGGCCTTGTAAACATACAAAGACAGTAGTTGACTCTTGGAAACGTTCTAGGCACACCTGTTTGTTGCAGGAATGAATAAATTTCTTTCAGGGTAATAGAAGGATTAGAAAAATATGTTGGATTCATCAAAGTCTATTTATATGGTGGTTTGAAAGGAAACGTTTTAGCATGCTAAAGATACAAAGAATGTGCAGAATGCTACCCACCACTTAAAATAACATCAATAGCAATATTATATAAACTTCCCCCCTTCAATGTGTATTATTAAACTGAAATTCAGAACCAAGTGTAAGCTGGATTTGGGATAAATGATACAATGATATGTCTCTATACAGCTGTGAAACAAATAGCTACTGTATTCCCAAGGAACAGAAATCAGGGTCTTGATTTGACTTGCAATTTATCTGCCTAGACCTTAAGAGGCCTGACTCATAAGAAACAAAATGTTTGAAGCAGCAGGCACCAAACAACTCAGGTTTATTCAAATAAGATACATTGCTACATGAATGCTGACTTAAGCACTTCCACTTTCTCTGTTGGCAGTAGCAACAAACAGGAACAACCCAGCATCAACAACATAGGAGAGAGAAGCTTAAAGGCTAAGCAGCAGTAACTGTAGTGCCCTCTAATGCATTCATGGCACAGCACCGTTCCATCATTCCACCCTCTTCTGCAGTTTCCTTTAGAGCACAGGCTTCTTAGTCAAGAAGACCACTGTTTCAATTTCTGGAATCTCCAGGTAGGGCTGGGAAAGTCTTCAGTCTGAAATCCTGTCTGTGTAGAACAGGGGTAGTCAACCTTTTTATACCTACCGCCCACTAATTCATCTTTCTTGATGATAAAATTTCCTTACCGCCCACCAGCGCTCGATGGAAGGAGGATTCAGCTTGTGCCCTAGAACCCCCTACCGCCCACCTATAATCCTGAAACGCCCACTAGTGGGTGGTAGAGACCAGGTTGACAACCCCTGGTGTAGAATATCGAGCTAGATAAACCAATAGTCTGAATAACTATAAGGCAGCTTCCAGTGCGCCATATTGTGCTAACTGCGAAAGTCAGTGCAAGGATTCCTGCTGGTGCAATGAGAATTCCCCCTCCTCCCCTTGCGTGCTCCATGCTGTCCCCAGATTTGCTGTGGAGGATTGGGGGATTCCGCTACCAGAAGAGATTTAGGGGATGCTTTAGATTGTTGAACCACATTGTCAAATTGTGAGTTGAACTAAGATGAAAGTTCCAAAATTGGCCCCTGGTCTCACTTTTTTCTTTTCTTTTTCCTTTTGCCACCATTGCTTATTTTTTTAGTGGTGGTGTGTCAACCCCAGCAGCTGAAGACTACAATTTTTAAAATCACCAATTTTAAATGTTTCTCTGTCCTTGGACATATAACTCCTCACTACTACCACCACCACCAACAACAACTACTAATAGCCTTGGGCTTTCCATCAAGTAGGGCATTCTAAGTTCTGTTAGCAAACTGTGACATTTCACAGCAGTATCTATTCATCTTTGCGGCTGGCCTTGGGATAGCATTTAATCTCTTGTTCAGCATCATTTCCTCAGAAAGCCTGCCCAGAAGGAGTTCTGCATACCTGGTGTTATTTGTTTCCAAGCAGAAATATTTCACCAACATATCATGCATAGCTGTCGTTTGCATACCTGCTTCCTTGTTACTTGGTCATGCTGAGTTTTAGGTTTATCTACTGCAAATACTCAAAAATACGTAACCTTCTCTGGAAACCTGACTGACTTAGCAAACTTTATAAGCTGATAACATGCACCCAGGAGGTCTACATAACAATGAGAGGGGGGAGAAATCTCATTGATGTAGTGAGTGCTTACGATGGTTGACTGGCTTGCTGATTTTCCTCCTAGGAAATTATGATTCTCTTCTGCATGTGTCTCACAACTTCAGAAAGATATAAAGAGAAGCAGAAGACTGAAAAAGGCGAAGGAAAGGTGGGGGAATCACTTATATCCAAGGACAGAAAAGGTTACGCAAAGACAGCAGAAAGGTTTTTTTGGTTAAATCAGTATGCTGGAGGCAAATGGGGGATAATTAGTCAGGAATACACAAGGGCAAGAACCCCAAGGAGTTTAAGAGAAGATATTTCATTTCACAAAGGACTTTAAAACAGGAGCCAGGGATAATGGGAGTTCAGCAACATCTGAAGTGCCACAGGTTAGCCAACCCTGTTGTAAAATAGCCAGTCCGAACAACAGTCACTTAAGGACACACACACTGTTAAGACCATATTCATGGAAGACAATCTTAATTGGGGACAAGTGATTCCGAAGAAGAAGGAGAAGAAAGAAAATAACCAGTAATAGTTGCAGGACCAGCCGTTCTCGCCCATTGTTTGCTATTAACATTAGCAACCACATAATGCATAATAGCTTTTAAGCTATTTTATGATTATATTGTATCATTGCATTGCACTCTTTGACATGGTTAGTTAATTTATGCCCATTTTATATTGCTTTGGTACCTGTGGTGATGAACAGCTGTATAACACTTCTAATCAGTACTGACATAATAACGCATTCATGTCATACAGTAATGTGGCACCTTATAAGAACCATAATTATCATTTTATCATGTGTGTGTGTCCCTCATTCTCTCGCTTTCCCTCTTCCTAAAAAGGCATAGGTTAAAGATTATCCTGTATTTTTTCATTCCAAAACAAAAGAAAAATGCTGTATTTTTGAAACTGCTGATTTTCTGGTTATTTTCCAATTCTTAGATCAATTGTCATATCTTGTGGGGCTTCCCCCACTTAGAACTTGGTGTAGCCCTGGTGTTACTTTATTTATCTGGCCTATGTTCATTCTGAAAAATGTGTTTATTTCAAAAAGCTCTAGTCCTGTTTTAATGGTAATTATGCTTAGGATAATTAGTGGGACCCAGGTGGCGCTGTGGGTTAAACCACAGAGCCTAGGGCTTGCTGATCACAAGGTTGGCGGTTCAAATCCCTGCGACGGGGTGAGCGCCCGTTGCTCAGTCCCAGCTCCTGCCCACCTAGCAGTTCGAAAGCACGTCAAAGTGCAGGTAGATAAATAGGAACCTCTCTGGCGGGAAGGTAAACGGCGTTTCCGTGTGCTGCTCTGGTTCACCACAAGCGGCTTAGTCATGCTGGCCACATGACCTGGAAGCTGTACACCAGCTCTCGGCCAATAAAGCGAGATGAGTGCCGCAACCCCAGAGTCGGACATGACTGGACCTAATGGTCAGGGGCCCCTTTACCTTTACCTTTTATGCTTAGGATAATAATACTCAATTTGTGTTTGTGGTTGCGATCCTATGAACATTTACCTTTGATTAAGCTCAATTGAAAATAGGTAGACTTTACATGTATAAAATTGTACTACAGTGGTACCTCGGTTTAAGAACAGCCCTGTTTACGAACGATTCGGTTTACGAACTCTGCAAAACTGGAAGTAGTGTCCTGGTTTGAGAACTTTACCTTGGTATAAGAACAGAATCCGAATGGTGGAAGGGCACCAGCAGCAGGAGGCCTCATTAGGGAAAGCACCCCTTGGTTTAAGAATGGTTTCGGTTTAAGAACGGACTTCCGGAACAGATTAAGTTCATAAACCGAGGTACCACTGTCCTTGAGTATTCCGTTCAATTCACACACCTAGAGATGGAGAAATAATGGCTACCATATGACACACAAAGGGATTAAGCACCACTTTCCACATTAACATGATGAAATAATGGAGCTCCATAACATGTACCTCTGCCCTTCGGTACGATAGCTTGGATCCTAACTAGACTTAGGCTTGCTGGAGTATCTCCCACCCACCCCCAGATGTTCACACTTGCAGAAGGAGGGTAGTTACTTTCATTGATTCCCTTTTCCCCAGCAGTCCCTTGTACACTCTGAAAATGTGCTTCAAAGTGTAGGGAGCCTCAAAAGACCTGCATGAGAGGTGACACAGGTCACCCCTGTTGAGTCAAAATAGCCTCCTGTCTTTTACCAGTGGCATTTTCTGTTGGAACTCAGCCACAGACCTCAGGACCATGAGTTAAGATTACTCAAGAATCTCTTGAGTTGAATATGCAGAGAAACTGGAAAAGGTAACAAAAGTGCATATAATCGATGGAAAATCTTTATTTGTCTCTGTGAATACTTCATGTCAAATAACCTTCCTATCCAATTTTTTTAGAATAGGACAGAATAGAATAAATCTTTATTGTCATTGTCCCCTCGCAGGAACAACGAAATTGTGCTTAGAACTGCTCAAGAAAAGACGCCACACTCCCCAAATGAGTTTAACAGAATGCATATCACAACTTCATAAATGAACACTGATTTTTTTAAAAAGAAAAAAAGAAGAAGCATTATTGTAGGGTGGAAGTTGTGTGTGTGTGTGTGTGTGTGTGTGTCTTGTCCAGCATCCAAGCTCTTCATTAATCTTTGGGGCTTTTAAATCTACTTTTGGCAATGGATGCAAAAACACAGAAACATAACAAATCTATCTTTTAATCGTTAATCGTTGTCATATTTCCTTAGAAGTGTCCCTCATTTCTTTAAATAAAATGCTTCTCTAAGCGTGCTTAGGATTCTGGGCTCTCACCAGTCTAATTTCTTTAGTATAAGCTTGAGAATCTGGCAGATTGTCATATTTATGGAACTGATTAATCTGAGGGAAAGGAAGGAATAATATATACTTGTATTAGTCATCATTAATTATCCTATGTACATGCTATAATTCATTATGTTTGGAAGCAGAGAAGATGCAATCTGCCAGAGGAAGGAGATGAAAGCAACTCTTAGTAATACAAAAATCAATGAAAGAATATACATTTTTAAGATAAGCCAGTGGTGAGTTTCTATCCCACAATTGAATTATTCATGTAAATTTATCAACTTGCAATTACTGGATAATGACATACGCTCAAACTAAATTTTGCTTTGCAATTTTTCTTTTGTAAAATATTAAGATACTGTATGAAATACTCACCTTGTATTCCATTCAAGCACCTCAAAAGGGGGAAATTAACCTTTTGCTTCACAGGGATGAATTCAGAATGTGCATGGCTAATATTTTTACATAATGGTAAAATCTATAGGTAGTAAATGGCTTGTTGTCTTTCTAATTACCTATTGGTATGGTCAGATTCAATACGGTTGCTGCATCTAGTCTCTGCCATACTCCTAACCCCTTGAACAACTATAACAATCTTCTATATTTACACTACAACTATTAAGTTCTTTTTAAAAGAAATAAACTGGCTCCCCAAAGAATAGTAAACCTTCAATCTAAATTCCAAATTCCTTCATATTTCTCTCAAAGCTTTAGGCACATAGCACCCTCAGCTCTCACTAGTGAACTTAGTGGGAAAGAGCTGTGATGAACATAGTACTCCTGTCTCTCATAACAGGTACTTAACTTTTTTGTGAGTCTCAACCCTATTTGCCTTTTAAAATTTCCATTGGCTACATTGGACCTGCCTTTCTTTTTTATATTATTTTAGTTTCTTGCTTTAGTTACGGCCCTTTCTGAACTTTTCACACACATATTTTATTCAGTACTTGTAAGATTTGTAGTTTTAATATTGCATAAGCCACAATTCTCGTAATATTTGCTTTGCTCACAGCAGTTTATCACTGAATTCAGTGAGATTACAGAGGATGGATTGAACGATCCCAGGATAGAGATGCATAGGTACATTGTAGCACTGATTTATTTTTTTTAAAGGAGCATATTGCCTATATGAGATTGGTTGTTTTGTGTTATGTTGACACAGTGACTATCCTGCCTTATGTAAAACCCAACAATATAGACAAGTATTACTAAGAAGTACTAGTAGGAAGTAAAACTGTACCGTATACTACATTAACCCTATAATTTGCTCCTTTAGTAAACATTGATTTCAGAGACCCATTCTAGCTCTGATTGAAACAGTATGGAGAGCTTAGAAGCTGGATAAAGTCTATTGGAACTTCTGCAACTGCAAAATTTAAATTATTTTCATCTGCTTGTAAGTTTGAATAAAATGTGTTTAGGGCTGCTGGGGTCTGAGTTCAAAGAATAATTGTGGTTTGCCAAGGCAAAAGAGAAGGTAATTAAAGCAGTGTTTATGTACACAATGAAAGCTTCAAAATGGTTAAACTTTGAAGTGTTTTTTTTAATTACTGAGTGGAAATGAAAGTGAAAAATAACCCCAATAATTTATTACCCAGTGTCATGTTGGATCTTCTAACAGCATTTATGTAGCACATTTCAAGCATTCAATGTAGTTCTTATACATTATCTCGGTGATCTTTACAAGAGACTGTTAGGAAAGGCCACTGTGGTTATCCTCATATTGCTAATGAGGCCTGAGAGCAAAAGGGATTAGTGGTTTGCTTTTGATGAAATAGTGAATTCATGGCTGGGGTGGGATTTGAACTGAGTTCTACCTGTTAAGCTGCACTAGTTTGTTTTATTCACCATGGACATGTGTAAGTCCTTATACCATTATACATGACTTCACACTCAAGAATCTAGAAACAGTTAACAAATTGTTCAAAAAGGATTAATTAATCTGCTTTTTCTTGCCCCTTCTATTGTTGTGTCAGCAACCTGCTGCAAAAAGAAACCTGTATTATTCGGTAACCATATGTGCAATAAAAGGCAATTTTGTTTTTGAATAAATTGACGCTTAACACAGGAAATACGTTTACAGAAATGTCCAAACTTCTTCACATAGCTTTCTTTTTCTTTGCAACCAGCTCTGCAAATAGCAATGATGCCGTTAATTACTGTGCAGAAGTATATCTTCACATAAATGAAGATATTCATAGCAAGTTCAGTTTTGATTTTTTTTTAAAAAAAATACCAATTTTGTGCTTATACAATTATCTCCAGTAAATATAATTTTACATGCTATCAAATGACACTTCAGACTTTGCAAGCAGCAGGGTAATTTTGAATTCTACATATTTACTTCACTGAAGTTAGTCCAGATTTATATGAAAGTGTCATTAAAATATAGACCAATATGTTTATTTTAGTGTGTTAGCTATTATATAATTTACACTTTGTTGGTCTTAGCAAAATATACTTGGGAGAGATGTTTTCACCCTTTCCCTGACAGATGATAGTTGTCCTTTGGTTGCTGTTTCACATCCTACATGAAGAACTACTTTGATAAATGTTTGTTTTTCATTACAGTAACTTAGTGTGTTCTTTCCAGCATAAAATATAGCCTTCTAGACTTTTGGCATACAGTTTACTCTGAGTTTTTGGGGATGGAGGGAATAGCCCAACTGTTAAAAGGAGCTTCTGGTGGAGGACTGGATTGATTGGGGGGAGGGATTCTATAATTAAAATATTATTTTTCAGAAGTCATTTGTTCCTTCACTATTTCCCTATGAAATAGCGCTGTGCTTCCCAAATATGTAAGGTGATAAACTGTCACACCAGTGGTAGATAAGCCTAGAATGAACCTGGAACTTAATGAAAAATCGTGTCCTCTTCACGGAGGGCACGCATTGCGGTGAGATCACTAAGACTGACCTCACCATTTGTGTGGGTGGGATCGTTTGGATAGCCACAGCAACCAGATTGGGTCTCTCGGTTGCTGGGGTAATTCTGGCCAATGAGGTTGAGAGGATTTGCAGCCGGGGGACCTATTTATACCGCTGCACATTGCGCCGAGCTTCCTCTTAGCGCCTTGTGCACCGGTTCACCCGCCCACCCTCCCTATATTTAGGGTCTTGCTATGACCTTGCTATGCCATCGTGGGTCATTTGCTTTTGGGGCAGGGGCCCAGTAGGAATTTTCCCATTTGGCTGATTGGCTGGTGCCACTTGGGTTTCGCCTGCCGCATAGCAAATCGTCACAACTTTGTAAGGTTTGGCGGTTAGGCATTGGTTCAAGGTGTGGTGAGGGGAGGTTGACACACCTGCCCCTCCCAATGTGCAATAGGGTATTCCATTAAAGGAATCCAGGTGCTTGCCATGCTTTTGTCCGATCCCCTTCCAGGGGTTAGGGCCACGCCAGAGAACCTGGGAGCATTTTGGGGTGAGGTTGTGTCTGTGGAAGGACCAGTGCTCCCCCAGGATGTTTACCCTTACTGACTTCTGCCGGTGTCCAGTTGTCAGTGCTGCCCTGCCGGAGGTGTAGGTGCAGCTAGTAGTCAAACCAATGCCTAAGCAAACCACTCACATTCTGTAATCAATAAAGTTGTGGCCAAAATTATGCCAGTAACCTTAAACTAATATTGGTGTCAACTGTGTCTTTCTTTGGGAGGTCTTGGGGGTCTTCACACGCAAACCATTGTTAATGAAGCAGGTTTCCCAGATTAACATGAAGGCATTCAAGAGATAAAGGTGGTGGTGGTGATAATCATATAATATTATTGTCATTATTTAATTTAGTTTAAATAATAACACATACAAAGCTTGTTCACAAAGCTTAGTAAATAATATCTTCTTATATCACACCTTATTCCATGCTTTTTACAACCCATTTTTTCCCATTTGGCTCTTGACACATTGTCATTGAATCATCTCTTCACCCATGACTTTGTACACACGCTGCAGTATTGTCCATTGTTGCTTATTTTTGTGTACAGAATCCAGTTTTATGGTAAGTAGGTGGGTTGCTGATTTGTCAGTGTGCCATTCTGGATCAACCCTTTATGAATTGTTTTTAAGCACCAAAGTGGACAATGAAAGCTTTTATAGCAGCTGACCAATTAACAGTAATCATTCTTGTTAAACTTTACTAAAGAACTCGAGTATGTGATGAATGCAAAGTATTCATTTTTCTCTCCCCCCTCACTTTGCTGCATTCAAGTCCATCTTGCAAAATAGCCTTTAACTGCTTTGCTATTTCATGTTCATTTTGCAGATTGAGAATGTTGATGTCTGCCTTAACTTTCTGGCAGCCAGAGGAGTAAATGTCCAAGGTCTTTCTGCGGAAGGTAAGAAAGAGCCATCATCATCATCAGAGATAGTGAATTACCTTCTGGAAAGGTACTTCTTGAAACTTGATTTGCAGTGTATTAGTTTGGAAAAGATATTAGCTATCTTATGAAATACATAGTTTTGGTTTGACATAGTTCTTGGCATAAATGAAGATACATAGCTAGAAATATGCTTTCTGCAAGCACAAAATGAAAAATGTGTAAGTGTGACTTACTGTACTGTACAGTGCAGACAACTGAACTGGGCACAGTGTTCAGCCCACTGAAGTCAAGAGCAAACCTCATTTTAGCAAAACCCATCAGAATTTGCCGGATCAGAATTTGCAAGCATTTACTTCAGAATCTTCTCAATTTGTGGAGTTTGATATTTACTGGGAATACCAGCCATTGTCTGATACTGTCAGTAAAACTACATATATTTAGAATTATTATTTTTAAGATCACTTTTTGTGTGTGCAGGTTTACATGCTGCACTTAATGGCATAACATTATACTGAATCTTCCCGACTAATTCTAAAGTAGCATCATGTTCAGTGGCTCTTAAAAACTGAGAAATGGTGAAGAGTGTACATATAACAAAGTCAGAAAAATCATAAAATTGTAGAGTTGAAAGGAAAAAAAATTCTTGCATAGATGATGACTAAACTGATAAATTTTGAATTATACTTTCTCTTTTATAGGAAACATAAGATGTAGTTGTTAGAACTATCTTAATAGTTCCCATCTCTTGAGAAGATTTAAGTAATTACTGTAGTTTTTTGACATATATCTGAGCAACGTTGAAAAGATCAAATGGTTTAAATGTTTTTCCCCCCCCTCAACTGTATTCAAAAGAAAACAGATTCCATTAACTTCAGTGGGAAACATTTCTTTAGTATAATAGGTCCCTCTCATTCACATAAGAGAATATAGATTTGTTTGATTTTCCTGGAAGAGGATCATACGCTTCTTATAAGCAGGGCTTTTTAAAAGCCAGAACATATCGGAACTGAGCTCCAGCACCTCTTTTGCGCATTCAGTCAATTATTTGTTGCATTCCAACCACGGCACGGTGATTGGAGCGACGTGGTGGTCAGTGGCGTAAGGCAGCAGTTTATGTTATTTTGCCTTGGCGGTGGGGCAAACTCAACAACTTTTCCCCCAGCACCTCTTTTTCCAGAAAAAAAGCCCTCTATGTATCTTCCAGGTGTTCCAAGTCTGTGTAATGAGCAAAGCTGATATACTGGTGTGAAATAGGGTGCAAATATTTAGAAACTTCCCAAATGTATTTCTCCATTTTGAAATATAAATGTATATCATTATTCAAATTGCAAACTATTTAAATGCAGTTTATGTCACCAGTTTGTTTCTCTTTATACTGCAGATGTAAAAAATATATATCTGAAATTTTTCCCAAAGTTGTTCTTATTAATAAATTAATATAATAATTGCTCAATTTTATAAATGTTTTATTTTACAACATGAAGGTCTGTATTTTGTATTAAAAGTCACACTTCACAAACTCTGCACCACAAATTCAGCTTGAATGGGCCTATATATGGTCAGTATCAAAAGAACAACTACAGTATGTGAGTTTTCCATATTTGAAGGTATTATTTGAGATCAGATAGGATCAAGCCCAGCCCAAAACATTTTGCTGCCTGAGGGACAAAGGACAAGATGGCACCCATTCTGTTCCATGTACAGAAAGTGACTAGGCTGGCCGTTGAATCGTACTTCAACATTGGCAATGGGGAAGTGAACGTAACAGGCTAGTTTAGGGGATTCACAACATGTGTAGCACACACAGCTCTTTCTTTCAAGAGAGAGAAATGGCAAACGGGCTCAGAAATAATTTTCTGGTGCCCTGCTGCTGCCCCCAGCATCTGCTTCCTGGGGTCGGTGTGTGGAATTGCCTTATTCAGCCTAATAGCAGGATTGGTCCTGGAAAGGAAATTTGCAGGATTTCTGTATATTCAATATATTAGTATTGCTTTTGGTATATAATTTTGTGGTTTTTATCCAATGCTTCTGTTCCACCCATGCAACAGACTTGTGCAATGAAACTTTCACCCCCAGAGCAGGTTTTGGGGCATGTCAGGAGAGGACAAGAAGCAAAAGTCCAATTGCATGAGAAGAACACCACTTACGCAGTGTTGGAAACAATCCTGTGTATTTTGTACACAACAATCCATGACGCTGCTCTCACCTGATCAATCCTCTTATGTTTCCTAAAAGCGTCTGGCATTAATAAATATTCTTAGAAGAACATCCAGTAACCAGGTGTCCTTTAAGCAATCAATGATGCTATTCTGTTTGGAAACACTTAAAAAGCAGTGGCTAACCTTCCATGGAATGATATAATTTATCAGGGCATTACCTGCTTTAATTCTGTAATTAAAAACAAAAAAACAGAGAAGCTCCAAAACCTATATGATACAGGATTGTGTTTCTCATTTATTCTGCCTTTTAAAAAAAGTAATAGTTTTTCCTGTCACATCTGGATTTTTAAAGTCTGTTGTTTGATAGTAGCTTCCTTGTAATCATACCCTTAGGCTGCAGTCCTATGAACACATGCTTGAGGGGGAAGCCTTGTTGGAGAGAATAGGATTTACTTGCCAGGAAACATGTTAGAGTATATTTACAATTGCCTTTATTGTAAGTGAAGTGTGTGTGTGTTAAATGTTTTCCATCCATTTCCAAAAAAATAAATAAGCCACAATCCAGATTCCTATTTCGGCAACAGAGAACAGAAACTGGTTTGTAATAGCCTTGCCTTATTGGCTTCTCTGAGTCCCTTGTTTTACTTTATAACACTGAAGGCCATGAGTGAAGCAGAGGTTACAGGATAGTATGATACTAGGCATTTGTTCCTTGCTTATGCTGCCTTGAAGACCTAGGCATAATTTTTCAAGCACATTCTCTGCTATATATATATTTATGTAGCTAGCAACCAGATCTGTGCATGTAAAGCCTTGTTAGAATATTGGTGATCACAACAATCAGCTGTGTGTAAGGGAGGGAGGAACAAAGTGGAACGACATACAATTTCCCTTCAGAGGTAACCGATTCAAAGTATTACTGCTTTTGTGACAGATGTCACATCTAGACACAGCTAGGCTGGGTACCTGCTAGCTGGAATGAGGCAATTTGGTTTACTGAAAAGGCAGAAGAAGAAACCGTTGCACTATTTGACAGCATGGTAGTGAAGAGGGATGTGACACTGCATAATTGATGGATGATCTGCTTTTGTTTCTCAGCTTTGTAGAGAATTCCCAATCATGTTGCCTACACCAAGAGTCTGTTGCTGATGTTTATGTGTGATCCTGAGCTCATGCCTTGTGCAGCTCTGTGTGTAAATGAATAAGCACTTGCACCAACTATGCGCAACTGTTGGGAGAAATGCAAGATATGCAAGACATGAAATAATTAAATAAAAGTAAATGAAATACTGTGTACAATGCATAGCATTAATGCATAGCATGCAGCTACATGCCATGCTTTTCTCTTATTAGCTGAGATCTGCAGCTAATGAATCTTGTTCTCTGGTGCTCCTTAACAACACTTCATATTATGGAAGCGTCAGCTTCATACCTGCATATATTAACTGTCTCTGAGTATAGGAAAGCATTTATGCTTGCTCATTTTAATGTGCTGTTAAGTGGATGATTCAACAAGATTCTAGTTAACAAATGGTTGGCGTTTGTGTGGAGCTGAAGCAATAGAGTCTGTTGTTCACGTTCTTTTGCGTAGGAACCTGCATAACAAGTACAGAGAGAGGCTGGTTCTCCCTCTATAAAGCACATTTTCAGGAAATTTTGAAAGCCACATTACTGAGAAGTTTGCAAAAATATTGTATGTTGGCTGTTTGGGGGAGGTATTTTTATATATTATATGTTGGCTGTTTGGGGGAGGTATTTTAAAGCTTTATTTAGCTGTATGTTTCATTTTAACTAGCTGTATGTTTTATTTGTGTAATTTTTTTGAGTAATTTGTGTAATTGTTGTATGGATTGCATTGCATAGGGAGGGAAGTTTATCCCTAGTCTGTTGAGCTATTCTCCCCTACCTACCCCAGATTAGCTCCCTGTGTAGCTACGAGGTTTAGGAAAACAAAATCTGATTCATACCATTGGAAACTTTTTTCTAAGTTGTGTAGCTGCCTTGACGGTGATTGTCAGGGAGGTCACACCTGGGAAGGGGAGGAAGAGAGAACCCCCCCCCACCTTCACTGCACATTACAATCCCAGTAATGATCGGGCCCACATTAAAGAAAAAAAGGAGGAACAGGACCTTGCTGTGTTTCAAGTATAACATGCAGTTTGATTCATACTAATGCTTCAAACACTATATTATACAGTTTGGGCAGTATAAGAAAATGTAGGCAGCTGCCTTGTAATGCATTTTTCATGTAAGTCTGTTTTTTATCCATTTTTGCTAACCACTTGAAATGTAGATGCTAATTATGCTAAATGCACCACACTGTACTTTCTGCACTTTTTTCCACAGCCCTTTTTTTCCCTTTGACCACTTTATTTATTTACAAATGAAATTCTTCTAATAACATATTAATCATAAAAAGATAAGAGGTTCATAATGTGGTTTCATACACACATTTATTAGGGAAGCAGAACTGGTGACCTTCATAAATTTTGGAATGGGAGCACAGGTGGGGAAAGAGGGCTTCAGATTATCAAACAGATTAGCAGCAGCTGCTACTGTAGCAAAGGCTAATTTATAAAAGGAGAGAGACAGAGTTGCACCTCTAGAACTCAGCTTGCTTGCTTGCTATGCCTTCGGATGCAAAAGTTGGCTGTGGAGGGGTAAGTTGAGCTGAGTGCTCGTGTGTGGAGATAGGGAGACAGAGCTGAGGTTGAACAGCCAAGCCCAGCTCCTCACTGTGTAAGTGCTGGATGAGAGCACGTAGGGTTGTGATGAAGCCAGATATTGACTCTCCTTGCTCTTGCTTGCGGGAGTCGAATAGGGGGCCCTCAAAAATTGTATCATGGTGAAACAGGAAGTGCTTATCTAGCTCTTCTTGGACTGGTGCAAACCATTTCAGACATCTAGGAATCTGCTTATCCAAAGCGTCCAGTCTTCAGACTGATGGAGATCAAATTCTGCTGGGGTGAAATTTGGAAATAGACTAGAGTGGTGGGGTGACCATGTCTACAATTCCAATGAGTTATAGATGGATTGGACTCACCTTTACAGATTCTTGTAGGCTCCCTCTGTTCCAGACGTCAGCTCTCCTCTGCCCCTTTCTGGAGTAGTAAGCTGTCTGTAGTTGCAGCAGTTGGGTCTTCCTGCAGGCGTTCTCAGTTCCAGAGAGCCAGGACACCATGCGAGGAGTGATAAAACATAGCTAGCTTTACTAGCTATACTTGCAACCTCTAACCTCCTTGCACATGAGGACCTGCATTTTGGTAACTTCCTACAATGCATTGTCTGTGGGTCTGCTGTTGAAGAGCATGTGGAAACTTCCAGGCATGCAGAGCAGAAGTCTAATTCTTATATTTTCTTCATTTTTTTCAGAAATAAGGAATGGAAATTTGAAAGCCATTTTAGGGCTGTTTTTCAGTTTGTCTCGTTATAAACAGCAGCAACACCAACAGCAACAGTACTATCAGTCTTTGGTAGAGCTACAGCAGCACGTCTCTCATTCTCCACCTCCTGCTGATATTGGCCAGCCCAAAACACAGCAAGATATGCAGTCCAGGTAGGTCAGATAAAATATGCAATTAAAGTGCTTCCATGTTGTAACGGTTTTAAAGGTCTCCTGAATGGGGAAAAATTGTTTAGAAACAATTCTAAATACTTGTCTACTTGGAAATAAACCTAAATTCAATTTGCCTGGGGAGTAAGAGTGCATTGCAGCCTTAGGTTGCATTCACACAGTTACTTCAACTTCTCTGCTGTTCCCAATGACAGTGGCATGAATGATGTGGTGTGACGAGTTGGGGAAACTCACTAATTTATAAACGAATTTCTTACACATTGAGGGGATCAACCTGTGAAATGTGAAATGAGATATAGAGTAAAGAAATAAGAGTATGGATTCTTCTAACTCTTGTGTGTTGCAATGTTTGTTGTGAAAACATTACAGGGATGAGGCCTATTCTTCCCCTTCCTAGAGTTATTTTTACCACACAGAATAGCATGACTATGGCATAAATAGTATAATACAGAAGTACTCTGGGCTGTCACACCACCATATAATTGAACATGATCTTCTCTGGGAGGGGAAGAAAGCACCCAGTTCTTAAAACACACGAGATTACTTTTCTGAATAATATGCACTGTTTGTTTACATTCTTGTAAATGGAGTAATACACTCCTAAATTGCATTTATCTTTTAGTTTACTGAACATGGTTCGTAGAAGGTATAATAAATGGTAACTGGAAGTCTACTGTCCAAGGCTTGTAAAGTACTCTGTTATATCACTGTCAGTGCTATCTAGAAAATTCAAATCTGGATTATCAACAGGATTTTATTTATATAGTGAAACATATTTATCTAAATCATTCTGTAAGAATAGTAACGCAACACACAGGTGATTAGACTTTGGTAAGCATGAACAAAGAATACACTTCATAACACTTATATTTTAATATAATTCATGGTTAGAACAAATCTGCACATTTTGTGATATATATTTAATTGAATACAGCATGTTGCTTTGTGTAGATAATAGATAATAGATTATTTATTGTCATTGCACAAGTACAAGCACAACGCTATACAAGTGCAATGAAATTGCATGCCATCCCGTAAAAGAAAAAAGAAAAAAAAACCCAGCACAACACACACACACACACACACACACACACCAAAAAGGCCACACATGCACGCGCGCGCACACACACACACACACACACACACATACACACATACCCATCACAGCTCTCCAAGGTCATATTATCTGGTTACAGCATTTAAGATGGTGTAAATTTTGCACTCATCTTCATTTTAGTGCTTTTGAAGAGTAAGGAGTTGAATTAAAAAGTGTTTCTCACTAGTTCCTTTTTCTGCTTTAGCTATTGAAATGCAATCTACAGTGGGATTGTTGGCAACTGTTGTGCACTGTTTTCCCAATGAAGCTTAAAATCATTAGGAAAAGTGCTTTGCGGCTCATGACACTATAATATTGCAATAACTACATAGGGTAGTACTGACATTGCAGTCAATGTGGTTTCCCAAGGGGCAATGGGTTCTTTGCAAGAGGCTGGGGCCAAGTGGGAGGAAGAAACACTCCTCCCTTTTACTGTGACTGGAGCAGCATTGCCACTTCTGGCCCAGCTGGTAAGCGTGTTTTAAAAGGAAGATGAAAGGGTTGCAGGATTGGGAGATTAAGGGTATTTAGGATGGGTTCAAGTGATTCAGAGGAGGGTTTGGAGGATAAGTGAGGCTGAATTGTGATTGGCTTGGAAATGAACTGAATCATTTCCCAAAAATTGAATTGTTTTCCATCATCCTAACATTTGCAGATAGTTTGTCTTAATTTGCGCTTCAATGTGCAAGTATAGTATTCATAGAGCCTAGGGCTTGCTGATCAGAAGGTCAGCAGTTCGAATCCCTGCGACAGGGTGAGCTCCCGTTGCTCGGTCCCAGCTCCTGCCCACCTAGCAGTTCGAAAGCATGTCAAAGTGCAAGTAGATAAATAGGAACCGCTCTGGCGGGAAGGTAAACGGCGTTTCCGTGCGCTGCTCTGGTTCACCAGAAGCGGCTTTGTCATGCTGGCCACATGACCTGGAAGCTGTACGCCGGCTCTCGGCCAATAAAGCAAGATGAGCGCCGCAACTCCAGAGTCGGACACGACTGGACCTAATGGTCAGGGGTCCCTTTACCTTTTTACCTTTTAATTAGAGTTGCATTGTTTGGGATGTATTCCCTGCCCCCCCCAAAAAAAAGATAAAAGGAACATTGAGATTCCTTATGTTACTTTGAATACCTTTCATCAGGTAGAATCATTTAATGTAATGACTGTAACTTTAAGAGTGCACAGTAAAAAGATGTCTCGCACTGATCTTGATGTAGTGGAATATGAAGATCTATTGAGCCATTCCTCGTGGTCCAATAAAATAGGGTAAAAATGTGGCCTGGCACTATGGTTATGTTTCTCTGTGAGGGAGTGTAGATTGTAAAAACATTAATCAGAGTAATTAGCCTTTGTTTGGCCCTTGATCAGTGTAGATCATTGTAGAGGTTGACAAGCATATGGGAAGTTCTCCACTGAGAAGAATGTGCACTTTCCAAAGGCTGGGGGGAGGGGGAGGGGGGGAGAAGATCACTTTCTCTGATGCACTAAGGAGAACTTGGAATGGATGGTAAAACAGAGAGGATGCATGAATTATTCAGTTCCCCGTGAAATGTGAAAAGCAGGGGCTTATTTTTGTTCAGATGCCAGTGGAGCTAACATATTACGTTTCTTCAGAGATGTGTGAATACATTCACACTTTGCATGTTCAAAGAAGGTGCAATGAGAGGAAGTTAGCATATTACCGGTAATCTGCATCTGAGTCGCTTTGTATCTTTCCAGTGAGGAACCTTCTTTATATCCAGGCTGTTAATATTGCTGTGGTTGTCAGGGAGTTGTTGCAGTACAACTCCCATCTTCCCTACACTGCAAAGGATGCCAGGGAGTCAGGGATGATAGGAGTTGTAGTTTAGCAACATCTGGAGGATATAATGTTGACTGCCCCAAATCCATCAAGATAAATATGAAAGGAAAGGATGTTTTACAAGAGAGACATTTTGGCCATCAATAAGCCTTTGTTTCTGAGAAAGGAATGAAAATAGTTATATTGAACAGTTCTGCTGAATTCTCTTTCTACATTTCACTTGCGAGTTAGTCACGGATTCATTTTCGTTTATTTTACACATACACAAAGGTCACAGCGCTGATGGCCTTATTTATATCTGTCAGCAGAAATGCATGGCAACAATGATTATATTATATTTTATGACATATTTTGCTAGTGGGATTCATCATTGCAGCATATATCTAAGCTTGCCATGGTGGTGATGATCTTTCAACCACCCAGATGCTAAAGGAAAACACATGTAGATGAAAGTTCTGTCCCATTTGTGGATTAGTCGGTAACTGATTTCAAGAAGCTGTCAGCAAAATTCCTAAATGCAGGCAAACCAACATTATCACATATAGAAATAGTGGTCGCAGCTTGACAGCCAGATGGATTTGCTTAATTCATTAAAGTTCACCCTGTGTTACTTTAGAAAAGCAAATATATTTGACTGGTTGGTACTTAAGGCCATTTTTCACTATGGCTGGCTTTCTGTGAGTAATGTTTTACTTTGCTCTTTCACAGAAAAAGCAAAGGTAATAATGACTCTCACTGGACTAGCAGTTCTTGTGAGCTTTTTTTGAAGGCAATCAACAGACTGGTTCACATGTAACACTAGGACAAACCATGACTAAGTGTAAATGAGCAAACGTACAACTGCATGGAGCAAAAATCACAGTTGTTTGCCCCTTCCTTGGCCTTCCTCCTGCTGCTCTTTTCAGAGCCAAGCCATAGTTTGGTTTAGCATTATGTCCAAGCTCAGTGTCATGAGCCATAGCTAAAGTTTGTTTTTTATTTACTGCATGCTGTTTGTATCGGGAGGAACTACCAGTATCTCTGTTTCGTCTGGTATGAGCTATTTTTTAATTGATTAAATTGATCGTCATCCAGCCCATTATCACAGTGATTCAGCACATCTACCACCTCACTTGCTGGATAGTAAAAGGAAATAACAAATTTCTGTATTTATTCATTGAGTGAATTGCTTTTATCATGGGTGTGCTACCTGTGGCTCTCCAGATGTTGGAATCTAGCTCCCATCAGCCTCAGCCAGCATGGATAGAGGTCAAAGATTAAGGGTGCTGGGTCCCCTCTGCCTACTCTTTGTTTCCTAATTTTGGTTATTAACTTTTAAGTTCTCAGTCAATAGGATAATCCATTTTCATTCTATCCCATGAGTTTCCCTAGGAACGTTTTGTGGTGGACTTTGTCCAATATGTCTAACATATCCAAGTACATTGTACTTGACTGGTTCTGACTGGTTCTGATGTTGTAGTGACTGTGTCTTTAAGGAAGGAGTCGATTGCAGTAGGAAACCCAACCAGATGTTGATAGACTACAGCCCCCATTATCCATGACTGTTGTCAATGCTAGCTGGGGTTGATGAAAGCCTGGAACCTTTACATTTTTGGGGGTGGGGCACAGGTTCCTCCACCTCAACATGCACATGTTAAATAAACAAAACTACTAGGATTATAATTATGACTGGGTGCATAAATACTGTTATAAACTTGACTGTTTGGAGGATGTTACTTGTAGACAAATTTATCCAGAGGACAGAGGCTGTAGGCAATTCCTGGCTTCCCTAAGCAGGGGCTGGGAAGGGATGACTATTTGAAACCCTAAAGAGCCACTGCCAAGCAGTTGTGTAGACAATACGGAGCTAGGTAAAGTAATGGCCATACAACAGAGGGCCCTTTTCCTCATGTCTTGGCTAGGCATTTGGTTGCTTGCTGTGAATGCTGGACTGTGTTGAGATCAACGACTGTCATGTGCAAGATAAGCAAAACAATTTTAGTGTCCACCAGTTTGTGCATTTTGGCTCTTGCTAATTTTGCCAAGTAAGAAAGACAATGTTGGCATTTCTAAAGCATTCCTGTTTCTTGTGATAACCTCTGTGGCACTCAGTTGTCTCCAGTGTAATTGTTCTGTGAACATGAATGTAAGATACGAATTCACATGCAGATCTGGTAATGGTATGCGTTCTTATTATTTTGTTTTGAATACTGTCTCTTTCTTCTGTGACATAATCACATCTAGGTTGGTGTAGTTTTTACGGTGCATAATATTTTCATATTATATCACATTTATATAAGCTATACATGTGAGATCTCATTAAAAGTGTTGGAAATTAAAAGAGAGAAAAAAAGTATGCTTAAGTTTTTTTGAGCTTTATGGTTAGTTTGGGGATTTTCTTCCCATATAAGACAAAATTGCTCTTACAATTAACAACATATTTGACTTTTCAGATCATTGGCATATCTGCTTTGCAACCTGTTTTTAATCCAATAAAGGACTATACTATTTGCTTTTATTACCCAAGGCTTCAATAATAAATCACAGGCTTCACTATTAGCTTTAGTATTCACCACAGGCTAGTATTCTTCCCTTATGATTCTTGATGACATGAGTTTAGTGGTGTCTGTTGATGAAATGAGTAGTCTATTGCACTGCAATCTAGACTTTTTCTCCCTTAAGTCACTTTTCAGTAAGTAGCTAGCTGCCTTTGTGAGTCACTCAAAGTACTTTTCCCATTTTCCACATAGAACCATTCTTGCTTCCAGGAAGAGACTGGAGAATAATGCCAGCCTATCACATAGAGACTGCCAAGTGATTTGGTTTACACCAAAATTGCAGCCATTTTTACTTGTTTCACTTTTCCAACAGGCAAGCATAGCCCCAAACTGAATGCTGTTTGAAGTTGTCAGCCTTGCCTCTCCTATTAACCCCTTATCTCCACTCCATATTACCATCTCATGCTGCTGCTGTGACTCCGTCTGGGGAAAATGAACAAAGTCCAAACAAAACTTTGACCATGCCCATTGATTTCTGTTTCTCTGACAGTTTCCAGAGTTCACCCATCACTATTAGTGTGATGGGTGAACTTGCTTAATCAAAAAGGGTAATTTTCCTGCCAAGTAACAAATCCAACATTACAAACTTTGCCAAAAGTTCTTTTGATAGTTTAAAATGTTGAAGTATCTTCAAATTTAAACTTGCAGTAGTGTGAGGTGGTCTGAGTGCTTTTAAACCATTTTATTTAACTTCTTTAAATGTAAAAGCCCCCTTTAAGAGACTAGGGGGCACATAGTTTAAAAGTAGGCCCAGAAATGTCCCCGGAAATGGCACTTACGTCATAATGTAACATTTATTTCCTGATGCTTAATTGGGCTGTGTGTGTAAAATAGTTGCCTCCATAGGTCTATGTGGACACTCTTCTTGTTTCCTCTGCATGCTCCCTGAAAAATAAACAGTGCTATTTGAGCACATAAAGCCATTTCCAGGGGCATTTCTAGCCCTGCTTTGAAAGTACGTGGCAAGAACCAGTAGCAGTCGGCAGGGTGGAATGGTTTGCTGATCTGGCTTCCCACTGCTGCATGTTGAGGCCAGTTACTGAGAAGGGGATGGGCAGGCCATAGATAGGGAGTTCAGCACAGTGCAAGTGTAGTGGCCGGAGCGTCAGAGTGGCTCCACTGCGGCTGCCATATCAAGCTTCCTGCTGCCTCCCTCTTGGTGATGACAGTGATGTGCAGCATTGGAAAGTGAAGTCAACAAAACTGTCCTACCCACAGTGCCTCGCCAGCCACTACTGGCAAGAAGTCTGCTTCCTAGTCTGCCAGGGAGACTTTGACATTCAAGGAAGTTCAAGCTCTAATCTTTATTGGCAAGGAAGTTAAAAAAAAGAAAATAAATGGTTTAAATGCCCTCAAATCACCTCATATTACTACTTTTCTCTCCAACTGCACAGGCACAGAAAATACAAACTAACTTGTAACCAAACTCAGCTTGAAATTTGAAAATATTAAAGTTCATTGGAATGACGAACATACTAGATTTGACTTCCAAATGGACAAATGCTGAGTTTCAACAGCATCACTAATCAGTATATGTGAACTTGGTTTCAAATGCTTGGATTGCAGCAGTGATACTGTTAATACTAGCTGTGCAGTGCTAGGACAAACTAGATGAAGCCCAGCTCAGCACCACCTTATTGCGTTCTTCCCATTCTGCATTCCCTCCTGATTGTGCGTTCCTGCAAGCTCTCACTTGTGTAACGGGAAAAGTCAGGCACCTAACTTTCCATCACTTTGGGGGGCAGCAAGGGGTGGTGGCATGAAGGATTCAGTCTTGTGATTCCCAGCTGTAATAAGTGATACAGTCCAGCAACAGTTTCACAAAGTTATAAGTGGTCTAGTTACATCCCTTGTCATATATTCCTGGCCAAATCACATCACATCACTTGTCACTATCATCACCTCTTAGAATTAATCATGCTATGTTCTTTGCTAACAGCACCTTCCTTTGATTTTCATTTTGTACATCATTGCTATGCATGTTTCTAGCATAGGCTGTGCTTACAGAACACATAGTCCTTGTATCCATGTTCCCCAGCCAGTAGCAATGGACAATAACAGTGGGACAAATGTGTCATAATATAATGAGAAAGTAGATTTGTCTGCTACACAATATCATTATGGTCTGTCATTCTGGTTAGTTCTTCTCACAAAAAAAGTTGATTTTAGTAAGTCCTAAAATGCTGTATAAAATCTTTAATGTGCTCTTTAATGAAGTTTGACGGTAACACATGGCACATGGTCCCTATTAATACTTTGGGGTGTCCTTGTAAAGCAGGAATGGGTAAACTACAGCCCACCAGATGTTGCTGGATTAAAGCTCCCATCATCCATAACTACAGGCCCTGCTGGTTGGAGCTGATTGAGGTTGGAGTCCAACATCTGGAAGCCACAAGTTTCCTATCCCAATAAATAATGGCTTTCTTCAGCAAAGATGATACCCTCAATTCGTGTTGAAAGTGGATACTTAGATAAAATTCTACGGTTCAGAGCCAGTATTTGTATCTGCAATAAGCTCTGAGTTTGCTCAGCAACGATACATCTTGAGTTAACCCAGGTAGAATGTTGACAGTTTACCATGGTCAACATAAAGAACAATATTACAGAAACAAAAGTAGCATCTCCAGTCCCCCACTCACTCCCATCTGCTCCCAAATCAAAAAAGGAAGACTTAACCAAGAACATTCTGCCAGAGATTACCAAATGGGGCTGGAAGTTGTGAGTTTTACTTACCGGTATGCTTATTCACATAAGCAATACATGCCTACCAAAACTCAATAAAATCATTGTCTTTTTGTCCATCTAAAGCTTGTTTGGTAAATTTCTCCATAGGAACAATTGACCAGATTTGTTGGTGCCCACAGTCTTTAGATAAATTGTCCAGCGGTAATCTCTTGTATGAATGTCTTTTAAACCATGTGTATAGCTTCTAATAACCACCACATATGGTAGAAGGTTCCAGCGTAGCCACATTTCCTTCAACAGAGTGGTGAAAATAGAGAACCGTTTGTTGCACCTCTGGGGTGTCAAGTACCACCTGTGTAAGATCTTAAATATTATTTCTTTAGTCTTAGGCAATACAGTTAATAGAGGTTTCTTAGTGCACACATTGCACTAGTCTGCCCATTCCAATTCCTTTCCCACGTCTTACTCCCATAGGTTTTACCACTCTGGGAAACTGTGTGGATGGGACCGTTTACAATGCCTTGCATTACAACATAGTCCGTACTTTGAAAACTCATGATATAATCATTACATTTAATGCATTCTTTGATTAATTTGTTTTCCTATCATGTTCTATTTGCATAACATTAAGTCATCATTTGGTGGTAAGTTTTTGCTTTTTATGCATATTCAAAAAAAAAAAAAATTCGTTAATTCAATTTCTCTGTTTCTTCTCATACAGTCTGACAGCCAGATATGCAACTCAGTCTAATCACAGTGGAATTGCAACCAGTCAAAAAAAGCCTTCTAGGTCAGTTAACATCTCTAATTTATTGCTTGCTAGTGATACTTAATGGAGTCACTGCCCACTGGCATTTTATTATTTAAACCACAGTAGACATTCAACTCTTTATCACCATATCTTTTAAATGCAAGCTTTGCATAATTTTTAGTTGGCCAGTGGAAAAGCCTTGCCCAAGACTGCAAAAATAACAGCTTTGTATAATAGCTGTAGGGATTTCTGTGTGTTGCAACTTAGCATACTGCATGTAAAATAATTGATTTAAATGAGCTGTCGAGTTTCTAGAGGGATTTTAGTGCTCTTATGCTTCTTGCTCAACACGCAGACTAGAGACAGACTTGAAGCATATTATTTAGCTCTGCCACAGGGGAAACTTTGCAACTGAACTGTTGATAGAGAATCATACAATGAAATCCACACTGTCATTCCTACCCACATTGCCCCTTACTCTTTGCCAACTTCTGCTGTGCCTCCTCTACCTGTCTGGAAAAAAATTAGCAACCTATCATGCACTTGGGTTCCTGAGCTGGGAAGCATCCCATTTCAGGTACTTGGCTATATAAAGCTTTGTTGCTTTTAATCAGCTGAAGAAGGCTAGCAGCGAGTGAATGATCAAAAGAGGGATGTAGTAGTCAAGGAGATATATTGGCTCAGTTGTGACATCACAGCACCACTGCAAGCTCTGTATTCAGGTTATGTCTGTCTTCTCCCATAATTTGGTTTACAAGTAAGACATAAATTCTACTAATCAATTTTTCAGTTTATTGGCCCAACTCAATAGAGGAGAAATTGAACTGTATGATACTGTTTATCTTGATGGAACACAACTGTAAATTTTAAAACGGATGCACGTTCAGGAAGTTCGTTGGTTTGGGAAAGCATTATTGGGAACAATAATGCTCAAACTTCACCTTTTGGATCCCTTCTTTTATTGCATTGATTGCGGTAGACTGCCACTAAAAACATTCCATAAGTTATTATCAGAATCTGTCTATTGCAGACCATTCTTGCCTATATTCCTCGTTGCTAGTGTAGACTCTTGGGTCTGCTGTTCATTTTATGTAAGTTGAACCCTAGAATGTGGATATCACATGCAGCTGGGCACTGCAAGGATAATATAGTAAGACAAGAAAAGCAAATAATGAGTATTTATGCCTTTATCAGTCTTTTCACAGAGGGAGCCCTGATAGGAAGGGCTGTAACACAGTGGTAAAAGCACATAGTTTCCAGGCAGGGCTGGTAAATATTCTGAAGCTCTGAGCCATTGCTAGCCAGTGTAGATGATACTGAATTGAAAGGTCTGACTCAGTGTGACAGCTTCCTATGAAAATAGTTTAAAAACCACTTGGGTAGAAGAATTAGCACTGCTTCAGCGTGAAATGTATTTAATAAAGTATTGTGTGAAATTTCTAATGTTAGGGACAACTTTTGTTGGGAATTAAATGTATTGAAACAATGAATTGTCTTTAAATGAAACAAAATCTTAGTCTTAGATGGCTTGCATGTTGATTGCCTGTTCTATCTCTGCCACTGATTGTGACTTCTCTGTTATAAACACTAAAATCTGTGTATTTACTTTCTAAAGAAGGACTCCTAGCTCCTTTTGTTTTGTTCAGTCCATGTTGATTATGTGTAGTTAAAAAATGAAACTGTTCACATTATTTGCTGTGCAGTTCATTGCTGACAATGAACTATCAGCTGTGTAATCCAATGTATGGCGTCAGTTTTCTATTGTAAGCTGAACTGCTGGTGATAGCCTGGAATGAGCTATACCAAAGCACAGTTGTTGTGCACCTGTGGTCATAGGTTTTCAGTCCGCATTTATTGTAGGCTCTCTTGTCTCCTTCACAATTCATCATGTCTGGGCTCTTAACAACTGTTTCTTGTCTAATGCTATAAATTTATAACAGTGTTTGTACATTTTTGACCAGAAGTATGTTCCTTGTGAATTACCTGTTGCTTTATACTTTGCATTTCCTTTGCTGCTTAAATGATTCTGTGGGAGAATGACTGGAATTGGAATGAATAGGTATGTGAGGAAAGTTTGTATTATGTGTGTATGTGTGTGTTACAATAGCCTTGAGATCTGTTTTCAAGTATTACAAAGGCCCTTTTGGGCTGTTCCCTCCCCCTCATTTTCCTAACTGGGATATAGGGAGGGACGTACCTGAGAAATATGGCTATTAATACAAGCAATTGAATTTTAATATGCATTTTTGTATATTTGTAAATTGACTGAATCAGTAGTCAGTTTTGTTGTTGTTAATTGAATTTGTATTCCACCCTTCATCTGAAGATCACAGGGTGGTTCACAACATAAAAATATAAAATGAGAACCCAGGATACACAATAAAAACATAAACAAGCCAATAACACCTCTCCCACAAGCACATTTAAAAGGCCATAGAATGTTAATCAGCCAAAGGTCTGGTTCTAGAGAAATGTTTTTCCCTGGTGTCTAAAGGTATGTAATGAGGGTGCCAGGTGAGCCTCCCTGGGGACACCATTCCAAAAATTGGGGTGGGGGGGGGGTCACCACAGAAAATGCTTGTTCTGGTGTTGCCACCCTCCAAACCTCTCATGGAGGAAGCACATGAAGAAGGGCTTCAAATGATTATTGCAGGGTCTTGGTTGAGGTGGGCCATATGGGGACAGGTGGTCCTTGAGATATTTCAGTCCTGAGCCATGAAGACTTCATTGGTCAAAAGCAGCACTTTGAATTGGGCCCGAAAACTAATTGGCAGCCAGTACAGTTGAGCCAGGATCAGTGTAGTATAATCAAACAGTCCTGCCTCAAGGAGCAATTTCACCCCCAACTTATGCACCAGTTGAAATTTCCAAACCATTTTCAGAGGTAGCCCTTCATATCCAGTGCTAGTTTTCTAGAAAAAGAGGTGCCAGAATTTACCATGAATGCCTCCCTTGTTCTCTTATAATGGCAATGGCACCAACCTGAGAGGTGCCGTAACTGAGTTCCAGTGACTTCTGGCTGAAAAAAAGCCCTGTATATAAGGTGTTGCAGTAATCTAACCTAAAAGTTACCTGAGCATAGACAACAGGCATTGGGCTATCCCCGTCCAGATAGGGGCGCAGCTGGGACACCAGTCAAAGATGACAGCAAAGGATCCAGAAGTACCCCTAAGTTACGCACCGGTGCCCTCAGAGGTCTAGGAAACCACTCACTAACAGTGCCCAGTCTTTTCTGGATTTTATAGCCCATGATAAAGTTTTGTATGCTTAGATCTGCCGACAGTGCAGACTCCAAAGGAACAGGCCAACAGCCAGAATAAACTAAAAAGTAACATGGATTATTAGACATCTAACATCACAATTTTCCAGTTACCTACTTCACAAAATGGTCACCTGCTGAGATAGAGATAAAGTGGTTAAAAAAACTGCAGTTTTATTTTGAAACTAGTTGAAGTTAGCCCGTTCAATAACGGGCGCTAGAGGAGGAGGAGGCAGGAGGAGGCAGAACAGCGGCCGCTGGGGGGTGGAGAGGGGCTCCCTCCCCCTTCTTCATTTTCCCCGGGGGCGGCTGTAGCGGTGGCGAGGATGGGGCGGCCCTCTGCGTCCGTGCGAGGCAGCGGCGCTGGCGCAACTGACAACGTGCGTGCGCCGCCGCTGCCTCGCGGACACGCCCCCCTCTCCGCCCGCTCCAATCCCTGCGTCCGTGTGGGACACGGACATGCGCAGTAGCGCAATTCCGTGACACACGGACTGGACGCAGGGACACAGCAACTTTATTATATAGGATATGCTCTCTTGATGTGCCAGTATAGTAAACAAAGCCCTTTCTTAAACAAATGCCCCCTTTCATTTTCTTCTTGCATTTTCTTTCTTTTCTCCCCCTGTGGCAGCTATTAGCATTTCACAATGCAAATGTTTGAAATATCCTAAACTAGTAACACCTGCTTCTAGGTAACATTCAAAATTCTGAATTTAACCTGTCCTTAAGTCTGTTGAGGTTCCAATTGTGTGCATTGAACTAGAGCAATTTATTTTTATCGGCAGCTTTTAAGACAATGCAACACTGCTTAATCTCCATACCAGACAGTCAAATCAAAATAATTCCAATGTGGGTCTGTACTTATTGCAGGCAGTGGCATCTTTATTGTTAACTCTGATACCCAGGATATTTCAGATGGTGGCAGCAAATACCAACAAGTGAAATATGTAGCCTGAGCAGATCTCTTTAATTCAAGAGCTTTCATTTGAAGTAATGAAGATGTGAGCAATGTAAAATGTTGAATTTCTCGTCTTACCATTTAATGCCTTCTGCAGATATCTGAGTTTCTGGAGCAAAAGAAGAAATAAAGCACTCATTGCAGAGTACAGTGCTTATTTACAAAACCGTGTTTAGAGTATATATTTCCACTAAACTGTATTCCATAGGTTGTGTTAGCTTTATTATATTTATCTTAGAAATATATGGAACTGAACTACTGTATTTGAATAAAAAGGTTGTATGGCTCCTGGAAAACATGGGTGATTATTTTTTTTTACATTGTAAATGGAAAATGCAAAGGATCCTTATATGTTTGTCTCTGACTGTATATATCATATTTTCCTTCTTTTGTACCGTTTAAGGTGTTCCTTTTGTCCATGGTCTAAATAACCATTAATTATGTTGTTGTTCATTGTCATTACCTTCCTTAAAACGGTTGTCGATCAGCTCTGTGAATTTATACTGCAACTGAAAAGTTAACTCTCTCATATGCACTTGCAATAAATTCATTTCTGACTGTGCTATTCTAGGCTTCCCGGGCCCTCAAGGGTGCCAGCTGCAGGCAGCAGTACCAAAGTCCAGGGAGCCTCAAATTTAAATCGGAGAAGTCAGAGCTTTAATAGCATTGACAAAAACAAGCCTCCACAATATGCAAATGGAAATGAAAAAGGTAAGTGTTTGAATGGTCGCCACGCTTACTGAGCATACAAATCTGTAAAGGTTCTACACAAGTCAGGGAAAAAAAAGATGAAATATTTAAAATACTAATTCTGAGATAGAATATAATGAATAAAGTAGAATATAATGGTTGAGTTTTCAATTGGGCTCTGAGGATCATTCTATTTCTGGCAGAAGACTTCTTAACGTTTTGAGCTGCAGTTGGATATATATAAATTTTCAGCAGCTGGTTTTTTGGGGAGTAGATTTCAACCCTAAGCAGTGGAAACTTCATAAAATCTGACACTCTGTTATGACTCAGTGTTGAATGTAGTCTTAAAGCATCCTGCATCAAGGATGATACTTTATCAGTAGCATTTCTTCCGCACTTGTGGTAAATTGTATACCACCTTCTTTCAAGAATATAATTCTTGCATATATTCAGTCACTGAAATATTCTTTTTTCCCCCCTATCTCAGGGGTCAGGAAAATAGAACATTTTTAAAAAAGTAATGTGCAGCAGCTTTACCACAAGGTGGGAGTAGATGTCATTGAATGAGCATCAGTGTTCACTTAGATGTGGGGGAGGAATTAATTCACATAGGCACGGCAAATTTCTGTACCAAGTTTTATTGTGGTATCTTTCTCTAAGGGTGTTTCTTTAAGCAATATTAACATTTCATCTTCATTACTTATCATCATGTTCAATCTGTTATTCTTTACCTATTTTGGGTAGTGGTGGGACTCAATATGGTTTATGATCCACCTCATAAGTAAGAGAATTTGATGCCTACGGAGCATCTTTTAGACCAAGGGTAGTCAATCTTTTTATACCTACCGCCCACTAATGCATCTTTCTTGATGGTAAAATTTCCTTACCGCCCACCAGTGCTAGATGGAAGGAGGATTCAGCTTGTGTCCTAGAACCCCCTACTGCCCACCTAGAATCCTGAAACACCCACTAGTGGGCGGTAAGGACCAGGTTGACAACCCTGGTTTAGACAATGTTACATGTTACATCATGTTTGTTAACTTACAGAATAATTACTGTTGTAAAGCAATCTTAATAATACTTTAGAGGTAATGCATTTTGATTGCTACGTTAATCGTGGGCTTTTAAAATAAACAGAAGCAAAATATATACTGGTAGTACATATCAGGAGAACAACAAAGGCCTTAAAGAAAAACAGTTGGTTCTAATTTGCATGACTATCTATAATTTGATTGTTCTTTTATGCCATAAGAGAATCTTCAAAATACTTCAGATCTCATGATAATTTATGGGTTTCATATTTATAATCCATGCTGTTTGTGCTGAGTAGCTGTACAATTAACCTTGCATCAAAAGTTTCCCTTAAAGGTTAATATTGTTGTTTGCCAAAATCAATCCCATTACTATTACTGTAGGAATAAATTTGCAGTAGATAAATAAAAAATGGAGGGGGTTTCGAATACCGCATGCAACACTACAGGGACACTTGGCTATTAAATTAGAGCAACCTGCAGACATTTTCCATAACCCAATCTGCAGGGTTGCTGAACCTGAAAAAGAAGGCAAACTGTAACCTGAAAAAGAAAACATTTTCCTGAGCAAAGTGGTTCCTAAAAAGTGGTTTCAAATATAAACATTGCCCTAATTTTCCCCTTCAGTGAGGGCTTCTCTCAGAGCTTTGTGCATTGAATTAAAAAATTGAGAGAAGCTTTTGTGTGTGTTTGACGGAAGATGCTTAGAAGCCTCCACACAACTGAAAATCCTGATGAGGCATGAATGTCTTACCATGTTTGTCGTGCTGGAGAATTGAGGGTGGAGTTTCCTCAAATGCACACTCCTGCCCCTCTATGCAAGTCTAATATTTTGAAGACTGAACTGGGAGTCCTGGTAGGTTCTTGGTGAAGCTAGTCACTGATTCGCTAAGCCATATACAAATATGATTTAATGTGTAAAAGCAGAATGTTGCATAATCTCTGCTTTCAGGACATAAAAATGCTGCTACAATTTCTTTTCAAACTATTATTCTCAGATTATTTTATTGCGTCCTCAGGCTTGCTTTTCCATTTGTGTCACGGGATCCAAATTTAAACCATTAGCTACATATACAGAAAGAGTATTTTCTTTGACATACTGTGGAACTAAATAGCATAAATCCATGCTATAAATCCATTTTAGCTAACTGGAAAAGTGATCTAAATAATTAAATTATGTACAGTGGTTGGGCAAACATAAATGGTGGTTTTCTATGGAGTAATCACTATTTAACACTTCCTTTTCCCAAATCTTTGCTTTGTTTCCCAAATTAGCTTGGTTTATTCCAAACCAAATTACTTTCACATAGGAAACAATAAATGTATAGTTTTGCCTTTTGTACTTATTTTTTTCTACTTTAAATAGCAATGGGGTGTGTGTGATCAGGATCAGGGCTATGATGAGCGGGGTAGGGATTTTTAACTCGTTGCACACTCCTACAGAAAATCTGTCCTCACCCAAAGGTTTTGCTTGCACTGGGAGAGAAGTTGCCACTGGTGCCAATGCAGATGGATTTTGGCTTCTTTGTTGTTGTTCAGTCGTTCAGTCATGTCTGACTCTTCGTGACCCCATGGACCAGAGCACGCCAGGCACGCCTATCCTTCACTGCCTCTCGCAGTTTGGCCAAACTCATGTTAGTAGCTTCAAGAACACTGTCCAACCATCTCATCCTCTGTCGTCCCCTTCTCCTTGTGCCCTCAATCTCACCCAACATCAGGGTCTTTTCTAGGGAGTCTTCTCTTCTCATGAGGTGGCCAAAGTACTGGAGCCTCAACTTCAGGATCTGTCCTTCTAATGAGCACTCAGGGCTGATTTCTTTAAGAATGGATAGGTTTGATCTTCTTGCAGTCCATGGGACTCTCAAGAGTCTCCTCCAGCACCATAATTCAAAAGCATCAATTCTTTGGCGATCAGCCTTCTTTATGGTCCAGCTCTCACTTCCGTACATTACTACTGGGAAAACCATAGCTTTAACTATACGGACCTTTGTTGGCAAGGTGATGTCTTTGCTATTTAAGATGCTGTCTAGGTTTGTCATTGCTTTTCTCCCAAGAAGCAGGCGTCTTCTAATTTCGTGACTGCTGTCACCATCTGCAGTGATCATGGAACCCAAGAAAGTGAAATCTCTCATTGCCTCCATTTCTTCCCCTTCTATTTGCCAGGAGGTGATGGGACCAGTGGCCATGATCTTAGTTTTTTTGATGTTGAGCTTCAGACCATATTTTACACTCTCCTCTTTCACCCTCATTAAAAGGTTCTTTAATTCCTCCTCACTTTCTGCCATCAAGGTTTTGGCTTCTATCTCAATGCAAAAAGCAGCTGTTCTGCAGGATTTTTCTGTGAGGGTAAGAAACATTGATGTGGATGCTACTTTCAGTAGGTCAGCCTTCATGTTTACCATAACGTATAGTTTGGTCCTCAGTCAAGGCCAGCAGCCTATCAAGCCCAGGTTTGTCTATTCTTAAATAATAGGGGCCTCAGACAGGAGTCTTTCCTAATTTTGGTACCAGAGATGCTGGGGAAGGACCTTAGAACCTTCTGGATGCAAAGCATATGTCAGGCTTCCTCAAACTTGACCCTCCAGATATTTTGCCCTACAACTCCCATGATCCCTAGCTAGCAGGATCCAGTGGTCAGGGATGATGGGAATTGTAGTCTCAAAACATCTGGAGGGCCAAGTTTGAGAAAGCCTGGCCTATGTTCTATCATTTGAATCTAAATCAGTTATCCTACTGGCGTGTTCCTTTGCAGTGCTCTTTTGTAACATTTTGATGGCTATGTCACAAAACGGGGGTGGGGGCACCAAACACACACACACACACACACGTCCAGATACAGATCAGAGAACTTTCTTTATTAAGACCACAACATGTGAGATCACAGCCAAAGTTCTACTCCAAAGCTTTAGTGTTAATATAGATTGCTCAGATACTATCACTGTCCTTGGCTTTATGGGGCAGTTGCTCCAGCCTTCCTAATTATTTAAAACACACTAAACTGAATGGAAAGCATGGATTGTATCCAGTGGTGTCACTCAGTTGACTGTGAGGCTTCCATCTGCAGAATCTGGAGCAAAGCAATTTTTCACTTTCCCCTGCATTACTTCTAAATCACCGCTGCAGGGTTCCCCCAACCCCCTAGACCAGGTTATAGGGAATCATTGGAGCTGTGGAAGGGAGGGGGGAATTGTCAAAAATTACTTCCCTCCCTGTTCTGCTGACGGGAGTGTTACTGTCATCTTAGCAACACCATTGAATCTACCCCTGTTTTCCTGTATGTAGGACTGTCAATCTTTTATGTGTTCACTTACGTCTTATTTGCACCATTTCTACATGAATCTGATAACGCTTTAAAATAATCTGCAAAAAATCTGTATTTTAAATCTGTGTTTACACACACGCTTATAACACGTATATCATGACAAAATATGTAGATAAATGCATACTGTATCTCAGTGTCTGGAATTCTAAACATATTTTATTCTGAAGTATGCATGGTCAAATGCATGTTGGCCATGTATACTTCAGAATACTTACATTCCAATCTACGCATCAGTCCACATGGTGATCAGGTCATTTCACATCTGAATACACAGAAAACTAATTTCTCAAGCATCCCTAGTATTGTTAAGCACTTCAGTCTTGAGGCTTTTTGGCGTGATCAGTATTAGAAAGAAACATGGGAGTTAAATTATCTCAACCCTTTTCAAGCTTGAGGCCTGTGGAAATTTCAATGTTCTGATTCAATTCAATTGTTCCCTTTATTTAATTTATAGTGATACCATTTACTCAGGTATCTAGCCCTGTCCTTTTTTTTATTACTGAGATTCAATTCTAGCCCTGTCCTTTTTTTTATTACTGAGATTCAATTCCACCAATATATTTGTTGGGTAAACCACTGAAAACTCCACCACCACCCTTTAATGAATGGTTTCATCGCTACTATTCCTTTACTTCCATACTGTGCTTGCTTCTATCAACTCAGCTTCATTTATTCCCCTTATCCTCTATCTTACAAATATTTCTGGTGTAGCTCCTTTTGCATACAAAATCCTACACCTGACCTTTCTGATATTTCCTTCATGTTGCCCATGGGAGCCCTTATGTCTTTAGTAGTCATGTCATAGAGCTAAAGCCCCGAGATAAAATGCACCTGCTGAATGCCATACCTCCATGCTGCTGTTAAGGTCACAGGGGTGAATTTTTTATACCAGGTATTGGTAACCTTAATCTAACCAGGCCAGAGTCATTCAGTGTCAGCCTTAATTTACCCCCGATTTGATAGATGTGACTGTGCTGGTGGAAATGGCTGGTGCCGACATCATACGTGAGGCAAGTAGGGCAGACCTATCCTACTGTGCTGTCGTGTCACTTTCAATCGCATTAAATCAGATACATAGGCTTGTGCTGACCTTGGTGACTCTGTAGTGGCCAAAAGGGCCTCTAGCATGTCACAATAAGAATATTATTTCAGATCTTGCTTCATTCCTCCTGTTACCCTTCTCACTGTTATCTCCCTAGGTTTCTGTTCCAGGACAATATTCTGAATCTGCTTGCAGCATGCAATTAAATATACACTTTCTCACTAGCACAGTGGCTTCTAGGACAAGGCTGTTAGTTTCATCCATTACTTTTTTTAAAGGAAATAATTACAGATTCATGTTCCTCTTCCTTTTACCCACCAGCCCAGTGCCATATCCTTTTGTAATCTGCAGCTCCTGTTAATATGTGGGCGGCTGAAGCTTACTCCAATCCAAAACGCTTTTTGCTGAGCATAAAACAGCAATTATAATGCATGATTTGTGAGGAAAATAATTTAAGCAATCAAAAGGTATTTCTGTACTTAAGTTTCTGACAAGTTTGGAGAAATGATAAGAGGGTAGGCTTACGTATTTAAACTAGGTCAATGGTAACACGTTTTAGAAGGCTTAGTTCCCATGGTGCTTTCAGTTGTGCAACTACAGTAATTGAAAGTTTATTGGATTGTTTTTGTTATGTATTGTGTGTTTTTATATTGTGGTTTTATGTTAGAACTGCCCTGAGACCTGCGGGTATAGGGCAGTATACAAATTTAAATCATCATCATCATTTGGCATGCATAATTTGGGGAGCTCTGCAACTTTAATGCCCTCGTGTTTTTCTCTTTCAAAACCAGAATCACCCAAAGGTCCTCATCCATCTGCAGGCATGAATGGAAATGTACAGCATCCCACCAGCACTGGGCAGCAGCCGGTCTCTGCCATCCCCTCTCCAAGTGCCAGCAAGCCTTGGCGCAGCAAATCCATGAATGTCAAACACAGTGCCACCTCTACCATGCTGTCTGTCAAGCAGCCCAGTCCCGCAACCTCTCCTACACCACCTTCAGATAGGCTTAAGCCACCCCTTTCTGAAGGGCCCAAAACTCCTTCATCTGGGCAGAAATCCATGTTAGAGAAATTCAAGTTGGTTAACGCTAGGACTGTTTTGCGGCCTCCCTTGTCATCCAGTTCAGGTCCCAGCGACAGCGGGAGAGATGAAGAAGCCTTTTTAGATTGTGGCGAAATGGACGGCTTCAGCGGTGGCCTCAACAGTGGTGGCTCCACCAGCAGCAGCAGCCCTAAAATATCACCTAAACTAACCCCTCCAAAAGCTGGAAGCAAAAATCTCAGCAATAAAAAGTCTTTGCTACAGCCAAAGGACAAAGAGGAAAAGAGCAGGGACAAAAACAAAGTTTGCACTGAGAAGACGGTGAAGGAAGAGAAGGACCAGGCCACGGAGACACCGGCAAAAAAGACCTCAAAAATTGCAAGCCTGATCCCCAAGGGGAACAAGGCTGCGTCAGCCAAGAAGGAAAGTCTAATACCTTCATCTAGTGGTATACCAAAACCTGGATCAAAAGTACCGACATCAAAGCAAAGTACTTCACCGGCATGTTCAGGAAGTAAAGAGGCGGAAAAAATGAGGAGTGCCAAGGGGAACCAGCCCCAGTCAACAGCAAAATCGCAAGGTAATGAGAAAGCATACACTCCTTCTGGTCTTCCCTCCTCTGAAGGAAAGGAATCTAGTACGGCTCTTACCCCTAGTTCGTCTGCTGCTCTTTCCATTGCTGCAACTAGTGGGCAAGCACCAGGAAGCAGCATTGTGCAACTTCCTCAGCAACAGCAATACAGCCACCCAAATACAGCCACAGTAGCACCATTTATTTATAGGTAAGATGAGTTTCTACTTTTTTCTGTAACTAAGTGTGGCAAGCTATTTTCCCCCCAAAGAAATGGTTTTATTTGAATATATTTCACCATATATTTAATTATTTTAGAAAATGTGTTTGCTTAAAACAATGGCAAAAGACTGATCACACAGCAATGCCATCTTAAGAAAAGTTGATCATGGAAGATTCTACCCTGGTCTATTCTATTCAGAATTATCTTTAGAAATATTTTTAATAGACCAAATCTTTTGGTAAAAGTTACCAAAAGATTGTGTCTATTAAAAATATTTCTAAAGATAGTTTTCTATTTAAGTTTCATTATAGTCCAAAGGCTATTAATCAGGAAATAAGGATTTGTTTTAAGTTTTTCATGTGTGCTAAAACTCAATCTAATTGTTTAACCACATCAGTTAACAAACATGGATACATATGCTATAATGTTATTGTTTTAGTTAAATTGTTTAAATTGTTATTAAGGGAATGTACTTACAATAAAGTACAGCAGAAAAGTTGTCCAAATATAAACAGTTTACTTATTAAACTTCACAATAATATCATAATTATCTGTTTATGTATTTCTAATAGTATAACCAAATCAGTAATTTTTATAGGACTGTAAAAACTACTCTGAAAATTTATTATTCCGAAAATGAAACCTTCATCTGGTTGCAAATACTAAGATTATACCAGCAAGAATGAGTCTTTCTGCAAAAGATTTAAATCAAGTCTTGCTTAAATCAAATCAAATCCACCCTGACTGGAAGCCATGCTGTTTTGTTCTTAAATTAAAAACATTGAAAGTTTGGGATCTCAGGCCAGGGCAGGATAGATATGCTGTTGCAGTACCTCAGCAACAGATATGGAGGCAGATTTAAAAACAACAGGATCTTTGGATTGGATAGAATCATAGAATCATAGAGTTGGAAGAGACCACAAGGGCCATCCAGTCCAACCCCCTGCCAAGCAGGAATAGTTCTTTCTATCTACCATGCAAAGAGCAGCACAGAAACAAGGGGGCCCATGTGGCTTCCAGTGGACATGGTAGGGGCAATGTTACATGTGGAGGTCTGTTATCCTTTCATGGTGCTGCATTTAGAAGTAAAACTAACAGGCCTGTGAGCACCTTCCTGCACCATGTACCTTTTTCAGTCCACAGTTTTCCACAAACAGAAGTTGTAGCTAAGTATTTTAAAGTTAGATCTTCCGTGAAATGGAAACTCGCAAGGATGAAGTTCTGTTTCAAGCTTTTTAAAGAAGCCAACACACAGTTATACTAGGATATATTTAAGTTGAATAACTGTTTATGCCAGCAAAAAATTAACTTGTAGATTCTGTATGCTGGTATGCATACGAGACTTCGATGGGTTACAGGTTTTGAAATAGTTAGCATAAGTGGGTATGAAAATAATAGTGGTGACTATATTAATAGTAATAAATATATACATGGCAACCAAGTGGGGCATCTTAGAAAATGAAAAGATAGGTGATTGCATTCTACTGTTATGTATTACCCTCTATTTCCTCTAAGAAGCTTATCACTTATATCAGTTTATCTTTCATTTTATCCTTGCAAATGTTATCCTGCTTTACAGTTTGCCTATGGCTACCCAGTGAGCTATCCTCATGCTGACCACCGATTTGCACCTGAGATTTTCACACACTGGCTTTATGTCTAAGGTCTCCCTACTACACCTGTTTACTGCTAAACTTGCATTTGGCTGCACTGAAAAAGTAAAGCCTGATTTCTGCAGGCCGATGCATATGCTTATTTTTCTCATTCTCTAAGGCTGCAGTCCTTAGCAGCAGTGGAGCAAGCCGATCAGGTGCCTGGGGTGGCACACGTGCCCTGCGCCCGGGGGTGGGGCCATCTGCCCGTGGGGCGGGGCCAGCCGGGGCAGAACGCTCTGCCGGGCCTCCGAGGAGTCTGCCTGCCTCCTCCCACTCAGCCGCCCTACAGCTGAAGGGGAGGCTGCGGGTGGACTGTTTGGGGCAGAGTGGAGCCTGCGGGTGCCCAAGCCACCGCGTCACTCCCAGGAGAGACGTGCGGCTCGGGCACACTGCAGGCCCCGCGGTGAGTGCTGGCTGGCATTTTGTCACCCCCTCAGTTGTGACACCCGGGGTGGTTCGTCCCCACCACACACCCCTTCTTCCGCCCCTGGTCCTTACCCTCCACCCCACACTGGATCAGCCTCAGTGCCATCAACCAAACTTCTGGATTCAGTGGATCCCAGGTCCATTCCGCCCCACCCTTGGAGCTCCCCATGGGCCTACCACCTGCATGTTTAGCATGTAGAATGGGGAGCTCAGCCCTAATGGAATGATGCTTGTGTCATCTGGTGACAGCAGCTGGCTCAGCCAGTAGAGCTGAATGGAATGACATCTCCACTCACTTGAAACATGCATAGTAAGAGGCATGGGGTGGAGAGGTTGGGTGGCTGGATGGCTCTGCTCACCTAGATTCTTGTGTCCAAGATCTTCAATTTTTCCAGGATAAAAAATCCAGCAGAATTTTTATACATTTTTAGTTCAAAGCATTTAATATAAGAAAGTAGGCTGTTGGAGGTATTCTGGGTACTAATATTTCATTCCCTGATCCCAGTATACCTTTCGAAACTCTCTGCAAGGCGGAACATCAGTGCAAGCCTCTCTTATGCTATTTATCTGAAAGTCTGATCGTTGCTAATGCAGAAGAGATGCATTTGTAATTCAAATGAGCAGACTGATTGATATAAATTTCATATTTGCATTTCAAATTTATTTAAGCAAAAACTGCTTTAATACTCATACTGTATATACGGAAACATCCTTAGTTCATGCTTGTAAACCACTATTTCGCTAGTAGCCTATGCCAAGTAAAAGGTTTCTTCTAGATGACAAGTCAGAGAACCTCTTATAAACAGCAAAAGAGTTGGTTCATTCCTTTCCCCCCCAGCCCTCTTTACGTACTACACATGACTTTGGTATGCATGGACACATCTTAGTGGATTTGTAATTACTATATTGCCTTAGTCCAAGGTTGCCTTAGTTTTTGGTGTATTTAATGCATCTACTTTTTTTAAAAAAAAACAAATCTTTAAAAAAAAAACAGATAAATGAATGGGGCTTTATAATAACTTTAGGATCTTGCCATGGCATTTTGCACATTTTTTGAACTGAGAATTAGGTCACAAAATTTGGCGAAGTGCAATATTTAAAGAAGCTTGAGAGGTGTGAATTAAGTTAGTTCACCTTAAAATGTTGACCAAACTATAGACTCATCCATCACTTGCATCTCCCCTTATTGATGTATTCTTCAGGCAACCGGTTTTCGATTAGACTGATGCAATGAATCTCACTGAAGGAAACAAATATTCTGTTTTGAATGGAAAGTTCTGGAGAGAGGAGTGTATTATTTTATAGTGCATATATCATTTTAGTGATTAGTGGGCAATGTGAGTGCAGTGCAGATGCCAGGTGCCAGTTTGAACCTTTTCTCCTTGAAAGCAGCTTCTCTTTTGTCTACACAAGTATTTGAATACCTTTTTCAGTCCAGACCCGCTTCTTAGCAGCACTTCTGGTATGCCTGTGAACATAGGAATTATAATGCTAAGCTTATTACAAGCTGCTCTGTCCTTAAAATGGCAAATCACAGGCACGAGCACAAGAGCGAATTAACAGTTTGTCATTTACATTCATTGTTGCGAAATTGAAGTGGCAGCAGGCCAAACTCTGCCAGTCAAAGCTAGCACTAAGATTTCCAGAAACAAACAGTCCAAAGTATTTAACCCAGATATTTTCATGGTTGTATCTTTGGCTCAAGCAGAATTGCTGAAGTGGTACATTTAATAATGGTCTGCCAAGTTTGAGCTAAAGTAGGTAGTAAAAATAAAAAAGAATATTTTCTCATTTTAGCTTTTGTACATTTCTTAATTCATTGTACAAAAGTGCGAATCTGGATTTTGTTTTCCCTAATATTTAACACTGTGATATATTGATATTATGCCCTAGTCTTAAAATCAAATAATCATTGGAATTCATTCAGGGCAACTGAAGCAGTGAAACCTGTCAAACCCTATAAGGCATATTAATAGTATGGCTTTTGGAATGTCAGAGAATAGCAAAGGAAGTCTTTGATATCTGTGGGAAAGGTTGTTCAGACACAGAATAATGGCTCTTAACGATAGACATACAATGACTTGGTTTCTGTGCTCAGCTAAGTGCAGCCTCATTTAGCAAGAACAATCATTAAGTTAGAGGGGTTAATTGAGGGCAGAATGCAGTACACAGACCAGAAAGATAACATAGCCGAAGGTAGTCTATTTCCTTATATAATTTAGCCAGTCAATTGGATAAATGGGCATTTTGAGTTTGATGGGTCAACTGGTTTAAAAATGAAATACATGTTTGAAAAACATGGAGGCTTTTCCAACGTGATCAGAGTGAACATATTTCATAAGAAGCCACTGTAGTCTCCCCAACCCAGCAGGCTATCTCTGTACTCAGTATGCCGCTGTTAGGTTGAGTGCACTGCATCTCACAAAGTTTATGCCTTTAACGGCTAAAATAGACATCATGCCGAAGATGATGATTAAGATCAATTGTGTTTGTTTAAATTAATAACAGCCAGGGAGGAGGTGAATCTGGTTGGGACTGCTGTGCCTTGGAAACATTTCCCCCATGAAAATTAACCTTTTAGAGCTTTTCATGAGTCCCATTCAGAAAGCTTAAGGTACCATATAGTTATCCGTACACTTTCCCCTGTGGAGCAAAGAGAATCATCAGAAGGAGGTTGAGATTTTAATTGGGAGAAAATAGCATGGAAATAGTTCAGTTCCTCACCCAATGTCACATTCCTAGTGAGGTTCAGCTTCTTCTGCAGCTGCTTTGCTTCTTTTTTCTAATGGAAGATCATCATGGATTGCTTGCATCATGTCTAGTTTTCCTTAAGCTGAGTCTTTCTCGCCTTAGAACATCTAACAGCGCACAGCTCCACAGCTCCCTAGCACAAGGTTAGATGTTGTTGGACTCTGTCTCCCATCATCCCTGACCATTGGCAATGCTGGCTCAAGCTGATGGGAATTGTTGACCAGCAACATTTGGAGGGCCACAGATATGTCACCCCATTCTAATCTATGAAACTAGATACTTAGAGTCTATGTTAACAAGAACTCGCAAGCTAAGAACTTTGAAATATATGGGGCCAGTACAGACACAAAAAACATGGTTTGGTTTCCCAAAGATGTTCTGCAGTGAGCCTCAGGCTTGCTATCTCTCTCTCCCTCCTGCTTATATGAGGGAAGAAGAATGCTCCCCCTTTCAGCTTTGAATAAAACACAGTTTCCTGTTACATTCAAACTCAGGAAAATATGGTTTATTCTGATTTTGGTTAGTTAATAAACTAGAATCTGAAGCCACAGTTCGATTTGGGTTTGTTAAACTAGCCACAGTTTCCCGAGATATTGTGATACGATATGAGATACTGTGATTTATTCAAAACTGAAGGTGGACTCTTTCAATCTCCTTACCACTGATTTGGAGAATAAGAAGTAGTAAAGCAGAGGCATAGAAATTCGAGTTTCTCCTTGGCTCATTCTCACAACATTAAGCCATTGTTTAGTATTAGAACTGCACTAGGCCATTTGCCTCAGGTCATGGCTGCCAAACCTTTATTTAATGTAAATTAATAATTGCATAGGCCAAAGCCAAACATGAAAAAGTACTTATCTGCCTTCACTATTTCTCAGGAACTTGAAAAAATAAATTAAAAAGTCAAGCACAGTATATTTTATCAGATGTCACTTTCTGTTTATGATGCTCTTTTCAACATTTTAAAAATATTATCAGGATCATGCATTCTGCTCTGCGGTGTGCTTCTTCATCCATTTCAGCATGCTTTTGAATAAACCCATTAGATAAGCAACTTGGAAGTAGTAAACATAGCAAAAGAGCTGACAGGTTGTTATTTTCTAAAAGACATGCTTTCAGAAAAGCATTCCAAGGTGTGCTCTGTTTTTATCAGGCACTAAAAAAGTGCCAGATACACACAAAACAAGCTAGTTCTCTGAATCAGACTAAATGTAATCCTTGGGTTTTCAGAAGATGCAAATACCAATGCCTTTCGGTTGTCCAAGGTGTGAAATTATCATTTATTATTACACATAACTTGCAGGGGACATTGAAAACAGTTTTGCTTCCCCCCCCCCCGCCTCTCATGAAGTTCTCATTTCTTATTATTTTGCCTTTAAATACCTTTATGAGGATTGAGACATCAGTTGGGGGGGGGGAATCTGTGTATTAACATCAACAGTATTTTTATAATAATAAATAATAAATATAACTTTGAAAATTACATAATTTTATGGTGGTTTTGAAACTCAAGAAATGAAAGCATTTTTTAGCTACATGGAGTCTGGCCTGGTTTGTACATCATGGTAAGGCAGCTGTAGTTTGCCAGGACTGTGGAAGTGTGCTGACATCCAGGGAGATCGCAGAACTTTGCTTTACTTCTTCCATGTCCCTTTGGTTCAGTTCAGTGTAATGCATCAGCTAAGCCATGGTTTGACTTAGTGTATCTGCCAAACCTGGACTTATGATTAAACTCTCACCACCTTAACCAGGAGCCACAGCCAAGGTTTGTTTATTTCCAATGCTGGCCTTTGGCAGCAATGTTTTGCTTCTTTCCTTTATAATTCTATAGCGGAGACACAAAAGCAGCAGAACATTTAGAAACTTGTCATTCCCAGCATGTGCCTGGTTAACCAAGCACGTCCTAACCAGTAAATCGACATACCCATTCCCTTCCTACTAATCTCTCATCTTCTAGGGGAAATTTGATAGAGACATTTAGTCCTTGACACCTTGTCTGGTTATATATGATATAAAAAGATGTAAACTTTCCTCCCTTGCAACATAGGGATATACACGTAATCTTATCTGTCCTGATGAAGAGTTTAGCACTATGTAGTTATGCAAAAAGAAAAAAATGAGAGGTGCTAATGACATTTCCAGAATCTGGCTTTCGATGAAATGTGTGCCACTCTGCCATTCATGGACTTGGCAGTTAATGCTATGATTATTATAGGTGTTACAGTGAAACTCTTTGATTAATTTCAGAACTCATTCAGAAAATGACAGTACCTCTCTCTCACCTGCTGACTTCTGCACCAGTCCTACAAAAATGGATTTGGCATATAGTAAGACTGCCAAACAATGCCTTGAGGAAATATCTGGTGAGTAATGTGTATTTTATTTTTTTCTGCTTTATTTTGAAGTTTGGATGAACCAATTTGGATGTGCTTTACAGAAAATACTGTATACAAATATTCTATGTGGTTTTTTGAGGTACAGTTGCATTCCCCCCCTTTTTTGAGGTTTTGAATAGCTGTAAGGTAGGGCTTGCAGTTCAGCTGTGCATCAATGTTATTTGTAATTTTCTGGAACTACTGGGGTCTTTTTGCCTTTTGCACATTCAGGACAGATCGTCTGTGGAGAAAATGTAAGGTGAAACTTAATTGGACTTACTAAGAATTTAATATATGCCTCCCCTGAGTAATAGTTGTCTGTCTGTGTCTATATAAGTTTTTTTGGGTGTGTGTGTGTGTGTGTGTGTGTGTGTGTGTGTGTGCCCCTTCCCACTGCTGAATGTGGTCCCCAACAGCCTTGCCACCTTCAGATTGAAAAAGGTTCTTCATCTTTGCTGTACTCTTCTGAGTGTACAGTTGCAGCCCTGCTATAGCAGAAACACATAAATCCAGAATGTTCCAAAAATATCATGAATTATCTGAGTACCTTCTACCTGAAGAAAGGCTAAAGCATTTTGTTCTCTTAGAAAAGAAAGGGCTGAGAAGGGCCATAATAGATGTGGAGAAGGTAGGTAGAAATGTTTTCCCCACTTTTGCTTAACATTAGATTTTGAAACAGTTGAAAGGCCATAGATTCAGGAGAAAGAGGAAAATAAGCTCTTGATTACCTAATGGAATTTGCTGACATGAGAAATGATGATGACCACTGACTACGATTGCTTCAAACGGTAATCAGACCAATGCATGGAGAATGGGTCCATCAAAGGCATGATTACTAAATCAGATCTCCAGATTCAGAGGCAGTATGAAAGGGATGGAGAACCAGTGGCTCTTCAGATGTTGTTGGACTACACCCTCCATCATTCCTAATCATTGACTTTGCCAGCTGCGGCTGAGTAGGAATCTAAAGGCATCTAGAGGGCAGCAGGTTCCCCTTCCCTGTAGTTTACTTTCAAATGTCATTTCCAGCTATGTCTTCAATTTGCTTTTGTGGTTTCCTAGGCCATTGTCCTAATAAAAGAAACAAGTTGCCAGCCTCTTCTTATATTTGACTTTTATTTTAATACAAAATTTGAATGATAATAATTTGCTCTGCTGGCACAGTAGGACTTATACTCCTGAGTAAATATGCATAGAATTGCCATGTGTACTACGATTGATCCGCAGAGCCAGTTCCTCTCCCCTAGTAGAACAGTTCCCCATTTCCCCCTGTGATCCATATTAGATATGGTTGTCTTTTGAATAACACATGCAACACATGTTGAGGATGCCTTCCAAAATCTAGTGTTTACCAGATGCCTGGTGGCTATAGCACAACGCCAGTTAGATTTATCTGCAAAGACTGTCATCTCAATATTCTCAGTAAAGACAAGACTATGATTCTGTGGCTTAGAGGAATCGCACGAACTCACATGAGCCCCAGTAAAGCCCACATAGTGGCCTATCTGGAACTGATGTGTGCAATCATGTAATCACAACTTGAACATCATAGGAACATAGGAAGTTGCCTTATGGCTGGCAGCATCTCTCCAGGGTTTCAGGCAAGGTCTCTCCCATCCTTACCTGGAGATGCTGGGGATTGAACCTGGGACTTGTGCATGCAAAGCAGGTGTTGTAAAGTTTATGGTATATTGCAGGTGACTTCCTTAGAATTTTAGAGAAGCAAACTCCCCTTCCTTTTTTCCTATTCCTTCCATTGTCTGAATGCTACCTTAGCATCTATAGTTACCACGTTAGGGACATTTGGTGTGTGTGTGTGTGTGTGTGTGTATCTGGCTATGAGTTTTAGCTTTAAAGAACTGGTGCTCAGGATTTCAATAATGCTATGCACCTACATAAATGCTTTAATCTGTGAAGCTTTTACTTTTAGATGCCTGCTAGAACCATTTTTATTTCAGCATCCATCTGGGCCACACTTCGATCTGGCTCAAGGTGACTCAGCCTTAGGGGAATGCTGCCTATCATAGGCAGCCATAAAGGGAGTCCAAGGACCTCATGCTTGCTCCCTCTGTTGTTACTGGTCATTGTTCGACCCTCTTAAGCTGGCTAGCAGATTGGAGAATTATCAACCCTTCACACTACCAGCGCCTCAAGGAGCTCACCAAATATTAAGCATTTGCCTATCTGGTGTCTCACTATCCACTGAAAGCGATCAAAGCCAATCGGCCAAAACAGCACCACCTCCTTAGCACAACAGTGGTGAGTGTGGGCCGAACAGTTAATTTAGGACTCACCAGCCCTCATTATGAGAAACTAGACAAGAGGTGGGTGGGAAGGCATGCCACGGGGGAAGAGGAATAGTATTGGACAGGACTAGTTTATAAAGCAGACAGCTGCACTCCCGTCAGCTCTGCATGCTGTTCGCCCTGCTTACATCATTCCTTCCTGAAGGGGAGGTGGGGAGCAAACTCACATACACACACCCGTAAAAGCTTGAGGGATAGCATTCTTTGAAAGCAGACATAATTTCAGGTAATTTTCTTCTGCGGGAAAAACATTTGATTGCACTGGTAGAAATGCTGCCTTGTGTATTCATTTGCACGGTGATTTAAATAATCTCAGAATATGAGTTAAACATTTGGCTTGTTTAAAGCAGGTGAAATATTTGCTGCTTAGGCCATTGATGAGCTTTGTCTAAATGTCCAGAATTCAAATACTATTGTGTGTCGCCCACCCTGCTCTGTTTCATTTTAATCCTAAACAGGTAGCCCTCCCCTTCCTCCCATTGTCTGATCCTCTGGATATGGTGCATGTTCACGTCAATTTCTCATGTCAATTTGCATACACAAGCTCAAAATACCTAGGTAAAAATAAGTGCGTACAAAACTGCTTCAGTAGGGCTGCTACAGATGGTATATGCTCCACATTGGAGTTAGCAGAAATAATCAGGCAGATGGACACATAGGTAAAGAAATAGCTAGTCTTTTTACCATAATGGATTTTACATTTCTGCTCCAAAATGACACAGAGGGGTGAAATGGGCACAGGAGTGTGATCAGAGAAGCTCCTGGCTCATTTTTCAGAATGTCACTGGTACTCGATTGAGGAGCTTATAGTGACAGTTTAGTTATCCTCTCATGGTATATTGGAAATACTAGAAAAGAAAAGAAAAGCAGATGTGTGTCACTCATAATTGCCTTACAGCAATGTGAGCAAGGAAAAAGGCTAAAATGTTGAATGCATTTGTCGAACAGGATTATTGGCTAGAACAGCAGACTGAAAATGTCCACATGCTAGATCTGCAGCCCATTGTTTCAGGATGGTTCAATTGTGGGGCAGGTGTTTTCATATATCAATAACATTTCATCAGCCTAGGAATACTGTCCATCAAGTGATACCTATTGATACTTGGTTTTTTTTGTTTTTGTTTTTTTGTTTTTGTCTTTTATGCTGCCATCCTTTGGCGTCTGCAGTTACTTTGCTGCTTTGATGATCTGATGTGCAAGGACAGCAGCTAGCAAATTGTTAGCCATTTGACATCTTATCATACACAGTACTGGAAATGTCTCAGGAGATGTCATTGCTTGTGGAGGTCACTCATAGTGGATTTGAACATTGTATCTCTCTCCTTGAGTGGTTGCCAAAAAGCACTGTCCAGTGACAGCTCTCCATGTGGTGGGTGTAATATTTGAAAGGCTCTCACCCCATGTGCTTGATGCACTCCAGAGTTGTATTGCCCTGGAAGTGGTCGCACTGTCATATAGATGGTGCCTTTGTGTAGGCCAGCACACTAAAAGCCTTTTAAACCTTGTTCTTGCCAGGTGTAAGATTGGCACTGTGCTATAAGTGCTAATCAGTAGCCTCTGTGTGGGGGCAATCATGCTTAAATTGTCCCTCAGTGGTTTTCGAAATTGAAATGATACCATGCTCCTCATTTCTGTTTTTTGCCTCCTTCTGCTTCAGTGTTACTGTGCTAATCCAAAACAAGCATTAGACCCACTAAAATGCAAAAAAACACAAAGAAAATTATCTGTTCTTTATGGGATTGGCTTTGAACATGGGCAAAATTGCACTGATTCACCAGTGAGTATCTGACAATCAGCTTTTTCTCAGTAGAACAAGATTTACAGAATAATTTAGTAATCGTAGAACATCATTATCCTTAGCCTAGTATTTTTATTTTATTTTAGCACATATGTACCACTGCCATCAGCAGCGCTAACATCATGCTGATGGTGGCATACTGTTTATATTGCTATGTTTTCCTTCAGGCACTTGGAAGACAGTGGATGTTTGTGGCCCCAGGGTTTACACTGTTTTCTGAAGCTGCAATGTAAGGTTTAGTATTTCTGTCATTGTGTCGATTTTTTTCAGAGGTTGCATAATTGTTTTTTTAAGGTATATTGGATGTTATTTGACTTTGCTTTTTAAAAAACCCCTCTGAAGCTTAAGGATGGTGAAGATAGGTTTTGGTAAAGGATCTAGTTAGCATTCCCTTGCTGCTAAGTCAGAGAAGGTGATTGATCTGGGAACACCTAAGAAACTGCTATGCTAAAGATCACCATCTTTGTCATTTCTTTTGAAGATGTTGCTTTTGTCTCCTGTGGGGGGAAATCCATCTCCTGTTTGTCTGCATCTATCCTTTCAGTGATAGTTCTGCCTGTACCTCAAGCCCTATTTTTGATGTTTGCAGATGAAAGCATATTTAGACATAGCAGAAACAGAAGGCCTTGGTTGGGGAAAGCACACTCTGAGTGTTACATACATCTAAGCAGTTTCGTTAGGCTGAGGGTCATTTTACTGTGAAACATTATGAATTATTGTAACAAAATAATGTTGTAGTTACTGTGTTGATTATTTTAATCTAAGAATTCTATGGTAAAACTAAAAACATTCTTTAGCGCTGAATGTTGGCACAATGTGTTGCAACAGAAGGTGTGCAGTTTAAATTACCGTATATTTATATACTCTTATACTTCTCTGCAAATGAGAGTGGATAACCTAGGTTATAACGTAGGTGGTCCTTGAAAGCTGTTTTCATGTCTTGTCATGTCATGTGACAGAACGTTCAAGTAAATAATCAATATACTATTTTGGATATGGCCTTTGCTACATTACCTACATGAAGAATTTTCACTGTTTTACATAAACGTATGGCTTTTAGACCAAAACGTTTAACACTAAGAAAATCCCAGTAACCACAACACTCATGATCTGCCCACCTGACGTAGAGGCAAGGTGGATAAGAACCTGGAATTCTTCCATGTTAAATTTGTTTTTAAGAAACAGCTTTATAAAACATTGATCATTCAGTGGAAGTAGCTTTTGTTTTAGAAGGGGATTTTTTTCTATTGAAATTACATTGTAAGCATTTGTACTTGGAACATGCTTACATAACATCTTTTTGATAAAAAATTATGTTGGTCTAGGAGACTATTGCAGTGTATGACCTAGTTCAGATTCTGAAATGATCTGCTTGGAGTGGTCCAAAGGCAACCGCCATGTGGAAAAGGAAAAGTATTCTGTAATGTGTACGGCTGAATATATGCCATCGGGCTGCATTCAATGCAATGTCTAAAAATAATTAAATAGAAAACATCAGCTGTGAATTAACATGTTGTGTTGGTTCTTTTCCTAAGTTTAAAATATGTTTGTATGTCTGGTGTATATGTATTAGTCATGGCTGAATTACCTGAACTGAATAAATATAGAAAGGACCTGAACATAATGTGCATTGCTAGAAGCATGCACACATTCCTAAAATGTAAGAACAATTACATTTGGGTGTGGAATCTTTGAAGCCCAACTATTATTTATTAATTTATATCCTACCTTTCCTCCAAGAAGATCAATGTGACTTACATGGTCCTCCTTCTCATTGGTATCCTTATGGCAGCCCTGTGATGTAGGTTAGGCTGAGAGGCAGTGACTGGCCCAATGTTGCCTAGTGAGCTTCATGACTGAGTGGGGATTTCAGCCTTGGTCTCCCAGGTCTCCTAGTTCAGCACTCTAACCACTACACCAAACTAGCTTGGGTGTACCAGTTTCCCCCCCTCTCAGATATGGAACAGCTATTCATTGAGAGGTCTGCTACCTTCATTCAGCAGCTGTACCTGAAGTAGTGTTTAAGCTTTCATTCTGCTAGCAGAAAGGCCATATTTTGCAATACTCCCATACAAAGAAGGCAGCTCAGGTTTCTCTAGTGTGTTGTAGGAGTTTGGCTTAGGGTTTAGTTGTGTTAATCGTTTGATGATACTTAATGGTGGGCTAGGTGTATATTTTTGGTTTGTTAAATGAAGATGGTGTGTGCATATTCTTCTTTGCATTGTCATTTCCCTCCTTCCTTTTCATTGTGTCATGATAGAAAATTTCCTCGACTAGCTAAGAGTAGTTTTACCATTTCACTCTGAAATAGGAGACTGTGGTTACTGGGAGTGGAACCAACTAGGATCTTAAACCAATTTCAAACCATGGCCTAAACTCATCTTTTTTTTTAACACTGGTAAGAGCAAACAGAGCACTTGGGCACATCTAAGTTTAACTAGCCAAAATACATAAATAGCTGAGCCAAAATTTCCTGGTGAAAATTCATCACTAGAGCTATTTCCATCTATCAAAGTGTTAATAAAAGTGAACATAATCTGCCCAATTTCCTTCTTTGTATGCAGGAAGAAGTTTAAGATTTATTCTGTAGGTTTATTCTGTAGGTGTGGCTGAATGCTGACAAATGACATTATGGTCTTTAGATACCTCTATTTGTGAGCTGTATGAAATTTTTAATGCTATAGTTTTTGCAAATGCAATTCTTTTTGTATAATACTTAAGCACAAGATTTCATTTATGCGAAAAAAAACTACCTTATAGCTATTAATTATACTTTCTCATTGCATTTTTAATCCTACAGTGTATAAAATAAGGTTTAGAGCTTGTGTACTTTGCTTCATACCTCGACTGAGATTTCATATTTGGTGATCTGCTCAATTGAATAGTTTCCCCCAGAAGATTGGAAAAAAATATTTTTTCTTTGAACATTTAGAATCACCCCATAGTGGTTTGAGAATCCAAAGCATTTTATTTTGAAGGTGGAAATGAAATGCTTCACATAATAAGTAACTGATCTATCAAGCAAACAAAAAAAGACTCTTCACCCAGAAATTCTTTATTATACTATGGGAAGAGGCGTATTCACCGTGCACTGCAAGAATCAAATGCCATTTGAAAATCTCCCTCTAATTGCCTGCATAATGGATAGCAGTGGCAAGACAGAAATCGTTTTCTAAATCTTACCATACAATGAAAGATACCATTTCAAGGTGTGCTGCAGCTAATGCTGGGACCTCCCATTTGGCTTCAGCTGTGCCTCGAAACCCCTGGCATTACAAAATTGGGCAGAGGCTTGGGTCTTTCCGGTTTAATTTGCTAGGCTGTTTGCTGCCATGGCAGCGAGCAGCATCCACTGCTGTAGCAGAGAACAGTCATAGATCTGGGAATGCAGGTTGAATACTAAAATGCAAGGAAGCCTTTTCAGTGCTTTGCTTCGCTGGTTAATTTTGGCTCTTATTGAGCTCTGACGTGCAGGCTGCACTTGCATCTCTATCAGCCCGTCTAAAGTAAAGAGCTGTGCACAGCAACCGGCCATGATCTAGCGGGAGAGCGTGGGAGAAGCACAGTAGTCTGCACTTGCTCCGTACTTTTGGATTTCAGAATACAGCAGCTGTGGAAAGGGATGCAGGTCCATCACACTGATGATTGGATGGAGAGAGGAAAGCGTCGCTGGCTTTTAGGATTACTTTTGTGCTGGAGCCGAGTGTTTGATCAACTCTCTTCTGCTTGAAGGAAATTCAAGTAAAATGACTGTAAGTACTGCAGATTAACAGGGCTGGAAAGAGCTGGCTTAGCATCAAAACCGACATAAATTCAGACAATATGACTCTGCCTGTCTAGTCATTTGCAGCATGCACACTGGATGTGTAAGCTATGTTTCTCGGTACCAGTGGAGAGGAGAGCTGCATGCTGTCTAAATCGTACGCTGCTGAAAGGTTCATTCCTGATACCGGCTTAAAAGATCTTGCCTTCCCTGCATCTAGGAAATGTGAAGCATAATTTGAAGTGAATCTTTGGCTAAAATCATGCAACGACCTGCTGAACTCTCTGTGTTCAGAGGCAAGGATGCAAGAAATGGGGGTGCTCGCCTTCAGAAACAGAGGTCTTTGACGAATCTTACTCTCCTAAGTGAAGGGGAAAAGAGGCGATTTTCATGCAGAGAGAACTGGTTTGGCAATGCTTCTAAGTCTAGCCAGGTTCATCATGAAGGGGAGACAGAACCTGGAAGCAGAAGCTTGCTTTCCAAAGTGCTATCAAAATCAGCACACTCCCTTTACCACGCCAGCAACAAGTCACCGTGGGAAACTGAAGAACTACCACCTGTCGGAGGCAGAAAGTCAAGCAAAAGGCTCAGAGGCTATTCTGCAGATGAATGTGGCCAAGGAGAAAAGAGCAAATTGGGTGATGAAAAAGTGCCCTTTAAGCCCAGATTCACCAGCAAGAACTGGGTGCAGGAGGAAGAAGGTTGCCTACGCGAGGGGACAGCACAACTGGATGAGGACGTTATAATAACAATGCTTGGTGACTTAGAGCAAGTGCTTTACAATGATTATTTGGGTGAGTTCACTTCTGCATGGCATGGGCAGATAGTTTTATAGGCACTGGCACATCTGCATGGAGGAGATTTTGGTGACAGTAATCTTGGAAGACACATCTGGGTTCGTGTTCAGTGTTGCACGGTGGAATGTTATCCTTTATTTTAGATAAAGTGACTGCATACACACACACACACACACACACACACACACACACACACCACTCAGATAATCTGTTTTGAAAACTGTGCTTGTGGCAGCACATGATTTTCCCAGTAGGTCATATTTGCACTAAAGCTGACCTCAGAACAAGGGATAGTTGGCTGTGAATTATAACCTGTTTGGTTCATGATTGTTTTATACATACAAGGGAGTGTTATGCAGTCACACTATCATTTTCCCATATTAGGGAAGGTGGTGTGATGGAGTGTGCCTGTGGTTTCCTCCACATGTAGTGGCCTTATTGAGTGTAAATGCTTCTCCTGGCCAGATACCTGTGTAAGTTTGCCACTTCATTCTCAATTTCTCCATTTCTGTATTAATATGCCTTGGCACTTCAGTAATCAAAAATTAGGCAGCCAGCAAACAGGTCTGATGTATTTAGGCAGTACCATGGCCTACTTTCTGCTCTAGCTCCGTAAGGCTCCCTACAGAAATCTTATCCATAAATACACGCTTTGAGCAGAATTGTGAGTGCCAAGACTTCACAGACGAGCTACATCAGTGAAGGCAAGTAGGCATCGGTAATCCACAGCCATAGGTACTTCAAATGATTCCTCTGCAGCTGGCTGTACTTTTCATCTCCCTTCACTCAGAAGTGTGGGTTGCTCAAAGTGCTGCATCCAGACGTTTTATGTAATTAAATTTTTGGAACTCTGTGCCTCTTCTTCTTCTTCTTCCCCCCACCTCTCTCTCTCCCCCCTCTCCTTCATTTCCCTGTGCCATATACTTGTGCCTAAGACTGAAGCTGAAGCTTTATGTATGGTGCGATTTAAGCAGAATTTAAACAAGAGATTATGGGCTAATCAGGTAATCTGTTTTTGTTTCTGCCACTGATCTGTTGTGTGAGCTGGAAGAAATCTCTGTTTCTATCTATGACTTTTGCCAGATAGCACATTTTCTTAATCATGGCACAACTAGGGGTGGGGTGGGGTGATATTTTCACAGATGGGTGACTTGTGTCATGGTGCAAAGCCTTTTATATTTAACTACAACGGGTGATAGGAAGGAAATGTTTTATGTTATACTAATATTAAAGTAAAACGGTAATGGAATAAAGGTGGCTGTTGAATTTTTTAATGAGATAACATTGCAACAGCATGAGATAAACATGGCTGCTAATAGCTGCATATGCCTCAGTTTTCCCATCTGGAGAAAAAGACATGAATTTTTGGCACACATAGATTGTATCAGAAACCCATGCAGTAGGAAATGAAATGTAACCCCTTGTCTCTGCAAATGTTTGGAAGTTAACAGCAGCCATTCACCAGTTTCTTTCAAGGACCATAAGCACAGCTCCCTACGTTACAATGTACATTGCATGTGCAGTCCATGTATGGTAAGCGTGCACCATCAAACTCCCTACTTTGTTTTCCAAAAGCTGAACTCCAACATATTTGTCGTCTTCATATTTGTATAGTTTGATGAACACCCCACAGTAACATGATATGAGACTAGGTGGGTCATTTCAATTAATGGGGGTTTATTTGCTCAGGAAAAGGGAAAAGGGCGGGGACTTGGAAGCTTATAATATGTACTTGAGAGAGGCAGGGAGTGTGCTTGCCGGGGCTGTTGGCATTTGCAAAAAAGAGAAACACGTGGCAAGTTCGTGAGTTCCTCCATGCTAAGCAAGATTTCTAATACCCTCTGCTTTTGAGGTCTCCTCTAAGTGAATGCTAGCTGTACAGGAAGAATGCTCCTGGTCATGAAACTGCAGAAACCAAAATGGATGCAGGATCTGAAATAAGCTAGTGGGCATAAGTACCCGGTTCTGGGTAACTGGCTTGATTTATTAACTTACCTGCTAGCTCATGCACCTTATAGATCCATTCAATCCAGAATTTACCTGTTCTTCTTTCTGACATGTATGCCTGATGTGTGGAAAGTTAATTTTCCTTTGCAGGGTGCTTTCAACCAGCCCCATTCTCTCTCACTTGCAGGCCTTAATGTGACAAATGTAACTTTCATAACAGAAACACGAAGTATGGGGTACTGTTAATGTTAACTATGCTGAAGCAACTTAATTATTTATAAAGATTATACTCCGTTTTTGTCCAGGAGCACAAATGATCAGAGAGGAACATGGCATCATAAATGCTGAAAATGCAACTCATGCAGTTCGGAACTCAGCTAAATCCTTTCTGCTTTCTGATGTTCTGATTGCTGCCATTTGGTTGCTGCCTTGTACCATAGAAGAGAGGAGAAACTTGTTGGTCTAACAGTGATGGCTAACCTTGACACCCCAGATGTTTTGGAACTACAACTCCCATCATCCCTAGCTAACAGGATCAGTGGTCAGGGATGATGGGAGTTGTAGTCCCAAAACATCTGGAGTGTCAAGGTTAGCCATCACTGGTCTAGTAACTTGAAACAATAAGGTTCTATCTCTTAAGGTTAAGGTTCTATCTCTCCCGGGATCCTGATAATTAAAGTAATAATCCTCTATTTTGTTCTGGGCTTGTTTATTACTGTTTAGTGGGTAAGATGGGACATAATACTAAACCATAATTTAGCAGCGCTGGAATGAGCCTGGGTGGGTCTTATGTTCACATACTCCATCTTTCGCTATTCTCCACATTAGCAATGAAAGGACTGTGTGAAACATCTGCTTCTGTTTCAAAACCAGCTGCAGTTTGTGGTGAATATCAAGGACAACCAATAGTTTAAACTAGAGATGTTCTGAAAATTCACAGAAAACATTTCCTTGGAATGGGAGACCTGTTTTGCATACTCCTCCAAGAATATTTTACACGTGTGTGTGGTGGCGGCAGACACCATTTATTCCCCAAGCCCCCTGGAATGACACTGATCTGGAGTATTGTAGGGAAGCAAACTGACAGCCAAGTTGCCCACTGGAAAAATTCTGTGACATGTTCCCCCAAATTTATGTGCCCACAAAGAGAGATTGTATAATTTTGAAAATCTGTTTTTGCATAGCTCTAGTTTAAATGGTATTTTAGTGAAACAAACCAGGAATCACTAACCAAGAAGCAGCAAATGGTGATTGGAAGTATCCAATTCCTTAAAAAAATAAAAAAATAAATATCCTCCTTGCATCTATGCTGGAAAAGGAGAGAACAGAGAGAACCACATGATCCTAACGGTTACCCAGGCTATTGTTTAGCACTACTTCCAAACTGGACAATTGTAACATACTTGGATTGCTTCGGTAATGGACTGGATGATATCCAACAAACTGAAGCTCATTTCAGATAAGACTGAGACACTGTTAGCGGGTGGTTCTTTAAACCAGATGCTCTTGAAGGCAGTGGGTACATAGCTTGGGGGTACCTCTGGATCCTTTGCTGTTGCTTGAGGCTCAGGTGGCCTCAGTGGCACTGAGTGTCTTCCATCAGCTTCAGCTGATGGCCCAGCTGTGCCCCTCTCTGGACAGAGATGCCCTAACTTTTGTCATCTGTGCTCTGATAACCTCTAGGTTAGATTACTGTAACAACATTATACATACTGCTGCCTCTGAAGATGGTTCAGAAGCTTCAGCTGGTGCAGAATTCAGTGGCCAGGTTGCTCATTGGGGCAAGGCAGTTTGAACATATTACACCAACCCTGGCCCAGCTGCACTGGCTGCCAGTAATTCAAAGTGCTGGTTTTGACCCTGAAAGCCTTAAATGGCTCAGATCCACAAAACCTCAAGGACCACCTCTCCCCATATGAACCGATCTGGACCTTGTGATCCTCATCTGAGACCCTTCTTTGTGTGCCTTCTCCACGAGAGGTCCAGAGGGTGTCAACATGAGAATGGACCTTTTCTGTGGTGGCTCCCTGTGTGTGGACTGCTCTCCTAAGAGAGGCATGTGTGGCCCCTTCATTACATCTTTCGACCAAGAAAAGAGAAATAAAGAATGGGAAACATTTAGGGAGTATATTAAACAACAAACAGGAAATGCCAATCTTCTAGCAGCAATATAAAGGCTCAAGCAAAATAAAGTTAAGTATAGAGAGAATTTAGTAAAGAATAGGTATGCATAGACATAGAAAAGCAGAAAATTGTAATTCAGATAAGGCTGTGAAGTAGTAGGGTGGGGAAGGGAGGGAAGGGAGAAGGGAAATAAAATTGTAACTTGTAAAATGATTTTTAACTTGTATACATGTTTGTAAATTTGTAAATATGAAATAAACAAGCTTTCTAATAAACAAAAAAAAAAATTACATATCTTTCGGCCCCAGGCAAAAATGATCCTCTTCAACCATACCTTTGGCTGATGAACATTCTAAGTCATTTTAAATGTGTTTGTGGGAGGGGGGTTATTGGTTTGTTTTTGTTCTTTTTTTGGTTATGTATTTTGTCTTCTCTTTTTGTATTTTTCTGTTGCAAACCATTCTGGGATCTACAGAGGAAGGGTGGTATACAAATTTAATAATAATAATATACATTATTTTTCTTTTGTATTTGTTTTATTTATTTGATTAGCATATATTAATCTTGAGCTACCTTTCGGCCTTCTGGACCCTTCTGTCTAATCAATAATGCTCACATTGTCTCTATGTGTAGATGTTTGAACATAGGACAGGAAAAGAGAGCCTTTGGCCCCTCCATGTGTTGCTGAACTGCAGCTCCCATCCACCCCAAGCAGCATGGCCCATGGTCAGGGAAAATGGGATTTGTAGTTTAGCAATATCTAGAGGGACAGAAGTTTCCCATGCCTGACTTAGAAGAGACCATTAGTCGCTAAGTGTATGATGTATTAATATGAGTACTGGCATAAAATCCCTGCCTCTGGTCATCTAAACACCCACAAATTATTCTGATTTTTCATGTACATAGTGATATGTAATGAACTTCTGATTTATTCATACAGAAGTTAATAAGATTATTCTTCTTGTATAGATACTTTGCACCAACTCCGTTCCCTAATTTTTGTTGCTATAAAAACACAGCTGGTTCTCCTGTGCATGATCACAAATAAATTTGACTCTCGTGGCAGGTTAGTTATAACCAAGCATCATAACAATGATAAACAACAATAATATTTCACACTATATGAGCATCTCTACACACAAAAGCTGTTGGGATGTTGAATTTGAAAATCAACAGTCATCTTTCTTGGCTCTGTTTTGGCATTAAGCAAGAATAGCTAGGGACCAATCCTCAGGAGAAAGAGAAGCTGGTGCTTTTGTGGTATCTTGAGAGGCATAATTTCTAGAGAAGTGTGAACTCACTATAGCTCAGTACGCAACTGAATTGTCAGAAGTATGAATTCCTAAAAAGATTAGCATGTTTTCATACGATTTATGAAAGCTCTTCACATCCTTGCTTACGTTTGCTCCATTGAAGCCCTGAAAGCTGCAGAACCCTCCCCATCATCTGTGAGTTCAGAACCAAGCAAGGAGCCAGAAGGTACATCACTTTCCCATTTGAGAGAGGGCAATCCTTTGTGCAGAGCTTTTGAAAAGCTGCTTAAGAAGGACCCAGTCTGTGGAAACACTTCCTCCCAAAGTGACGCTCAGGCACCTAGAGATGGACCTCCCTAATCATTCCATGGCCCATAAGGCATAGCAAACAGACAACAGTATACAACAAGATGGAAACAGCAACAGACCAAGAGCCTAGGGGAAACTATTCACAGAAAGGTGCTTTGCTCCAGTGGTAATGTACTCAAAGGGGACCCCAAATCGAGGGATGGACATTAGGTGTCTCAATGATGAATGTGTGGTCCTCCAATCTAGAAAGGCAGTTGTGTGGTTAAAATGAACAGAGTTGGAAAAATACAGAATTTTTAAAGTTGTCAGTACTTGTTTTTATATTTATCTAATATTTCATCATGGATGATTGGTTGTTGCTTAGAAGGGAGAGAAAAATAATGGAACCATTGCTATGCCTGGCCAAACTTTTAATTGGCTGGTGGGTTCTTGTTCAATGGTAAAGTCCCTCCTCTCCCAAACAACCATTGTACACAAGCTGTCATGGATTTCCAGAACATTCTGCCTTTGCTTTGTGAGAGATCACCACATTTTCAAGAGACAGAAGCATACCCTGTCCTTAGGTTATGCATAACTTTACTAGGCACCACAGTAGCTTCTGGTTTTCCCAGCCTGGAGTGATGCAAGCTGGCCTCATGGGTGCAAAAGTTGGATATTAAAAAGAATAAGAGTTTCAGCATAAGCTTTACTGACTCTTAATAAAAATGAGGCTTATAAGCAGGTTAAACATTACATTACAAACCCATTATTTGCATGCTCTGTCAGCATCCCTATCATTTTATTTTATGAAGGTCATTTAAATATGTACTGAAAATCATGTCTTCTCCAATATTTATGAGCCGGCCTTGGCTCACGGAGTCCTCTCACATATTATCTGCTTTCTTCCCTCTGTTGAGCACTTAATGGCAGAGGAAGAAGACCACTGAATTGCCTAAAGATGGGATTCTGTGACCATGCAGTTTTATTTGTTAATACTTCATTGTGGTGAGGGGAGCAGGGGATTAGGGAAGAGAAGGAGTGGGCGAAAGGGTATGCAAGCCTAGGACACGTTCCTGATCTCATGGGTACACAAACCAGAATGAAGGCTTGTCAAGATAGGGAAAGGTTATATATATTAAAGTATAACAAGGTAGAACTTATGCCATTCTTCCATAAAATGTGTGGCCAAGTATGACCTGCACATACAGGTAGAAAATCTCACCTGCTGCTAAGGGCCAAACCACCCCAGGTCAACTTCAATACTCAAGGAGCCTCTCCCCCAGGAGGAAGTCTTGCAAAGTTCCCTCCTTAACTGTGTGGTAGGGAATGGTATTAATATGTAGTAAAATGTGCTGTGTTGACCTGTAAATCCCATGTTCCAATTAAATACTACAGAAATTGACACGTTGCTGCTAGAATAAATAAATAATAATTGGCAGGTCTTAAAATCAAGTAAGAGTTTAGAATTAATTAAGTCGTTGCAGTTTAGATTTTGTATATCTTTAAATTGTACTCTTTACATGAATACTCATGCTTATTGAATCTGGATATATTTTATGTATAGTCTAAAGCTTATATGTGCCCAGTGCTTCCTGCCCCCCTCCGTGCAACACTAGCTCAGGCCCCCACCCCTGCTTGCTAGCCAGAGGCAGTGTCTCCTTTTTCCTGTGCTGGGGCTTACTTTAAAAAAGAAATTGGGGTGGAGGAGTAGTGGGGGTGTCCTGCATATTCAGGCTACCCTTGTCTGACTGTGAGGTGAAGTTGCTGCCTTTGCCCCAGGGTGCTGGTGCTGCTCATGTAGTGTGTGTGTGTGTGTGTGTGTGTGTGTGTGTGTGTCTGTATGTGTGTCTGTATGAGCATGTGTGTGTGATGGACAGAGGTATGTATGTGTGCTTTGTTTGAAAAAGGAAGGGTTGTATTTGGGGTGGGTAGATGAGGAAAGGAGGAAAATATATCAGGTCTTCGTTCATATGAGAGAAAAGAGACTATGTCTGTGAGGTCTGCTGGAGTGGGGGAAGGTGCAGCTGGACAGAGAGGGAGGTCTATTTGATGTGTGCATAAGTGTTTGTGTGTGCAAGATGGGGGGAGGTATGTGTACATGTGTGGTATATGAGAGAGAGGTGCACCTGGGCTGAGAGGAAAGGAGGCATATATGTGTGGTTGTGTGAGAGACAGACAGGGAAATGCATGTGTGTCTGTGGTTTGTGTGTTGAGTGCATGTGGGTGTTCCGTGCCAGTGCAAAAGAGAATGTGGTTGGTCACCTGGTATATTTTCCCTGGAACCAGGTTATGTTCCCTGTGGTTTGTAGACAACAAGGTCTCTCTCTCTCTCTCTCTTTCTCTCTCTCTCTCTCTCTCTCTCGTGTGGAAAAACAATATTGTGTGACTGCCACAAAAAAACCCAGCGGGCAAGCACCTCTAATGTTGTGCTATGCCATACCTGCATGGCTAATACTGTGTGCCACGTCATACACTCCACACTGGGCATTTTGTGATTGACAACAGTGTTAATTTTTAATTCTTTATAACCAAAGCCTTCAAAATTATCTACAAATCTTGATTTTTAAAAAAATGTAATTTTAATTTTTATTATCAACTTTTTAATTAAAGGTTCCTCACAAATTCAATGGAACAGTGGGTAGAGGGAGTGCAGGAAGAGGGGAAAGGCACTTTACACTTTCTAAAGGTGTGAGTACAGGCACCTCCATTGTTGTTTATTTTGCCACCCCCACCCTGCCCCCGTATGGAGCATCAGCTAATTTGCTGTTATGAAATAACATTGTCTGTTTCATATTAGAGAAGATTCAGAGGTATGTTATTGGAATGATGATGGAGATCTCTTCTGATATTTATTGCATGTGCAATATATTGTTAGCTATATACACTGTTTCTTTGCAGGGGAAGATCCTGAAGCTAGAAGAATGAGAACGGTAAAGAATATAGCAGATCTGAGGCAGAACTTGGAAGAAACTATGTCGAGCCTTAGGGGAACTCAAATAAGCCACAGGTACTATTTAACAACTGGTTAAATATATAAGGGTTGAAGCAGGAAGCGTGTGGATTTTGAAAGGAGAAACCTTGAAGATGTGCACCCAGTTTCGTTTTTGCCAGTTTTCTTATTGCCAGTGCTATCCAGTTAAGTAGCAGCCTCCTTAAAATCCATGAATGAAATGTGTCGGATTGGGCAATGCCTGTCAATACGCAATCCAGCCCATGTTCACAGAGAGGAGCAAGAGCACACCTTTGCTCCCCACGCACCTGGCATTCTTCCTCCATCTCTCCTTATCCTGGGATTTAAGTACATAGGACTCTCCCTTTTATCAAGTCAGACTCCTGGTCCTTCTAGCTCAGTATTGTCTACACCTGAACTTTTCAGGGTTTCAGCAAGGGGCCTGCCCAAGTTCTATCGGGAGAACCCAAGACTTTCTGCATCAAAATATGTGTTCTACTTCTGAACTATGACCCTTCCTCCTGATGAGTTGGACACACGCATACCACTTTCCGTGGTGGGGCTTGCATCTTCTTCTTCCAAACTCCATGCCCTAATTCAGTGAATTACCGGTAGTTTTAACAGGTCATACATGTGTAAAATCCAACACACAATCCAAACCATGCAGACAATTCTCTCATATATTTTTCTAAATACTAATTGCACAAAATGGGCCCATGCATGTTGGATTTTACAAGTATAGGTCATATGCTAAATGGGCATACCGGTATGTCCTATGGATATTGAGAGATGCAATAGTACAGCAGGAATGACAGATTGGCAGGGAAGAAAGATATGGGACAGATCAGAAACTGGGATTATCCAGTCAAGTCCACTGTCCATCTAAACCACAAAACATTTTCATTTACAGCCAAAATGCTAAAAATAGATAAGCTGTCTAAAATGCCACCATGAGATTAGCTGCAACTTCTGTATATGTTGTGTATGAAAGACCCTCATTTTCCACTGAGATGTTGCATTTTAATTTTCCACACTTACTCACTTGCTTTCTTCTCAAAATCCACCTGCAGTAAAATGATGAAACAAAAAAGTATCCTTTCTTTGAAAGTGTTGAATAAAGGATTTGTTCTTGTAGGAAAATGCACTCATCAGACTGTGATGGCCTTAAATATAAACTTTGTTTTTGTTCTGTGTTTTGACTTTTACTGTCTCTCCCCTCCCTATGCTCAGAAGTATAGAAAGCACAGTTCATCAGTTTTTGTTTTGCTTGACAGCACATTGGAGACAACATTTGACAGTACTGTGACAACCGAAGTGAATGGGCGAAGTATCCCAGCCTTGACAAGCCGATCCTCTCCAGTGACCTGGAGGCTTGGACAAACTAGTCCTCGTCTCCAGGCAGGCGATGCTCCTTCCCTGGGTGGAGGGTACCCTCGCAGTGGTGCTAGTCGCTTTATCCATACTGACCCTTCTCGATTCATGTATACCACGCCTCTTCGCCGTGCAGCTGTTTCTCGCCTTGGGAACATACCCCAGATAGACATGAGTGAAAAAGGAAGTAGTGATCTGGACATTTCCTCTGATGTTGATGTTGGAGGATACATGAGTGATGGGGACATTCTTGGGAAGAGCCTCCGTGCTGATGACATCAACAGCGGGTAAGTGTTGGCTTCCTCAGACCCTCACATAACACACTCTGTTGCCCTTGTTTGATGTGACCACTATAAGCACCATATGATTCGAAATGTATTTTCTGGGTGGCTTGGCCCCCAAAATATATATTATAGTGATGCTCCCTAAGGTATGCACCATCTTTCTTTTGTCTTTTTAAAGTCATGGAGAAAGGAGAGGCAGAGAGAGAATGAAAAACCCTCAGTCATCTTGTGTTATTGATGTGTCTGAGGCTAAGTTGGGCCCAGCCCCTGGAAACAAAAAGGCTTCAGGGAAATTCACCAATCTTGGGGCATCTTATCTTGCTCCAGCTCCCAATGTATGGCTTAAAAATCTGGGCCTAAACGTTTAGCATGGCTCTAGGCCTAAAAGTTTAGCATGACCCTTGTAGTGGGGCATCAGGTCAATCTGCCCCTGTAGAAACAATTCTGGTCCACCATTCTTGACAAATGTTTGGTTTTGTGAGCCAAAAGCTGTGTAATTCTGAATTAGATCCTCTTCTTAACATTAATGGTAGATGTGTTTCTTATTTTAGTAGGAGCCAAAAAACAGAAGGAATGTGTGTGCTATAATGATCTTAGCACATTGGAATGAATGATAATTAAATGAGAAAGGGATTACAAACAAAGTTTTTGTTTTGCTGTGCACACCATTCCCTCTAGGTTTATTTTGTTCCAGTCGGTAGATGGCAGACATGTTTTAAATGGGGGCAAACAAAAACCTGTTTATTACAGGCGTGAAATTTCAATACCTACCTGTCAGATTCATTCTATTGAGAAATAAGCTTTTCTGGAGTTTATCGGTTGTGCATTTTATATCTGACCACAGGAATAACCTCAAGAGATGGGAAGGTATCATTTATTAACTTTATCTAGTACGGACTGCTTTGGGGCACTTCTGAATTTCAGTACTGCTTGCAATTTGATGGGGATTTAAGCATAAATGATTTTTCCACAATGGCCACATATATATCTTTAAAATGCTGGTATAGATTACAGTAGTTGTTCATCACATTGTTGGGTGGTCACTGATATAGATTTATAGTCACCAATATTTTTATGCTTTTCTAGAGAGTATAGCTGTATTAGCCTGTTGCAGCAAAACAGAGTCTTGTTGCACCTTAAAAATTAACAAATTATTTCCTACTTTTTACTGATACTCAGAAATGTGTATATTTACTGCATTACTCAAAGAGTTGCATGTGCTGAGAAGAAATTCAATTAATAATAATAATAAGGTTCTATATGGAAAATGATGAAAAGGTTTCCCCTGCTTGCCAGTGTTACCATTGTTGGCAATATTATGCTTCCTTTCTACATAATACATTAGATTCTCAGGACATAGAAATAGAGGCCCTCAATAGTTCCATGGCTTCTTTGATGCACAGGGAAGAACTCGACAAGAATGTAATGCATATTTCTTATAAGAATCACAGATTTAGTGTCAGTCAACATGTAACATAATAGGATCGCTTTTTTGGTTTGTTTTATTAAGGACTAATTATCTGCCCCACACAGCTTCTTTGATGATTGGGGAGGTGTTTTTAAGTCTTTTCTGGGCAAAGAAGCAAGGCTGCATTGCTGGTCCAGACCCTGACACCCATGTGTTGAGAGCAGATGTCAAAGAGGAGCTAGTAGCAGCTGTCAGGGAGAGGGCAGTTTACATCAGGGATACACAAGAGAGGAGGAGTGTGTTAAAAACTATAATTGATCCAAATGGTAGATTTCTCGCATCATGTCTTGCTTGGACCTTACATTACGTTTGGGTCTTTGGGAGAGGGGCAGGGGAATGTGACCTTGTTGCTCCTTCTTGATTGCTCAGTGGTTTTTAATACTGGTGACCATGGTTTCTTCCTGGACTATTTCCATGAGTTGGGAGTTGGTGGCACTGTGTTGCAGTGGTTCTGCTTCTACCTGTGGGGATAGGTTCGGAGAGTAGTATTGGGGGAGAATATGTGTCCATGCCCTGGCAATTTTTGTGTGTGTGGTGCTGCGGGGCACTATTTTATTCCAGTGTTGTTTAATGCCGCGGGACCACAATACGCCAAGGACCACCTGTTTCCACCCAGCTGGACCCTGCGATCATCATCTGAGACCCTCCTTCGTGTACCTCCTCCATGAGAGGTTTAGAGGGCGGCAACACAAGAACGGGCCTTTTCTGCTGCTGCTCCCCACTTGTGGAATGCTCTCCCCAGGGAGACTCGCCTGGCACCTTTGTTACATATTTTTAGCTGCCAGGCAAAAACATTCCTCTTTCTTCTCCCAGGCCTTTGGCTACCATTAAATAATCTATGGGTTTCTAAACTTTGTGTTGGAGGGAGGTATGGTTTTTAAAATTATGCTATGTATTTTTGTGTGTTTATTTTGTAAACCGTCCTGTGATCAGCTGTTGGTCATTAGGAGATTTAGGGCATTGTATCATCATCATACAGATGACACCCACCCCTTTCCCCCCTGTTATATCTGAGTCAGGGAATGCTTTTGTACTCGTGGCTAGCTGTAGTGGTTGGCTGGATAAGGGCCAAAAAACAGAGATTGAATCATGGTAAAATGGAGACTCCGTGGGTGAGTGGTTTCCATATTCAGGAGTTAGGGAATTCTTAGCTTCTGGGCAAGGTTGCAATCTCTCTGAAGGGACAAATTTGGAGGTGGCCCTAGATCCATCCTTGCTGTGAGAGACTCAGGGAAACTGTGCGAAGGACTGCCTGTTATCTTAGGTTGGTATGCCAACTACACCCTTTCCTCGACAAGAATAGCTTGGCCACTGCAGTTCATGTGTTGGTGTCCTCACAGCTGGACTACTGTAATGTGCTCTATATGGGACTTCCCTTGGGTCTGATCAGGAACCTGCAGCTGGCGTTGAATACCATGGTCAGGTTGTTGAGTGTTTGTCTGCCTTTCAAAGTATGGAAGACTGAAATCAGAATTAGAGAATTTCCGTCTCCGTGTCTGAAACCAAGGCTGTGTTCCTAAGAGGAAGTGTGACCCATTCAAGGAAGTGGTGCTTATTTCCAAGTAAATCTGCTTGGGATAGAGCTGTATGTCTGATTGCTCATTGATTTGAGAGTTCCATGGAATTTGGTGCCACTGATTTCTGTGTAAGAATGCATAGAATTGAGCTCTGAAAGTTTCTTCAACTGTCATACTCCAGAATTGTTTTTACATTTTCTGGTTGGTCCTGACTGATGGACCCTGGAAGTCTGGTTCAAAAATGAGAAAAAAAGCAGATTGCACTCGCCTGAAATCCAGCCACTATCTAGTATAAGAAACTATGTGCATCTATGCAACTTAATGACTCTTGTGAAAGCATTCAAAGCAGTGTGAGACTTTCAATCTCAGCTAATTTTTCCTTGAATATTTTGCTTGTGACATATACCGATTAACAGTTTTTGTACTGCTTGACTAAATATGTATTAATTAGTTTATCACCTTAGAGAATAAATTAAGTTGTCTCTTTTGACATCCGTAATGAGAATGACTTGGTAAATAGTAGCAAGCAGCAGCGCTCTTGGCCAGAATATTTTTAAGTACCATTTCTGCGTTAGAATAAAGAGCAAAAAAATGAATAATAAGCACTGGAAATTCATGCTTCATTCAGGCATGTCAAGTCTTATCTCTCTTTCCTCTTTCATTCCCACTTTAATTACTTTAAACACTTGGGGATGAGAATCCAGCAGTAATTAGGAATTAATGGGAGAGAGGCCTATTTCTTGTGAGGTTCAGCCTCTCCACTAATGCACTACCATGTAAGAATCAAAATGCATTGAAGTCTTCAGTCTTGAAGTCTTCTCCTCCATTTTCTTTCCTTTGTAGTTCTATAGGAATGAAGGCTGCAATCGAGTCCTCTCCCCTCCGTGGCAGAAGGCATCACACAATATACACCATCTTGTATCCAATGGAAAGCAAAATTCATGTTTGTATTTCTGGGTGCAAGATCACATCCATAAGTGGTTCCAGTGCCTACAGATATGATTTCAGAGTTCAAATACCATAGGTTGGTGTGGAAACTGGCCCCCATTTCATTCACAAGACTTGCTGAAAATGACTAATAAGGAAATTGTCCCATAAGAAGCAATTCAGATAGCAATACATACCAAAATAAGATGATATAAAAATAATAGCAAGGTAAGCTTCCCATTATTATAATCATTCTGTGGTCACCAAGCTCGCATTAGTTTCTCAAGTAGGTCATCTCTATCTGGTGCATGAGGCTGGCCTGTCTAGGAGGTGAATGCAGTGCTTTCTTGACTCTTCATTTTGTGATTGAGGCCAGATAGGCATAGGATGCAGGCCATAGATAAAGCCCCCTCCCCATGAAAGTGTTATGTGTGCACCATGTCACATTTAAATACTGACAAATATTTAGTAAGCAGCACACCTACCCATGTCATGTGTCACTGGTGTGCCAGTATATACTGTAAATGCAGGTGGACCACTTACATGGGAAAGAGTTTAAACCCACAGAGAGCACCTTTCCATGCATTTTGGACAAGCGTCCTTGGCCTCCTGCGGGATAGCTCAGTTGGTAGAGTATGAGACTCTTAATCTCATGGTCGTGGGTTCGATGCCTGTGTTGGGCAAAAAGATTCCTGCCTTGCAGGGCATTAGACTAGGTGAGCCTTGTGGTCCCTTCCAACTGATTCTATGACAACCTTATCTGAACTTGCCATGGATTGAACCTGGGATGGTGAACATATGGTCTTATCACTGAACTAAAGTCCTTCTCCTGCCTGTATCCTATAAAGAATAGGCCTTAATTAGGCCAGGAGATGTGCGCCAGTGTAGTTAGTGTGTCAGTCCTTCCTTTGATTGTTGGCAGCTGTGTGTATATATCATAATAAAAGAAAGATTAAGGCACCTTTTAAAAAACCTTTCCCCCGAAATTGGCAAGCCTATTGTCATTCCCAGTGGTCCTCCACCAGGATTAAGTGCATGAGTAGGCACTCCAGGGTATACTCCACCCCACCCCACCCTTCAGCATTCATTTGCTTCACTGAGATTCTCACAGTTGGCCAACTCAGCTTTCACATAGGAATTGGTCATATTGCAGCACTTCTGTCGAATAACCACATCCCCAGCAAAACTGTCTCAGATGGAAGGAGAGTTTTCAAGCCTGAGGCGGCAAATTTTGACAAATGCATTTCACATGGAAGCATCTCCAGTCAAGTGCTTTTCCATGTGAGAGGACTGTACCACCTGACAAATGAACAGCTCAATCCATTCCTAGTTATGGTGGTTCTCTATGGCTGCTTCCTTTGTAGAGATATGCAGTTCACTGTTTATTGATGCTTCTGGGTATGTTTACTGTAACACCAGTTTACCATTCTCTGTGTTACTCTATTCCTTATCTGCAAGGTAGGGACTGCTCCTCAGTCCTTCCTTCCTTCCCTTGCTACAACAAAATTCAAGCAGTTGTTCTCCTGACTTAGGGGCAAACTAGGCATGACAGCTGTGGAAGGGGGCACTTCAAATGTGGACAACAGTGATGGTGTTGGAGGTTTCACCATGTATGATACAGGTACCCGTATGGATTTTGTCATGGAACAAATAGCAGCTGTGAAGGTGTGCCTTTAATAAGAAAATCAATACAGTGGGAGATGGTTAAGCACCCACTTAATTGCTGGGAGGCATAAATAAGTATTCTGGAAGGGAGAAGCTGCTAGTCCAACTATGCCAGTGTTATCTACTCTAACAAGCAGCAGCACTTGAGGGCATTGGACAGAAAAGAATCTTTCTGCCTGATCCTTTTAACTTCCAGGATTTAGACCTTGGACCTTTCTGTAAACAATGCATGTGCTGTACTACTGAGTTATAGCTCTTCCCCTTTGTGTTGACTGCTGTTATCACGATACGTCCTGTACACAGAGCTACCACTTCACATCATGTTTGGTTCTGAGTAAGGTTCACCTTGATGAAATTGGTAAAACCCTGCTTTAGAGTTTAAATTCTGCAGATCAAAAACTTCATCTCTTTCTTTCACTCTGCCACAGCGCTGCATTGACAGTCCTATATATAAATAGGTAGCACCAGCTGGTGGCATTTTCTCATGATTAAATTTATATATTTTTATTTTCAGTTACATGACAGATGGAGGACTCAACCTGTATACAAGAAGCTTGAACCGAATTCCAGACATAGCAGCCTCCCGAGATGTTATTCAAAGAGGGGTTCATGATGTGACAGTGGATGCAGACAGGTAATACCTCCCTTTATTGTCTAAAAAAAAAAACACACACACACACAAACAAACAGCAAATTATTACAGAGACCTTTGAAAGGCTGTTGACATTCCCCAGTGCAAGGCGTAACATTTTTATATGGAAATCTGTGAATCCATGCCTAACAGGTTAGGCAGACATAAGTAATGATAAAGAGAAATCAAGATAGAATTGTGAATCAGAAGCTGTGGACAGAATACGGTTATTCCTGAAATGCCCTAACCTATATGGGAGAAAAACAATGCTCCAACAAGATCCCTTGCACCAGCAGCCACAGGACAGGGGATCCCTATGGCTTGGTGCCTGAAACACAACAAAAAATTTCCAATCAAAACAGTTTGAAAAATTATGGTTCATCAACTGTAACTACTTGGGGTTTTTTTTTTATCAGGAAGTATAAATGCATGGGACAGTAGGAAATGAAGATGGAGCACCTCCTTGCTAAAAATGTGTGACACCTTGTACTGACATTTTTTTCTTGTGTATCATATGATTGCCAGAGTTTAAAGTGGCATTTTAGCAGGAAAGAGTTTAAAGTGGCTCTTGCATGTATTTTCATTTTCTGCTTTATTTTTTATTCCGCCATATGTGCATGACGCCCAGCGAGTGCATGTGTGATGCAGCCCACTGGCTGGTTTTTAAAATGGGAACTGTAGCCTCCAGATTAAAAAATGTTTACTGTTCCTGTTTTTAAGGCTTCCTAAAGTTCTTGCGCCATCTGCTACAGGATAGAGGATTTGGCAGTTGTCTTGGGCTCAGTTCAGGCTAATCTGCTCTGTTTTCTGAGCCAAACCACAGTCAACATAACATTTTAACAATAAAATGTCCAGATTTCACTGATAGTTTAGTAACAAGCTTCTGAACTTTTAACCGATAGATTGGAGTAGCAATATTATTTATCTTTTCCTGCAAAAAAAAAAGTTCCATGCACTGATCAATTTTATGTTTGTTTTGTGTATGTTTATGTATTTTGTAAAGGCTGCCAGATATAGGTTATTATTCAGACCTCCTATAAATCCTTTTGGGGTGGGGTAGGAGGGTGCATGAAAGGAGTCCACCGCCCCCCCGAAAAACAGTCCCAGTGTTCTTGAGATGCTCTGTCTTCTGTTACTCTCCCAGACGAAGGTGGGGCAGTGGTCAAAATCACTGAGCCTAGAGCTTGCCAATCAGAAGGTCAGCGGTTCTTGTTGTTTGGTGCTCCTGCCCACCTAGCAGTTTGAAAGCATGTCAACGTGCAAGTAGATAAATAGATACCGCTCCTGCGGGATGGTAAACAGTGTTTCTGTGCATTGCTCTGGTTCGCCAGAAGCGGCTTAGTCATGCTGGCCGCATGACCCGGAAGCGGATAGACACCGGTTCCCTCGGCCTATAGAGCAAGATGAACGCTGCAACCCCAGAGTCATCCATGACTTTACCTAATGGTCAGGGGTACCTTTACCTTTACCTTTACTCTCCCATTCATCACTGTCACAGAAAGAGGATACAGTGGTTTATGGTGCAGCAGCCAAAGTCTACCTCAGGGAGATTTAGCGGGAATGCCTGATAGGGTTGTGGACCTGAAAGGCCTAGAGGGACATGGGATGGGAATGGAATGACTCTTGGTTTCTAGAAATTGGGAAAAGGTGGGGTCAGTTCATGACCGAAACATGTGTGTGCTTTAATAACCCAGTTGGACAGCAGTGTCTGGAGGCCTTTCAATTGTTACTAAATGTGATTATGATAAAAAGAAAGTGCAAAGTAGACATTAGATAGTTATGGAGCTACAACATAATGAATGTAACTGAAAGCAGGGGAAGACTTTCCATTAAAAAATTTGGGCGGTGTACTCCAAAGAAGCAAACTGACATCATTCTGTCTCTAACCTCAGTCCCTTGGAAGCTATTTAGAAATTAGAGGCAAGGTGTCATTTTCTGGCCAGACTAGGTGCATTTAATTTGGGGCCATGGAGTAACAAAAAGATACTTGTTTTATTTCATTGAAAAACGGAGTGCTAGTTATTGTTATTGTTTTACACACCGGCATCTAAAAACACAATGTTGCTAGGATTTCTAAATCACATTTGATATCCATTATGGTATTTTATTTTGACGTGTTAGGGTGACAGTTGGTGAAGATAAAGGTTTGTTAAGCAGAGAGTGCTTACAGGTATGCCACTGGTGCCCCTTCCTTAAATTGTAATCTTTGCAGACTCACTGCTACAAAAATTGTTAATGGCACTGGCACTCTGCTTGTTTCCTTGATTTCTGCTTCACTCCCACATTTGCCTTTAAATGGTTATAAATTATTTGCTTGGAGGCTAGATTGTAATTTCGATTATCCTAGTTGAGGGGAAGATTTAGAAGAGTTAGATTTTTATTTTTTTTGCGGGCCATTATTGCAGGAGAAATTGTCGATCTGTGTGGTACAGCAGGGAGTCTCAGATGCTCAGTGCCTTGAGTGCACCTGCAGCGCAAGCATTTTTTCCTGCAACTGGTTACTCTGGGAAGAAAACAGATCCATAGTCTGTCTCTAATTAAACCTTTAATATCGCAGCAAGATTTTGACCATTCCCTAAGTTACTCTGGGTTTAATTGTGTGACGAATTTGTGTGAATGTGCTCATTGTGACCATATATATATGTGATCTTAGGAGTCAGGAAATATACCATACTCCTTAGGTCAGCTTTCCCCAAAACTGGCGCCCTCTGGATGTTTTGGACAGAATAGACTGTGGTAAGAGATGATGGGAGCTTTACTCATCTGTCAAAGTTAGCCTGCAGGGTAGAATTGGAGATATCTCCCTCCAGCCTGTGTTGGTGCTAAACCCAAATACTCAGGTAGGCACAGCTGAGTCAGATTGAATCTGCCCAGTGTTGCCCACCCAGGTTTCAGTAATACATTGCAGGTCTTCTGCCTCACCCAGGATCCAATTGTGAATGGCCATAGGCTTCTTGTGAACCAATATGCAATTTAAAGACCTTCTTCCAGGCAGGAGGGCATGACGACAGACTAACCAGGGTCTTGCTAATTCTAATACAGTGGTACCTACGTTTATGAACTTAATCCGTTCTGGAAGTCCATTCTTAAACCAAAACTATTCTTAAACCGAGGCACGCTTTCCCTAATGAGGCCTCCCACCTACGGTGCCCTTCCACCGTTCAGCTGCCATTCATAAACCGAGGTAAAGTTCGTTAACTGGAACACTACTTCTGGTTTTGCGGAGTTCATATACCGAATAGTTCTTAAACAGGGCTGTTCTTAAACTGAGGTACTACTGTATTCTACAATTCTATGATTCTCCAGAGGCTGAGGTATAAGGGTTTATGCCAAAGGCTTAATATAAAGGTGGATTTGAAGTAAGAAGTAAGACAAGTAGCATCGCACAGAAGTTCTGGAAGGCAGTTTTAGGCATGAGGTCTAAAAAGAGCAAAATGGTGGAAACGAAATACTTTTTGGTGGCTGAAGATGGTCATGGGCAGGTGTGTACTGTGATATAAGAGCAGAGGCAGGAGAAAAGCCATGGAGGACTTTGAATGCAAGAAGGAAGACAGATTACCACTAGTCAATCTGACAACTAATTTTGAGTTCAGGCATGGATGAGGGAGTGTGATGAGTGGTGGTGGGGATTAATATGAAGATGATATTTGAAAACTCAAAAACAACAGCAGAATGGGGACTAGGGCAAGAATGAACAAACATGGAAGGAATGAGCAAACAAGAAAAGAACTTTCAGTCCCAGAAGCTTGGTATAATCGTAGATCAACTTGTCAGACCATGATGATCTAGTCAAAGAAGAAAAACCACAGGTCACAGCAGAGAACATAACTTGCTGTTTATGGCTGCAAAGAGAACGCTGTTGTATGTTAACCTCTTTCTTTGAAGAGCTTTCTCTCATTCTTATCTGACACTTTCTGTTTTGTAAATCTAAATTATGTCACATCTAAGCTCCTTTTGATCTGTGGAGCAGAAGACAAACCTCCCTCTTCAATAGGTTCTCATAACAGAGGTTTTTTTCAGTCTTGTTGTTGTTGTTGTTCAGTCGTTCAGTCGTGTCCGACTCTTCGTGACCCCATGGACCAGAGCACGCCAGGCACGCCTATCCTTCACTGCCTCTCGCAGTTTGGCCAAACTCATGTTAGTAGCTTCGAGAACACTGTCCAACCATCTCATCCTCTGTCGTCCCCTTCTCCTTGTGCCCTCAATCTTTCCCAGCATCAGGGTCTTTTCTAGGGAGTCTTCTCTTCTCATGAGGTGGCCAAAGTACTGGAGCCTCAACTTCAGGATCTGTCCTTCTAGTGAGCACTCAGGGCTGATTTCTTTAAGAATGGATAGGTTTGATCTTCTTGCAGTCCATGGGACTCTCAAGAGTCTCCTCCAGCACCATAATTCAAAAGCATCAATTCTTTGGCGATCAGCCTTCTTTATGGTCCAGCTCTCACTTCCGTACATTACTACTGGGAAAACCATAGCTTTAACTATACGGACCTTTGTTGGCAAGGTGATGTCTTTGCTTTTTAAGATGCTGTCTAGGTTTGTCATTGCTTTTCTCCCAAGAAGCAGGCGTCTTCTAATTTCGTGAGTGCTGTCACCGTCTGCAGTGATCATGGAACCCAAGAAAGTGAAATCTCTCACTGCCTCCATTTCTTCCCCTTCTATTTGCCAGGAGGTGATGGGACCAGTGGCCATGATCTTAGTTTTTTTGATGTTGAGCTTCAGACCATATTTTGCGCTCTCCTCTTTCACCCTCATTAAAAGGTTCTTTAATTCCTCCTCACTTTCTGCCATCAAGGTTGTATCATCAGCATATCTGAGGTTGTTGATATTTCTTCCGGCAATCTTAATTCCGGTTTGGGCTTCATCCAGGCCAGCCTTTCGCATGATGAATTCTGCATATAAGTTAAATAAGCAGGGAGACAATATACAGCCTTGTCGTACTCCTTTCCCAATTTTGAACCAATCAGTTATTCCATATCCAGTTCTAACTGTGGCTTCTTGTCCCACATAGAGATTTCTCAGGAGATGGATGAGGTGATCAGGCACTCCCATTTCTTTAAGAACTTGCCATAGTTTGCTGTGGTCGACACAGTCAAAAGCTTTTGCGTAGTCAATGAAGCAGAAGTAAATGTTTTTCTGGAACTCTCTAGCTTTCTCCATAATCCAGCGCATGTTTGCAATTTGGTCTCTGGTTCCTCTGCCCCTTCGAAATCCCACTTGCACTTCTGGGAGTTCTCGGTCCACATACTGCTTAAGCCTGCCTTGTAGAATTTTTAGCAAAACCTTGCTAGCGTGTGAAATGAGCGCAATTGTGCGGTAGTTGGAGCATTCTTTGGCACTGCCCTTCTTTGGGATTGGGATGTAGACTGATCTTCTCCAATCCTCTGGCCACTGCTGAGTTTTCCAAACTTGCTGGCATATTGAGTGTAGCACCTTAACAGCATCATCTTTTAAAATTTTAAATAGTTCGGCTGGAATATCATCACTTCCACTGGCCTTGTTGTTAGCAAGGCTTTCTAAGGCCCATTTGACTTCACTCTCCAGGATGTCTGGCTCAAGGTCAGCAACCACACTACCTGAGGTGTACGAGACCTCCATATCTTTCTGGTATAATTCCTCTGTGTATTCTTGCCACCTCTTTTTGATGTCTTCTGCTTCTGTTAGGTCCTTTCCACTTTTGTCCTTAATTATGGTAATCTTTGTACGAAATGTTCCTTTCATATCTCCAATTTTCTTGAACAGATCTCTGGTTTTCCCCATTCTGTTGTTTTCCTCTATTTCTTTGCACTGCTCGTTTAAAAAGGCCCTCTTGTCTCTCCTTGCTATTTTTTTTTTTTTTTTTTTTTTTCAGTCTTACCACCCTTGTTTTCAGTCCCCTGAGCCAAGTTTCTTTTAATAACAAATGTTTGCTACAGTAAAGCTTGCCGTTTGTCCCCTTTTGAAGTTTCAGCCCTAATCATAACTGTATCTAATTGTTAAAACATGCAACTTCCCATTTTCCCTCCTTGCTGTACATAAATAAACAATCTTGTCACAATAATGTAAGCGGGTTCAAATGCATAAAATTAACAATAAATTTTACAAAAGCTGCTTTGTACTAGTAGGTAAATACTATTGGTATTTAATGCTACTAAATGGATAAGTTTATCTATAGGATAAAGCTGTTTGAAAAAGAAATCATTAAATAACTTAGGGTAATTGAAACTTGCACAGAAGAGCAAACATGACTCATATTGGTTGTAATGGTAATATTATGGAGAGCATCTGCCTTTGATTGGGGCACACCATGACATAGATTGGATAGATGCGAGGGCTAAATGGCCACTTTAGATTATGTGATTCTGTTTAACATTATGCAGGTATTGTGACTGTGCACCTAAGCAGTTAAATATTTTTAGTCACTTTGGAACAATTATACCTGGGAACATTTTTCAAGCTGAAACCATAATATAAAATGGTTGGCTACACTAGATACTGCTGAGTGGGTAAATTCATTAAAGCAAAAATTGCTTTATTGGATTTTAAAGGAACGTGTAGCTTTGAAAATAATTGCACTGCCTTGGGATGAATAATAATTGATGGAGTAGGTGTTTGCCATTCCTCGTGGTGTTTTATCCAGAAATATGCCTTAAAAGTCTTAGAACTTTTTGCTAAACATATTCCTCAATTTTAAAGAGGCATACCTTATTTGCTTGCACACGAAATAAACTGTTGGCCCAGTGGCAAATTGTCCAGGAGGGGTGATAATGGAAAAATTGCAAAGATGAAAGACAGCAGAGACATTTTGTGGATTATTTATTAATGGTTTATTTAAATATCCTAGGAATAGATATTTTGTACCAGTCTGAATAAGGAGTATTTAAACATAGCACTGCCCATGGAAAGCTTTTGTAACCTTTGTATGTTAGGCAGGAGAGCGACTAGCTGGCTTGATGATAAAACCTAATTTAGTACATTCAGAGCTTATGAATCTAGACTTAACATTACTTGCCGATTAGTTAAATAGATGACAGCAGCTCCAGTTTTTCACTTAGTGCAAACATTACTGAGAGATGTAATAGAGGTTTGTTCTCAAAGAGCTGTTTTATGTCACTTGCTGGTAAAGCGTCCAGGAGAAGCTTTGGCCAGTCTAACCCTGCCACACACAGTTGGGAGGTACTGCAGGCAGACTTGGAACACCTATACAAAGCCTTCTAGTGTCCTGTAGATCCTCCATGTTAATTCTATAGGAAATTTATGCCCAAGTCAGACTGGGTGTGTAATAGCTTTTCAGGAATCTACATACTCACACTGACATTTGCAGGGCTGTTCATATGGCTGCTATAAAATATTTTGGAGCATATATGTATGCTTGGGACCAGGCTACTTAAATATATTCTCATCCTGTATGTACCCAAATGATTACTGTGTTCTGTGGGACTCTGCAGATGCCATCCTATCAGGAAGTCCATTCCTCATGATGTCGTCATTGGGTCTAACCCTCAGAACACCCTCCATTATATCAGAAATATACCTTCTCTATTGTCTTTTTGGCATCTGCGCTTTCATCAAGAAACCAAGCCTTACGAGGTATTGTTGAGGTAATTGGGCATGTTTAGCCTGGTGAAGAGAAAATTGAGAGGTGATGTGGTAGCCAGATATCTGAAGGGCTGTCACAAAGAGCAGGCTTGTTTTTCTGCTGTTACAGAGGGTAGGATTCAAATTACAAGAAAGGAGATTCTGACTAAACATTAGAAAGATTTTCTGCTAGTAAAAGCTGTTTGGCAGTAGCAAGGACTTCCTCGGAGGGTGGTGGACTCTCTTTCATTGAAGGTCTTTAAACAGAGACTGGATGGCCTTCTGCCAGAGATTTTTGCTGTGATTCCTGCTTTTCAGAGAACTAGATGGCCTTTAGCATCTCTTCCAGCTCTAGAATTCTATGATCCTACAGATCCTTCTAAATGGAGTTCTTCATTCCAGTTCGTACTGGGATTAGATTTGAAGTGACAATATTTGTATTTGTGTGTGTGTGTGTGTTTGTTTATATATGTAAAACAGTTTTATTATATTGTGAATGACTTTGGGGTGCCTCATGGAAAGCAATTTGCAAATAAAATAACTAAACAAATAAATAATTTGGACCATATAAACTAACAGCAAAGTTAATTGGAAGAAGACTGTACTTACTGGAAGAGAAATGCACCAATGATACCTTCAAGCAGATTTTAAGAAACTTAAAAATAATGATACAAATAGCCTGCTGTTGGGTTTTAAACAGTACGTGTCTCATCTGCTATGAAATCTCAACAACTATTTGTAGTTACAGCAGTCACAGCATGAAATGATGTACTGCTATCAAGCATAGTATCAGAGCAATGAATTGCCTTCAGCAATGTTTTGAAAAGGCTTTTTTTTAGGGAAAATATAGTATGCCTGGGAGGAAACTACTTAAAGGGATTTCAGGGCTTCTTAATGGCTGAGAATGTTTCTTCCTTTTTCTCTTCTATTAAAGGTTAGGTTTCTTGCATTACATGAATGTTGTACGTGATCTGACTCTGTATGTTGTACATGATCCGACTCTTCTGATGGCAAAAGAGTCTTTGAATTGATGATAGATTCTAAGTGGCTTCCTACCACTTTGAATGAAAATAGCTATTTCCTTCTTGTTTGGAACGCCTCCTTTGTTTTTAGGCAAAGAAGCACTTTTAAAGTTAATGATAAATCAATGCTGTCAGGAAAAATATTTGGTGAAGGAAGCAGGAATTAATGTGATACTGTAACGACTTGTAAAATGTACACTTAAAAATGCAAGAGAACACTGAAGTTTCTAATGAAATCGTCATTCAACCTCTCTGGTAAACAACAGTCCCATGTGTCTTTGGGGACCAAGGTCATTGTCTGCTAGTTCACTCCAGTTTTTTGCAGGAAAGAGGGGAGAGTTAAGCTTATTGTTGTCTTAGTTGCCCAGTTGCCTTGGTGTAGATAAACAGGGAAAGTGTAACTGCTGTGATTATCCTGGATCTTTCAGTGGTTTAGTTCAACAGTATATGAACCATGGTATCCTTCTGGGATTACTAAGTACTGTTTTGCTGTGATTCTGGACCTTCCTGCATGGGTAAAGTCCCAGAAGGCGTTGCTAGGGCCTGCTGCTCCACACTCTGGATTTTGGTATATGGGATGATGCCACAGGGTTCAGTCTCCTTACTATCTACCTGAAACCTCTTGAATCATAGGCTGATGGGAATAATTTCAGACAACTTATGTTTACACATGTAACTGGGATATGAAAGATCCCATGAGGACTTGAGAGCATGTGTGCAATGTTTCTAGATAAGTCAGGGATGAATACATACCGTACTGGGAAATAAGTTGCCAGCAGTGACCCGTATAAATTCTGTATAGCTGAATATCACCTTGGCAGTTTCTTTTTGCCATTAAAAAGTGTCCATATTGTGTTCTAATACTTTATTGTATTATTATAATATTTTAATCCTGCCCTTCCTTCAAAGAGCTCAGAGTGCCATTCATGCCTCTCTTCCCACCTCCATTTTATTCAGCTCTGTGATGTAGGCCAGATTGAGAGATAGTTACTGACCCAAGGTCACCCAGTTAGCTTCATGGCTGAGTGGGGATTTGAACCTAGTGCCCTCCAGTTATAGTACCACCAATACTCTAGCCACTTTGCTACACTGGATCTCTACTTTTTTAAAAGTGCATTTATTCATTTATTGGCTAACACTTTCTAGCACTGCTTTTTCTTTGGAATATTTACCGAATCTCTTTGTTATTCTCTCATGGATATTGTTAGTTGATTATTTTTGAAGTGTCCTTATCTTCTGCTTGCATGAGTTGATTGACTGTGTATTATTAATTGGCTGCCACTAGCCCACGCTCCATTGAGAATACTAAAGTTCTAATCTCTGATCTTTAAACAGTTTCTTATAATGTCATTTTGAAGCTCTCTTGCTTCCTGCATTTTTAAAATGTAAACAAATATCTTCTCGATATAACGCATAGTGTCTGGTTCCTCATCTTTGTCGTGCACAAGTCAAAACTGAACATTTTCATATTGTTCAGCCTCTCGTCAAGTTTGAGCTGGGTTTGCCTGAGACTGAGTGCCTATTAAGAAATCATGAATAATAAGGAAATAGAAGATAAGTGGTAAAAAGATTATAGTGTGGACAAAGTATCTGCACATGGAGAGGGCTCAGTAGAACCCACTTTTTTATCTTTCTCTTTGGTATCACCCATCCTATTTAAAAGTGAGCAGTTTCATTTTCCAGAGGGCTGGCAGTGCAGCAAGGATTTTAAATAACAGGATTTGCATGCCCGCATGTGCTGCCAGCCATCTGTAAAATACAGCTTTTTGAATGTGTGTTTTTATTTCCCAAAAGGGGCCACTGAGAAAGTGCGACCATTTTACGACCAGCCACCCCTGGCCACTGCTGTGGCATTTGGCATGTGGGAAGCATCAACTCAAGTTCTGTAGCCCATCAACTGTGCATGAAACATTTTACACCATCTGTATAAAACATTTACATAAGCTCCACAATGTCAGTACGCATCCTGATCTAAGCAAAATGTTAAGCAGAAATGACCTTAACAAATGGAGCAACAATGTAACTGCGTTTTATAGCACATCAACAATGAACCATGGCAAGCCTGTCTTGAAAGCTGGCGGATAAACAATGCCACTACACACTCAGAAAAGGAAGTGGAAAAAGTGTACCATAGTGAATTAAGCAGTATAAAAATGTTAATATTAGGATAATACTACTATATTAATGCTTGCTGTATGATTAATTAAATAAATCCGCTCTTGACAGCTTTGTTCAGAGTTCCTAATTGTTATAACAAATATGGAGTGTTTGCTTGGCAAGAGGATCTCATATATCTTAAGTAGCCAGAATATTATACTTTAATTATATAATGATCATACCACTGTGATGTTTCTGCTACAATTTAGTTAAAGGAGCAGTTATTCCGTGACAAATGAGTACTCTGGCATTAGTTTGATTTTATTTGTTCGATTTTGATGTATCATTTTTATTTAATTCACATTTTAACTGGCTTATGAAACAATTGATGTTTTAATGTATCAGAAATTAAAAACACCTATGTGGCAGACACTACATGACTTTTAGCAGAAACTCATGGTTTGAGACTGAGACCTAGCTTAGTGAACTACCTGGAAACACTACTGGTGAAGGGTCATAAAGCCCTCATAAAGATGGAATAGGGGAAGCCGCATTGGTCTCTTTGATTGGCAGGCGATATGAAGCCCCCCGTTTGGTCAAACCTGGCTGACAGCCATCTGACCTAGATTTTAGTATCACCGCTCACAATTCCAGCCTTATCAGCTCTGCTAAATTATTTATTATTTCTGGTTTTGATAGCTAGAGGTGTACAAGCTCTGGTTATCTCCCGCTTGGACTACTGCAATGCGCTCTACGTGGGGCTACCTTTGAAGGTGACCCGGAAACTGCAATTGATCCAGAATGCGGCAGCTAGACTGGTGACTGGGAGTGGCCGCCATGACCACATAACACCGGTCCTGAGAGATCTACATTGGCTCCCAGTACGTTTCCGAGCACAATTCAAAGTGTTGGTGCTGACCTTTAAAGCCCTAAACGGCCTCGGTCCTGTATACCTGAAGGAGCGTCTCCACCCCCACCGTTCAGCCCGGACACTGAGATCCAGCGCCGAGGGCCTTCTGGTGGTTCCCTCACTGCGAGAAGCAAAGCTACAGGGAACCAGGCAGAGGGCCTTCTCGGTAGTGGCGCCCGCCCTGTGGAACGCCCTCCCTTCAGAGGTCAAAACGATCAACAACTACATGACCTTTAGAAAACACCTGAAGGCAGCCCTGTTTAGGGAAGTTTTTAATCTGTAATATTTTAATGTATTTTAGTGTTTGTTGGAGGCCGCCCAGAGTGGCTGGGGGGACCTGGTCAGATGGGCGGGGTACAAATAATAAATTATTATTATTATTATTATTATTATTACATAGACTCCCTTGTGCCCTTGGCAAGGAGATGTATCAGCACCCTGCCATCTCCAGGGGGCGGAGGTGGGGAACATGACATAATTCATTTACCAAATGACTCTTAAACTAGGTGTTTAACAGCATAATCCTATAAACATCAACTCAGAAGTAAATTGCACCCAATTCAATGGTGCTTACTTTCAGGAAAGTGGGTACACAGGACTGCAGCCTAAATCTGGCAAGCCAGAGGCAGGAACTTCTGACAATACGTCGCTTGCCTTTTCATTACTTCTGACAAGGTACCAGCAGAAAGGCACTGGTTTTGGAGGTTGCACCTCAGTCACACTTTATTCAAAAGTAAGCCCCATTTTAGTCAACGGCCCTTGCTGTCTGGTAAACATGCAGCGATGCATGAGCTGGAAAGAACCCAGGGAAAAATGACTCGGCTGTGGTAAATTAAGAGCCTAGCTTGACATAATCTCAGTCACCACATCTGCTGAAAGGCTGCCTCATGGCAAGCAGGGGGAGTGGAGGGTGGGGAGCCATGTTAGGATAAGCAGTGGCGTCCTTACAGGGAGCCCCACTGCACAAACTACCATTGCTGCTGGCCAACTGGGAAGGAGGTTCCACATGCCAGTGCCTGGATTCCCCTGAGGCGCTGAGAGAGGCACAATTTTTGCTCTCCCCACCTGCACCCTTGGTGGCAGCCAACCCCTAGATATGCCCCTGTTGATGGCACAGTGTGTGGCCACTGAATTCTTCCTCAACATCAAAACAAAATAAAAAATTTAAAAAAATCCTTCCAGTAGCCCCTTAGAGACCAGCTAAGTTTGTTATTGGTATGAGCTTTCGTGTGCATGCACACTTCTTCAATTATACTTCTTTTTTTAAAAAAATTAATTTAACTTTTTTTTCTTATTTTTTATTTTTATTTATTTTACTATGGCAGACCAACACGGCTACCTACCTGTTCCTCAACATCAGTCACTGTTCTGTACTCTTCTAGCCTCCATTCCAATATAAAATCTCTTTAGCTGCCAAGACTCATTCTTTCTCTGCCTTACATTAGTTCTGTGCTCCCCAAGCAAGACCATAATTTCATGCAGTTTGCTGGAAAAAGCCAGAATTAAAATGCATGCAAACTGTCCATAAAGAATAGAGCTCACACCTATTTTGTATTTGGGAATGTGTTTCCATAAAGCTCCGAGCCCTACTGAGGCATCCATTTAATGGTTCCAACAACTGCAGCTCAACAGGAAATCGCCCTAAAAGTATATTCTCACTTGTCGGCATAAAGTTGTGATATATTGTGAGAATGAAGAACTCTGAAATGCAAAAGCAGCATTCTGAATTAGAACAAATTGCTTCTTGTTTAATCTATATCTCTGCATCATGATTTGACTTCACAAATGCTAATGTCAGCTTTGTTGGTTTTCTCTTAACATTTCCAGCAACTTGATTTCCACAGCTTGCACAGGCAGTTTGGAAATTAAAAAGACCGTGTCCAAGATAGCTATCACAGAATACAGTCAAAGCATGCATGAGTCACAAACAGAGCAAAATAACGTTGGCAGATTAAGTGCAAGAAATATGAACAGACTGAGGAAGACATTCCTCAGAAATGAAATGTGAATATAAAAGTAGATCCCTGCATAATTGGAAATAGTGGTAAGATTCAAAATATTCAGTATAAATATTTAGCATAAATTATACTAAATGCATTATATCCACACTGATTTCAGATTGTTTTAAGAAAATACTAGATTTAGGTCTAATGTCCTCTCCCCACTTAAACCGATGCTAGCAAGACAGAGGGGAAATGGCTGCTGGATTTCCTTGCAGATATTCATGAAGCACCTACCCTTGTTTTTCAGGTAGGATAAGGGGGAATAGATGTGAAAGGGGAAAAGAACTTAAGTTGGATTCTCTAAATATGAAAGCACAGGTGTTGTGAATCAATATGCTGTTTGTCGGAAGCTTCTCTAATGATTTAACACAAAAGGGGAGCCAACAGCTGGAAACCACTGCAGTGCCAAGGAGCATAGCTGCTCTGGAAACAGGCAGTGTCAAAACACACCTCTGCTGCAGCAATGCTGTCACCTCATGTTCACCCAGAAATCTCAGCACAGGCTTTTTCTAATAGTGCTGAAGGAAAATTTTCAGCGGCAAACATGTCATCTGTGACATAAATTCGACAGAGGTCACTGAGGAATTCTTTTTATATCAGTGGGAAGCATTGCTTGAAAGCAGACAGAGCTTCCCATGGCTATTCATTTGCATTTTGTTTACAGTTGTGTGCATGCATATATAGCGTCTTATCTCTAACTCTGAATATCCAGTAAAATTATATTGTTCTTTCCATAAATGTTCAGATACGGTTTCCTGAAAAATACTGCAGAGGGTCTAACTTCCGCCCCCCCCCCCCGCCCCCATCACACTTATTTGCAGAATTGAAAAACAACTGGGGCAACATGGAATGGAAATGATAGCATTTCAAAATAAGTAATAAAACGTCATTCTTTCCACAATCTAAAAGAAAGCTGGGCAATAAGAAAATAAGTGCTGAATCATTATTAATGGTGTTTTTGCTCCCAGCACGCTATTAATGTATCACTATTATAATTGGAATAGCCTCACATCTTAATGTCAAAAAATCCAATAACATTTTAAAATTGAAAAATGAATGCATTTGATAAGAACATAATGTTTAGATTCATTTTCTCCATTTGCAGTATGCTTTTTCAACCTATACTACCACATGCAAGTCACTAATTCTAATGCAGCCAATGTTAGGTTATTCATTGAGATGACAACAGTGCTAATGAAATACATTTTGCATTAATGGCTCAATTATAACACCAAAGATCACTTTGTTCCTGTTAAAGCCACTGTCCCCACCCCCACCCCACTGCAAATAGAGGCAAATAGTGAATTAGGTCTATACAATGGATTAAAATAAGAAAAAGCAGGCTATTCAACAATTTGGGAAATTACAGCTGTATTATATGATTTGGCCTCATGTGAATGTTAAGCTTTATGCAGCATTTATATGTGGCTATATATTAGATCTTCTCTCCTGGTTTTATCCTACACATAGGATGCAATTATCCCCTAATGAATCCTTATTACATATAGCAGTGGATGGACGTCCAATTCATTAGTCTTCTGTAAACTGACTACGCTCCCTCTTTCCTGTCATTTTACTCTTCACAGAAAAATTCTGTAATGAGTTGACACATGTACAGTTTGCTTTTGCTGCAGCTTTTCATTTCATGCATTAAATTTACAATAACTTTTGCCATCCATATCATGGGCATGGGCATTTAACCATGGTGCAAGTTTCTGAAACATGCAAAAAAAAAAAAAAAAACCCCACACAAAAAACTGTTCCTTTTGTCAGTTGCAAGGAACCCAGTCTTTCATTGGAGCTCCAGTTCATTTAAATTTATATTGCAATGAACAGCTGACAGCTCTTGGGACTATAACAGAGGCCTTAAAAGAACAAACCAGAGAGGGGAGGAAAAGATAGAGATGGATGGATCTGTCAATTTCAGTTTCTCTCTCCCCCCACCTCCCAGTTTTAAGTTCAGTTCACCGTTCGTTTTGCATCAGTTTCCACATCAGTACAGGTGCAGTACAAAGGCATGACTTCTTACAAACAGAGAGCAGACACTGCATGACACTTGTAGAAGTGCACGTTTCACAGACAGAATTTGCATGTGCAGGTAAGGCGGCCCCTTAAGTAAACTGGTCTCAAGCCTTTAGAGATGATTTGGGCAGACACAAAGATAAAATACATAATAGTGTGGTACTTACCGTACTTTTCTGTGTATAAGACTATATATTTTTTCTTTAAAAATCATGCTAAAAAGTTGTCGTCGTCTTATACATGGGTAGTGCATAGCGTGGACGTTTGATTGGTTGCTGCCACGGCTGTCAGCGGCTATTGCGCGTGTTATTGGTTGCTGCGTCAATGGGTGGTGTTGATTGGCTGACGCTCCGGCAGTTGGGTGGGTGATTGGCAGCTTCTGCCAGCGATGGGACAGATGGGAGGCGGATTTTGCGACGTGTGTGGGTGAGTGATTTTTGGCAATCCCCCCTTAAAAAAGCTCAACAACCCTGGGTAACCCCCCCCCAGAAAAGCTCAACAACTGTGTGCAATCTCCCCCCATTTCTTAAATTTGAGCCCCTCCTGCAAATAGATGGAAAAATATGGCAGTTATCATTCAGAGAGCTGGACCATAAAGGCTGATTGCCGAAGAATTGATGCTTTTGAATTATGGTGCTGGAGGAGACTCTTGAGAATCCCATGGACTGCAAGAAGATCAAACCTATCCATTCTTAAAGAAATCAGCCCTGAGTGCTCACTGGAAGGACAGATCCTGAAGCTGAGGCTCCTATACTTTGGCCACCTCATGAGAAGAGAAGACTCCCTAGAAAAGACCCTGATATTGGGAAAGATGGAGGGCACAAGGAGAAGGGGACGACAGAGGATGAGATGGTTGGACAGTGTTCTCGAAGCTACTAACATGAGTTTGGCCAAACTGCGAGAGGCAGTGAAGGATAGGCGTGCCTGGTGTGCTCTGGTCCATGGGGTCACGAAGAGTCGGACACGACTGAACGACTGAACAACAAATCATTCAACTTAGCAGCAAAGTAGAATTGCTTCCCTCTGTGCCTTGTATACCTCAAAGATGAGCAAAAATTGAATACATGACAGCATACCATTTTTCCCCCAGCATCAAGGTGCAGTTGTGGGGGAAGTGGCACCCTCTAGCTATCTGTGCCTAGTTACCAATTGTTGCTATGCTTCACTCAGCATGCTTACCTGAAAGGTGAGGCTGAAAGTGAACAACTGAAGGAAGGAAGGAGCAGAAAAACTACAAAAATAATTGTCTATTTGAACTAGGAAAATGGGAAGCTGCCTTATACCAAGTCAGATCCTTGGTCCATCCAGCTCAGGGCCATCTGTACAACTGGCAGCAGCTCTCCAGGATTTCGGGCAGAACTCATTTTCCTTGAGATGATCAGGGCCTGAATATGGGAGCTTTTTCATGCAAAGCAGATGCTCTACCACTGGCAGTAGTAGTCCTGCAAAAAAAACCTCACTGGGTTCAACAGTGAAGAGTGCTCCACATTTAACATGCTTTGCAGTACATTTACAAGCTAACTTATATATGTGTGTGTGTTTTAGCTGGAAGGGGGGGGAACAAGCTTCATTAAGCAGCGCCTTTTTAGTAAAAAATCTTCACTCTTTTTCAAGTTCGTCAATTTCAGGAGGATAAAACTAAGAGATGCGAAAGGATAGAGATATAGTCTGGTAGCTTCCTCCTCCACAAACCCTGGTAATAAAAAGAAACAAACAGAAAAATCGAAATACTATCAAGGGATAATATATATGGGGATGCCTGAGTTGGGTAGAATCTTAAACGCTTTTCCTGTGCTCTGAGAGAACCTGTGATATGTGATGTTATTGAATTTTATAGCTCCTTCCCCAGAAAGCTGTATGGTGTTTGATGTTCCTGAAAGTTAGGTCACCTAAAAGATACTGCATGTCCATCTGGATCTCAGGTAGGAGCCCCCGACCCATGTACTGATCATTCAAAGATCAATGTATATTTCTTATGGAAGTGAAGACAGCAAATTATGTATATAGATGGAAGGACATTTACAACAGGCATAGGCAAACTCGGCCCTCCAGATGTCTTGGGACTACAACTCTCATCATCCCTAGCTAACAGGACCAGTGGCCAAGGACGATGGGAACTGTAGTCCCAAACATCTGGAGGGCCGAGTTTGCCCGTGCCTGATTTACAATATCATTAACACAGCCACTTTTTAAATCATACGATCAAGGTGGTAAAAGTGATCCCCACCCCGATAGGTTTCAATATGGTTATGTATAGAAAAGGTTTAAGTAAATGATTCCGAAATAGATTATGATTAAATATGTTTAACATTTAGATTTAGAGGGGGAATTAGCTATTCTTGGAGATGTAGTGCTTGATTTCCTTTTTCCATATTATATTCATGAGACTTTTTTTTGCAGACAGTGGCAGCTTTAATCAATCTCTAGTACCCAACTGATAAAGTGATTTCCTTGGCCGCGTACTATCTGTTTTTTGTACAGCTCTGACCTTTGCATGTTAGATTGTTGCTGCTCTCAAGTGATCTTTATACCATGCACACAGTTTCTTGCTCTCTTGGTTTAATTTATTGCCTTCATCAAAATGCAGTGGCAATATTAAGTTCAGTCGTAGCATTTGCTACATTCGTTAAACTTGGCGTCATCTGCTGCCTACCCAAACCATCGCATTATCCTTTGCCACTCATAATTTCCCCAAGATTAATATTTAGATTACGGTTAATCGAACAATTATAGCTGCCCTCCTTGGAACTAGACACTTCCCAGCTCTAGCCAAAGGGCAGTATCAGGTATCCCCAAAGCTACCTCCATGTGTCCAGGAAGGAAATATGGGAGGTTAATGGAGATAATCAGAAGAGCAGAATTGTGTTGATCCAACCTGCAACCTTTTTTGAAATGAGCAGCTTTTACATGGAACAATTGAATAATTTCTCATGGGTTACATTGCTGTAGAGAGCATCAATGAACAAACCAACTCCTGGGGGGGGGAGTTGCCATTCCTGTTCCCTTTCCCTGTATTTGCCACTGCCTTGTTTCACCCTTGGCCATTTTCAAAGCTGCGAAGGGAGAAGATGCACAATTGCCGTTGCCAGGCAACCTTAATGGCACTATTTTGTGCATCTCCAGATGGTGCGGTCCTGTACATCTCTGCTCAGAAGTAAGCTCCATTGAATTTCTGGGAAAGGGTGCTCGCTGCATATATGACCGTCCATATATAAAGAAGAGGAGTAGTGTGACGAGCTGGAGCCCTATCAAGGATAATTTCTTGCCCAGGCTATGTCAGGGGGAACTATTTTGACATGTTTATGTGCATGTGTTTGTGTGTGTGCTTTATATAGAATAAGTGTTAAGGTAATGGGGTAATGTGATCTTTGTCATGCAATGTGGTCCTCTGAGATGGTCAGGAGCATCAAACCTGGAGGGCCAGGACACTTGAGCAACAGCAGGAGCTAAGTCCGCTATGTAGTAAAACAAGGCACTGAGGCAGCAGCTGCAGAACAATGTCATAAATTGCAATAAAGCTGGATATTGGAGCAAAAGATCTGAGCCTCCAGGCGTGGCAATGAAATAAGAGCACATTGAAGCGAGAGCATCTTTGTACATCTTTTGCCCCAGTCGAGGTCTGGAGTAGCCAGGAGCCCAGAGGATTCTATACTCTCAACATCAGACCCATCTCAGCCTCCTCATGCTAAGGAAGTGGATATAAAGGTAAACGCCCGGTCCAAATCAGATGGGCACAAGGTCCAAATCTCTTCTGTGCACAAGAAATCTCTCCAGCTGCTCCGATGACTGTTACTCTCATCCTTTGAACAAAGCAGCCAGTTTTGCACCCTAATGTGAGTTTCTCTTGCCCTCTCCCAGGAACAGGTTTCTGTGAATGTGGCATGAAATCCAAAAAGGGCTTGTCAACACTTCCATTTATCCCATGCCTAGAAAGCATGGGTCCGAGCTGTTTTCCCCTTGCCTTGCTACTTTCCAAGGGAAAACGCATTCTTTAGTGCTAAATCAGAGCAAACATCAGTCTGGGAAAGCAGCGGGGCAAGAGGAAGTATGGATGAGCCCTTAAAATCTGTTTCATGAGCATATCCACATCCCTGGATAGGGGTATGTGATTTGCATGAGCCTTTGCACCTTTCCTTTCTTACATCAACCCTACATAGCTGTAGTAAGCTTCCATGGAACCAGACTTTGCACATGTGTCTTAAGGCTGTGCTGTCGTGCTGAGAGGGAATAAGCAAGAGAGAATACAAAATCAACTTTCCATTTGAGTGAAAGCAACCATTTTACACAAGGAGATTTCTGCTCATGTGATTTTGATGGTTACTTATAGACGAAGTTCGATGTGTAAACTGTTCACATGTATCATTTTTGCGCCTCTGGATGCGAGCAATCAAGTTTATCAGAAGACTTTCATAGAATTATCCAGGGAACCATTTGCTGGTATGAACACAAACACACACACACTTCCAGAAAGTTTACATATCTTCTCTACAGAGTATTTTGATCCTCATAGCAATTATACTCACCTTCTCTATATATTGTGTTACACTACACTACACAGATTTTAAATAATAGTTTTCTTCAAAAAAGAAAAAGAAAATCCTGTAAGTATGGCTGTTAAAAGAAGAATTCAGTAATAAAATTATAAAAGCCATAGCCTGAAGAAATGTATTGCTTATCATCATTTAACCACATTAATATCTGGTTTCAATTATACCATGGTTTAATCTTTTGTACATAGATAATTCTGTGAATGCTTAATAGGGAATTTAACCAATGACAGAGAGTTATGGACAGGGCCTATGTACTGTATCAGAATGGGCAACTTGTAGCCCCAAGACTTCTCAGTCAGTCAGCAAACCCAGGAACTGAATCCAGTTGTCAGAAGGTTTGTCATGCATGGCCAGCAGCAGAGTTGCTAACCGGCCAGAAAAAATGTTCTAGCTGGTCAAATTTATGCTTTGGGACCAGTCCCCAGTAGTAGCATAGACCCCACTCAGCATAATGAGCAAAAGCCCCTCCCCCCCGCCTCCTGTAGCCAGTAGCAAGGCTGGCTTACCACATTTTGAAATAATGCACATTACAATTTAAAGAATGTCTGCATGTCTGTTACATTCGGTCTCTAAAATTATCACTGTATCACTGGTTGATAGAAGCAAGGGCCATGGCTGTTTGTTTACTCACTAGTTATAAAAATACATAGGAAGAGAAAATACATACATAGGAAGAGAAAGTCATGAACTCCAAGCAGATAAAATATATATCCAATATATATGGAGTATTGCTGCCTTTGTTTTTAAGGTCTTGCATAGACAGTTCTTGATAACTAAGCGCCTGTTTGTTGGTTTAAGTATTAAATGGGAAGAAGCAGAAAGTTATTTTACTTAATAACTGTAAATAAAGAATCAAGGTGACTTGCTCATTTGTGAGCTCCCGCATTTTGGCCTAAATTTAACTCGTGTTAATTAACTTGTCAGCACCTGTGTGTGAAAAATGTAAACACTCTCTTGGCTTCAAGCTGTATGTTTTGCAACTAAACAAAAAGCAGCTGAGCAGTAATTTTAGCTGAAGTGTTGTTCCTGTGGGTTATTAATACAGCACTGTAATTTCTTGATGGAATTCTTCCATTCTGTTTAACTCTGTGTATAAGTGTGCTTTCGGTCTTCCCATGGGTATCTGTATGGTTGGCCACTGTAAGAACTGAGTGCTAGACTAGGAGTTGTGACCTGATTCAGCAGGTCTCTTCCTTTGTGGGTGTGTGTGATACATATCTAGAGCTAAACATTTTTGAAATACATTTAAATGTTATGCCACTAATCTGTTTTGAATATAATGAAGGATAATGAACATCATATTGTTTGCCACTTTTTAATATTTGAGAATCTAAGTGCAGCCTGTTTCATTTTGACTTTGTTACCAATCCAACAGATAACTTTGTCAGATACCTGTAATACTCCAGCTGTACTCTTATTTCAAACAGAAATTGAAGTTAAAAAGTCTGACTCCAATTAAAATTGAATCAGCAGATTAGTTGTTCCCATGCTGCTCCTGCAGAATATATATCTTATTTCAGGCAGAGAATTTTAAACCCTGGTTCTACATATTTTATCAATACATGTGGTAACTCGGAAATAGTTGAGGGGATAATTTCATGTGTAAAACAAGATGCCCTTTTATTAAATGGTAAAATGCCTCATTTTATTTTGTTGTATGTTTCCATTTTTCCTAAACCTACAGGGAAAGGTACCTTAAAGAGTAATAGACAATGGTGGTTCCATTCGTTTATTCCTATTTTTTTCCTAGCCACATACAATTTAGCTGTGAAAATGGTGATGAAATATATTCTATGACCCTGAAGTTATAGGGAATTTATGCTTCAGTGGTTGCCATGCTTGAAAATGACAGGTAATGCATTACGCTTGCTGTGGAAAGGAAGGTAAAGTATGAGTCTAACGGCCTTCATAGGCATTTACCTATGAAGATAGAATAGCTGTTATAAACTTCTAGAAAGATTCATTGTCTAGTCTGACTTGTACAGACAGCGGCTTGATTTTTATGTAGTCTGTGCCATCTTGAATCTGACTAGACAGGGGTAGTGCTGCTGCTTTATGACTCATTAGCCGCCATGCCCAGGACTGAACACAAAAATGGTTGATGGATCGAACTTTGTGTCATGGTGATGAAGGCAGCCTTCACAATTGATGTTTAATGGTATATTACAGAGAGGTTTTCTCGGTAAAATGTTCCAATTATTTTCTTATCTGTCTACCTTAACGAGCTAGAAATAATTCATAAGGAAGTTAGTGAATCAGGTATAAAGTCCTTTTCCTGCCCTAATTCAGCTCGATGGCTAAATTTAGGTTGTTATTTAATGAGCAAAGCTGCTTATGAGGCCAAACTCCAAGATTCTTCACCTTACTATCGATCCGTAAAAGAAACATTTACCTCTGTCACTGTGAATTGTATACTTCTAGAATGGCAAAACCGCTTAACACCTGACCTTCAAAACTTGTAGGTGTTTACCTTAAATGTGTTTTCACAAGTGATGGTTAAAAAAAAAAAAAGCCTATTCATATCTAGATAAATGTGCCACTTGAAAATACTAGCTCAGGATAGAAGGTGGGTAAAAAAGCTAATTTAAAATCAGACTCACTTATAAAGTGGGGAAATGGGAAAAGGTGATTTAAAGTACATGAGGAACCTTTTTGACTGTGGATTCAGAATTCTTCCCCCTATCTGCTAGTTCTCTCCCTTCCCTAAACTGTAGTCCATTTCCTAAAACAGGGATGACATGGCTAACCTTTTTTTGGGCTGAGGGCCACAAAGATCCAGGGTAAACCTTCTGGGAGCCACATGTCAAAGTGGGTGTGACTGGAGTGTAAAGCTAGGTGTGGCCAAAGTTTTAAAGTGAGCATAACCAAAGCCAAAATTCCTCTCTCCCGTATTTGTTGATTCAATATGTTATCAATAATTAAATTTACTGAGCTATATTCACTTCACCCCTTATTCTGTTAAATTCTTCTGCTGTTCCATTTTAGATTCCCACACTCCCTTCCCTCCTTATTCCATGTTAAATCAACTCATTTGTGCCTAATAATTGGGGGTGGGGAAGGAGTGGAGCAAAGGGTCTTCCTTCACTTCCTACCTGCAAATGAAAGGAGACAATTTCCTCCAGTCTCCTCCACTGAAAAAACCCTCAGATTGTCAAAGACAGGTGGAGTATTCCTGGCGAGCTGTCCCTCCCCTAGAAAAACTCTCCTTATTATTACTTGATGGACAATTCCACTTCATTGTTCCAGAAGCACCTACTACTGTGCTATTCAAGGCAGAAAGCCACAGCGAATCAGGACAGAAGGCAAAAGCGTTGCTATTCACCATTGTCTGTTGAGCAAGGTGTTGGAGAGATCCACATCACCATCATTGCTCTAGTCTTGAGTGGAGAGGTTTGAAAACTCTTTGCTCACACTAGCACCCTGAGAGGGCTCAACAGGACCACCTGCTGCTCAGCATCACCTCCTGCTCACATTTGCACCAATGCAGCAGCTGTATTGTGGGGGGAAATTGCTTCATGCATATGTGTGGGCACAGATATGGCCCATGGATTAGCCCACCCCCTGGTCTTAAAATGCAGTTATCCCCCTTCCAGGCTCCATTACCAGAGGTCAGCACAGCTGTAAGGAAATCGGCCATAGGGAGGTTTCCTGCAGAGGAAGAAGTAGTGGATGAGACTTGCCTGTGTGTGCTTTTTATACTTTTAAATTGCACCTTGTCCCTGCTTTGCATGTGACTGCTCAAAGTCACATCTTCCTCCATACGATTTGGCCCATCAGATGAGCGTGAAGTGCTTGAATTGAACTTCTGATGACCTAACCCAGTTCATTGCATGAGTTTCAGAGAAAGCCGATTAAATCTAGCAAATATAGCAAACAAAATTAATGGCACTCCCTAATTTGAGATAATTATTTTATCTCGCAGGCAGTTGCTTAGGGAAATCCTTATTTAAGATAATGACATGTTTCCGATTACACATGGACATTATCATTGACATGATACGGCAGCAGTGAAGAGTCTAAACATTTATTGTAAAAAATCATGAAGCTGCTTTGATTTTTTTTTAAAACAGCAGTTGTTAAACATTCCTCAAATGATTGAGTTTCTGCCTGTAGAAGTCTTTCTAATCGCTCAGCTCCATCATGTCTGGCCACCTCACACCTCACCCCACCAGCTTCTTTTAATAGATTGGGGAGGGTGTACTGTTCATGCAACAGCTGTGAGATGAAGCAACAGCTGCATTTGCTTACACATCAAGAAGTGTCACAGAAAAAGCTAATGTGGTACGCTCAAGTGAAAAACAGCTTTTCATAGTGTGGTGGCTCTTTTTTTGATGTGGGATGAATGCACAGCACACTAAAGGATTCTGCAGATGGTAAGACGCCTGCCATGACTGTGCAAATCAACTAAAAATCTGGCTGATCCAACTCCATTTATCAAGCAGCTCAACATCTACTTTTAATGGTCACCTCTTACTTAAACCAAAACTTGGACACAGCCCAGAATTGTTTCTGAAGTGTGCTACTGAATTATTATTATTGGAGGGTGCGGTGCGGGGAATACCTACAGAGAGTATGGAAAGCCTGGATACAAATACTCTCAGATCCTCTCAAAACTGAGTACTAAAGATAATTAATGTTTTAATAGGTGGTTTTGAACCTGGGGCAGAAAGTAATCAATAAGGGACAAGGGAATTGCTCAGCTTCAGTCCTGCGGCCAAAGTACATGTTGCAATTTATTCATTCAATTTATGTCCTACCACATGCTATAAAATACAAAAAAAGCGCCTCAGGGTAACTCACAACAAATAAATGTGAGATTTCAAAGCAATCTTGGTGGCTCCTGTTTGGCAAACATCTGAGGAATTTTGAAGAAAGCAATAGGAATCTCATGAAAAGTAGCAAATTTCTGATAGGGAAATTTCTGCTTATCTGGGATGGACAGAGCAGGGGGTGGTTGTCGCACCCCTGTGTAGTTGGCAGCCTTCACTACATCAATCAGTCACAAGCTGTTCAGGCTTACTGAAAACGTGCAACGGATTTACATCAAGGATCTGCATCCAATCTTTGCTCCCTGACACACGTCCATTGCATATCCTCCCTTTTTTGCAATCATGCTTTCTTCCTTCAGGCATTGTTGGTGTTGGCTAGACAGGGTGGACAAACTTCAAACCTAATCTGAGATCTAAAGCACGAATCGGCCTTGACAGTTGGTTCGAGTACATCCAAAAGAAATATTTCTTTTTCTTTTTCCCGGGAAACCCATAGAAGTGCTTCAAGCTTAATAATAAAACTAAGGCCAGAAATTCAGGCCGGTGTAATGAATTTCACTTGGCAGTGTTCCAAAGGTGATTGCAACAAACCATGAAGCGACCTTCTCTAACAACATATATATACCTGGCCCTGCTAAAAATTGAAATTGCATTTTTTTGAATGGCTTCCTGATGGAGTTGCTGGCAAGGCATTTATTTATTTATTTTAGCAAGAAATTAATGGTTAATTAAAAACACCTAGAAAACGATACATAAAATGTCATGTTTAATTTCTAAGGTATTGTTTGATTTCTAACCTCTTTTTTTGGGGGGGATGGTGAACTAGCTGATTTCTATTTGCATTTTCTCATCAAGGTGTGAATAGATGACATACTCATCTTCTCTTTTTTCTCTCCCCCGCCTCCACCTGCCTGCAGCTGGGATGACAGCAGTTCAGTTAGCAGCGGCCTCAGTGATACTTTGGATAACATCAGCACAGATGATCTGAACACAACATCATCGGTCAGCTCTTATTCCAATATTACTGCCTCTTCAAGAAAGAATGCACATACCCATGTAGGTGTTGACATTTTCTGCTAGGTCTAGCACTGGCAGCCTGGTGAATCCAGGCCACTGCTTAGGGGCTTTCTTGCTTATTTTTCCATTCCGCTATTGCACACACACAATTTTCCCCCCTTTTCCAAATTTCCTTTTTATTTATTTTTGCAGGGTGGTTTATTTTTCTTTGTTTACAATAACCACAATCCTCCTAAGCCTCTTCCAGCACAATTTGCAGATATAATTATGCAAATCTGATGATACAGTGACGTCATAAAACCACAATGAAACAGTTAATTGAATACAAAGACAAACAAGCGCCAACTTCTGTGCATGTATCTTCGTGTACCAAAGAGGAAGACCTGTTTCCTCATCAAGGGCCTGTGGAGAGTCATAAACACTGCTGGAGTTTAATGGCACTATCACATTTTCTATTGCTCACAGCTTGAAATTTCTAGGAACTCAAGGAGAAGTTCTGTACTTTATTCTGATGAGGAGGGGGGTGGTTTAAAGGTAAAGTGTCATGCTATTAGAGATTATCACACCCCCTTTATAAACGCAAGCGCCATGTGTAAGGATACAGATCGCAGCCTGGCTATTTTAAAGAGCTGTGCCCTACATTAGTCTATTGGCCCCTAATGAGAGCCACATTTCAGTCAAGCCAATTATTGCAGCACTGACAACTTTGGTAAGCATATTGCAAACTTTTGACACATTTGAATCTGCTTCTTGTTTTCTGTTTTCGGCGCATGAGCCCAAGACTCTTAAAAATAAACGTGAAATCAGGCTAAAAAGACCCTGTTCATTGTTCCTGTTTTAAAGCCAATGGAAAGAAGTCACCTTATCGGTTTGAGCTTATAACTTTATTCTAACAAGACTCCCACCCCGGGCCTCAGGCAAGCTCTACATGGGCCTGGTTATAAGCAGCATTTGGTAACGGCCACAAATGGTACCAATTGTTGCAAATTATTATGAGCTGGCTATTGTAAGTGAATGCAGTGCGAAGGACATCCACTAGAGATGCCCCAGTTTCTCATAGGCAAAGCATCCATATGCAGAAGATTCCCATAGACTCAGCAGAAGCCTGCTGCCTTCTCACCCCACCATATGCACATATAGGCGCATGGGGAGATGGAACAAGAGGCTATTAGGGGGAAATGGGAAGGCTGGATGCACCCCCCGTTTGCGCCACCAACCTCCGTGGCACATGAGTGAATTTAGCTGAGTAGAGTAGGAGATCTGATCCTCCATTCCAACTAGCAGCCTGTTGTGCAACCTGCCTGTGCACGCCTGTAGGTAGAGGAAGGTTGCACTTAAGGATATCCTCTCCCTGCAAGGGCTATGCCTGCATGGTCTGCATTGTGCCCTCTGGGTTGTGAATACTGAAGGCAACAGCTTTGATTCAGAAATTCAGGAGCACGTTCTGAGGTTCCAATGCGCCTATGTGGAGCTGTCCTCAATGACTCCGTTCTTGTAGTAGTCCTGGCACCTGCTGAGCTCCATGGAAGCTTGCTTTGGGGTGGAAGGCTGCAGCACTACACCCCAGATACATTTACTTAGTGGTATTAACATTAATAGGCTTATGCTAATAAGATTCCAGGTTAACTAAGTCCATTTGACCAGTGACATCATGCCAAGATTTGGGTGTTGGAGTATGGAAAAATCTGGAGCAAGAGATTATTCATTTTTATTGTTCTCTAGCTTTCCATTTTATGGGGGCCATTGTCTTAGGTTCTCTTAGGCAATGTTGATGTTCTAATCCAGGCTTCCTCAACCTCGGCCCTCCAGATGTTTTGAGACTACAATTCCCATCATCCCTGACCACTGGTCCTGCTAGCTAGGGATCATGGGAGTTGTAGGCCAAAAACATCTGGAGGCCCGAGGTTGAGGAAGCCTGTTCTAATCAAAGGGATTCAGGCAGGTATGGAAGCTTCAGAGAAACACTGCTCCTTTTGGTTAGGGTTTTTTTAAAAAAAAATTAAATAAAAATTAATTGACATTTACAAATCAGTGTTGCTTCAAGCTAATAACATTTGAGACATCTCCCTGCAATGACACCAATAGTGCCAGCAGTATAAGTAGTGTTGTTGTTCGTAAAATTAGTGGGAAAAGGCTTCTCAGAGAGACTATTAAGCATTTGAAGCTAGAGAAGAAAGATGTTAAAGTGAATCTTTGTTTCCTCCTCCTAATCCCTGCGCTCTCATGCCGTAATGAAAGAAAATAAAAGCCAGACAATTACTGAGTAATTTTCATGATATCAATTCCTCATAGCTGAAGACTGATTCAGAGAAACGTTCAGTAACAGATGGCGAACCGTGGGGCAGCAGTGAGGAACTGAAGAAACCAGAGGAAGATTTTGACAGCAACATTGACGGCAGTGGCAAATGGAAGGGCCATCCCTCTGGGGCGCTTGAAGATGCTGAGAAGGGGGGCCAGAAAAGCTCTCTGTCTGTCTCTCAGACTGGCTCCTGGAGAAGAGGCATGAGCGCACAAGTAGGAGCAGCGCCATCTAGGCACAAAACAGGAACAAGCACTCTCAAGACGCCTGGTAGGAATGAGCATCATCAGAAACTGAACTTGCAGTCGGTTGTGCAAATTGCTCCAAGTTATTGTTCTCATTCATAAGACACTGAGAATGGGTTAGGGAAATTTCCACATGACGTCTTCTCTTTTTGAGTAGAAAGAGGCAGCTATAGAGTTCTAGAGAGAATTAGAGTTGCGATTCATGTAATTGCTAAGCGTGAGATGTATGAGTTGGGCTGGTATTTCAGATACACTTAGCATTCACTATGTAATAAGGAAGGTTCGGCCTTTGTGAAAGATTACTTTAAAATAGCACTTTGCATGTTTGTGTTAGTAATGAGTGACTAAAAATTGATAGATGAACAAAATGAAAATCAATAGACACATTTTAGTTCGTTGGATGCCACATCTGAAACCTGCAATTATTCCTAAGTAATAGGCCCGAGGAGTTTCCAACAGCTTTTAGTACAAGCTATAAGGTTACGCCAACCAAATATAGCTAAGTGTTATTATTAACTGCAAACATCTAATAATGGTTGCATGTGTCGGGATAGACAATAACAATGAATTTTAATGTGAGTGGTGATGGATATATTATAATTCGGTATGCTTGTTTCACAATGCTTGGAATTACAAGCATACAATATTTCAGTGTTTCTCAACCTCCTCGGGGCAACGGCACACCTGTCCCAGGGAAAAAATCTCGCGGCACACCACCACCACATGCACCCCGACCCCCCCCCGCCCCGGGGGGCGGGGTGTCCGCGCGCCCTAGCGGGAGGGAGGGGAAGGACCCAGGCGGGCGAAAACGGAGCGGGAGATCGGCGACCGTGGCGGGCCAGGCGCCCGCCCCCCCTCCGCCTCCCGCACCCAGCCCCCCGGCAGCACCTCCACCCGGCCCCAAGCGAGCCCGGTGGCACCGGCACCTCCCGCCCGTCCCCGACCGCGACCGGGGCGGCAGAGGCAGCGGGCGAAGTGCCCGGCAGCCCCGGCGAAGGCGGCGGTCAGCGAGCGGGAAGCGGAGCCGAGGCGACGCCAGCCCAGACCGACCCGGAAGCGGAAGCAGCCCAGGGCGGCACAGCAGCCGGTGTCTTCCCGTGGCACAGCAGCCGGTGTCTTGCGGCACACTACTGTGCCGCGGCACACCGGTTGAAAAACGCTGCAATATTTTACAAGTCATGGGAGGGATTCCAACTTACCAATGCAATACAATTAAAGAAAGCAGATCGGCTCTTACTTCACATGAATAGGTTCTGGGCTAAAACTAACGAAGCCAATTTCAACAAAAATAAATATAGAATTATGCACTTCAGAAGCAAAAATCAGGTACAGAAATACAGAATAGGTGACACCTGATTTAACAGCAGTGCAAGTGAAAAGCATCAAGGGGTTTTAGCAGAATACTTGTAATTCTAGGTTGCATCATCTGAATTTTAAGTCCAGATCACAAGTAGTAATAGTGCCATTCTGTTTTTCCATATACGGCATTTCCGTGCGCTCTGGTTTCCGTCACGGTGTTCCATTGCGCCAGAAGCAGTTTAGTCATGCTGGCCACATGACCCAGAAAGCTGTCTGTGGACAAACGCCGGCTCCCTCAGCCTGAAAGCGAGATGAGCGCCGCAATCCCAGAGTCGCCTTTGACTGGACTTAACCGTCCAGGGGGTCCTTTACCTTTACCTTTACCTTACAATATTAATAGCAAATGATTTCTGGCTCAAAGCAAGTGTATTGTTTGAGGGGAAAGGTGGTATAGGCATCTGATTGGCAACTGTGAGTAGTTCAGAACTCCACCTAAATTGAGTTTAACTGAACTCTCTGATGAAATGGTCTCCATAGGTTCTGACTGCTTCCAAACATCTTGACAGGGTCTTGTGAATTTATGTACATGGGTTTAAAAACTGAATCAGTTCATTGCTGTACATGGTTGAGTGAAGTATGCAGACATCTATGGTCTATTTAATGTTAATAATGGGAAGGTATGGCGGGGGGGGGGGAATGTATTTCAGTGAATCAACCAGAATATCTCAAGCGATCTATGGCCATTGACAGAGTGAGTACATTGCGTGGTGGAATTCTGCCTGGCAGTTTTACACACCTCTCATCCTGAAATGCCAGTAGGGGCCAAACCACTTCTCTCTTACAAAAACCATAACAAAATTATCATTCTACATATTTGCATGTATGACTGAAAATGTACTGCTGGAAATATGAATTACTACAAAAACTCTGCTTTCTGTTAGGAAAAACAGATGATGCAAAGGCTTCAGAAAAAGGAAAAACTCCCCTCAAAGGAGCTTCTATCCAGCGCTCACCTTCAGATGCAGGGAAAAGCAGTGGCGATGAGGGTAAAAAGCCACCCTCAGGCATTGGCAGATCAACAGCTACCGGTTCCTTTGGTTTCAAGAAATCTGGGGTTGGCTCTTCAACCATAATCTCTGCAAGCGGTGCAACCATAACAAGTGGATCGGCAACCTTGGGGAAGATGCCCAAATCTGCAGCTATTGGTGGGAAGTCCAATGCAGGGAGGAAAACCAGCCTAGATGGCTCACAGAATCAAGACGATGGCGTGCTGCACGTGAGCTCAAAGACTACCCTGCAGTACCGAAGTCTGCCACGTCCTTCGAAGTCAAGCACAAGTGGGATTCCTGGCAGAGGCGGACACAGGTCAAGCACCAGCAGCATCGACTCCAACGTGAGCAGCAAGTCTGCAGGGGCCGCCGCTACCAACAAACTGAGGGAACCTACGAAGATTGGCTCAGGGCGCTCCAGTCCTGTTACCATCAACCAGACAGACAAAGAGAAGGAAAAAGTGGCCGTTTCTGATTCTGAGAGTGTGTCGCTGTCCAGCTCTCCAAAATCAAGTCCAACCTCAGCCAGTGCCTGTGGAACACCAGGCCTCAGGCAGCCAGGTTCAAAATATCCAGACATTGCCTCGCCCACATTTAGAAGGTAAGGGGGTTCCTGTGAAATGGCAATGGTACGTTCGGCCCACTCCCCAGAGGGTCGAGAAGTTCCAGAGGAACACTGGAGACTTGGGGGCATTTGTAATATTTTAGTGTATTTACAGGCTGAATATAGGTTCATTCTCTCCAAACCTACAATCTGCCACCCGTGTAACAGGGGCTCTGGACTCTGCTTGTGTGAGGGGAAGTGCCATAGCTCAGTGGTAGAAGATCTGCTTTCCATGCAGACGCTCCCAGGTTCAATCTCCAACATCGCCTGGTAGTGCTGGGAGACGACCCTGCCAGAAATCCTGGAGCGCTGCCAGTCAGTGTAAACAATATTGAGCTAGATGGTCAGAGCCAGTATAAGGCAACTTTCTATCCTCCCCACATTGATACCTAGTTCCAGAAGAGACCCCTTATTTCATCTGTAAGTATGAACTGAACAGATTTTCTTTTTTAAGCAACTGATATTAATATTGGCCTCATATTCCACTATTTATTCTGTTTCCTTCCCGAGAATTCCACAGAGCAATCACAGACTTATATTCTGCTTCCTGCAATCGCCTCCGGCTCTCGGAAGTGGTGTTTTATATTTAGATGAGTGAACACCGGTCTGTTCTGATTCTGCAGTAAAAATGCGAAGATTTATTTCTCACATAAAGTAAGCCTAGGAAGGTTCTGGAGGACAAGTGCAGAGCCTTTCAAGTAGGCATCTGAGAGAACCACATGGCTGTGAAGTGAAAAGCAGCCAATGAGAGCCCCCCCCCATTGGCATTCCAACCCATGAACTTTGATTGCTAAATCATTTGAAAATCAATAAAGCTGTATGTTGTGTGCGTGCCTCTCTCTAAAGCTCCATGCTGGTTGTGTCCTCTTTAGAGACTCTGAATAGTGTCCATCAGGGAGGAAATAATTGGGGCAGGGCCTAAATCCAGTCATTAACAGCAGATTGATGCTATTCCAGGTAGCTAACTCAGAGTGCAACAGCAGAGCTGGGGGTTGGGAAGTTTTGCTTGTAGCAACTGTTTGCAAATGCAGTTTTCCCATCCAGCCATGAATAGCACCCACATACATAGGTCTGGAAGTGGGATCTGGAGGAACTAAAACAATGCTGGTGGCATCTGGATATCAGCATTTCCTGATCTTAGCAACTTTGCAATATACATCAAACCATAAATCTTTCTTAGGAATCCAAGCCTATTTCTTTGCTGAAACAAAGTCAATGCTGCCCTCTTGTGGCTAATTGCCAGCACAATGCTTTTGCTTTCGAGTTATCAAATGTGCTACAGTATTTTGGTTACTATGGCTTTTATCATAAACGTTATGCCAGTTGCTTTTTGTTTCCTTTTAGTACACTGCACTGTAAATCTAGAAAATCCTTTGCATAAGGTGATGTAGAATATTTCAGTCCCCGCAGAAACAGAAATTGCCATAGCCTTAACTGTATATCCAAAACTTAAAATAGTATTTCCCCACACCCCACACAATTGCAAAATCTTTTCACACATATGTGGATAGGGAACGGATCCCAAATTAGCATCTTTCATGTCAAATAAGTACAATTACTTCTTAAAAAAAAAAGAAAAAGATTTTGATTTGGGGGGGGGGGGGGGATACAACTATTTACAAGGCTGCCCAGACCATGCTATGCTAATTTAAAAACAAATGTCTTAACTACTGAAGATTTTGTGCTAACCACTGGATTTGGGTGAAAGTTTAATCTTTTTACGCAATCCCATCACACAGGGCTGTTGTGCTTTTCATCTCCCTGGGAAGCTCTGTTTCCTCTCAAAAGACAAATCTTGGAATTAATGCTTTCGAAACAGTAAAATAAAGTATGTCTAAGTTATAAAGGGCTTAAGCGGATTTGATTGTGAGAAGCAATGGGGGGTGCGAAGGGCCTTATATTAGCTGTTTTCATTATTCCCGTGCCTTGGCTTTCCGAGCATTATTACGTATAACACTTCCGAATAACACTTCTGTTTGTTTCGTTTGTTTTTCCTGTAGGTTGTTTGGTGCCAAAGCAAGTGGCAAAACTGCCCCTGCACCAAATACAGAAGGTGCCAAATCCACATCTGCAATGCCCAGCCCTAGTACCACGTTAGCTCGGCAAGGCAGCCTGGAATCTCCATCCTCAGGTACAGGTAGCATGGGCAGTGCAGGTGGGCAGAGTGGCAGCAGTAGCCCTCTCTTCAGCAAACCCTCGGACTTGAATACAGATGTTGTAAGTTTGAGTCACTCCTTGGCTTCTAGCCCGGCGTCAGCCCACTCTTTCACGTCAGGGGGTCTCGTGTGGGCTGCAAACCTGAGTAGTTCCTCTGCTGGCAGTAAGGACACACCAAGTTACCAGTCAATGACTAGCCTCCACACAAGCTCTGAGTCTATTGACCTCCCTCTCAGCCACCATGGCTCCCTATCTGGATTGACCACAAGCACTCAAGAGGTTCAGAGCCTGCTCATGAGAACCGGAAGTGTGAGATCTACTCTTTCAGAAAGGTGAGTTTGCCACGGAGAGAAGTATTTCGATAAGGGTCATAAGGGAGGCAAGAGAAATGGAAGCATCCAGAAGCATGGCTTTAGAAATATATCCTCAAATCAAAATCGACGATGTGAGAGAGAAGGGGAGGAAGGAAAAGTAAAATAACTGGAAATGCTTTTTGATAGTGTCCCTTGTATAAACCTCTACGGCAGGCATAGGCAAACTCGGCCCTCCAGATGTTTTGGGACTACAACTCCCATGACCCCTAGCTAACAGGACCAGTGGTCAGGGATGATGGGAATTGTAGTCCCAAAACATCTGGAGGGCCGAGTTTGCCTATGCCTGCTCTACGGTACTTCCATTGCCTTTATGCTCAGTAGAACAGATGATTCCATTGAGGGCTTTCATCAGAGGCAGTTTTAGGGTACTTCAACCGGTTCAGCCACACAGAGCACCATTCTGCAGGGAGCACCACAACAATGCTGCAGAAGAGAGTGGAGGGTGCTGAATTTTAGTGTTGCACATGATGCCGCTGAAATTTGAGGGCCCAAAGCCCTCCACTGCTTCATATCTGGGACATTTTTATGTTATATTTATTCCCAGTTTATACCTGGGAAATTACCATCAGTTCCTATGTGTATGGTTACAAATACTTGCAGTTCCAAAAAAAAAAAAGCTTCAATATTTATTTGACCCAGAGACTGAAAGAAGGAAAAGTGTGCATTGGGCATACACAATAAACTAGAGCCAACAACAAAAAAACCTCCTTCCACACTCTGGAAAACATTCCAATCAAGATTATGCAGGTAGATGGTATATCTAGGAAGAGTAACGTGAAAATCAAACCACAGATTTATGAATTAAATAGTGACACTGTTTCTCTAAAATCTATTCAATTTATAATTTGGAAAAAAAACTTAGTCTGAAATTACCAAGTGAGGCATGAAACGTTCTAAAACATTTAAGCATTTTAAAAGGTTAATAGTTTCCATAGCATCAAAACTTTAAACTGGCCATTAAGCGCTCCAACTTATATTCTCCTATCTGTATAACAACGATTTTGAGTGAATCTGAGTATAACACAGCCAGTGTACCTATGCAGAGAGTAAATGCATTACATTAAAAATACAAATTTATAGGCAAATGTTCACAGGTAGCCATTTTGATGCACTATAAAAAATATAGCACTTCCTTGGCATTATCTTCTTGTGTTTCTTTCAAGATAATAATGCACATCGGTATTTTTATCCACATGCTCTGGATCAGGGGTGGGAATGTTATTTTGGCTCCAAGGGCCAGATCATGGGCCAATTTTGATAGGCAGGTGGGGCAGCACATCTGTCAATCACATGGCATCTTTATGATATCACATTGGCATACAGGTTGTCCCGCCCACCTGTCAAAATCCCTTTAGCGAGTATCACAAAAGAAAAGAGCATGTTGTCCCAACCCTAATTGTGTTAATCTTAACTAGTTCTCATAATGTTAACTCAAGGTTTAGCATTATGTCCAGACATAAACAATGAGCACATGACAAGAGTGTGATTCAAACCAGTGCCTTTCCTATTCTCTTATATACTATGCTGTATGAGCTCTGTTGCAGATTTGTACACTGTATTAAATCTCAAGGATTCTCCATATTTGTTCTTTAGCAAATATAACTACATGGAGACATTATAAAATAATTTTTGGAATAGCTATTGAGTTTGTTTCTGTCTCGAGGGTATTTAGATAAAATAATAATTTAGTCTTGGCTTTGCATTTTTCCAAGTATTCTTTGAGAGAGCATTGAAATTGCATGAGTACTCTACTGAATGGAGCAGTGTTTGTAGACTGCTAATATATGTGTATTTACAAATGTTAAGCAGTTAAAGAAACAAAACACGCAACATAAACCAACTGATTCTACAGCAGCACAGGTTCTCAGCAAAAGCCAATTAGCTCTCTAAACATAGCCCAGTCCTATAAAACATCCCTCTCATAGCATTTGCCAAGTGAGGGCAGGCAAAAACCACTCCATCCCTCTGTTATATTGGTGTTCATTCAAGGCACAGCAGATGGCTGACAAACTAGGCTGAAGGGGGCTCCAATTTGCAGGAAAGTGTCCATTTAGCTGGTCTCTTCTGTCCTGCCACTTTTCAGGATTTCTCTGAGCTGTAACTGATACAGTGCAGTACAATGTAATCAGTACAGTTAAGTTTGGTACCTCGAAACAGGTAGCCCATATATTTTGTGTAAGCCAGACACTTTTCTATACCCTCTTTCTCTTCAGCAGGGAGATGATGATTTGTTACAAATGTGGCTTTGGATTTGCATATGCAATGTGGCCGTAATGTACATATTCATTGTATTCCCTAAACCATAATGGCGATTGAATTAAGGGATGAATTCTGGCTTTTTACTTGATATTTGAACTAAGCATAGGTCCTTATCTACCATTGAGTTACTACCTCGTTGTTAATATTCACAAATGCAGGTAGAGGGTTTGGTCAATCTTAGATTTGCTACATTATCTGCAAAAGACTAAAAAGGTGCATAATGAGGCCCCGAACCAAGGAAGGTTAAGCACACCTAAATTCCCACAACGACAACATCAATCCAGAGAAAGCTAAGAGTACTCCTTAGCTTTCTCTGGATTGATGTTGTCATTGTTTTTCTGCAGGAGCAGTTACATAAGACCGATTATACGCTTCCATGAATAATTTAACTGCAAGAGATAGAAAATTTAACTGCAACCTCTAGCTTAACTTGGATGCATTCGGTGGTGGGTGTTCCCCCAATCTGTCAAAACAGATAAAATAATTGTTGGTCATATGGATTTTAAAAGAATGTATTAAAATGGGTCTGCATGATTTGTGACCCAAGCTTGCTTGGAGCTATAAAAATAGTGAGATTGTCAAGCATTCAACATGTGTACTTGGGGAAATCACAATGTGTGCAGGCTTGCATTACAACAGAGAAACCCTAAAATGTTACTTTGACAGTATACTTGGCCACAGAGAATGCAATTTTCTCCAAATATACTCCTTTTCACGGAGTAAGCCATTCATTTGGAGCAGATCCCTTCTTACTTGTGCTGAATTTAATGATAATAGCAACCCTCCCACCCCCCCTTTTCCAGCAGGTTTTACTCTCATGAGTTGGATAGACCTGCATCCTGGGAAACAGGTACACAAGCTGCAGTCACATGAAGTTGGCCTTAGGCGGAACTAAATCATTTTTTAAAAAATGAAATGGATGGGAATTCAAATTGTACCACATAAGCAGATGAAAATAAAGGTTTTTCATTTGAGTGGTATATAAATTTTGTTTAAATAAATAAAAGAAACTCTGCCCCTACCAATGAACATTCAGTAAATACAATGCCAGCAGGATGATCTATGCCCTGGCAAAGCCATCATACTCCAATGTAACAGTCACAATCTAACTGCTACTTAATATTTGTTCAAAACCTTCCCTTCATATGCAAACATAGCCATATGCACTTAAACAGGCATTCTGCCACATATTGGGGAACAGAGCCAAAGGGCACGGTCATGTTCTCCCCTCCACACATTAGGTCTATGCATGGAAGGGAAAGCATAGACAAAGTTTGGTAGCATCACTGATAGCATCAGATATAGCAAAGCAAGTTTATATGTACTAATACTACTTTGTAGTTACATAAAACTACATAAAATAAAATTTGCACACATAAAATGATATCCTCTTTAAAATTTCCAACAAATTTCATGTCTACGTAAATCATTTTAAAGCCCAAACTGCAAAATAACACAATTTTCCAAAACTGATACATATGTGTTTTTAGTAGGAAAATGATCAGTATGAGACGCTATTAAGTAGCGTTTGAAGTAGATGGTTTAATTTCTATCTGTTCATATTCATGTTAGAAACCAACACGGCTTATTTTATTAATAATTATATATGTCATTCAGTAGTCCACTGTGTCTATCAGGTTTTAGGTATATAGCAACATGTTTTCTGTTTTTAGCCTGCAACAACCCCGCAACTCTTGCCATGTCCACAGATGGAGAAACAAAGCCATGGTAATCAAGTGGATTTGATTTCTCATTTGGAGATTGTGGTCCCACCTGTCTGACTGGCATTCAGTTTGGGGGCAGGGGAAATGGATGTGCTCAATATGCAAATTCTAGCATATATAAGCTAGCCAGGGCTTCTGTGTTTCATTATGCATTCTACTGAAAGAAGTGGAAATCTCCAGTATTTGGATGCACATACTAATGCACATCTGATTAGCAGTGTTAGGCTCCTAAAACCAAAATATATTTAAGACAATGCATGGACTTTCTATGGGCATCTGATGCAATTGAACAAATAAATGGAAAATGTGACAGGCTGCGCACCTCTCTAGCTATGGCCATTCAAGGGACCCAGGAGTCTTGGACCAACAGCCATATCTCATCCTCCAAACTAAACCAAGTCCTCTATGTAAGTGGGTTTCTAAATTGTAGTACAGGTTAGGCAAAATAAATAAATCATGGTTCTGTCAGTTTGATGCAGCACATCATTATAATATCCTGATACGTGCTTGTTTTTTATTTGGATATTATGTAAATTGTAGTTTGGTAAGTAGCTTATTCTATGGAATGTGTTAGAAAACCTGAAATCTTAACATTATATTTGAAAATTCAGTGACTGGTATTTTATTTTATTTTTTGAATAATACATGGATTTAAATGGCTCTGCTGTTGCTGGTGTTTTTCATGTATTATTCAACTTTTTTCAACTCCTGAGTTTTTTGTTTTTTTTTAATGGCTGTTTAAATTACAAGGGAGAGTCATGGTCACACTGAAACATGTACATACTAGTCTGAACATCTTTGTGATCCATACGTCTTGTTTTCTAGTCCATAGATCACAGGATTCATTGCTATGTGCATAGGCTGATGTTCATGTAACCAGTATGAGCCTATGGCTGCTTTTGCAATATCCCCTGTGTGCAAATCCAAAGAACGTCTGTACAAGGCCCTTCAAATACAATGATTATAGATCTGTCTTATGAAGCTTGGCAAATAAGTTAATCACCATTCTTATAATTACAGTCTCTCCATGGCTACATACAGAACAACAATATCAGAAACCAAAGCGAAAGTGGTTTTCTTTGAGACACAGATTGTTTTCCACCAATCATTATTAGTCATTATATATTAAAAGGTTTTAAGATATACTTGCAATAAAAGATTCCCCTTTTGGTTTGGGTGAGGTTTTGAGAAGCCCCTGAACAGCATTCAGTGGGAGGAGAAGGGGATCGTTCAAGCTGGCACCCATTGATATTAATGATGGGTTGGGATCTCAGTCAAGAAGATGTAAGCCCTAAGAAATGGTGCTGACAGTCACACCAAAACATTGTGACTGGTAGTAGTTCTTCAAGCAGCTTATCACACCCTTTGAAATCTCATCTTTCAACCCCAAAATGTTTGAATGGGGAAATTTGATACAGCTGTAAAAAATGTCCTTAAATAACACCCCCCCCCTTATTGCATATCCACATATAGTGTTCTGCACTATCACAATACAGAGATAAGAAAAGAGAGTAAGGAAATTTATCCTTATGCTACAGAGTGGGTTGCCTTTCTTCAGCTGATGGGTCAAGCCAGATGCATGGCCAGATAATACCTTGGGCAGGCTCTGTCTCACGTGTTTGGATTGAGATGGATTTCCTTATCTTTTAGTTCTATTGAAATCAGTTGGGACTTGTAAGCCATGGGTAACTTGCCCCATTGATTTCAATGGGACTGAAATGTGACAAATTTTGTCTGGAAATTCAGTTTAGATACTTCGTTCAACAGTGATTCCCTTTTGATACAGTGCCATGATAGAGTCCCAGCCTTTTCTGCATATATCCACATTTTTAATAATAATAATAATAATAATAATAATAATAATAATAATAATAATAATAAAGTACTTGAGCCAGGCCCAATATGTTCCGCAGATGTTCTTGTGAAATGAGTTTTTCACTTCACCTTTGAAAACCTGCCCAGAATGACTGGGCTAACCCAGTTGGGTGGACCGAATATAAGATGATGATGATGATGATGATGATGATGATGATAATCCCTGGTGATGCTAGACTTCAACAGGATAATAGTATTTATGGAAGACAACCAAACTATCATAGGAAACTCAAACCGGATAAATCGCCTGACCTTGTCGCCCACATGATCCTTCCTAGGACTGTTATGCTCAGATTCCGTAATAACTAAGGCTGGAATGGGAATAAGATTAAGCAAATTCTCGAATCAATATCTAAAAAGTATGGCATTTTTTTTTCCTTTTGAGAAAAATATAGCAAGACTTGCACTGATGATTTTGAGTGTTGCATAAAAGGTACCTTTCAAAGAATACATTTAAATAACTCTGAATGCCTTTTTTGTGATACAACACTTTAGAATTTATAATTTTGAAGTGCTCTTTTTACTATATGTCCTTAGGGGTTTTCTTTGTTTTAACAGCATGCAACTTGACAGAAATACACTACCCAAAAAGGGATTAAGGTATACGATGTTTTATTCAGCATGGCTGCTGTTTCTCTGTTGTTCCGTAACTTTTTTCTATAATATTTCATCCTTTTCTTGTCACTGTGTATCCTGTTTCTCCTGTTAAGCAACTAATATAAAATCAATTTACAATAAGAACCCCCCTTTTTAACGTTCTTTCACTTTCGCTCTGGGAGTATGTGAAATGTTGAAATAGCGTCCAGGTAGTGCCCTCAACAAGAGTGGAAAAAAAATTTTAAACCTCCCTTCTAGCTCTATTTAGAAATTATTCCCTCAAAATAAACCAGCTGTTTCAGTGGAAACTTCAAATTTGGAGCTCCCAAATTACCTTCAAACATAAGTTTGGCAACTGTTGATTCCTCCCCTGCCTCCTTGACTTGTTCCTTGCTCTCTGTCCGATATGAATTAATTCCTCTAAAACTTTCCCACTTATTCAGATCGGAGTAATCATATGCCCCCCCCCGAAAAAAACATGTTAATCAATGAACTGCAGAAAGCTTGCTTTGCATCCAGCTTTAATCACACACTCAGAGGGCTAGGACCATTGGTTAAGCGTCTGGCATTGTCACTGCTGGTACTTTTTCTACGCAGGAACAATATATGACTACACTTGAGTTGTAGCACATTAGGATGCCAACCCTCAATTTGTGTCCGCCAGGGGCTTTGAAAAGGAAAAATCTGAAGAACCTGTCTGCTCATCAAAAAGAATGCACTGGGTAGTAATCTTGACTACACTGCAGATGGCAGAGCATTTTAATGTGTCTCCTGGAATCAAATGTAGATGGTGTTTATTCAGTCAGCAGTTCTCTTCCTTGCACGCCATCCTGTAGAATCTGAGACATTACCATAAGAGCCACTGAGGGGAAATAAATCCAAGCTACCATCTCCCTTATGGAGGCTTTATGGAAGCCTGAAATATAGTGGCATGCAGTCCTGAAGTTCATGTGGAAACCCCACCCCTTGTGCCTGTTTCAGGTATTGTTCTAAGAGTTTCACCAAAGTTTTGCAGCCCAGCTATGCAGTCCTGTTTGTACAGATGTAAGACTCTCATTGTTGCAACAGCAGAAACCTCCCAGTGCACTCAAGGAGGAGCAGCTGCAACAGCCAACAATGGTAGACTTGTCCGGGTGGGTGTGGGTGTGACGTTTTTGATCCCACCGCAGTTGTTTAAAATGGTGCTGGAACTACGTACAGTATTATTATTATTATTTTAGGTTTGCAAGAAATTTGGCTGAACGAAGCCTACTTGTACAATGACAAAGAAAGTGCACACTCTTGAGTTGAAATCTGAACTATCTGAAATGCCTGCACACGCTAACTTGCCATGTTAATCCATTCAACAATTTGCTTTTCTCAGTCCCTGCCGCAAAGTTTGGCCAGTGGGCTGCAGTATGTGTGCTGCTGGTGCAGTTACATTATTGCATTTGGCAGCAGCACCCAAAAGTCAGTGAGAGGTTGGGTTTCCAAAGCTTTTTTCTTTCTGCGAACACATTTCTTTAAAAGTGAGTATCTCCCCCACCCCATCCCTTAAATCTTATCAGTTTGGGGGTAGGGCATAGCATCAAGGACCAACCATTCTGAGAGACAAACACTGCCTTTGTCCCTTCGGATGTCACTAACAAAAATGCATTTCTTTCACAGCTGCTCTTCTGTTTTCTTCTGCTTTCAGCCTACCTGTATACTATGCTCCTGTAGCTCATATAATGTAGGAATTGTCTCTCCTCACTACCAAGCTCTCATTTTCCAACGTTGTTGATATGCTTGAAATTAAGTTTTTCCCTTATCTTTTTTATGTGTTAGAGTTTTTTAAAAAACTTTTACAATAAGGCTTAGCTGTTTCCTTTGTACGTCTTCCCATCACATGCAGATACGTATTGTTGATTGTTTGTCCATCTGTTTCTTGGGTGACATGACCCCACGTATCCTGTTCAGCATTGACTAAACCAACTGTATGATTATTGCTTGATTCCAAGCCACAAATCTCTTGCTAAGTGCAGTTCATGTGGGAGTTTTCAGTGTATCAGTGGTGATGTCTTTCAGGTATACGCCATCCTCTCGGCAGGCCAGTCAGGAGGAAGGGAAAGAGTGGCTGCGTTCTCATTCTACTGGAGGGCTGCAAGACACTGGAAGTCAGTCTCCTTTGGTATCTCCTACAGCCATGTCTTCATCTGCAACTGGGAAATACTTTTCCAACTTAGGTAAAAAAAAGAAAAAGAAACCACTTGCAGTGCTCCAATACTGAGCTTCCTTTATACATCTTAAGCTCTCCCTCAGTCTTTTAGAATGCATAACTTCAGCTATCTAAAATAAGGCATGCTCCTACCGTATCTAAACATATTCCTTGTCTCCCAGTCCATTCTGGGGATCAGTTCCAAGTACTGGTTAAAGTCCTGCACAGCTTGGAACCTCAGCATCTAAAGTAGGGGTGGAGAATTAATTTTTATTTTTTTAGCCCAGTGAGCAGATCCTTATCTGTACCAATCCCCCAATGGGCCAACTTTGACTGTTGGGCTGGAAAAATCACCTGTCAAAGAAAATAATTAAAAGTGCATTCTTCTCCTATATTTTGCTGAACGTTTTTAAGTTCCAAATCTCATTTACTCAGAAGTAAGTTCCATTTATTTCAGTATAATTGTGTGTCAATGCTTAGACTACAAGTGTAGACAAGGTTAAACTTAGACATAGTAACAGTTTTTCCCTTTGGTAGAAACAAATCTGTGTGTTTCTGTGGATTAGTTTTCCTCCAGTGTGGTGACCCAGTACAATGGCTTATTGCAAAAGCTTTCTTCCACCCCTCTAGCATTTCTTTTCTCTGTGGGCCATTTTCCCAGTGTGTTAAAAGACTCTCAGAAAAATACTGCTCCAGACATTTTTATTTTAGACACAGCCAGCAATGCTGGAAACATCTTGCCGTACGCCATTAGTTCAAAATATTTGACCTGAATGTCTGAAGGGGCAAATAAATGCTGTTTTCCTTGGCCCTAGTTCCACACCAGCTAGATGGGTCAAAAATGCTCCCTTTAAACTTGTTGAAAAACAGCTTTCCAAACCGTGAGAGCAGCATTTGAACCAAGGGGGGAGGGACTGTTACTTCTCTTTTCGATAAAGCCCACACATATGAAAGTTCCCACTTAATATGGGGATTGGTGTGTGTGTGTGTGTGTGTGTGTGTGTATTTTAGCAGGAGGAAAAAGTTGCTTGAGCAGATACTGGTAATCTTGGCAAAAATATCTCCATACTACAGACTTAGGAAATGCCATATTATAATTGTAAATAAATTTGGAACTATTGAAAACAAAATCCATTTTCTATGGGATCTGTTTTAACTCGGTAGGGAGGAGCTTCAGACAAAAATAAGCCAAATATGCTTATGAGAAACCACTCTAAAAGTGTTTCTAATTCATCAAAAAATTAAAAGCCCAAATGTTATTTGGCAGAGCTTTCTTTCCCCCCTGCAGTGCAGTAATATGTTATCAAAACTTATGGTATTATTATTATTATTATTATTTATTTATTTATTTATTTATTTCAGTGAGTCCAACAAACTTATCCCAATTCAAACTCCCTGGGCCCAGTATGATGCGGTCCAACAGCATCCCTGCCCAAGATTCTTCTTTCGATCTTTACGATGATTCCCAGTTGTGTGGCAGTGCCACATCCTTGGAAGATAGACCACGTGCAATCAGCCATTCTGGGTCATTCAGAGACAGCATGGAAGAAGGTAAGGCTATGTGTGTGGTATATTTAACAGAGGCTGCCTTTTGATGTAGCATGAAACTATGGTTTATGCCATAGAGTTAACTAGAGTTAAGAAGCCACACCATAGTTTGAGCTTCAGGTGTACAACAGGTTTATTTTACAGATCGAACAGTTTACACATAAAATGAAATCCAAGATAAATGGAAATAAATGCACCCAGCTAGACCTATTCTATTTTTGTAATTAAGCCAACACTCACCAAATTGCATCCTTTTGGGTCTCTTCATGGCCCTCTCCTGGTTCCTTCGTCTTGCAGCACCCAAGTGAGCAAACCAACACTGTGTTCCACCCCATTTTCTCTTTTGCAACTCTTTAACCTAAGCTCTTCAATTCTGACTTCACAACTTTAATCCAAAACTAACTAACAGTACCCTGTTTTCTAGCTTGACTTCTATATAGCTAATCAGGAGAAAGAGTCTTGCATTTCCTTTTCACTTCATTGTAAATTTCCTAGAATAAATATTTTATCTGTTTGTGCAAAGCTTACTGGGCAAAACATCTCTTAAACTTTTGACTCTCCTGTGAACAAAGCAGCCCCTTGTACTTTAAATCTTCCTGTGAACTTCTCGCCATCCTATGCACAAAAACGTTTAAAGCCAAAAGCAGCAATTTTACAAACAGGCTGAAAGAATTATTACTTCACACAGGCATAACAGCAAACCACAGTAAGCATAAACTATAATTTGCAAACCAGCTTCAAACTGTGGTTTCACATCCTGGTTTGTTAGCCCAAATCACAGATTGTGAGCAGGCTCGCTTTCAGAGCAGCCCATTTTGGGGCATTGCATCTAAATATAGTGTTTGACTACAAAGATCTGAATTCAAATTCCTGGTCAGGTCACTTGGGCCAGACATAGTTCCTCAGCTTTGAACTATATAGGGTCAGTCAGGGGTTAAAGTAGGATAAGAGAGGGCTACAAATATGATAAAGGTGAATTGTGTTTGAATACACAGATATGCGAGGTTAAACCCTGCCATGTAGCCCTGTGGTACACTACAATATAAATGCACTCAGAGGCTAGTTGTTGGTGAGGCAGATGTGCTAACAACTCCTCTTTAATATTTAGACAATTGCAGTTCTTCAATATGCAGAACTTTGTTAAAAACGAAGGCAGCTGCCATTCATTATAATTAATACAACATAATATAGCATTCTTACATATATTTAAGCTTATCTGTACTCAAATGAGTATTCATGCAGACTCTTTTTGTCAAGCTCTAAAAACCTCCCATATGCTTTACCTATTCAGATCTCAGCTGGGACAATAATTCACAGCTGTTTATCTTTCTGCCAGGGATGATGATCCATGCCACCCGGGCTGCTAAGCTGTTGAAGCTCTCCCAGGCTTTTGCTTTCATCAGCCTGATTTTCACTTTCCCCACTTTTCTCTGAGTTGCTGGCTACGTGCCTAGTTAAGCTCTCCCACACTGCCTGACTACACAAAAAGTCAGTGTTTTTCCCCACCTCCAGTTCACAAGCACTATCTGTCTAGCTATTTTTCTGTCTAGAGCTGGCAGCAGCCCAAGCTTTGCAGATCCCTTTTTTTTCTTCTTCTGGCATTTGCAGCCATCCCTGCTGACTTTATACCATGTAATGTTCCAACAAGCTTAAGCAGGCCTTGGCTAGACATTCTCAGCCAAGGATATCAGCATTGGAAAAGTAAGGGATATTGTGGAACAGGTGTGACTGAACTGTGGGGATGAATAGATAATAATAATAATAATAATAATTTATTATTATTTGTGGTCCCACACTGGTGGGAGCCAGTGTGGTGTAGTGGTTAACCGCGGTAGTCTCGTAATCTGGGGAACTGGGTTCGCTTCCCCGCTCCTCCACATGCAGCTTCTGGGTGACCTTGGGCTAGTCTCACTTCTTTGAAGTCTCTCAGCCCCACTCACCTCACAGAGTGTTTGTTGTGGGGGAGGAAGGGAAAGGAGAATGTGAGCCGCTTTGAGACTCCTTCGGGTAGTGATAAAGCGGGATATCAAATCCAAACTCTTCTTCTTCTTCTTCTTGTACCCCGCCCATCTGGCTGGGTCTCCCCAGCCACTCTGGGCGGCTTCCAGCAAACATTAAAATACATTAACATGTGTGTTAATGTAATCTGAAAAAAGGAATGATGTTTTTGCATTTTTCTTGACGAAGAAATATGGCGATGTTAGCGTTGACCCAGCATATCTCTATCACAGTTTTGCTGGGGAGTGCCAAGCAATGTGGTGTTATAATTCTGCCTGAGTGATAATAGCGGGTAGAGCATTTCAGTATGGATGTCAAATTCACATCTATGCTGTTCCGTTAAAGCTTACTGGCTGGCTTTAGGGTAAATCATAACTAGGATAAGTTAGATACTAATATCTATCTAAAGTGCTACGTAAGTGTTAAATCATAATAAAAGTAACAGTTCTGGAGTTCCAATATTGGAAATTCAGCTTTTAACAGTGAAAATAGGTTAGCCCCATTCAGACATTCTAAATCTTCCCCATTATCTTACACAAACAAATATTTAGAGAATTTTAAGTTAGGATTAAATTATCCTACCCCTACCCCCAAATCATAGCCCTAATCTGGATTGAGCCCTCTATTACTGTATTTGCTTTTTGAGTCATCCAATCAGCTGGTAGTTGTGTGAAGGATATGCACACACAAACACACACACAGTTACACAGACGGACCAAGATGTACTTTCATTCCAAACCACAGTTTAGAAGCCATCCTTTTGCTTTGCCAAAAGGTGATGTTCAGATGACATTTTACTATCAAAGAAGGGTAACATAATTGTTGTTTGCTAGCAAAAAGGCAGTGGACTATTACAATCCAAAGGCAAGTGTTTTTCAGTGGACAAAAACCATTCTATGTGTTATAGGAACAACCGGGGTGTGTGTGTGTATTTCTAAATGGATAACCTCAACAATAGCTTTCTTTTTTTCTTTTCAGTTCCTAATTGAAAAGAGATGTTCTGTTGTTGCTCATGACGGGAAATAACTCCTGTTGTTTCATCAATATCTTTGTGATAATGCTCTTGATGTTTCTCTTTTTAGTACACGGGTCTTCATTATCCCTAGTTTCCAGCACCTCTTCTCTCTACTCCACAGTAAGTTGACAATATATAAAAGACTGTACCTCATGATATCATGCATACCATGGAAAGCCGGGGGGGTTGCTAAGTGGTTCAGGAAACAGATGGAAATTTGACATAGGTAGGGCAATGAAAATCTCTCACTGCTGTTTGACTTTAACATTTTCCTTTTTCTTTTCAACTGCCTCCTTGCATTAAATTTCACCATCTGTAACATCTTTTGTGTTTTCCCTTTGAAAGCGGAATCTACCGGTGCCAATTATTGTTGTGTACTGCTCAGTGCCCTCATGCTTAGCCATTCCACCTTGTCCCACCGCCATTTTTGAGCACATTAAAAGAGCTGATAGCACTTGGTGGATTGCTTTGGTAGGGACCTGTTGAGGTATGAAAGATTATTCTGAAATTACAGCGTTGCTTTAAGGTTGCAGTTTTGGATTCTGACATAAGATGATTTTTATGGAACCAGACAGTAGGTGACTTTAATTATTGGACATATTTGAACTTTCAGACAGTGGAAAATTTTTATTTTTATGTTGAATTTAGGAAACAATGTCAACTTCTGGCTTAAGAGAGAGAGAAGGAAATACTGCAATGCATTTCATGTAATACAGGGTACTTAGGGTTGAAAACCTACTGGCCCAGCTAGAGTTTTGATAAGTTATTGAACATAGAGCAAGCTTATCATACATTTTGCAGCACACTGTGAGGTATACTGCAATTCAGGAAATTCATGCCCCAGGCCCTACTTTGGAAAGCAAAGCTACTTGTGTGATACTTTGGATTCTGTTTTTGTTGAAAACATGGCTGCTGCCTCCTTAAAGTACAGAGATGTTTGGAAACAATTGTTCATGAAGTTCATGATGAATCATGGATTGAATTATATTCTCTTTGTTGAGGTTGCTTTGGTTATGATAACTTGCCCATGTATGTTCTCATGCCACCAAACAGATCTTTCCAACAACCTCCTCTATCCATTAAAATACCAAACTCTATTTTAAAAATTTGTAACAAAGCTTGCAGATTAAAGTCATATATGCACTTATGAACATTTGCATATTGCATATTTAATTTTAGTGCCTAACACTCATAATTTGCATATTATCTCAACTTACATTAACTGCAGCTGTTTTTGAAGAACTGAGCAATGTTCCAAATATGGACGACTTGGGGAAGGGAGATATAAAATCCAGTTTTAATTTGCATAATGCATAGAACATATTTGGCACATTTGAGTTTATATGCTTGAGAATTCAGATTTTTAAGGGCACAGAATAATGTTCTTGCCACCTGAACTTGCTTATGATTGAATGCCAAATGCTAACTCCACTGAACTGGTAGATGTAAAACACAAATCACCGTGTATGAACGTCAGGATTCATTGGATCAGTCTGTATTTTTTTTATCTGTCTATATTTTTGAAACATTTCTATGCTTGCAAATATATTTGCATTAGCAATTTAGACTATTGTAACCTTCAGTGCAGGCCCAGGTGCAGTCAGCCCATGACCATTGGAGGGGGCCACAGCATGGGAAGATATAATAAACTCAGGACAACCTATTGGGATCAAATAGGCCACAACTTTATTGATTACAGGTGTCAGTAGGTCTTGGCATAGCCATTGGGTATGTATCCTGTATCACCCAGTCTGCCTGCTGAATGATTATTTTTCAGGGTCAATCCTGGGTTAAGACATACATGAAATCAAGGCGCTACCTTCAAGAGTGCCATATTGAGGGGTGCTGTAGCCTATCACCCCCTATCTGGGTATCTGGACAGAAGCATCTCTCCCTGGACCCCTTTAATAGCGTATCCCGATTCCTTAAAGTGAGGAGGGCTCCCAACCTCCTTCTCCCCACCGCCTAGACTAAGGTGGAATACACACACACATAAAAACTGTTCTGAAAATGTTTTTTTTTTTTAAGCGTTTTTAAAAAATACAGTGGTACCTCCGGTTGTGGATGGGATCCGTTCTGGAGCTCCGGTTGGATCCTGAGGTTTCCGCAACCGGAGGTGCCTGTTCTGCACACACGCGCAGCGCGATAGAGCGCTACTGCGCATGCGCGCACTGTTGCCATGTGCGCATCCCGAAGGATACGTAACAAGAGGGGCACGTAAGTACAGGTACCACTGTACATTGCATTTTCCATAAGGCTCACCATCACCATCTAGTGCCACATTGTATATTGCACTTACAACGTTTTATTTGCAGCTGTATAGCCGAGTCCTAAGAATCCAACCCAATGCCTTATCTGCCAACAGGTTGTGACAATTTCTATGTGGTATGCTAAATCCCTAGACAAGCCCAATTAGTCTGCAGGCAAATTCCTCCCTGGCCTCTCTGAATACAGTGACCAAATACTTCCAAAGCAAGGTTTTAAGCGTGGGCTGCCTGCTCACTTCCGGGCAAACATGTTGCATAGCTTGGGAGGCTGGGAAATTCAGCGACGAATTATGTGGTGAAGTTAGGTGCAGCAGCTTGCACAGCCAGTGAAGGAAGAAGTGACATCCTCCACCAGCCGCACGGGAACCAGGAGACTGCCTCTGGCTCGGCCACGGCCATGCCAGGTGACAGTCGCCACTTGCTGCCCTGCTTGAATTGCACAGTCAGGTAACCATTACCTTTTAGGACAAGTAGGACAAGTGTTTATGAAGCATACACTTACCACACACCACATCAGCCGATAAGAATGATCATTCTAAGATTTCTGTTGCTTGACCCCTTCTCCCTTTCTCAACCACTCGGCATCACTTCTTGTTCAGTGTTTGAGTGTCTAGCTGTGATAATGGGAGCTGAAAACCTTTTCGTTAAGGGCAAGGGATGCTTTTGGACTATAAAATCAGTAGTGTGATTGTACTTGAAGGACATAATCCCCGTCCAGCGTTTCCCCTCTTTGTTCTCATATGCTCCTAGGGATAAAACTCATATGATTGTGCAGCCCCTAATCAAGAAATGGTACTCCAGTGGAAATATCAAGCACAGAGTTTGATTTCAGTGATAGGCAAGAAGATCATAAAGAACAAAATTTCATTCTTCTGTGATATTATACAGTGCTCCACGCCTTCTTTCATATCTACACATTGAGTTTAAAGTAGCTGTTCTATCTTTTTTAAATAGAACTCTCCCCACTACTATGTCATGGTGCCCACAAATATGTTTTCATATGATTTTCTGTGCCTCTGATCATACTACTGGGATAAGAGGTACAAAAAGCTTTGTTACTTTTGCTGCAAAAGATGCATTGAATAGACTGTCACTCTCTTTGCTCTCATTATATCACAGCTGATTAATGCAGACTTGTATAAAATTTCTTGTTTTTACTCCTCGCCTTTGATTTTATTCCAAGTGTTATGCTTCAAAGGAAGAGGCCTTTTGAGTCTGTAAACTGGGCTTCCTTGGCCGTGTCATGGAACTATCCACATTTCTATAGCAAAATTTTAGGAGACTTTGCTTGATGGTGGTTCTAAGAACCACCTTATTCTCTGTTATTTTTATTTTTGAAATTTCTATATAGTCCTTCAGTAGCCCATTCAGTTCAAATCCTAGCACAGGATAATGCACAAAAATTTAAGAAATCTTTCAGGTATAAAACAGAGTCAGCAGGTCTTAAAGTATCTACTCAGAAGTCAGTCCTGTTATGTTTGATAGAACTTGCTCCCAGGTAAAGGTGTATAAGGTTGTGTCCTAAAACACTAGTAGTAACTTCATTTGCAGACAATGATGCATCCAAAAATCTGCTTTTGATCTTGCTATCTTCATTCTTATGCTGTTTTTTGCAATTATATTTGAGAACTGGTTTTTATCTGAGTCAGAAGCTATTATTTTGATTTTCTTAAATAAAATTCAGTTGTATGTTTCCATAAATAACTGCTCTTGCTTTCACTCTCTCCCATAGGCTGAAGAAAAGGCACATTCAGAGGTAAAAAGATTGGCATTTTTAATTTTATACACAATACTTTGCTGTGCAGAGTGCTTTTCAATAGCCTCAAATTCCCAGCATGAACCTATGATGACGGCAGCTCTCATATACTTGTATGGTGTTATTTATTCCAGCACATTTTCTTATCAGAAAGGGCACAAGGCTCCCTCAGTCACCACCAGCTGCCAGCAACCTCTTACTGCTATCCTCACCTGACTTTACCAGCCATCACCTATTGAATCCATTCCTACTCAAATAATTAACTGTCTTTTATTATAAGGGCTATTAAACTACTAAAATACTATAGAGAGGCACTAAAGGTCAAGTGTAGTACACTTGTGGTTGATGTTTTGTGGGATGTCTCTTGCTCATTCAGCAGAGCATTTGAGTCATTATTCCATCATTCTCATATATATATGATGCCAAAATCTATCCTCCATATAGATATGCCAAAATATTTCCTCCATTTTCTCAAAGGTTTTCTTTCCCTGTGACAGAGGCTTCCATTTTTCTTACCCAGTCTTCTGGCATTTTATAATTTCTTTAGAATTTTGGTGGGTGTGGGGTTTTGAACTTAATGTTGCAGGGCAACCGGGAGTTGGGGCATCTGTTTGACACCCCCGTCCCCCAGCCCCCAGTAAACATGTCTCCAGCATTCTCTAGCCTTCAGGGCTGCCTGCACTTCCTGTTCTGCAAAAGCCTTGTGTGGGGTGTTACTGCATGATGTTGTCTTCTTCTGGGACTTGACTGAAGTGTGGGCCTTCAGGGAGGATAAAGAAGTGAGATGATTTACAGAATGCAAAAAAGTACACTCACAAACATGCTTCAGAAATAAGAAAAGTATGACAAAATTCCCACACCCCAGCCATGAGAATTTCACCAAAAAATTCTCTCTCCCCTGATAATTTTTGGATACAGTTTTCTCACTAATTGATGGAAAATGGTTTTTAAAAAGTGGGCTAAAATTTCAGCACAGCACTGCATTGGATAGAAATTAACTCATGCTTCACATGCTTAATACAAAGCTTATGCAATTCAGTTCGTATCATCATTCACACATTTTAAATAAATATCTATAAGGCTGCAAGAAGATCAAACCTATCCATTCTTAAAGAAATCAGCCCTGAATGCTCACTAGAAGGACAGATCCTGAAGCTGAGGCTCCAGTACTTTGGTCACCTCATGAGAAGAGAAGACTCCCTGGAAAAGACCCTGATGTTGGGAAAGGTTGAGGGCACAAGGAGAAGGGGATGACAGAGGATGAGATGGTTGGACAGTGTTCTCGAAGCTACTAACATGAGTTTGGCCAAACTGCGAGAGGCAGTGAAGGATAGGCGTGCCTGGCGTGCTCTGGTCCATGGGGTCACGAAGAGTCGGACACGACTGAACGACTGAACAACAACAACAACAACAAGGCTTTAAAATTTAGATTTATGTAATGTGTATATGTTGTATTTTAGTGGAAATTTTTAAACCATAGATGAAGCCTTTGATATACAGTGCTGTCTGTAGCATATACACAAATGTTGGAACAAACAGCACCAGCTATTCTTCTACTGTAGTTTCACATACTGAATATCCTTAGTTAAAGCATAAGGTTATACTGGCATATTTTGAGAGACATTTGTGTTTGTTCCCATATCCAGCAAATTCATAAACTACGAAGGGAGCTGGTTGCATCGCAGGAAAAAGTGGCCACCCTGACATCACAGCTGTCAGCTAATGTAAGTCATTTACTGCTGTCATTAATGATTTCTACAGGGTTTTAATGTATACCGGTATATGCTTTTATAATCACAATAATCATGTGAGAAAGTCCACTGCCACTATCCCTTTGCAAACACAGGTGAGACTGATGATTTTAAAGGCATTTATATTACTATTCTTCAAGCCAGTGTAGGGTGCCAAGCAAACAAACAAACAAGCAAGGAAGCAAGTAAGCAAGCACACACACACACACACACACACACACACACACACACACACAGGGAATCTTTTCTGACTTTGGATGAATGCAGATGCATGCTTAAAAGTGTTATAGAAATAGAACACACATATACATTGTAATGCAATATTGTAATGCTCAGGACTGCAAAACCTCAAGGACCGGACTCTGCAATCATCATCTGAGGCTCTTCTTCATGTGCTTCCTCCATGAGAGGTCCGGAGGGTGACAACACAAGGCTGGGCCATTTCTGCAGTAGCTCCCTGTCTGTGGAATGCTCTCCCCAGGGAGGTTCATCTCGTGCCTTCATTATACATCTTTAGGCACCAACTGAAAATGTTCCTCTTCAACCAGGCCTTTGGCTGATAAATATTCCACGGCTTTTTAAATGTGTCTGTGGGAGGGAGAATTATTGTTTGTTTGTTTTTTAAATTTTATTTTAACTATTTATTTTGTGCTTTTCTCCGAAATATTGTTAGCTCACAGAGCTTCAAACTCCTCTCTTTCCTACCTACCCCAAACCAAGATTATACTGTACTGTGCAAAATGGAGGCTAGGGGTGAAAGGCATTGCCCCCTTTCATGCATTTCCTAATAATTCAGAAAGCATTCACTGGTCATTTTATCCAGCAATCTCCCTAAAATATCTGCTTTCCTGCACCTGTTTCATAGGATAATGTTATTTTTTACCTCTCTTTCCTGCTCTTAAGAGCCGAGCAACATTGTTTGCTCAGCTGAAATTCCTCACAGCATCACCACCTTGTATAATTCACTTGTGTGCACTGGACAGGGGTCAAAACAACTTCCTCCCACTGTTTCTGATGCAGTGTTGGCATTGTGGCTCTCAAAGTGCTTGGTGCAGATATTTTGTCAGGCGTTTCTATGGCCACACTAAAAGTTAAGTATTTTCTTTCTAGGATCTGGGAAATCAGGATGGTGGGATTTCAAATTCTTATAATAAAAAGTGCTATTGCTTTTATGTGAAATATTTTTATTCTTTCTATTTGAATGATATTTACATTCTACTTATTAAACACATAATCATAAAAGGAAGTAAAAAAAAGAAAAGCGATACCATGCCTTGCACAGATACTCAATCAAAGCCTGCACGGAAATGGAACTTACAAACATGGGCAGAGTTACAGCTACAGCCATTTCTACGTCAGTAAGACAATGATAACTACTCATGTTTGATTCTTTTATGTACACAGTACGTAAAGGATTGTGTGAAATGTGACTTTAAAAAACCCAAAAGGAGGTAGCTGTTGGGATTTTGAGCTTCTACAAAATGATTTTAGCTTTCGTTGAAGCACAGCAATTACTACTGTCAGAAAATAAAATGTCAGGTGTCAGCTGGTGACATTGGTGGGTGCTTTTGAATAATGCAGCATTTTTATTGTTATATGTGTTTTGAAATGTGACTGACTAACAGCAGAGAATTTCAGATATGGACTACGTTTCCAACTTTTTGTAGTACTCTAGCAGCTTATCTTTTGAAATTGCGCCTTTCCCTAAAGGGAACCCACGTGTATGACTGAAGGTGTTGTAATTCTGGACATATAGGATTGCTTTTGTGTAGCTAGTATCCACCGTATTAAATTATTAACCCTGTTGAAGGATGAACCCAAAAAAATCCATATTCTGTTCTACTTTGCCAAACAATTTTTGAACAACTTGCTACGGTCAGTCAGTGTCAGAACTTCGGCTTCCATTTATGGCCAGCAAGAGTAATGCATCCTAGATTAGCAGTAACCACAGAAGTGAAAATTTAAAGCTAATTTGAAAATGTTTGAACAGTTTTAGAAGACTTCCTGTTTTCAGTGTTTCATCACTGTGAAAGAAGAAAGGCAAGTCCTTTTCTCAGCATAGGATGGAAATAAAATGAGCAGATGATGTAGGAAGAACTCACCTTGCACATGCTGCTTGCTCTGGAACAGTAGAGGTAGGAGGGAAAGAGGCATTGCTTAGGAGAAGAGGGTGTGACGTGGGGAGAATGCTAGGCCCTGATACAGAGATCTGGTGGACCAGATTAGGTCTGTGGGCCACTTTAGTCACACTGAAATCAATGGAATGTTAGTTACTACAAATTTGCCCCATTGATTAAGTTGCACTTTGGCCTCAATCAACGCATCATTTAGATTTGTGTGCGCAATCTTTGTCAGAATAAAAATCGAAATGTCTTTTTGCACATCTTTTTACATTTTCCTGATTTCTGACTTAGTAACAATACCTATTGGAAGCCATAATTTAGCAAGCATGTGTTTTATCTCTTGTTTGTTAGGCAAGATTATCTTATCTGAGACTCCTGTGCTCTGTTCAGTATCTAGTTATTCATCTCAGCTGATAAAGCCCAAGGCATCTTCCTTTTTTTACAATTTAATCTACTCAAACTCTAGCTGCTGCTGATGTCTTGATTTCCAGTTACTTCAACTTGATGATTGAATTTCCCTTTGTTGTTTGCTTCTGAGCTGCTGAAGGGGAAATCCCAGAACTATTTTTTTAAAGGTGTTCTTTTAGTTCAATTTGTATCTAACCAGCAGACTTCCTACCAGATTGAAATGCCATTAGGATCACTTATCTTTGGGCCTACTTAGCATATTGAGTTTCTCTTTGATCAGCACATCTTGAGTCCTGGAGAGCAGGGAATGCAGAACTGGCATTGGTTGAAAGAGTTACTGGGAGTCCACAGGTGAGAAATTCACGACAAGGCACCTTAGGCTTGTGGTTCTTGCAAGGTTGTACTGGGTTTCTCTAAAGGGTTCTCTTCCTCAGAGGATGTCTGGTCTGGGTTAGGGGAGAGGGATTGTGACAATGCCTATGCCATGTACATGGGTTCTATGGCTGTCCTAAGTAGACAAATTAATTTAGAAGGAGTTTCCCTAAAGTATAAAATTAGGAGACTTTTATCCATCCCTATCCTTGCCCAGGAGACCTCACTCATGGATAGGATGGAACTGCTATTAATTTAAATTTAAATGAACACATTTCTTTTCCTTATAATAAATCTTAAAAAATAAGGCATGGACTGTCAAAAATCTGAAGACCTCCTCCACATATACGGTTACTCAAGGAAAAAATGACCATTGTTCCATTTTTTCAACAACAACAAAATCAATCGTGCAAGACAAGAACCCAATTTAAATTTTTGAAGTATATATATTTTTTCTCTGTAGAAGTGACAGTTGCCTAGCAATAAGCATTTCAACCATGATATTCAAAATGCAGCAAAAGTGCTTTCTCTGTTGGAATGCAATTGTCAATTTTAATGCTGAATATTATTTGATTGGTGCTTTTTAATTTAAAAAGTGAATTTTGCATTAATACATAGAATCAGAGAATTAAAGAATTGTAGAGTTTGAAGGAGACCCTGAGGATCATCTTGTCTAGCCCAATCCCCTGCAATGCAGGAATCTTAACTAAAGCATCTATGACAGATGGCTATTCAACCTCCAAGGAAGGAGAGTCCATCACCTCCTAAGGGAGTCCATTCCTCTGTCGAACACCTCTTACTGTCAGAAAGTTCTTCCTGATGTTCAGTCAGAATCTCATTTTTTGTAACTTGCACCCATTGGTTCAAGTCCTACTCTTCGGAGCAGGAGAAAACAAGTTCCATCTACCATGTGACAGCCCTTTAGATATTTGAAGATGGCTATCATATCTCCTCTTAGTCTTCTCTTCTCCAGACTGAACATACCCAACTCCCTCAACTGTTCCTCATAAGGCTTTATTTCCAGACGCTTGATCGTCTTGGCCACTCTGCTATGCACATGTTCGAGCTTGTCAATATCCTTCTTAAATTGTGGTGCCCATAACTGGACACAGTATTCCAGAAGTGGTTTGACCAGGGCAGAATAAAGTGGTACTATTACTTCCCTTGATCTGGACACTATAATTCTGTTGATGCAGCCTATAATAGCATCAGCTTTTTTTGCTGTTGATGCTTGTGGTTTACTAAGACCCCTAAAGCCTCTTCACATGTATTACTGGCAAGCCAGGTGTCCCCAATCTTATATTCATGCAGCTGGTTCTTCCTGCCTAAGTGCAGAACCTGACATTTGTCCCTTCTGAAATTCATTTTGCTAGTTTGGGCCCAGTTCTCCAATCTGTTAAGGTTATTTTGAATTCTGATTATGTCTTCTGCAGCATTAGCTACCCTTCCCAGTTTGGTGTCATCTGCAAATTTGATAAGCATCCTTTCAACTCTTTTGTCCAGGTCGTTTAAAAAGACGTTGAAGTGGGGGGGGGGGTCTTATGATGCTAGGTCTGGGAAGGAGGTGATAAGAGTAGCCTTACTATTTTGCTGTCACTGGGATCAAGGTGGTTAGAGCAGGCTTCCTCAACCTCGGCCCGCCAGATGTTTTTGGCCTACAACTCCCATGATCCCTAGCTAGCAGGACCAGTGGTCAGGGATGATGGGAATTGTAATCTCAAAACATCTGGAGGGCCGAGGTTGAGGAAGCCTGGGTTAGAGTGTGCCAGTATGACTTCCTTCCTCCTCTTCCTTCATGGCCTTATAGATTGGAGCCACCAGTAGGGCTATAGAGACCCTGGTATTGTCCTTATATGCCACTTCCCCATCTTTTCTGGAATGCAGCCATACTCCCCAGTTAGTGCCACAACTGAGTTACTTGTAGCATATTCCTCCTGGAAGCATTTGATTGTATTCAGTGAGATTTGTAGACTTTAGATACTGCAAAGTCTGCTTTCATTTATATTCTTGGCAGAATATATCTGAGTGAAACAATGCAAGATCTATCATCATTTGGACACAGTTATGTTCGTACTTCAAAGTTATAGCATGTCAGTGCACAGGGAACATGCATTTTATCACAGACTTCTAAAAATCAATATTTTTGACATAGTTATCATTCTGTGAAGATCTGGGCACAGTAGTAAGCCCATCACCTTTATAGTGCATTAGAGGAAGCTTACTTTGGGGGTGGGAGGCGGAGCTGTACACAGGACTCAAGTTACCTGGACAAAACCAACTTCTGGTATAATTTCCCTAGCTTTAAATGTCATATTTATCTGGACAAAAAAAATATTCTCCTTTGTTTCTGACAAACATTACTGGGGAACTTAACTATAGGAGGAGGAGAATTATTTGTCAATAAAGTTAACTTGTGCATTTGTACATTCTGATCCACTTTCTTCTCTTCAGATCTGTGACTGTTCAATCCTTTGTGATATTCAAGCTCAAAAATTCATTGTGTAATTTCTGTATGTTATTTTCTTTGTTGCAGTTATATATGGAGTAGCAATAGGCTTCTCCTCTTCAATACTCATATAGTGTAACTTGTGAGGTAGTTGTGTACCCAACTGCAGATTTAGTTACTTTGCTTTTGGGGGCATTTATTAACCTACTGTTCAGCCCACAGAGCTTCCCAAAGCAGTTTGAAATGCAGCATAAAGTCAATAATAATATGAACCCAATGTGATGTCTCCCATACAACCCCCATCATCCCTAACTATTGGCCATGCTGGCTGAGGCTGATGGGAATTGTAGTCCAACGTATTTGGGAACTGCATTGGGAAAGGCTGAAATAAACAGATACTGACAAATTTAAAGCTGAGCAAGAGGCAAAACAGCATTAAAGCCAAGGTCCAGAAATCCTGGAACTCATTAAAAAGATTTTCACCTGTTGCTGAAAACAAAACAAAATCTATACCATGCAAATATCCCTGAGAAGAAAGTCCAAAAGAGGTTAGACCTGCCATCGCCACCCACATCACCTCTTATGGCAGAGTAATAGGACATTATAATACCTAGAACATTAAGTGGTCCATACAGTACCTGGGTTTGACTGATTCCCAAGTTGTTCAGGGCTTTTAAAGTTAAACGAGCTCTATGAGCCATGCTAAAAAATGGATTTGAAACTAGGGATATGCATGAGATGTGGACAAATCCAAAGCTCAACCAAGGGTTGACTCAGAGTAATTTTGGGCTTGTCTGAGATGAAGCAGGATCTGCACAAGGTAGCTCAGTAAATTGCAAACATCTACTAAAAGTAGTAGGTCTTACTTATTGTAAGGAATAGTGCTAAGATGGGGGTGCTGATGGAAGGGAGAGCAAACATCCGAGTAGGAGAAGGCCAGAGATTGGTGCATACTGGCTTATACTTGGAACCAGTGTAAGTATTTCAGAATTGATGAACCATAGTTCTGGTCCCACGTAGTAATCTTGCCACTATACTTTGACCCAACCATGGTTTCCAAACTGACTGGCCTCTCCAACAAAGCGGGGAGATCACACGGGGACTTCATATTCCTGGATATGCCTTGAGTGTTTGGTTCACATTATTTTCATGGTATAAAGAGGTTAGGCACCTCCTGATGGCTTTTCCAGTAGGTATTATGGGACCAGGTATATTTCTCTGATCACAGAATAATCCCCAATTAGGTTTTATTCATTGAAAAGCATTGTTTTAATAACAGAAGCACAGGAAGTAGATTCAGATGGCCATAATACATAAGACTACAGTTATCATATAGTATCCTGCCTAACATGTTCACTTGCCTTAAGATGACCTTTCCCTTAGCCTCAAAATGCTTGTTAGTTGTTAGTGAAAATAAAATTCTCATGTTATCTTCTTCTGAGTGGACTTTTTCAACCCGACTCGTGCATATTTAAAGCAAGCAAACAGAAGCATAGCCAGTCTTCTTCCTGCTGTGAGACTATATTAATATTTCACACTATGATTGTTTTCTATATATGAGGGAGGTTTTGTACTTGCTGTGCTATCAAATTCGCCTCCCACCCTTTAAAATGCTTTATAAGTTCAGAAAGTGCATACAAAATATATTTAGCCAATAACCAAACATAAAAATAGACACATGTATCCCTTCTGCACACAATTATTGGTCCATTATTGGTTCTTTTAAACTGGATTACTGAATAAAGCAAAAGGGATGGGGGACGTCTTCTGAATGCACATTTTAGAGGAAGGGCAAAATGGGAAAGAAACAGCAGAGGATGCATTTTGAATTGGATTAGTTTTATCTGGTGATTAAGTTACTGTTATTGTAATTATTAAATACTTTAGGCAGAACCATGACATTCCCTATTTTCCCCACCCCAAAATTTACTGGGCCTTGTGGATTGTAAAAATGCACTGAGGGGTTTCATCACTTTTTTTCAGCAGGTAACCCTTTAAAGCGTTTCATGTGAATGTTTCATGCTGGCAGCTGTGCACCCCTGGCAGTTTCTGTTTTCATGTTTTCCCCTCTCTTTTTAAACTTTTTGCTGTGCCTGGGGTGGCAAAAGTTGAATTTTGTGGCTGCTAGTGGTGGTGCTCCCAACTGCTGACTGCCATTATTCTTCCCCAGAAGGCCTTAAATAAAGATATAATAATGTTCTGAGGAGGATTTGTAGAGCAAAATGCAGGTTCGTGAACTTTGGAATGCTTGAAAGTTGGTTTAAAAAGATTCCAGAAAGCATGGGTGATGCCCTACTCTCAATAGGACCGAGGGAAAAACTTTCCAAGAAATTCACTCGACAAATCTTTCTAACAGTTTTGGGTGCTCCTTTAGGCACCCAAAAACCATTTCTAGCAGAAACTAGAAACATATTTAACTGCCATATTTAAGGGTTGCTATTCTATAGCAAGTCCAGGTGAAACATGCTCTTGTTAAAGAATGCCCAAATAATTGTACTGGGCAAAGCATCACAACTGTACAATTGATATGTTATTGCTCCAAAGCCACAGAATTCTACAAAGAAACTGGAATTGACACTGTGTACTACAGACAGTTGGGAGTAGCATTTGCCTCATGCAGATAGGAAAGTGCAAGAAGGTTGGAGAACGATTAGGAATTTAAATAGAAGTAACTTTTGATGGTGATGGTCATGTAGGGTTGATTTTTTTTTAAGCAGAAGTACATTCAAGCATATTGTATAGATTTTGTATAGTGCATTTGAAACCTATTGACATTTGACTGACTCCCCACCACCCCATCTTCTTCACAGGCCCATCTCGTAGCAGCTTTTGAAAAGAGCTTAGGAAATATGACGGGCAGGCTGCAAAGCCTAACAATGACAGCTGAACAAAAGGTATGTTAGAAACAGCAGATGCTTTAATGTGGAAAACAGTTCCTGGTTTATATTAAAGTTTGTATTGAAGGCTGAATGAAAGGACAGCTGTAAGAATAAACAGGCGGGTGCATCAATTTTATTTTTTTATGACTATCGATGCTTCGTGAAAGCTCAATAAGAATAACGTTGCACACCATCAGATTTAGCCAAGCTATATCAGAGGGCAGTGTGATGATAAAATCTTTCATTTCCAGGTTTTAATTAAAACATTTGTGACTCTGAATTTAATCTGTATTGAAAGATTAAGCAACAAAAGGTGGTCATAAACCAAGTGGAGTGCTTGTTCCAGTCTGCCAGCATTGTCAGAATGCTAAATAATAGACAGAAGAGATATTATAGAGATAGAAAAACAAGCCAATAGCAAGTGTTATCTTGGAGCAGCTGGGGCTGGATTTGGTTTTGACTTTGCTTGTTTTGCAATACTTTAAAGTCAGGGTTGGGAAACTGGATCTGGCTGATGGACCAAGTCCTCATCTCCATCGGGCCTCCTGTCCGTCAACCATTTGCTGTCACAATGAAATCTGATGATCCATTTTTGCCCACGAGGTTTGAAAACAAACTTATAAGGGCAATAATAATAATAATGTGTGGACAGTGCTTTCCTAATGCTGAATATGATTTCATACCATTTGGACAGAAACATCAAACCTACAGGCTGCAGAAAAGAATTGGCAGGATCCTCCATTGAAAAGTGCAGAAGGATGAATGAATGCTGCTCAAATTGATGGTTTAATGATGGGTAGAATGTTTATGTGTATGAGATTATAGATTTCCCCCCCCCCTTAATTTATGATTTTAATGATGTATTTATTTAGTCCTGGGACCATTTGTTGAGGAGCAGGTTATTCATACTGTAAACAAAATAACTGGAAAATGAAATGAAAGCAAAGGCAAAATAACCTTTCCTCGCACATCTCTTGTTTCCAATTAAGAGATGTGTGAGGATCAAGTTCATTAGCTTCTCTTGTGCTGTGACTATGTACTCAATTTGGCTGCTCCTGTAGTGACAGGCTATGACAGATTTCAGGGTTGTAGGATCTATTTTGTCTGCTAGTAGATCCCTGGGGTCAGTCAAGTAGGACCAGTTGGGGAGAAAAGTGGCTGGGGAAGAAGCCAGATGCAAAGCAGTGGCTTGGTAGTAATACCAAGGTGGTGTTGGTAATACCAGTTACTTCCTATAAATAGTACATTGAGATAACCCATGTATATACAAGTGCAGATCTACACCAAAGTTACTATAGAGTAGGGGGTCTACTACAAATCCACCTTCTGCCTAAGGACACACAAGTGAACCACTGTAATAATAATAATTTCTCAAAAGGAATTTCTTCTAGTTTGATCTTTTCATCTTGTATAAAGCTTCAGGCTTCCTTTCTCAAAGAGATTATAGCACTGGCAGTGACTTCAATAAGCTTTCCCAGACATTTGAGCATATAAGCTTTTCTTTTTCTTCTTCCATGTTGCTGCTAAGGTTAAATTCCTTCAGTAGCTTTAATCCTCATTATAGAAAATGAGAACTAGAAACAGAAATGTTAAATGCAGTTTAAATTAAAACTGTGCATTACACTTGTTAAAACCATCCCCTACCAAGTGAAAAGATGAGTTAAATTGCTTCATTTCATAAGAAATCGAATACATTTTAATAGATGTTTGTATTTTTTCTTCTTCAAAATTCTTGGTATGCAGTATTTTATAAAGATAAATAGCCTCTAACCTGATGGTTCTTGAAAAGCATACATGATGCCTAATTTTCACCTGAATTTCACCCAAATTACAATGCAAAAAGTGCATTTTGACCCCAGTGGGGGGGGGGGTGGAAACCATAGTTACTCTGATACTTTTGTGACTTTTTCTACTGTTCCCAAAGGAATCGGAACTTATAGAACTACGAGAAACCATTGAAATGCTGAAAGCCCAGAACTCAGCTGCGCAGGCTGCTATTCAAGGAGCGTTGAATGGCCCAGACCACACTCATAAAGGTATGGATTGCTGCTGTTTTTTCACTGGGAACTCATTTTTGTCCCAAAGAAGTGCTAAGCTGCTGGCTTTCTGTTGTTTGGAAGAATAGCCTCTCTCTCAAGTTTTGATCTAGCTGTATTTGTGGTGTTTCCACTAGTGCTGTGTGCCAAATCCTGTCCTCCAGTTTCTCGAAACCTTTCTTCCTCTGCAAAGCAACATTCCATTTTTCTCCCTCTTTCCCAGAGTACTTTAGAATTCATTCTTTGGTTGGTGCAGGGTTGAGCTTACTCTATTGCTGCAAGGTGGCCATGGGTGGTGTGTGTGTTTTTCTTTCCATTCAACTTCTATCCAGCACTCTGAAGTCTGCCTGGTTGCCTGCCCTTGCTAATCTGAAAAGACCTCAGGGGAGTCCACTAAGCTTTAATTGAAGCATGGTAGCCTGAGAGTCCGGCTACCAAGTACTTAAGATTGGTACACCTATCTCTTTAATAATAATAAAAACACTGCACTTAAAAGGAATGAACAGCTATCAGACGCAAAGTAGGCAGCCTCCCCACCTTCCCATACTTACAGGAAAGCCCAGCTGCTGAGGATGTCATGGGGTTTTCAGGAAACCTGGGCACCCAGGAAGGCTGCAGAGTGCAGATCACTAGAGAGACGATTGGTACAGTGAAATAAAGGACATTCACAGCAGCCCCCCTTGGCCACCTTGAAAGTAAGGTAAGCTCAAAAAATAAAAATCCCACTGTTGAAAACTGCACTGAAAATTTCCCTCCCCTTTTGACAGTTTTCTTATGCAGTTTCTTTTGCTACTAATTGACGGAGAATGGCTGAAAAACATGTAGTATAAATTTTCAGTCACAACAATACAATCACAGCACGTAGGCTAATAGTTATTAGAGAATTATTACAGAATTTTCAGGACAGAACTAGTTTCCACAGCTGGAAAACTTCCATGTGTCATTTATACACCACAGAATTATCTGACTTCTCTTGAGGAATTAGTCACTGGCTAAGGCTTGATAACCCCTTTAATGCTCTTCTGCATGTGCACCTTGTGTATAGCAGCGGGAAAATGTTCTAGCCAAAATAAATTAGTTTTAAGTCATACAGTTGTACCTTGGAAGTCTTAACAGAACCTATTGTGGAAGTCCGACTTCTGAACCGTTCAAAAACCAAAGCCCGGCTTCCAATTGACTGCAGGAGCTTCCTTCACTCAAGTGGAAGCCGTGGAAGCCGTGTTGGACGTTTGGCTTCTGAAAAACATTTGCAAACCGGAACACTCAGTTCCGGGTTTGCAGCGTTCGGGAGCCAATTTGTTCAGAAGGCAAGCCGTTTGACAACGAAGGTACCACTGTACTGCTATGTTCTTTCCACAAGTCACAATTACAGATTGAACAATAAGTATAAGAGTGTTTTCATGGTAAAAGTTCTTCTGATTTTGGAAGAACTTTTGTGTTGCTTAGGTACTGATCCCCACTATCAGGGCCGTCTTACACATAGACGCTAGTGGTGTGGGGTGCCAGGGCGCCAAGTTCTGGAGGGCGCCAGGCGAGAGTCCGGGGAACACCTAACGAGGGTGCTGAGTGAGAGAGGGTGTGTGCGCCACTCCCGCCAAGTGTCTGCTCGGTTTTTTCCCTTTTAGCCTGCAGGTGCCGAATTCTGCGGGGCGCCAGAAGGCTAAAAGGGGAAAAACTGAGCTGACAATCGTCAGGAGTGGCACACACGCCGTCAGCGCAGGTCCGCTCACTCGGTGTGCTCGCTCGCCGAATGGGTTGAGGCGGAGGCGCGCGCAGCGCCCCTCCTGATAGCCGTCTTTGTCTTTGCCACTCTCGCCCACCTTTGCCATGCCGCGCTGAAGCAGCGCTGCACCTGGAGCCTTCGCCTGCCATTGCCACTGCGGCACGAAGCAGCCAGCTGAGCCGGGAGGCTCCGCGTCCAGCCTCCACCTCTTCCCCACCGGAGGAGCCGCCCACCAGCCGCTGCCCGCCTCTTCTAGCCCCGCAAAGCTGGGTGTGTCATCGGCAGCGCCGTCCCGTCCCAAGAGGCTTCCTTTGCCGCTGCAGGTGTTCCTTCCCTAAAAAAATGTCGACAACGGGGTGTGGGGGCACCGGAGGGATCTTTGCACCACGGCACCTGATATGCTTAAGACGGCCCTGCCCACTATCTAGTTGTCCAGGGAACTTGCTTCTTCCCATGCTGATTGTTTCCACTCCACACGAAAGACACTGGCTAGGGAGATGGTGGAGACCAGATAGGTGGCTTTCTACACTGAGAATGAGTGTCCCACCAGAAAAAAAGATTTTCCATAGTCACTTCTACAAGTAACAGTTTATTTGCGTTTCCCTTTGGAATCCTATTCAGCTTCCACCAGAGCACTCAGTTTTAGTGGAATTTGGCATTCCCCGACATTTTTAAACTCTAGAAAAGGGAGGGGGTCCCTTGGGAATTAAGGCACTTCCAGATTTGTTTTTTATTATTATTATATTATAGATCTGCGAATACGGCGGCAACATTCCTCCGAAAGTGTTTCCAGCATCAACAGTGGCACCAGCCATTCAAGCATGGGCAGTGGTAATGATGCTGATTCAAAGAAAAAGAAAAAGAAAAACTGGGTAAGCGCTCTTGAGATTTAAATGTATCGAATAGACTTTTATATAGCTTCCTTCTTCATAGATAACACAACGGTGCATACAAATAACCCTTATAGTGGTGCCCTTCTGTATAATTAGCTGGTGATAATGCTGTGGCTAGATAAATATGGATTTGTTTGCACCTAGTGAGGTATGAGCATTGGCTAACAAAATATATTCAGATCGATGTGTAAGCACGTGAAAGCTTAAATATATAGATAGATATATCTAGTTTTCTCACTCATTCTATAAAATAGGTCAACTGTCTGGAATGCTTTAGAAAGAAAGCCAATGGAAATGTTTTAAAGATGGATAAATATAAAGTCTTTGATTTGAGAAGAACATACACCTATCACAAGGGCTTCAGATTTTAGTGAAATTATGGAGAATTTACTTTTGTTGTTTAAAATATGTTTATTACGCAGGTAATATTTTAAAAATACTGATTCCAACTTCATTCCCTTGATTTGTAATTGCACACTCTTTCATGTTTCTGCAAGGTGAACTCTAGAGGAAGTGAGGTGAATATAAATCCCTGGAAAATTTGGCATGCATCTCAAAGAACTCTATCTTGGCATGATTGCTATTCATTTTGGCAGTAGGCTTTTGTACCCTTCTAAAACAAATTATTCTTTATGTCTCCTTAGTTTTTTCTCTATTCATTTTACCTCCAACTTTGAAATCTAGAAAGGGGGAGTGTCGCCAAAATCCATTTCTTTCTTATTAGAACTCATAAAGTAGAATGAATCTAAATTATGGTAACTCAATCAGTACTTACACTCCCTGCTCTTGAACTAATATTCATAGAACAAAGTGATAATGTGCTCCAATGTTTAGTAGAAGAAACATTTGGGTAATCAAAGCAACTATTTGGGGGAGGGGGGAACACACTTTTCCCCTCTGTATTAATAACTTGTGTGTTCGTAAGACGCTTTTGACAACTCGAAAAGAACTGCATAGTGCTCATTGCATCCATAACGTTTGCCATCTCTACTCCTGAAATAAATGGCTCTTTGGCTATTCTGTCCCTTTCAATAATGGATAAAAAAAACCTTCTAGAGCAAAAAAAAAGCAGTGCTTATGCATATGAACTTGCTTCTTTAAAACACAACTGCAACAAATACCTCCTCTTTCCCCAACCCTTTCAGCTTCTTGTCAGCAAAAAGGCAAGCATCATATAACAGCTTAAAATATGCTTATTTCTGATCCATGCTACTGTAGAAATAATAGGGTCAAACTTATAAAGAAAAAAACAATTTTGTATAAATGATGCACAAAATCACATTGATTGGAATGTCTTCTTAAAGTCAATAATTTTTAAACAACGTGGCTATTTAAGACCAGTCACCTTAATGGGAATGTCAGAGGAATGGGATTTCCACAGGAGGTGTAGGGTTTTAAATGAGCATCTGTTTAGCTGTACCACTTGATCCTGTACCTTTTCCATAGCGTTCAATGTTTGCGCTGTGCTCACTTGATTTTTAAAAAAGCACTCTATTGTGTTCTTAAAGACACTGTGTTGCACATGTTAATACCCTGCTTAATCTATACACTTAACCACAGGCAGTGGCTAGATTAGCATCTGCAAACTAACTTTTCAACAAAACGTAAAGTGAACCAAATGATCAGAGATAATCCAAATAAATCTTCATTTTCTTTCTTTTTTTCCTAGCTAAGAAGTTCGTTCAAACAGGCCTTTGGGAAGAAGAAGTCCACAAAGCCTCCTTCCTCACATTCTGATATAGAAGAAGTCACAGATTCATCTCTTCCATCCTCACCCAAGTTACACCACAGTTCCGGAGATTGTGGGTCTACATCAATAAAGCCATCCCAATCGGCATCCGCGTATGTTTCTCCTCTTTCTTAGAGAACAGCCATTTGTTAAGGAAGCAATCTTCGATATAGTGATTGGTATTTCAGAAATACTGCCTCTGAACTTTCGATTCTGCACTTCCAGTAATTGTTGCCTCTCAACCACTCTCTCAGTTAAGACCTTAATTTGCTGTTTAGAGAATTATCCCTTGGAAAATGTTACTTCTCATCCTGTGCGTAGCTGTATTCAAACTGCACAGAGAGGAACTCTTGCTTCCATTGCTTTTCCACTTCATGCTACCTTGAAAAAAGCATTGATCTTGCATTCTTTTCCTTTGCATGTTTTCTTGGTGAGGGGGGGGCATACCTGGCTCATGTCTGTCCCCTGCCATTCTCCTTTCCTGCCCCCAAGGCACCTCTGCTATAAAAGGAAACAAAAAACAATGTCACCTAAAAGATTATTGAATGCATCTTTGTAAGGTTTTGTGACAGAGCCAGTTTCATCCAATGCATAAAGTGTCCTTGGATGTTATACATACATACAAACAAATAAATAAATTGTATATATGAACACACACAAACATAAAAAGAGGAGCGGTCAAAGGCACAGCAATTCAAGAGAAGATGTGTCACATTACTGTACAAAATACACGAGGAAACAAGCTCCAGGAAACAGGGTAGAAGATGAAATCAGAGAGCAAGTCTTCCAGTCCAAACAATTAATGAACTAGCAAAACAAGATGTCAAAAAATACTTAAGCACTTCCTGTAGTGAGCCAGCTACTTCTTTATCAAGTTTCATTGTTACCACCACAGAATGCACATGCCTATTCTTGTTAGATGCTTGCAATTCCAATTAGCTAAGGTTTTGATAATCAAGTTACCGGTACATCCTAAAGGCACAGACAATAGTGCTTGCTGCTTGCTGGGTGTTCTATGGCTTGGCCAGTCAAAATATAATATATTCTCAAAAATATTATTGCATCTAAACATCTGCTTTCCTAAATGATGTGTCTGGTTTTGCCTCCTAGTCCTCAAGTTAAGCATTTTAAAATGAGACTGGAGCAGACTGGAGCGCACTGTCAGTCTTTTTATTTGCAGTCTGCCCATGCATTTGGCTTGATGCTACTTGGGATAAATGAAATCTATGTAAGCTTTGGCATATTTTGCTTCTTTGTTTTATCATTCCATTCACACCTTCCACAAAAAAAAAATCATTGTATTTTCATTCTGCTGTGTAGTGTGCTCCTTTTGTTTTTGTTTTTTTTAGTTTGTTTCTTCCTTGGACCTGATCTCATTTTCTAAACCATTTCCTTTACTTTCTGTCACTTGCATCTGTCTGTCTATTGCGTGTATATGCAGGTCATCCCAAATCTGGGCTCCAAAGAAAAGGCAAAACGGTCACGTGATCTACAAACATAGATCCCGGTAAACTGGCATGTGGGGCTTGGAATTACATGTCTAAGAACTAGACTAAAGTGGTCCATTTGCCCTATCAATAGGCATTTGTAGTCATTCCATGAAAAATATAAAACATTATAGCACTATCATACTGGATGTACACTAACATGTAATAATGTATGAGCGGGTGGGGGGCCTGTAGCCCCCATCAGTTCCAGCACGGCTAGAGGTCACGAATGATTTGTCTGGTGGAGGGCCATAGGTTGCCAATCCTTGATATCTAATAAGTGGTATTGAAAAATTTGAGCAGTGTAGATGGATATTATTCTAGCTTAGCACAGCTGTCACCCAAAGGACATGTTTCTATATGTTCATCTAGAAAAAAATGGCATTTTTAAAAACTGAATTATCTTAATATGTATCTCACATGGTTTCAGAAAAGGGGGCATGATCAAGATTCACTTGCAAGGGCTTCTCATAATATTTTGCAACATGCATTTTTTTTTCATTTGCTTGTGGAAAACTCTGCAATGTATGGAAGAGAATAGGGAGCCTCTTTGCCACTGAGCTATTGGATTGTGATTGTATCCTCTTTCATAGCAAAAGAAAATAGCATCAAGGCAGAGTAGAGTAGAGAACATCACTTTTAAAAAAATGTATCAATCTGTCTCCACAAATAAGTTTTGCCTTTGCAGTTAGTTAGGAAAAAATATTTATATTGATAATATCATCTGTTCTGCAACTTAGTACATATTTTTCTCAAATGTGGAAATTGTAAGGGAATGTGACATTGCAGTTGACTGTACAGCCATGTGGAAACCATTGCTCCTGCAATGATCTGGTACAAGCAATGAGCATCTCTGGTTTCTCTTTTTGCTGATGGAGAGCCCGCATGATGGGACTGTGATGAGTTCCCTCTTTGTGGCTTTCACTATGTGGAATCACTCCAAAGAGAAGCATTTCTCAGTAGTCTTCACAAGACTGTTTCCTACGTTCCAGCAGCTGCGTGAAGACTGCTGAGAAACTCTTCTCTTAGGGGAGAACACTTGCATGTTTGAAATACTGATAATAGATCAAATTTCATAGCATTTGTTACACCAGCCATCACCTTAAATATAATAATATAGGGCTAGCCAATATGGTGCTGTCCAAATGTTGTTACTATAATAACTCCCATCATTCCTTATCTTTAGCCCTGTTGTCTGGGGCTAATATGTAAGTTGTAGCGCAGCAGCATCTGGAGGGTGCCATGTTTGCCAACCTTGCCATATTATATCAGTGAAAATGCTTCCCATATTCAGCTAGAAGTCAGGGGTTGAGTAGTCAAGTAACAGCTACCAGATATGGAGTAATCAAGAGATAACAATGTGTGGGTAAAGCAGTCCTATACTTTTGCATTACACTTTACAGAGAACATTGCAAAGCTAAACTAACTTCATTTCAGCTCCAATACTTTAATTTTAATCGCTGCTATTTTGGAAGATAGTTAACAATTGCATTGCTTTCATGAAAAGTTAAATAAAGCTGCTACTGTTTTGGCAAATAAAAAACAGCCTTTTCTACTTTGGGAGGAGTGAAATAACCATGCATAATAATTACGCTTCATGCAAAAAGAAAATGTTAGAACTACTTAGGAAAGCTATAAAGGCAAGCTTATAATTTTATCTGGACATTTTTCCCCCTTTTCATGTTTTTAAATTGAACCCATTCATGTAGTTTTGATAAAATTCTCCGTCCTGCTCTTAGAGAGTTACCAGCAGCAACCCTTTTTCTATTCTTTGATACAGAATAATAGCACATTGCCTTCTGAAGCGAGCGTTCCTTTAATCTTCTGCCTCTCTACCTTTTCCAATTCTTTTTAGGATCTGCGAATGCACAGAGGCAGAGGCTGAAATAATTCTGCAGCTGAAAAATGAGCTCAGGGAAAAAGAGCTCAAGTTAACAGACATCCGTCTTGAGGCCCTCAGCTCAGCACACCACCTTGACCAGATTCGAGAAGCCATGAACCGCATGCAGGTCAGCATTACTCACAAAAGCCGTTTCCTCAAATCCCTGCTGCAGTCATCATGGGCTGAACAGAGGCATGGCATGGGATCAATAGAAATAATGCAGCTGAGATTTTAGTGGGATTGAAAAATAATGTAATAAGTAACCGAATTAGACTGTTAGATTTATGTCTCTCTCTAAAAGGTACTGTTTTGCTTAGTGACCCTGTCTCAGTTATTGGCAGTGATCCCCTATAATTGACTTTTCCACTGCAAAATGCTAGTAAGAGATAACCTACCCAGAAAAGAATCTGAGAGGCTTCTGCAGCTTTAGAAGAGTGTTCGCTGCTTCAGTAAGAATTACATCAAATTTTCAGGACAGCTGAAGGTCTTCATTTGCCTCTTAATTCCTTGGTTCTACCATTTCCCATTTTGCTATTTTACTCTGTAACATTTTTTTCTAGTGGTCAAGCTTACAAGCTCGTAAACTGAGTCACAAAGTCTAGGGCCTGGGGGCTGGATGCGGCCCAATCGCCTTCTAAATCCGTCCCGTGGACGGTCCGGGAATCAGTGTGCTTTTACATGAGTAGAATGTGTCCTTTTATTTAAAATGCATCTCTGGGTTATTTGTGGGGCATAGGAATTCGTTCTCCCCCCCAAAAAAAAATAGTCCGGCCCTCCACAAGGTCTGAGGGACAGTGGACCGGCTCCCTGTTGAAAAAGTTTGCTGACCCCTGGTCTAGGAGATGCAAATAGTCATCCTCTAAAGGGGTTGATAAAATGAACTAGCTGCTACACTGTTTCCCCAACATTTTCCCCTGTGGAGTCATGCAAGGAAATTAAGACCCAATTCCTGACACTAGAGATACATTTCTTTGAACTCAGCAGAGCTTGTAAGTAATTATATGTAAGCACCCAGTCCCTGAGTATTAAAATCAAATAGGCAGCTTTGTTTTACTTGAAGATGTTAGTTCCTATTAATGTTATGCTTCTGAAAAAGAAACTTCAATCTTCTTTTTATTGCTTCACCTATCATGCATTTTAGAGTGTTTGCTGTGATTGCAGCAATATGGTTAAAGTGTCAAATTAAAGCACCCCGTACTGGAAAATTAAGTGTAACACAGGAGTGAATAATTGGTTGCCTTCAAGACTACAGTTCCCATCAACCCAAACAGCTTGGCCAGGAATTATGGGAGTTGTAGTTCAGCAACATCTGGAGGGCTATAGATTGGTCACTGCTGATTTATCCCAATGAAAGGACAAAAAACAAACCAGTTGATTGGTGAGCTAAGGTGCTGTGATGCTGCAGAACTGTAGGTTTCTGGCTGTTGTGTTTTTAAATAAGCACATGAAACATATTAGGAGCCTCAACGGGAGGAAAGGACCCAATGCTGATTGGAATGCTAACACCTAAGAGAAGGGTCGGACTGATCCATTTGTAACTTACAGCACAGGTGACAGGAAGGGCTTGATAGCAGTAAAACAAGCAAGAGACTAATTTGGCTGGTAAACAGAAACCGGAAGCAGTGACTAGTTTGGCTTGAAGACAGAGGTCTGTTATATTTTACACATACCAAGTTTATATTTGTTAATAATATTATTAGGTGTGGTTGGCATGCTGCATCTTCTGCTTTCCACATCGTGAAACTGCCTCCTGAATACAGTGGTACCTCAGGTTATAGCCGCTTCAGGTTACAGACTCCGCTAACCCAGAAATAGTACCTCGGGTTAAGAACTTTGCTTCAGGATGAGAACAGAAATTGCGCGTCGGCGGCAGCGAGAGGCCCCATTAGCTAAAGTGGTACCTCAGGTTAAGAACAGTTTCAGGTTAAGAACCAGACCTCCAGAACGAATTAAGTTGTTAACCTGAGGTACCACTGTACTTGGATTATTTTGGGGTGGTAGATTTTCCCCATAATATTTGGAACAGTTGCATTGTGTTTCAAGGTGTTGTTTGTCCAGACAAGAGGTGCCAAAATGTCTGAGTGAATGGGAGGCAAACTAGATATGACTTTAAAAGTGCCTTTGCATTTAATGTGCAGGTTTTAAAATGCAAATAGCATCAATTTGGTGTGGGTGGGTGTTTTGATACTGGACTAGAGTAGGCAGGAATGGGGAATTTAACTCTTTCCTCCTCTCTTGCTGTTGTCTTCTCTTTTGCATTAAGAAGACACACACACCCATTGTCACCAGTGGTTTTCTTTATTGTGTTGTATATTTAATTGTGTTTTGTTTTGCTTTGTTTTATTCTGTGAGCTTGCAACCACAACAGAACTGAGCAGTTCTGTTCGAAACAAAAAGACAGCAAGCTATGGGTCATATAATAAGCAATGGCATATAAACCAGGAAGGCGAAGCAGAAGTGTTCTGGGCCTTCACAAATAGCAACAAAGATTTTAATACTAGGCGAATCAAAACCGCCAGAAACAGTTTCAGCAACTTCCTTTGAAATGCTGCCAAGGGACACATGGTATGTTTTTCAAAGCTACATCAACAATAAGATAATGCAATGTTGCTATAGAACGGGGTTGAGTTTTAATAACTTTGGAGGGGAGTGATCACTTAGGAATCTAGGAAGTTGCCTAGCACACAGTATATGTATATTTGTGTATGTGTGTGTGTATAATCTCAAACACACAGGCACACAGCACCCTTCCTAAACTGAGCAATATACATTAGCTGAGGGTGGGGTTATCATCGAGTGCTGTGTCCACTTTCCTCTCTGCTGCTGCCACCAAAATTGGCAGAGTCTTGGAGGGCCACTAAACTGGACCTTACTTTATGGATTTCTTCCATTTCTCAAAAGCTATTGCAAGGAGTTGTGCAATTTTGTAGCGAATTGAACAATCTGGTGCTTGGCAGTGCTGCAGTTCTCCAACTGCTTAATTAGTTCCTTGCTTAATTGACCCTTTAATTTTGCTTAGCTGTCATTTCCAGTCCTCCACATCCTATTTTTACTTCCTCTTAACTTTGAAAATGTTAATGCATGGTTTTTGTAAAAGGCTAGAGCATCAGCATACAGCTTGATCGGAAATTTGGACTTCCTTGTTTTTAGTTTGGTCTGAGGAATTCACAACTACCTGAGTTTCCATGCTATTGTTGTACATTTGGTAATCACTCAACACTGCATAAGATTTAACTAGGAATGTGACATTCCTTAGGTATCTTGGCTCTTTTATTACTGACTGCGAAACATCGCCAATCACAGGAACAGTCAAATGTATACAGCAATTCTCCTCTTTAAATATGTTTTCCACCATGCCCGGATCATGGATCTGGCCCTCCTGTTCCCTGCCATGGGATTAACGGCATGAGTGAATGCCTGAAAAGGGCTTATTTGTGTTTTGATCCAGAGATACTTGTCCATTACTGTACAATTGCCCATGTAGTAGTAGGAATTCTAAAACATACATCATAGAGATCTAGAAATGGTTAATTTCAATGTTCCAGTGTGTGTGTGGTGGCAAAATACGATATGTCATGATTTTAAATGAGCATGTATGAATCAACACTTATCTCCCGGCGTGCAGAAAGCTGATGAAGCATTTGTCTGCAATATGCTGAACTTGATTTTGTGCCATTGTAGCACTGTTCTGGCCAGCCATGCTACACTGCTGATGCTGGTCTTACATTTACTGCAGTATTAATAGACTCTGACAGCCAGGAGACCTCTGGAATATGGGTACAGCGCAAATGTGAAGTACATGAGCATATGTGTTCATTTAAACTGCCACCTAGACGCAGCCTAACTTGAGTTTTCGGGATCTGATTTTATCTTGTCTATTTGCCATGGAATTAGAGAGGTAAAGTTTTATAGTGCACGCAACAATTTTGTGGCATGACAACAATTTAAAGTTCCAGTGGATGTACCATAGAAAATGCTGCATTGCAGGTAAGTGGTTTTCTAGCTAACAAATTATGCATATCCATAATGCACCCAGCGGTATTAAATGCCCCGTTCCTCACCTTAAAATGTTGATTTCTTGTGTTTTAAATGCTAGAATGAGATTGAGATATTGAAAGCAGAAAATGATCGCTTGAAGGCAGAGACTGGAAACACTGCAAAGCCAGGCCGGCCGTGCTCAGAGTCCTCAAGCAGCACATCGTCCTCCTCTTCACGACAATCTTTAGGTCTCTCTCTGAATAACTTGAACATCACTGATTCAGTGACATCAGGTAAAATACATGTTGTTATTGTTTTAATTGGGCCAACCAGGTCATTTTAAGTGCCCTACCAGATCATTTTCCTTCATGTGCATATGCAGTTCTTGTCAAACTGTAGAGAAATTGAGTTAATCCTAAATTTTGAAAGCTGTTCACTATTTATTTGTTTGTTTTATTAAATTTGTACGCCACCCTTCATCTGAAGATCTCAGGGTGGTTGACAACATAAAAATACAAAATAAAAACACAAAATGCATGGTAAGAACAAGAACAAAACGCAAACCCATAAATCTCCTCTCCCACACTACCAGCGTGCTGGGCTAATATGGTAACACCCAGGTGGGAGATGATGAGTTCTTTCTGGGAGACAGTGTCATCTGCTCCTGGAGACAGCTTGAGAATAATCTCTACCACTTGTTAGTAAAACCACCTTGGGTGCCTTGGCAGAAAGGTGGTATTTAAATGCAGTAAAAAAAAAATGGTGCCTAGGAAAAGGATATGCAGTGCACTTAGTATACATATTTACATTTGCCAATATTTTTAATTGTGTTTTGGTGTTTTATTGTTCAGTTCTGCAAATGTTAAAATAAAGGCTTGTCACCTTCACTAACCCTGTAGGTTCTTCTACCACTAGTTGTTTTCTGCCATGTCTGAGACTTTAAAGGGCAGCAGCAGCAGCGCAGGGTTGACTCCAAGGCTTCAGAATCTTTGGCAGGTGACCTTGGATTCAACCCCCAAAATAGTCTCTTATTTGAAGTCGCAGATGATGCTTCATACTTGCAGGAAAACCCTAGATTCAGAGAATGGAATGGAACAGGCACCATCTGTTTTTATATCTTAAAAAGTATAGATCAGGGGTCAGCAAACTTACCGCGCCTCGGACTGGTGTCTCCAGTGCAGATCATGTGGTGGGCCAGAGGGCGGGGGATCGCGCACCCATACGTGTGTGCACACGCTATTTCCAGCACACTTTCGGGGCGGAGGAGCACTGGAAATAGCTTGTGCGTATGTGCACGGGCCTCCTCCAACCTGGATGTGCACTGGAAATAACGCATGCCCACAAGCTATTTCCGGTGCTCCTCCAACCCAGAAGTGGGCAGCCGTGCAGCGCAGCGCTGGTAAGAGCGGGCGGAGGCAGCGGGTGGCGGGGGGTCGCCAAAGGCCGGATAAACAAGTCCCTCGGGCCTTATCTGCCTGTGGACCTTAGTTTGGGGAACCCTGGTATAGATGTTCTGAAGTATAAAAAGCAACCTTCTGGCCCTTGTAGAACCCAGGATACAAGGCATTTGTTTTGTGAGAAACCTACCTGCTCTCACTTCTGCTGATTTTAGCAATGACTCAGATTGAGGGAAGCAGCTCAAACCAATAAGACAGAGAGAAGTCTAAAGTGTCACACCCATTGTCCAGAAAAGGAACATCTTGGTTTATTTTTAAGCCTTTTATTTTGGTCTTTCCTTTTGGAGAAGTGATTGCTGCGCCACAGAAAATAATTCTGATATACAGGATTTCAGTGTAACCCCGATTGGGCAGTAGTGTATCAATCCCGAAACATTATGCATTGCTTTTGCCAGAAGATTAAAGGAGAAGTGGCAGTTGGAATATATATTGGGCTTATGTTTTTGTTTTTGTTTAAGTACACTGTAGAATTACAAATAAAATCAAATAGGTCTCTTTTGCCAAGCTAAGTAAATTTTAAAAGGGTGTTTTTATTTGTTTCTTGCTTGTTAGATATTTTACTTGAAGATGTTACAGATGGAACTCTCCATAAAGAAGGCCAGAATGTTAAAATTATAGTCACAATAAACAAGGGCTATGGTCGAACCAAGGTACTTTGACTTCCAGGTTTTATTGCTGTGTTCATCATCATAATTGTCCTTATGTTTCTGCTGTTACAAAGGCTGTACTACCCAGTAGTATATTCAATTAAGAGTTCAACAGGGAACATTGACCACAGCCTTTTAAATTTATCGCGCCTTGTACCTATATTTGTGTCACCCTGGCAGTGCCTCTAATTGATGATAAACAGCAAATTGCTCCGCTGCCTTTCATAGAAGTTCAGGTCTATATATGTCACAGCATGCTTTTGTTAGATAGGGAATTTAGTTACCTAGCTATCCTTAAAGCTACTTCTGAATGAAGAGGCCTATTGTAGGCTATATGTTAGTAGTCCCCACGAATTTGCCACAGAATGTTTCCCATTTCAACCTTAGATCTTGCATTAGATGAAATAGAAGGTTGGCACATCACTGAACTAATTTCCAGAAATATCTGCATGCACAGCTGTATATCTTAATTAATATCTTAATTAGTATTTAGGTTTGCATCAGTTTTTGTTGTGATAACTGTGGCATATCTCAAAGGAGGATAATGTCTTACAAAATAATACTTTAATTGTGTAAGTTCTTCCACATCTCTCTCCTGAATGCCTCTTCTCTTTACAGGAGCAAAAACTGCAGGCATATTTGATAGGATCCATTGGAGTCAGTGGTAAAACAAAATGGGATGTATTAGATGGTGTAATCAGACGGCTCTTTAAGGTAGGACTTAATTTTGAGTCAGTTCAGAAGGATGAGCCTAGGCTAGGTTTTGTAATGTTTGCCTGATGTTTAATTTTCTTATTTCTCGCAGCTTTGCCAAAACAAATAGATCAGGGCCAGGTAAAGGAGGGCTTTTGCATGCAGTGAAATCGGTTCTTTTAGGAAGGTAGAGGCTCCTTTTTGACTTCTCCCACTGTGAAGGAAAAAGAATGCCATAGCGGGGTTGAAAATAATGCTAATATATTTCACATCTGGCAACCAATGTGCCCCTTTGGTTTCAGATAGTACATGGCTGGACGAGTCTAAAAAGCCCGGGACACAAATTTTCATGGCCTTCTAGCAGCTATAGTGGCTTATTTACCAAGTAATGTATTTAGCATTACTGGAAGTGTATACTTGATTCTGACCAAACTAAGCCTCCTCGTGTTTGCTCTACAACCCCACTCCAACCCATTCAATACAGGTCACCTTGGGACCTCACATTTTGCAGTGTTTATGGTCAGCATGCTGACTGAAGTACCACTTTTAGTCTAACTCCACCGCAGGGCTGCAGTGTGGGAGTGGTGAGGTGGGCCCCCACAAGGGGTGCAGGCAATGGGGGGGCAGCGCAAAATCGGCTAAAAATATGACCATAAATATTGATTTTTGCCTCATAAGAAATGGTTTTTAATAGAGGATGGGTGGAGGGGGGGCTGGAGGAGAGGTGGAAAGAAGAGCTAATTTGTCCATGGCTAGGGGGTGCAATCTGGATGGTTCTGCCAGGGGCGCAAGATCACCTAGCTATGGCTCTGCTCCCCAGTGCCCCAGGCCAGGAAGGCTGGAGCTTGGGTAGGAGCAGATGCTTCAGCAATGGAGCAACTCAGATTGGGAGCTTATATAGAAGCTGGCTGTGTCACACCCATTCATGGCTCTCATGTCAGGCTTGGTCTCAGCAGCTGTTTCCATGCACTTACCCTTTTCACACAGCCTCATGCGCAGCTAGCCAGCCACTCTATTAGTGGCTCTAAACTTCCTGCCTGGCTCTCCATGTCCTCTGTTTGTGTTGCCCTGGGGAAGATGGAGATGACTGTCTGGAGCCAACCAGAAACAAATGCAGCTGCTGTGAAGACCCCATTTCTGGGCCAGGAATATCCTTATCTGATGACTCCTCAGAGTCATTGGCAGTGTGAAGATCTGCTGCCAAATTAATTGTTCTGCTATACAGCCAGTGTAAAATTTGAATTTGTCACTACTTAGACCAGAAATATTGATTAGTTTTACAACATCCAAGTTTGTAAGAATCATTTTGCAGATAGGGTGTTTTCTGCTTAGGATGGGCTATTCCCTCTGTGCCTTGATGCTATCAGAATTGTGATATAATACATATGTATTTAGGTCAATGTACACAGAAACAAAATGTTTGCCTTTAAATGGAATGTGAGTATCTACACATCCATAGGGGAGAAACTAGTGTAGAAATTGAACCTGTGTTCTTTCATGATGTTCTTTAAGATGTCATAAAATTCTTTCTCGGGCTTTGTCTGCACTACATATATATTCAAAATTTCCTTCATCCATTGAAGCTTATTGTTCATAAAATGGCTAGCACCATTTTATCTAAATTTCTGATGATCTCAGAAAACCAGTTGCTAAGCTGGAATGTATGTTTGGATGAGCATCAGCATGCAAACCACACATTCTCTTGGAAGCAAGATAGGCAATGTGCCAACTTGTATACTTAATGTGCAGCCAAATGCCCAGTTCAGCTCTTCTCTTGTTTAAAGTATTGTTAAGCCCCTTCTTTAATCTGATTTTTCATTGCTTCATGAGCTGCTCTGTATTTCATATATTTTATGTTATGGTAAATGTCAGAATGTCTGAAGATTATATGAGCCCCAGTGGGAAATATTAAAAAAATGCTTTCTGACATTTACACCTAAAGCATAGTGAGTGTTCTTTATCTGTAAATGATGGAAATGAGTGTGACATTTAAACAAGTGGGTGCATTTAATTCTTCTATCCTTGTGTCACATATAATGGCCGCTGCATATGTATTTTGTCTTCTCTCATTTCAGGAATATGTTTTCCGAGTGGATCCAGCTACTAGCCTTGGTTTAGGTTCAGACTGTATTGCTAGTTATTGTATAGGTGATGTCATTCGATCCCAAAGCCAAGAAGTGCCTGAATTGCTACCTTGTGGGTATCTGGTTGGAGATAATAATATAATCACTGTGAACCTTAAAGGTAAAATTACGCTATATTTTATTCCCTTCCTCTGCATGTATTTTCCTCCTTGAAACTTCTTTTTAGCACAGTATAATTCCTTTATCTTACAAACTCATACATGCTCTTGGGTAGCATCCCAGTTGTGTTACTAAATTTACAGCTATAAGTAAAGTTAACCATGCAAAATGAGATCCTGAATTAATGGGATCCCTAAAGCGAGCAGGACTTCTTTTTGGTAGCTGTCCATAAATATTGTTATGATGGTTTTTTGGGGGGATGGGGGTGGGGGTTAGGCTGAATGCCTGGGCCTCCTTCTAATTTCTGTATCCAACACAGATTCAATTTCTGGAATAGCCAGGCCAGCCAAGGTGATGGGCCGTTAAAAGAACAAAAGAAAGGTGCTCTGTGCCAGATGACAAATGGGTGGGGCCCCTCCTCCAACGCTCATTTAGAAGGACAGAGCCTGAGTTTTTAGGGCAGAATTTGCTGCTTTGTGATCTGGAGACTAGAGAAAAAGCAGAGGGTCAGAGAGCAATGTTTGATTTCCGTTTGAATCGAAGGCTGAAGCTATGGGAGAAGCAATACCCTTTTGGGGTGTTAATACAGTACTGTGAACCCCTCCATCATAGGCTCGGGTTGTATAGATGTGTAAACAAACCATGTATCATAAAGACACCCACAATATTTGCTACGTCTGATTCCCAAAAGGAAACACGAATGGGGATAAGCACCTGAAACCCCTGGAATTTCAGAGATTAGGGTGGCATGTAACAATATTTATCGTATTCAAAATCTGCATCAAGCCATCTGGTGTTTTTATAGTTAATATGTACATGTTAAGGTCCTTTTCCATCCAAAGGAGTTATGTGGGAGCAGCCATCTTTCTTTTAAATATGTAATTCCCTCACCCCATATGACCCCAGCCTACCACATCTTGAGTAAATGTGATAACACCAGGGGGCGGGTGTATATAGAGAATAATTTAGTGACAAGTGGAGAGGATGCAGTTGTGTAGTTTTGAGATGGGTTAGATTCAAGCTTTCAAGAACTCTTGAACCCTTAACACTTCGCCACCCTAGACTGATGATGACTTGCTCTGCTTTGCATCTGAAACCAGTACAGAAGAGGACTTTAATATAACAATGAACGGTTAGAATTCCAAATCAATCACTTCAGACAGGGACTTTAAATATTTCATATAGCCATGGGGGCATTCTATTTTCAGGGTCTTCAAAAAGACTTTGTGTCATTTGGTGTGATATCTCTCTCCTGCTAACCCTTGCTGCTGTCGCTTTGACCTTTTTCTTTTAAATGCCTCAAACATTTCAGATATACATCACTGCCTCAATGAGTTTTCGCTTCACATTTGCTTTGATTGCATTGCTACCACTCATTGAGTCATGTGGCGAAGGCACTGTTTAATCTTTTTTTGGCCCCAAGGAAAGGTCTGTGCACTTCCAGTACTTTTCAGTTGCTGGAAGAAAGGTTTGTATTAAGGGCATTTACCTGCTGTCAACATTTCAAAAACTAGAAGGGGGAAGCAAGTATTAAAAGTTCCTTCTCTTAAATAATTCCATGTTTTGCCAAAAACAACGAGACAGAGAAAAATAGATTTCCTCTCCTCACCACCACCCTTTCTTCTCCCCCCTATCTAATTTTCAGGAGTAGAAGAAAATAGTTTGGACAGCTTTGTGTTTGATACATTAATTCCTAAACCAATTAGCCAACGGTACTTTAACTTACTGATGGAGCATCACAGAATTATCCTGTCAGGACCTAGTGGCACTGGGAAGACCTATTTAGCCAACAGGCTTGCAGAATATGTGATAACGAAGTCTGGCAGGAAAAAAATGGAAGATGCCATTGCTACTTTTAATGTAGATCACAAATCAAGCAAGGTAAGACATAAAAAGAACAAACAGCTATCAACTGTACAATTTTTAAGAAACTGCAGCTGTTTCATTACATGCCATGGACTTATGTAATTGCTGGTGTATCCTTTTGTTCTTTTTATTTTTATTTAGGATTTCCCAGCATAGTCTAAATACAGTAGCCATTTGTGATTGCAAATACTTACAAATAAATCGAGGTGTTTTATCAGAATCAGTTAGCATATTCAAAGTTAAATCTCTCCTTTTTTCTTCTTTAAAAAAACAACATTTATTCAAAACCAGTCAGAATATGGAATTTTTCAGTATTCACAGTGGATCAAAACTTGCAATATCAACTTTATCATCCCACCATTTTCATGCTTTCTGTCATGTTACAAAGATTTTGCCAGTGTTGGTGTACATGGAAAAAAATCTTTGTCTTCAAAAACTTAACCAACACACTCGTACATTGTATATTTGATGCCCCACCTAATTTACAAGCTGCAGCTTTTTAGAGAAAATGAATTGCTTTGATTGAGGAAATTCTTCCATCTTACCTAGAAAGTGAATGAGTAATTCCATTGCTCATTCAGTTGTATTATGGAAGGTGAAATTGGAATCCACCAACTTGGGCCATCTCTAGCCTCCACATGTCCAGCAAAGGATGTAAAAGGGGGTTCTACACACATACAACTCTATGTGTGGGGGCACTTCCACTCAGACACCCTGCATGAAGCTCCTTTCACACCTTCTTCTGAATGAACAGAGGTCAGGGTGGGGCGAGCAAATACAAACCAACTCTCTTAGGCGTAATACGTCTTATAAGGCTTCCCCTTGTGGTTCAGATGGTTAGACTTAACTAGGATCCTGTTACTGAAAAACAATTTTTAAAAAAGGAAAAAAGAAAAGAATGCTCAGAGCAAGTACCTCAGGCTGACATTGTCAAAAATGGTTTAACCAGCAATTAGTTGTAGTGGAAGCTTCACAACTGTGAGGGTGTTAGTTGAGCCAGTGGTGTAGTGGTTAAGAGTGGTAGACTCGTAATCTGGGGAACCGGGTTCACGTCTCCGCTCCTCCACATGCAGCTGCTGGGTGACCTTGGGCTAGTCACACTTCTTTGAAGTCTCTCACCTCACAGAGTGTTTGTTGTGGGGGAGGAAGGGAAAGGAGAATGTTAGCCTCTTTGAGACTCCTTCTGGTAGTGATAAAGCAGGATATCAAATCCAAACTCTTCTTCTGTTTTACTGGGTTCTTCCTTCTTTTCTTTAAGGATGTGCAACAATACCTTGCCAATTTGGCTGAACAATGCAGTGCTGATAACAGTAGTGCTGACCTTCCTGTGGTAATAATTCTTGACAACCTCCATCATGTTGGTTCTTTGAGTGACATCTTCAATGGTTTCCTCAACTGTAAATATAACAAATGGTAGGTTTGCTCTTTACCTTGTTTTGAATATCCTGAGTGTAAGTCATTGGTGTGGTACAGGTTGCTGGCTGGAGCTGATGGGAGTTTTAATCCAAAAAGCTTTAAAGCATTTATTTGTGCATGTCACACCACAATTAAATAAGAACCTGTATTCTCAATAGCAGTGTAAGCTTAATATTCTGCTATCATAGATATGGCTGTTATAAATTGCTGTCACTTCAAATAAGCACTTTATACGATTTCATGTAAGTAACTGCACCCTATAAATTCATATGAACAAGCATAGCTTGTCTCTAAGATCTTGGCAACAGTGACAAGCTACCGGTTTGCTTGTTTAAGTTAGCATGTGTGTACTTCTACATTATAGAATCCAAGCCCTGCTAGCCTAGAATGAAATGAAACTGATCAGGACCTGCTGTCTGCAGGTGTGTCCCAGGGCCATTACACACCCGTTTTAGAGAGATGACAGAAGTGAAGGTAACGCCTGATAAAGCAGTAGAGCGGCAGCAGTGAGAAAAAGATGACGTTGCAGTGTATGGTAGCAATAAGCTCAGCTGAGTCATTGCTCAGCTCTGACACACACAAAATTCCTTTATGCAATGCAAATTAACACAATGTAAAGTGAATAGAAGGAAGAGGACATTAAAAATGAACATTCTTGGTCATTAGATCTTCAGAGGCCTTTCTCTGGCTGCCCCACCTTTGATTGTTAGGGAGTGACAACCAGAGAGAGAACTGGTTTCTTTGTGACACTGAGAGACAGGTAGACAGGCTAGGTAGGATTTGGGAACCAGACAAGCAGATGTCAGGTCAAACCACTGTATTCATTTTTGGCCATGCTTTGATTATTACATATATATATATATATATATATACCCCATGTTTTTGTTTAAAAATGATAAAGACCAATAACAAGAAAACTCAAAAGCATAACAATATGTTGCAATAAAAATCATAATAAAAATCAGGGGGGGGGGAGAAATGATTTTAGTGTAGCCTTTTGGTTTTTATTTTCATGCTGCAAAAACATAGTTTTCCTGAATTTGATATTTTATCATATTTTAATGGTGATTTTATGTTGGGATTTTTTTCCAATTCCACCTAACATTTAAAAACAAATAAATGACAAGAGGTACCGGTAAATGTGTTAAATTAATTGGCAGCTCTATTTATTTCTGTAGTCCCTATATTATTGGAACTATGAACCAGGGAGTTTCATCTTCACCTAACCTTGAACTGCATCAAAACTTCAGGTAAAAAATTGTGTTTAAAAATGTTTCTTCTGATCTAGGTTTAAACCTTTGATCATATATATATACACCGGTATATTGTGTGTGTGTTGTAATAGGTCTGTTCTTTCTGATGTGGATACATCAGAAAGCCACCACGTAGATATGTTTCCAGATAGTCCTAAAATAAAACGAAAGCTAAATGCCAAGTGGCGTTTAGTAACATGTGAAAGGAGACCATGCCTTTTCACCACATTTACAAGGCACCAAGGTGGTAAAACTGCTGTGCACTCTGTCCAAATAGTTTGGGATACTGATGCCAAAAAGGTCACCTTTGCAGGGTTGGGGGGGGGGAAATGTGGGTAGATAGAGATTTCATCAAATTTTTACCTTTCTCACTGAGTTTTAGGCCTGATATTGAAGAGAATCTATGAGTTATGAGGAAGAAATTTAAGAATCATGCTCCTGTGGCAGTTCTACTGTCTAGCTCAGCAGCTTGTTTACAGACAGTGGCCAACCGAGTGCCACAGGCAAGCTCAAGAAGGGCTCACCATCCCCTGTTGATAATTCCTAGCATCTGGTAGTCTGAGATACACTATCTCTGAACACAGAGAATGCTGTCAGGTCTCCTAGAGGACTGAAGCCCAAATCTTCCACGTAATTGTTTCATATATTTTTTTTTAGCCAATTAAGCTTGTGCCTATCACATTGGCCGATGATGATAATATTGTTTGTAGCTTAATTATGCAGTATACGAAGAGGTGCTATCCATCCATTTTAGTGGATTGCCCAGAGTTCCTGTAATGTGAATCCGTTCTTTAACCGATTCTTTGCCTGCATAGGTGGGTGCTGTGTGCCAACCACATGGAGCCTGTCAAAGGGTTCTTATCCAGGTATCTGAGAAGGAAACTGATTGAGACAGAAATAGAGAGGAGCGCACGCAATAATGACCTCATCAAAATAATCGACTGGATTCCGAAGACATGGCATCATCTGAACAGCTTCTTAGAAACGCACAGTTCTTCTGATGTAACCATCGGTGAGGCCTTTCTTTAATTAATAATGCAAATTATGGGACAAAAGCGGGATCTTGAGGCTTATCTAAACTTACAGGCTTACCGTGAGTCTGCTTCACTTTAATTGGCAGCTGACCTTTTGTGCTCAAGCAAAACATCTAGGCGTGGATTGAGCTGGAGCTTGGGTTGACAAACTTGGTAATGCTGCTTATAGTTAAAATAAAATCCTACTAAAATGAAAAGGACATGTAATTGCTCACTCATGCTACACAGCTGCAGTTTGCTAGTTGAGTTTTTTCTTCCTTTGTCCTTTTCCTGCTTGTCCATTTTTCGAAAGGTTTCTGGGATTCTTTCTAACTTTCCACCCCTTTAACATATTTCCCTTTGTTTTCTGACTTTCATTAGCACCGTACTAGTGCACAGCTGTAGATTTCTTTCACAAATTAAAACAGGGATATCAGCCAAGAGAGTGGAGCAAGAGGACATTGTGAGCAAATTTACCTTAGCTTTAAATATGATGTGTGGGAGGGGTTCTTTAAGCCACTGTAATAACAACAAAAATGGTGGATGGTGCTTCAGGTGAAGGCTTAGCTAGTGCAGTTGAATTTCTGGTCAGAACATCCCTGGGAATGTCCTAGCCTGCAAGCAACTAAAGCATTGTAATAATAACTCCTTAGCACTAAACTATGCTTTATTGTCCCTCTATGAGTCAATGGTAATCAGAGGGCCATGTTTATCTCACCCGCGGAGACATCCAGTGGAGTGAAGGAAAAAAATAACAAGGACGGATAATAACAAGAAAGGAAACGGATGATAACAGCATTTTATAAAGCAATGGACATAACAGAAAGAGTGAAATCCTACCTGTCTGAAGCAAGGGAAGTCAAAAAAGAAAAAGATAAGGAAAATTTGGCAAGATAATTGGAAACTAATTGGACTATATGGATGGTTTAATATTGATGTTAAAATATTTGTTTTTTAAGATTGGAAACCTTAATAAAAATGATTTGGCAAAAAAAAAAGGTAATCAGAGGGCCATGATCCATCTGCCAATGTTGGCCCTCTGTGACATCAGAGCATGGCAGCCAATGACATTAAGAGAAGCACTTTGGGACAGATAAGACCTAAGACTAAGATAGACGACATAATTTTACATTTTTAAAAGAGAGATTTTTAAAATTCAGCTTTTCTCTATATGCATTCCCAACTGGCCACAATTTACTTTGACATTTGCCATGTAGCAGCTGGCAGCTGCTGCAACATAGACAAGCAAGTGAAATAAGTTCAGCATATTTATGTAACAGCATGCCTTACTTTCAGAAGAAATGAGTACAGTATTGTGTCATTTCTCCCAACATAAACAAACACAATATAGAACCTATGAAGGAGTTTGATTTTAATAAAAGCAGAGCTCATATTTGCTATGTTGCAAACTTCCAAAATAATGCCAGATATTGCCCTTTTCTTCTTCTTTTTTTACAAAACATGTTGTCATATCTTATATACAAGTAGCAAGGTAAATGCAGGAAAATACCACTATATGTTTTGAAGACTTGTTTGAATAGCCCTCATCGTGAATGTGGAAATGTTAACTTCAGGGATGGGAAATCTGCCACCGACCATGTGTGATTGGACTCCAACTCCTATCAACCCCTTCCAGCCTGGTCAGGGCTAATGGGAGCCATAGTCCAACAACATCAGGAGGGCCATAATCTCCCCCTGTCTGCTTTAAACAGCTTGCTGAGTTCATGTCTTCTAACAAAAAATAATTCCTATCTCAGGTCCTCGCCTTTTTCTGCCCTGCCCTATAGACGTTGATGGTTCCAGAGTGTGGTTCACAGACCTCTGGAATTATTCCTTGGTACCATATATTATGGAAGCTGTGAGAGAAGGACTTCAGGTAAGACTTTAAACAGATGCCAAAATTGTAAAAAGCATATGCATTTCCCGATGGATAATTTTACTTTTTTTTTACAAGACGCTTCTGGCTGATCTGTGACAGAGGGACACTGAAATATATCTGCATCAGCTTTTTGTGCCCATTTTCACCCTCTTGCTGCATACTACATATCTGGAGAAGAATGAATTCTTTCTAAATTTAGAGCTTCGTTTTAACAATCCTTTGTGCTTAATTAAGAAAGGAGGGAGAAAGAGCCAAAATTACTTTTATGTATTTAGTGGTTTATTGCCTGAATGGCTTTTGCATAGGAGAGAGGTGGTGGTTCTGGCAATGTGAAATTTTGAAGTGCTCATTACTGTATTTCATACTCAGACTGAACCTCGGGTTTAAAAACTTCTCGTTATGGCACCATAATCACTAAAAGTGATCTAGTTATATTGGCAACTAGCACTCATCCAAAATATTAACTACTTCCATTTTTTTCATGTAATGCTTAGAGCACTGGGAAGCCACAGTTCAAATCCCCTCTTGGTCATGAAGCACGCTGGGTGACTTCGGACCAATTACTGCCTTTCAGCCTAACCTACCTCACAGGGTTGTTGTGAGGCTTGAGGAGGGGGAGAGAACCATGTACGCAACCTTGAGCAACTTTGAGAAAAAAGTGGGATATAAATGCAATAAAATAATACATCAATAATATTACATCAATTGTAACATGTTAATTATAAAGATACTGGCCTGTCAATAAGTCACAATTGAAGCATCTTGAATTGTTTAAATATTATACTGATTTTTCGAAAGTCCTTTCAATAAAGATTCCAATACAAAATATGAGCAGCATCTACAACCATCCAAGGACACTAAAATGGCATCTTCATGGCACTGAGAATTTCAGGCTTTGAAAATACAACTAATATGTGGCCAAACTATGCATTGTGTTGTATTTAAAACAAAAGTGGAGCATAGGGACTGTGGGAATGTAAGCCTGTGACCCCCTTTCCTAGACAAAACTGCTTCCCTTCTGACCGTATCTATATATCGGCCAAAAAATGTGGATGCATTTTGGGTTGGGAGGAATTTTGAGGTTATGGAGGCATGAAACTCACTACTGCCAGCTGCCATTTTTCTTCCCCAGAAAAGGCTGGAAGAGCACTATATCATGGCATAATGTCATTCTGATGGGCGTTCTGGGGAGAAATGACAGTATCCATTGGAAGCTGCCATTCACTCTCCCCACCCTACATGCCATCATTCTGGGGAGGAAAAAAAATTGCCTACCAGCCCCAGTAAGGTTGATTTCCCTATCACCTGGAAATGCAAAAGGGAGAGTTAATGAACCTTGTCCCATTTTGTTGTCAAGCAACAAATTTGGGCCAAAAGGTCTTCCACTACCATGCTGAACATTCTCCAACTGAAATTAAACAACCCATTTGTTTTTCTACTTAGATGTATGGCAAACGAGCACCTTGGGAAGATCCTTCAAAGTGGATAGCAGATACTTGTCCATGGAGTTCACTGCAGCATGATTGGTCATCATTGCTTCAGTTGAGACCTGAAGATGTTGGTTATGAAGGTTATGCATCTGCCAAAGAAGGAACCACTTCAAAGCACATTCCACAGACAGATTCAGAAGGAGATCCTTTGGTAAAATGATTATTATTACTATGCTATTATTATTGGTGAGAGCCTACATAGTGGGAGAGGCCATCTACTCACACAGCAGGGTTTATCCTTCCTCTCCATTCCCCTGTAGCCCCCTCACAAACCACCAAAAACTGTGCCAGAGGATTAAGGGAACCCCCAGAGCATATTTCGGGGCTGGAGGGGAGAGGAGAGAAACCAGAAATTCAGTTAAGCAATCAGTTTTGCAATCATGAGTAGGAAATCCTCATGTCCAAGGTTTTTTTTCCAGCTGGAACTCCAGTGGGTGCCATTGTCATAAGAGAACAAGGGAGATGTTCATGCTGAGTTCCAGCACTTCCTTTTTCTAGAAAAAAAAATAGCATTGCTCATGCATATATATACTTTTCCTCCAAATAGTCTTGGGTTACTATATGGTTGCTTTAAATTGTCATCTGCCTCCATATACTGTACCCAATATTGGCGTCTATTCACCATATAAGGACACGGGTGGTGCTGTGGTCTAAACCACTGAGCCTAGAGCTTGCCGATCAGAAGGTCAGCGGTTCGAATCCCTGCAACAGGGTGAGCTCCCATTGTTCAGTCCCAGCTCCTGCCAACCTAGCAGTTCGAAAGCACATCAAAGTGCAAGTAGATAAATAGGTACCGCTCTGGCAGGAAGGTAAACAGCATTTCTGTGCGCTGCTCTGGTTTCACCAGAAGCGGCTTAGTCATGCTGGCCACATGACCCGGAAAAACTGTCTGCGGACAAACGCCAGCTCCCTCAGCCAGTAAAGTGAGATAAGCGCCGCAACCCCAGAGTTGTTCGCGAATGGACTTAACTGTCAGGGGTCCTTTACCTTTACCTTTTATTCACCATATACTGCCATAAAAAGGATCTAATCAGATTATACAGGACTTGTGCCTGAATGTAACTATTCTTCTTAGCTTCACATCAAGGAGTTATCATCTCAGGATATCAGTCTATTTCTATGCCAATTGCAAATATTTTGACCTACCCTCTAAATATCCCATCACAATTTAAGAGTGACAAATAAAAAAGGGGAGAAGCCCCATAAATCCAGGTGAATATTAGGGGTGTAGTGGGGAGAGATCCTGAGAAGTACCTTGATTAAAAAGGCTGGATCCTCCCTTACAACACTTTAGTGGTGTGATTTTAATTCTATATTTATTGTAAATAATTGTGAACCATTTCTATTCTATTTTTTTTTAAAGGAACTGAAGGCAGCTAAAAAAAATCAGTAACAAAGCAATATGAAATAAAACTACTACTACCAAAATTCCACCAACCTCCCCCCCCCCCACAAACACAATCAAAATGTTAACATATATAAACAAGGTTCACAACATTATTCAACCCAAAGACTTGTGGCTAGCAACCTATATAGCCTGCAGGGGGGGTACTATATGGTTGTGGCCACTGTAAAGCTAATAAGACCCAAATAAATCTGAAAAGGTGGTACTGGGGCAAGAGCAAGCACATAGCCTACTTTTCTTTGCTCGGAAGAACCAAAGCACTTCGTTTCAAATAATGCACCATTTAAAAATGCTGCTGGTGTAAGATCAATTCCCTGAGCAACATGGCGAGAGGGACGCTTTCTAAATACCAACTATAATTACAGTAATTTTAGGCACTGAGCATCTTACAGCTCTCCGGGGCTCTTGATGTTAAGTAAGATGTGCTTAAAGGCTCCTCTGGAAACCAGCCTCGCAGCTGTGGCATGCTGTTTTCTGTTGCCAAGGTCGGTTCCTGGGCAGCAGATGGTGCTCTTGTATTCAGCAGCTGGCTTCAGTCCACTGCACTTCAGTTTCCCACCTCCCCTTCTTCTCTAAGATGGTGTGGCTGTGTATGCAAAAGCGATTGCATTCCTTTTTATCCCCACAGTGTATTCTTACACCAAAAGCCTAGTCTATTCTTACCTTGGCGTTGGGATCGTGGCTCAGATCAAGAGCTCCCTGTCCTTTGAATTTCTGCAGCTTTCGATTCTTTCCAAAGTTTCCATTGCTCCCTGCCTTTTTTAAAAAAGAGGGATTCAAAAGTTTGCCCTGGAGAAGCCATCTCAGCCAGCACTGATTTTTCCAAGTGCTGCACCCATCACATGTCCCTGTTGCCTGCTCAAAGGCTTGAAAGCAGAGCCACCGTTGCCTTCGCTTCTTAACAGCAATGACACCAGCGTTTCCTTGTGTCTTCCTCAGATGAACATGCTAATGAGGCTCAAAGAAGCAGCCAGCTACTCCAGCGCACAGAGCTGCGACAGCGATACTGCTAGTCACCACGATGATATTCTGGATCCCTCGCTTGAGTCAACTCTCTAGAGAGGAACAGGCCTGGTTATATAGGATGCTGGTTAAACTGTCCCGGCTTTAACTGCTGCAGTGCCGAAGCACTCTGGGCCAGGGTGGCCCGAGGGAGAGCGTGAGTGCTGTGTCATATATAGGCGGTCGACTTATCTCTAGAAAGTCAGGAAAGCTTGAATTAGTTTATTTTCAAGAGATTTCAGTATCAGTGGAGCTGAGTGAGACTCCATCAATCAACTGGAAAGGGGGGAGGGGGGGACAACTAAGCAGATTGCACATGTGTTAGCCAAACTGGAATCTCCTTGGGGTTGTTTCTTTCTGTCTTTCTTCCTGTCTCAAAAGTTTACAATGCAAGCCTTTGGTTTTTTTACACTTCAATTTACTACGAGGTACTGCATTAGTGGTCTTCGCGATCCTAGTCCTCTAACCTCTGCCGGTGCCCTGTGGCACTCATTACGAGACACAATGGTAGTGTTTGAATTGTACACTGCTGCCCATTCCAAAATGAGTTGGAGAAAGAAAAAGAAAATGCAGAAAGCAAACTCCATAAAAGCACAAAACAGTTTTGTGCAATTGCCAGGAAAACGCTACTGTGATATATGCTGGAAAAGTGCCAATTTGATACTAAGCTGCCAAGTTTGCAGTGACGTGGTCCATCAAGGTTTCTGGGTTGTTGTTGTTGTTTTCCTGTACAAATCATCTGTTTTATATACAACTTGTTTTTAGCCGCGAGGGTATTTTTTAAACACCTGCCCACCTCTTAACAAGGTTTTTTTTTACCAATTCTTATCTGACACTGAGTAAAGGCTTTCTTAGGGCTTCGTATGTTCCGAGCCTTTTCAGTGGGGGGGGGGGGAAGAGAACATTTCCTATGGTGCTGTCTCACTGCCTTAAAACCGATTTCTAGAACAATTTTACAGTTGGTTTAATTTGTTAAACCATTGATTATTTACACTGTTTTCTTTCTTCATTTACTAACGAGAGAGAGCATCAGTGAACACAGTAGCCTCATCTCTGTATATCATGTTTTTTAACGAAGTGGCTAGAAGAACGATCTATTGATATAGATATATAGATAGATTATATATATATATAGTATTTTTTATCTTGTGTGAATAGATTACCATCTAAAATATTCAAGTGACCCAGAAGCCACTCCTAATAATAAACAATGATTAATAACAAAACCTGAGACAGTTGGCTTAAGTCCATTTGGTTCTATGAAAAAGAGCTTATTAAAAGAGAGGTGTTTGGGGGGAAATCTTATCCAGCAGAGCTGGGTGCACTTGGTGCAGCATGAGCACAAATATTTCTTTATTCTTTTCCCTTCCTCTTCTCCCTGTCCCCCCCTAGTTCGAAGCATGCTGTTTTGATTGCAATTGTTGTACATGAAGAAATTCAGCATTACGACACAGTGATTGTCCACTGTGGTTGAGAGAAAAGTTTATACTGTAAAGGGGGAGGGGGGTTGGTTTTGCACAGTCTACTGGGAGGGTCTTGTAATATTAAAAAAGGAGCCTTGCACAAATGAAAGCAAACAACAGTGACAGCAACAACAAAAATAAGAAACTGTATTTTATCTTGTTGGTGTTAAGAGATGTTTCATTTACTGAGATTACCTGTATGTTGCAAAAAAATAAAAATTAAAAATATCCAGAGCTCAAACCATACAATCTGGAGGTTTTAAAAAATATATATATTTAAAAACAATGGTGTGTTTGTCCTGTATTTAGAATTGTTATGACTATGCAGGAGCTATCCATGCTAGAGTGAGCATGTTTCAATCTACATTATAAAAGCCAATACATCTTAGGCAAATACAAAAATGTTGTATATCCTGGCAGACTACACCAGTTTGAATGAAAACTGATCAGAGTAATTGGATATGCCAATTCAAATAAACGAAAGTAATACAAGGGCTATGGCATTGTGTAGACATGCACTTGTATACTTAGAGCCACAGTCCTGAAATCGCCAACTCTGAGCACATCACGTTCACTGCAATAGGATGCTAGTGGTTTCTTTCCAGATACAGCTAGCCAGTGAGTATCTTCAGGACATGTAACTGGTGCTACAAACTCCTGTGGCCCATCTACTTTATAAAACAAAGTCAAGGAAATCAGTGTAGTTTTCCTTGCTGCAGCACTGAAGCTACAGGTCCCCTGTATGGTGCTATTGCCCTAATAAATAAAACTCTGATATTATGCACAAAGAATGTAGTCTGAAGTCAGGCACCAATCCTAGATTACTTTCTCATATTGTTAAATGACATGCCACTCTCTGGCAGATGACTAAAACAACAACTGCTCTTTATGATATATGTGGTCTGAAACAACATATAAGCAAACCCATGAATTCCTGCCATTTTGACGCTTGCGCGCACACACAAAATACCTGTATGTATGTACCACATAATACAAATTTCCCTGCAATACATCTCAATGAGTCCACCTAGTTTACAACTTTAAAATGTTTGTGAAACATTTGTCTGTATACATTTTATATTTTGTACATTTTTGATGTAACATATCATGTAAATAGACAGAAACAGTGAGATAAATCATCTGAAAAGTTTTGTAGTCTTTGTAAAGCCCTAATAATAAGTATTTGGTGTCATCAGACTTAACTGGATGATGTATTTTCTATTGATTTGTTGTTCTTCTAGCTTGTAAACCAGCTTGCATATATTTTTTGCAAGTGTGCACACTGTATCTGTCTAAATTATTACTTTGCCATTAAAGTGGAATTATTTATTGACAACTGAGTCTGCTGTCTTTTGCACTTTGCAATGTTACTTATAATAATATATGCATTTTTGTTCACACTTCACACTAGTTGGTGCATTTATGTACACATTTTTTTACTCTGACAACTGCATCACAAAAATTGTGGAAATGTGAATTTCAAAGGATCAGTTGTGTTTCAGTTCACATATTGTTTCAGGAAGAGTGAATTAGGTAGGTTCACATTAAAATATGAACCAAACCAAATTGTTCCTACTATTTGTACCTACATAAACTATTTGCACATGTGGAAGCCTCAAATCTGTCACTATGTAGACCCTACATATTGTATGATACCTAACTGTAGGTATCCAGAAAGCTCCTAACATGTTAAGTGCTTTCACTTCACCAAATTGTAGGCTGCTTTTGGTACTTGGATGACTTAAATTCAAAGACAGGGCGAAAAGGCGGAACTGCTGCATTAAGCAAAACATAAAACTCTCATGGGAAAAGTAATGTTTGCTGAAAAATAGGGGAAACTAACATTTTGGGTGTGGTGGGGGAAGCAAGTCAGTATTAAAACAAATGAAAATGGCATAAGCAGAATGAAACACATTAATATAAGCTTCTGTTTTTACATATGCTATGAAACTCATTCTACTAAAAAAAAGTCATTACTACAGTATGGATGTACTTCCTCAAATAATTTCTAAATGGTAGTATTATTCAGAATGTGCTTGATTGAATCTTCACCTAATTACAGTTTGCAGGGCAGAATGGGAAAAACATAGCAAATCTGCATGCTCCTACCTCTGTACTCAATTATCAATTTATTACAGACATTATTGTTTTTAAAGTGAGTTTCCATACTATTTTGGCTCTTCTGACTATTTTTCAAAAGCAGTTTTGAAATTCTGGCACCATGATACAGTAGCCAAGACTACTGTTAGAAGAAATCTAGATAAATTAGGAGGACAGGCTTAAAAAAGAACACATAACAACTCTGTTAGTTACAAGTAGCTAAACTACAGTGGTACCTTGGGTTAAGTACTTAATTCGTTCCGGAGGTCCATTCTTAACCTGAAGCATCCTTAACCTGAAGCACCACTTTAGCTAATGGGACCTCCTGCTGCCGCTGCACCGCCAGAGCACGATTTCTGTTCTTAACAGAGTTCTTAACCTGAAGCGTACTTAACCTGAGGTACCACTGTACAACATTCTATTAACTGTTAATGTTTTGTTTTTAAGGTAGGTGGTGTCTAAACCACAATATGATGAAAATAAAATTCTCCATCCTATCCTGTTAACGAATCTAATGTATAAATTCCACTATAAGCCCATTTTTTGCAGAAAAGGACTGTCTTATCTTCAAATCCAGGTTAGCCCACCCATTTAATTTAGCATTAAGCATACAGGTGAAAATGTAACTCACAAAATATTATACACTGTACCTTCAGCTGCATAAATTACAGGAAGATAGTACTTTCCTTTTTATGTACATAGACTCTAATGCTGTATTTTGTAAAAATGCTTTTTCAGCATCAAGAGAAGTAATTGCAACTGAACAGTTCTTTTGCTATTTAAAGCAAATATCTTGGATCACCCTTGAATTATCTTCTGCTCCCTGCCTTTGGTGGACAAAGTCCACCTGATCTGGGTATACTGATGATTCTATCACAGTCTGAAGTCTATTAGCAGTAGCGTGGACTGCAAGAAGATCAAACCTATCCATTCTTAAAGAAATCAGGCCAGAGTGCTCACTGGAAGGACAAATCCTGAAGTTGAGGCTCCAGTACTTTGGCCACCTCATGAGAAGAGAAGACTCCCTAGAAAAGACCCTGATGTTGGGAAAGATTGAGGGCACAAGGAAAAGGGGACGACAGAGGATGAGATGGTTGGACAGTGTTCTCGAAGCTACTAACATGAGTTTGGCCAAACTGCGAGAGGCAGTGAAGGATAGGTGTGCCTGGCGTGCTCTGGTCCATGGGGTCACGAAGAGTCGGACACGACTGAATGACTGAACAACAACAGCAAGGTCAGGTGGTACCTGTTGCAGAAAATTTCTTGGGGGGGGGGGTTTGCAGGGTTTGGGTCCTGAATTGAGAGAGCTTCTGCTTCTCTCCTTCCCTCCACCCTCCGTTTGTTTGCTCATCTGCCTCCTTCCCGTCCTCTTCCTGCCTGCCTCCGGGAGTGCGGGGCTGTCATAACGAAGCGGTGAAAAGTGGCGCAACTACCCCCCTTCCCCCGACAGCTCAGGGTAAGCGGGAGTCGCGGGCGGGCAGCACGCCAAATGTCACCCCCCTCGGTGATGACACACGGGGCAGTCCGTCCCCACCTTGCTCCGCCCCTGTCTATCAGCAAGGAATGTTGTTAGCATTGCGGCACCTACATTAATTAAGGAGGTTGGCCAAAAATTTGCACAACAAGCATGGACTTTGCCAAGCTTGGGAATAACAGAGGTATGAGTATCATACAATGAAGATGGCAGGATACCCGATCCAAAAGCATTTCAATAAAAGATAAGCAGAGGGGAGCAGTTGCCCACATAAATCAAGTAAGTAAATAAAAATTCTTAACTGATCAATTGCATTGCAGATAACTCAGTCGTCCCCCCATCATGGTATCAAATAGTATGGGAAACAGCCTTATTGGAAAAACTAACCAATAAACTGAAACTGACATGGGGACAAATAGAAGAAGACGCCTTCACCCCAGTATGGCTCCCCTTTATTACATACACAGCCCAGCAAGACAAGAAGAATCCGCCGACAGCATATGAATCAATCTGGCTAACCTGATTCAAAAATACACACACCCCGCTCACACACAAAAACAATTCTCACTACAGCCAACCAAAGACAACCAACGACACCCTAAGCCACCACCAACCTCTCTCACCACTATGGAAATACAACAAGCGAATAGTAAGAGAACCCATACAAGTAACGCTGACACAAAACCCCACATATACACTAAGTAGAAGAATAGAAGCATAACCACCTGACCCCAAGCCACTTACCATTCTCCCACCCCCTTTCCCCTCTTTTCTTCCTAACAAAATGAAAAACTGTTCTATCCTGTTTCCCCTTTGTTTAAACCAATTCATGAACCAATAACTTATACATTGACCACTAATAATGAACCATATGTTGTAGATATCACTCCACATTTATAGTGCTATTTTTGAGATATATAAACGACATCAGAAAACTTGGTATACTTATTTGTATAACATTCTTGTTTATAAAACCCAATAAAAAGTTATTTTTTAAAAACTCCAACCATAATTAAACATTAAAGAAAACCCCTTCCCTATACAAGATTGCCTTCAGACAGCTCAGGGGTCAGATAACTCCATACCCTCCAACATTTCTCCAATGAAAATAGGGACAGCCTAAGGAAAAGCGGGTCATTCTGGGATCAAATCAGAAACCGGGATGTCTTCTCTAAATCAGGGACGTCCCTGGAAAATAGGGGCACTTGGAGGGTCTGCTTCTACCAATCAAAAGCTGCGGTTGGGATCGCTTCACAGCCAATGTGTGTATCCTGTTTCGCAAGCCAGAGCTATAGTGACTCATGAAATAATGTATCTGTTACTTATTACTCCTCATGCCTTTTCTTAAGCATTACAGTACCAAACTTAATTGCCAAATTGTGTTTGTGTGACTATGTGTCAACACTGTCACTTATTTGACTTTGTCTGGATGTGTGACTGATGACTCCCTGGCCTGCAATGACAGATATTGGAGGTTCTGGAGAATGATAGTCTACTGTATTTCTCACAAAACAGTTGTGTTGTCGTTTCTGGCTCTCAAAACTGCTTCTTATGCCATAATTAAATATACATAGTTCCTTAGAGGGTGGCTTATTTCCTTGATAACTGAATAATATCATTTAAATTAAATGTTGCTACCATGAAGTTAAGTTTATGCTGCAGCTATGAATGCACTTTCACCATGCAAATGGGTTTCTGTATAATAATACCACCAGCAGAAAATGGAATCTGTCATAAAAGATAAATTATGCAAGGAGCGGACCATGTGGCCTGTTTGCTGCATTAAATTGCTTTTTGTTTGTTCCTCATTCAGCTACATTCTTAAATAAACATTGATAAATTGTACTGAGTGATCACATTGTTACCAAGAGCAACCTTTTACCAGCACTCTGGTTTATTAAGCAACATAATATTTAGACTGCCTTATGGCAGTGCGCGTCCTTCATCTTTAATGTTTTATTCAATTAGATATTATTTGTGGAGGAATGTATTCTTGCATAATTTAATGAAAAAAGTAAAAAAAAAAATTTTTTTTAAAAAAACCCACCTGTAAACGCAATACAAGAATGAGAAATATGGCCATATGGCCTGAAATAGTGAATTGGAGTGGGGAAACATTCATTTCTGAACCATGCTTCAAAGGGCACAACATGCCAGCAGTGGAAAGGATTAGAGGCAGAATGTGTTCAGTGGGCTATACACACTCAAATACCCATCTCTGCCCTCCCTGCAGGCAAGCAGGAGGGATTCTCCTGCAAAACAAAGTGAGTGAGGGATGCGGCCTAGAAAACTAGTGTGGCTGAGGGGGGGGGGGCGGCGGCTCTGAGGGCCAGGTAGGGAGGCCTTTAAGGCCATGTTTGGCTCAGAAACTGAGGTTCCCCACCCTTGTGGCATACCTTCCAACATTCCTCTGATGAAAATAGGGATGTCCTATTATTATTATTATTATTATTATTATTATTATTATTATTATTATTTGTACCCCACCCATCTGACTGGATGGCCCCAGTTACAGGTAGGTAGCCGTGTTGGTCTGCCGTAGTCGAAACAAAAAAACAAAAAACATTCCAGTAGCACTTAGTTGGTCTCTAAGGTGCTACTGGAAGGATTTTTTTTATTTTGGGTGGCTCCAGCCACTCTTATTAAAACATTAAACATTTAAAAACTTCCCTCTACAGGGTTCCCTTCCTATGTCTTCTAAAGGTTACATAGCTACTTATCTCCTTGGCTCGGGGGTCGCATAACTAGTCCATACCCTCCAAAATGTCGCCAAGGAAAATAGGGACGTTCTAAGGAAAAGCGGGACATTCCAGGGTCAAATCAGAAACCGGAGCAGATTCTGTAAATCTGGGGCTGTGCCTGGAAAATTGGGGTGCTTGGAGGGTCTGCTGTGGTAGTTTGGCCACAATTTTGGCAACACATGGCAATAATCTCACTGCAATCCAGCAGAGTTCCTAAACAAGCACTAACATGAGCCCCATGGTCCAAATAAAAAGTTTCTGCAAGAAAGTTATTCATTAGAATAAACTGTTTCTGAAAATTACCTATTCAAGATGACTACTGCAGGACTGACTGTTTCTTCCATCCATGCCACTATTGCTATTTGTCACGTTTCGCAGGATAAATATTTGTCTATCTATTCCATGTGCATAAATCTTTGTCAAGATGTTTTTGTAGTCAGTTGTTTTTACAATGTTAATTGATTCTATTATGTACACCAACCAAATTTGCATTTAAAGTATTTATTAGTTTTAATTGCTTTCAGGAAAACAATTGCAATCCTTGCAGGAGAAAAGGCCCAGAATTAAAAGTTGCAGAAGCTAATCTATATTTTAACTCTCTGCTTTCATACAGGGGTGGATGGATCAGTCTGTTTCTGGCCTACGACAATGTTTGATATGCCCATTCCTAAATTCATTCCATTGTTTCCACATCAATCTGTGGATTTTATTTTTAAAGCTGCATGAAAGCTTGCATTATTTTTCTGACATTTTATTCTGGCATGCATTTTAATTTAAAATACACACAATGTACTTTGATGCATGGGAACAGTTTGCTTGAAGGATCGTGTTCCCCCACATATACCCACTCATCTGCTGTGATCTACAGAAGTGCCACATGATGTTCATTCCACACTTGCAAGGAATCAATACTTCAGTACGGCAGCAGTTACACTGTGGAACTCCTTGCCCATTGCCATTAGGCAGGTCCCTTAACTGTACTGTTTTCAGAGCCTGCTAAAACCCATTTTGTTTCAGCAACCCTACCCAGATATGTAAAGTTGACATTTTGATATGCAATTTTATTTTAAAATGCATATTTTTCAGCTGCTGATTTTATTTATATCTTGATTTTGGGGGGGAAGATCAGTTTGTTTTTAACTTCTGACCTTTATTAACAATTGCAAAGTCTATTTTATAGTTTCTGGAAGCTGCTTCGAGTTTATATGATTAGGTGGTAGGCAAACTGTTAAATATAAATAATCAATAAATATGTTTCTGAGCCAAGAAGTGTGTCTCATAATTCAGAGAAGTGTGAAGATGGAAGATAATGTCCAAATCACGTACTTGTCATGTAAATACAAATCAGGTTAATTTGCTTAAAGATGTGAACAACAAAATCTTCACATTCCCCACAACTTGATAGCCTCCACTTTAACTTGATGTACATGCACAGCACTGATCTTGTTACTTGAAAATCCTCAGCTTTGCATTCTTCAGGCATTTCCAATGCAAAGATCAAGAAAGGAGCTCATTCTCTTTTAAGGATCTAAGCTCTGTGACTATTTTAATAGCAGGGCTGTACATAGCAATATTTTTAGCTCACAGCATGGAATCTGGACCTTTGGCATACCTTCTGGATTAAAAAAAACATTTCTAGTTCTCAGACTACAAATAAATGTTTTAAAATACTGTTTTTCTCTCACCATTATCAAAGTGGTGAGAACTTAATTCCAAGGTACAGTACTTACCTAGATTTAGTTTTCTTTGGAAGAAGTCCTTGAAGACTCACTGTGTTTTATAATATTGAGTTTAGGTACAAAGATACAAACTGACCATACAGGTGGAGACACGGCTTAAATAAATCCACAGCTCCACTTTCAGAAAGACTGGCGCTGTTTGTTTCCTTTAAAGAAGGAGGACTCCCTGAGCCATAAGGTCTCCCCTTCCTCCATCACCAGGTGATTTCCCAAACCCATCTCTCTGGCGTACTTAACCCTAGGTAAAACTCCACCAGGGGGCCCGTGACATCCACAGCCTTCAAAGGGACATTTCCCATAGTAGACGTCAGCAGAGCAGCTAATTGGGCGTCACTGCACATCTTTTCCAAACATTACAAATTGGACACATGTGCTTCAGCTGATGTCAACTTTGGGAGGAAGGTGTGGCAGACGGTGGAACAGCCATGATTCGTCTCTGGACCCACCAACTCAATGAAGCTCTGGTAAATCCCAGCATTAGCGCTACTCTCCAGGAGTCACTGGGGAATTAACATATTTTCCCCAGGGGCTCCTAGATGGCTGGATCCACCCCTCTAGGGCAGTTACTCATGGCTGGAGAGGTAGATTGGATCACTCAGCTGGGAACAGCAGGAGGTGATGTGAGTAGTATTTTCTTTTATGGAGCTCCAACTACATTGCCCGAGTTCTGTGCTGGATGCTACACAATGCAGGATTCGAGGGAAGAGATGGCTAAACTGATGGCACTGATAAGAGACTCAAGCTGACATTCTTCCAAGGAGGACTTTTCTAGTTTTCTAAACTTTTCTAAAAAAGTAACTCTTTATATATGAAGTTTACAACAGGATTTGAAGTTTTTTGGGGGGAGAAGTAGATTATTTTAAGAAACTTGTTGAAGAGGATGAACCTCAATATGAGGGAACTTTAAAATGCAATTATTTGTAGTTACATTTCTAAACATCGAGGATGGGTGAGTGGGAAGTCATTAGTAATTTAGAATAGGATTATAAATATTGAGTGTTAAAATGTAATTTAGAATCTTGAAACTAAATAAAATATTAATATCAAGAAAGACTTTTCCTGTGGCAGCGGCACTTTAGGGGGAGCAGTTTTTCTCCAGCTCCGTCAGCTTGTTTGACATGAGTGGGGTTTTCCCTCCCCCAGCAAGGATCTTTTATTGACCCTGCCTGCCCTGCCTGAAGCCATCGCAGCATTAGCACTGCCCTCAGGGAGCCCTTGGGAATAGAAATTTACCGGTACTTTGTCTGTCTCACACACAACACTGATGAAAAGCTCTCAGCTGATGTATGAGAGATGAGTCCCCTTCTCCTGGCTGTGATGGGTTTCCCCATTCAGAACATTCCAGAGTGATCTCCATTTTCTAGCCATTAAGGAACCATCAGGTCACCATTAACATTATTTTGCTTGACAAAGGACATGGTCTTTGTCATAATAATAGTTAGCTGTTGGAACCATGCTGTTTACTGGAGGAAGAAGGGGAAGTCACAGGGTGGCCATACGGGAACATGTTCCTTAGTACCTTTGACTTACTGTATGTACCGTAATAACAGTGGTTCAGGGATCTTTTCCAAGTCAGTTGCAAGAGGAAGTCTTTCCAGGCAGAGACCTCATCTAAAATGTAGATCTACCAGTATGTAGCTTGGTCATTTGCCATCAACACCTCCCTCTGATTTGGATTCAGATTAGAAAAAATGTAGAATAACACCCAACATTTGCATGTTATTTGTAATTTCACATAATGGGTGGTCACTTTTTCCAGAATTTCCCTTCACAAGAAAGACAGCTAATAGAGTAGCAGGCCCTGAGCTTGCATCTTTCTGCCACACTGTGAAAGTATGCCTCTAAATTTAGTTTGCTTTGGAGGCAATAGGCTTTGAAATAACTGGATAAGACATTTCCTCCTTGCCTGTAGGAGCCATGGAAGGTTAGTCACCCGTGTTTGCTGCCGTTAAGAGACATGTGAGCAGCTGTTTACAGAAAGGACATACCCAGACTTATTTTGGGCAACAACATCTAGCTCTGGGAGGAAAATAACAGCCTTAGCAGACAGCTTTGAAACCAGCAAGCTCCATTTTTGTGAGAAAATAGAGGCTATAGGGACCATCAGGAAAGCAACCTATAAAAGCATCATCATGTTTAGGGAGGCTTTTAATGTTTAATAGATTATTGCATTTTAATGTTCTGTTGGAAGCCGCCCAGAGTGGCTGGGGAAACCCAGCCAGATGGGTGGGGTATAAATAATAATAAATTATTATTATTATTATTATTATTATTATTATTATTATTGCTGAGATTTTTACATTTCAGTGGGCTGGACTAGATGACTCTAAGGGTCCCTTCCAACTCTACAATTCAATTGTCTATGATTGCTCAGAGAGATGCTTTCATGTGAATATCAGCACTTCCTGAAACACAGAGCAAACCAGACATACCCAGATATCAGCTGATATTCTCTCCTTCTGTATCAATGTCATTGCTGAATGCCTCTGCAAATAGACGGCACTCAGCCTGGGTAGTAGATCTATGCATGACATAGTCTATGCATCAGAGACTAAATCCCAAAAGAAGTCAGTAGTTCTTACTTCTAAGTAAACTTGTTTAGGATTGCACTAAGTGAGGTTGCTAATATCTGTAATTATCTGTACTGGTAATTGGTTTAAAACATAATAATTTATTACTATTATTATTACTGCTACTACTACAACTACAAATCAAGCATTATACCCTCTCAGAAAAATTCTTAAACCAGCAATAAATGTAAATGTGGTATCAGCTTTGTAGCAAAAATATATGCAGAAGCTCTTTAAACATAGATCCTTTACTCTCAATGAATCTCCCATTGATTGCTTGTGAAGTACCGGTACATCACCAAACCAAGCAGTCTTTCATTTAGCATTTCCAGAACTAGATAGCACCCAACTGAACTAACAGCAGAAATACTACTGAACTGCATTTGAATTTCTCCCCAGATTCTGAAATGGTGTACTCAGAATTTGGAGAGGGAGGTTATGCCTGAATTGTGCATGCTTGTTGCAACTTTCTGGTGCCTTGAATGATGGTCAGGGGTGCCACGGGCAACACTGGCCTCTGTCCCTCTATTCTTCCCTCCCTCCCCTGATGCTTTCTTGCATCTCTGCCTCCCAAAGGCTTGCACCGCTCCCCAGGCGAATGGTGCCTCTGGGGCTGGCCAGGGGGTGCTTCCCAGGCCCCTGTGGGGTAGTGTGAGGAGGTACCTCTCTTTGGGGCTGCCAGATCTGCAGGCAAGGGCTGACATAACTGGACTCCTAAGCCCCACAGGGGTGCTGTAGAAAGTATGTAGTTGGTCAAGGGAGCTGTGGACTCAAAAACCTCTGCTCTAGAAGGAGCCAAACAGCAGTCAAGGCTGACATATTTATGGAGTTGAAAAACTGAATGAACTCAGTGTAATGATGTACTGATTTTCATTTTTGTTGTGTTGTTGTGAGCTTTGAATGTTTTTATATGGAAAAAAAGGTAAAGTAAAGGACCCCTGACAATTAAGTCCAGTCGCGAATGAGTTGCGGCGCTCATCTTGCTTTACCGGCCAAGGGAGCCAATGTTTGTCCGCAGATGGTTTTTCCGGGTCATGTGGCCAGTATGACTAAGCCACTTCTTGCGAAACCAGAGCACCGCACGGAAATGCCATTTACCTTCCTGCTGGAGTGGTACCTATTTATCTGCTTGCACTTTGACATGCTTTCGAACTGCTAGGTTGACAGGAGCTGGGACAGAGCAACGGGAGCTCACCCTGGCACGGGGATTCGAACCACCGACCTTACAATCGGCAAGCCCTAGGCTCAGTGGCTTAGACTACAACGCCACCCATGTCCCTATTAATATGGAAAAGCAGCATATAAATTTAAATAAATAAATACGCTTTGCACTCATGACCCTTGGTAAACTGTGAAATAAATAAATACATAAATAAAAGTAGCCTTGATGTGATTGGATTCATTATTATTTACAGTCTTGGTGCCTGTGAACATTTCAGTGCATTGATAAACCATTGCCAAAAGAAAGAGAGCAAACTTGTAGGCCCCCCTTGAATCAAGATTCTTTATGCATGTTTTTTTAAACAACAACAACAACAAATATTTCCAGAAACCAGCAGCAACTATGCTTGTGAATATGAGCCTTACTCCTGATACTCTCTCTGACTGGATTCAAGTTGTCATGTGCATTTATCCAACTGATACTGACTTTCCCCCTGTAATAGACACTAAAGGGTTGAGTATATATGGCCAATCCTCACATTTTTATAATGACACATGGCCTAATCCACTGATAATTTCTTCTGGGGTGTCCTTCAGTGTGTACCACTTTGAAATTAATGGATGTTGCACAAGAGTGCCTATCCTTTTGCACAAATTCCACTCCTTTCAAAAGGGGCTTTCATAAGAGAAGTTCCCAGTCGGTTGTGTTCATCGCTTCTTCTGGTACTAATTAGTGTCAGAAGAGGTGATATAAACAGCTGGACTGGGATCACCAGCTCATTGCATGTAGGTCACTGAACAGCTCTCACTCCTTAATGAGGTTCAGTTACCGTGAATTTGTTAACCGAATCAGACAGAATAGGAAGGATTTGATGATAAATATATTTTAGAGATGAGAGGAAGGATCACTCAGATGTGGAGTTAAACATATTAAACATACAATTTTGCATAGAGCATAACAGATGTCATGGTTAAATATTCAAAATCATTATCAAGAAAACTGAAATAGTTCTGCAATAAGAGAGCATTGAAGGTGCTAAATGAGTGAACATTAATTTTTTGTCTTCCATTCCTTTCCCCCGCAAATATATTTCCCCCCCTTTAATGGTGCACACTTGGCAATCTTAGGACTCTTAGGAAAATTGGCTGTGTGGCTTAAACAACAAAAAAAAGGAGATTTGACAGAATTACAGATTTGTAATATTTTAATGCTAGAGGGGAGGATTTTAAACATTTGTCAAAAGCCCAAATGCTTCACACAACATCACTTTCTTCCTCTGACTACACTTCCATGTTGTTTTAACATGACTTTATTCCCTCATGGCTGCTCATTCTTAGAAATGCATCTACCAATAACAGCTAGTCTTAGACTTATAACCCAATTTTTCTGCCTTCTTAAGCTCTGCAAACTGCAACCCTGCGTTTTCACATAAAAGCCTGTCAAACAAAACCCCACGGCTGCTACTGTAGACTACAGCCCTGGAAGGAGAAGGAACAATGTCACCTGACTCAGAGGTAGTGGCAGCTTTGCTTCTCCAAAGGCAAAATGTGATGAAAGGAAATGGAACTGGGAAAGCCAGAAGCTGGTGCCAGGGTGCCAGAGATGTAGCTAGGGAATTCCCCCTTTTATGCAGCTCCTGAGGAACCTGTGGCCCTCCAGATGATGTTGGACTGCTGCTCCCATCACTCCTGGCCATAGACCATGCTGGCTGGGGCTGATGGGAGCTGGAGACCAACAACATCTGGGCATCTAAACATCTGGGCTTTAAAGATACAAGTCAGACCCTCTCAAGGTCTAGAGTGAGAACTCTATGGCTCCTTGTTTCCAAGACCCAATGTTCTCCTGCATCCAATATTCCCCATAGCTATCTGCTCCATTTCTGCTCAAAGACCCTCCTTCCTCTAGGTCCTCTGCTGGCATTTTCCCCAGCACAATCTTCTTCCTTAAACGCTCCTTATCACCAGCTCACTATCTCTGCTACCTGCTGCTTCAGGAAGTCTTAGCTAGTCAGCCCAGCTTCCTTTGCCAGGCTGACACTAACTGATGTTGCTGTCTCTTCTCACTCTTCAGCCCTATGTTTCCTTTATCTGGACATGACAGTCTTCAGCACCTGTCTGTTAGAAATAAGAATAGTATTTGAAAGAGGAACCAAAGAGCATCTAGTCCACTGCAATTAAGGCCTCCTCTTTCACTTGAAATTGGTTGTGTGCCTTCTGGAGTCCATGTGATCACAGCAGAATTCACAGTCTGCAACTTTGGGGCTTCTGCTGCTTGATCCAGTTTGATCCAGTAAGATAGCCTCTTAAGCAAACAAACAAACAACTTCTTCCCTTGCCTACAAGCAGCAGTGCATGCAAGCAATCTGCTTCTCTTGCTCTCCTCTGCCACATGATTTTATACACCGTCTGCCTGCCCATCTGCTCAAACCACATTAACAAACCTGAAATCATCCCTACTTTTTAACTGATTAGGAGGTTTCAAAAGTGTGTGCAAAATGTCAAGATCATGGTCAAGTGGCTGCAGTGTTGTTTCAAATGGTGGAAAAACATTTCACATATATAACCATCTTAAATTCTCATTATGTTACGGGAATTGGATTGTCAATAAGTTATTTCCAATCACATCACTGTTGTGACTACAAGAGCCCTTAATGTGCATTCCACGTGTGGATTCCAAGACACCTTTCATCAAGACACCCTGGACTGGATCTCACATTCCTAGGATTCCTCTGCAGCCCATTCTTGCATTTCTAAAACGGAACATGTTGGCAATACAAAACGGCAACCCATCTATTCAATCTAAATCTAGACTAGAAAATGAAATCCATCCAGTCTGTTCTCCCCAGATCCTACTGCAATTTTTCAGGAAAGTTCCTGGTCCATCCTTCCCTTTGCTTCCAATCTCTTTCTACTATTCTGAACCACTGTTCAGAATAATTTACATTTCATGGAACATTATAGAATAAAAAAGGCATTGATTGCCATTAACATAAATATCACAGCGGCACCTGAAAGCACGTTTTTTGATCATTATACCTGCAAGGGGGAAAAATGGCTGCCATGAGGCATTTCATCTGGTTTCAGAAGAAAGGAGCACCTGGAAAATCAACTCTTAGAAAATTAAACTTCAGACAGGTGTTTTCAAACACACTGCTAAACGATGACAGTAGTTTTTTCCCCTTGCATTGTCTGCAAGGAATAGTTTTGCTACTCCAAGATGTGACTACACTTAAAAAGATCCAGCCAATTCACAGCAAATAAAGCTTCCACTAATGGAGGCAACATATCCGGCATATAGTGGCATCCATCCATCACCAGATGACTGTCAATGCCATGCCCTATTGGGGTTTTTCTTGAAACACCCTGCTGGTGTCATGGTTGGAAACAATCATTATCATTATTTTATTATTTATTAAATTTGTATACCACCCTAGGTCTCATATGGTGGATTGGGTTAGGGTTAGGGTCCCCCAGATACAGTAAGCCTGCAACTTGCATCAACCTCAGTCAGCATATTGGAATTACAGTCTAACAGTTCCTGGAGCACCATGTTGATTAGATCAGGACTGCATACAACTCCCATCATTCCTGACCATTGGGCCACACATGCTGGGGCTGATGGGAGTTGTAGTGAAAAACATCTGGAAGACACCAGTTGGCTACCCCAAAGGCTCCAGTTTGGGGAAGCTTGATAGGAAGGGGCACACACCTAGTGTTAGAACATGAGAGCATACGGAAGAAAACTGAGAAGAAAAAGTTAAAGGAAGAAATAATGAATTAATAGATATTTCAGTGTTCCATAGGAAATAATAGGTTTTCAAGAGCTTCCCTCTTTCTTCCCCACTTCAGTGACAGATGCATTTGGAGGTAATTGCTATGCTTTAGTAGTTGAGTGGTATTAGAGATAAATAGCTTTTTGAGATATCTGGCTCTTATGACGGTAAAGGGTGTGACCAGTGCGCTGTGTGTGTGTGTGTGTGTGTGTGTGTGTGTGTGTGTTTAAGGAAACAAATTAAAGGAAACTTTCTACTGGTCGTTTTCAGTTTAAAGGGGCTGTTCTGCCTTGCACTGCTGCTAAATTTACACTGACACAGAAGGAAGCATTACCTATGACTCATCATGTTCGTTAGTAAAGTGGTTCCTATGAAGCATGAGCAGGGCTAGGTCAAGATATTTTGCTACCTTAAGTGGAAGAGCAAATCCACCCCCCTACACACACACACACACACACACACACACACAGAGAGAGAGAGAGAGAGAGAGAGAGAGAGAGAGAGAGAGAGAATCCTGGTGTGTACAAAGCCCAAGGCTGGCAAACTGATTTTGGCCCCTGACGGCAGAAAATCCCATAAAGCTCTCCCTGGCAGCAAGAAGACAACTACAAATCATTATAATTTGTGCCATTTCATGACACTCCAAATCACTTGCCTAAGGTGACCTCAGGGCAGATATATGTGATCTGGGTTTTAATGCTGGTTGCAGCTGAGAAGCCTTTGGGGTGGGCCAACTGCTTTGTTTCTAATTGTTGCGTGGTCCCATAGCTTGCTGCTGAAATCATCTAACTTTTAATACCACAAATCTTCTGGTATTTGGTATTTAAATTCCTATTTAATGTGTTTTAAAATGTGCTTTTAAAATACTATCTTTCTCAATGTACACATTTTTAAAATGCAGACTGGATGCTTTTGTTCAGGTGAGAACTACTGAATCTGCACCGAGGAGCCTGTCACATCAATACATACCAGAATTTGTAAATATTGAATTCGTCAAGCACCCCCATTTGGTACCCAACGTGGATGTGGTCCCCCCACCCACCCAAGTTGGTTGCCTTAAGAATTTTAGAGATATGAACAATAACAACCGAGAAACAAAGATTAGACACTTTGAATAAATGTAGACTAAAAACTGAAGTTTTGAAAAAGCAGATAGAGCATCTAGAAGAAAAGGAAGAAAACTAGGAATTCAGTGCCACCCCTGTTTTACAGACTTCTGTTTCTGTAGGGTTACTAAAATCTACTCTTCTTATTCCTTTCTCTGGATCTAGGCAAGATGCCTAGTTTAGGAAGGGACGATAATTTAGCCAGTGGTAGAACATCTGCTCTGCATGCAGAAGGTCCCTAGGTTCAATCCAGGGCTGAACTAGTATGTGTAGATCTGGGGGCCCCTGCCCCCTGGAAGACCCCAGCAGGCTGAGGGGACTTGGCTGCCTCTACTATATGTTTTAGGTAAGCTGTTTGTTCCCTGTGCATTTGGACACCTCTTATGACATGGTAGCTCAATTATACATGGTGGTTACTGAGGTCAAGGAACAGGTTTGGATACACAATTTTGAATTAAGGTGGCCGACTGAACCTTTCAAAACTGCACTGATTTTTAACCACTGATTCAAAGCTGCACTGACTCCTTGGTGCCTTAGAATTCCCAAGCAACACCTGGTATGAGGCCACTACTAAGTTATATGTTCAAGGTGTCTGAGGGTCTCTTTTTAACCTTTAAAAGAAAGGTTTGCACCACTCACATCACTCACAGCACTGCAAGCTGTGCTGTCCCTGCTCTCTCTTCTGGCACCTATACTTCCTAGGTGGTCTTCAGAAAAACATGAAGCAATATGTTGTGATGTCATTCTGGAGCTTGTCCAAGAAGTGTGGCTGGCTTCACACAGTTCCAGAGTGGCTCTGGAGTGAGGCAATGTCAAATTGCGGCATTGGTGCTGACCTTTAAAGTCCTAAACGGCCTCGGTCCAGTATACCTGAAGGAGCATCTCCACCCCCATCATTCTACCTGGACACTGAGATCCAGCGCCGAGGGCCTTCTGGCAGTTCCCTCACTGCGAGAAGCCAAGTCACAGGGAACCAGGCAGAGGGCCTTCTCTGTAGTGGCACCCGCCCTGTGGAACGCCCTCCCACCAGATGTCAAAGAGAACAACTACCAGACTTTTAGAAGACATCTGAAGGCAGCCTTGTTTAGGGAAGCTTTTAATGTTTGATGGACTACTGTATTTTAATATTTTGTTGGAAGCCGTCCAACAAAGTGGCTGGGGAAACCCAGCCAGATGGGCGGTGTATAAATAAATATTATTATTCTGATGACTTTCTAGGAAGTGTAGACACCAGTGATGAGAGTGGGCACTGCTGTGAGTGACACAAGAATATTTTATTGCAAAGGTTAAAAAGCAACAAAGCAACCCTTAGCCACTACATATCTTTAAGGTAAGAGGCAAGCAGAGTGGCCACAGAAAGCGAAGGGTAGCCCGGGAAATACCTGCTCCAGAGCCCACTTAAAATGTCAATGCCTCTGTCACTAGTTAAAAAGATTAAAAGGTAATAGGAAACCCCTGTTCTTGACAACCATAAAACTGCTGCTAGGCTGCATAAACAATATTGGATTAGACGGACAAATATTCTGATCTGAGTTATGGCTCTCTCTGCCTGAGGAAAGAAAGCTGGCATCATCTGTAATGAATTTTAGGCACCAACTTAATAGCAGATCATTTCAGCAAACCCTTGATATGAAAGCAATTTACTGTTTTTATAGCCTTTTTGTAAGGGACCCATTCTGTACTTCTGATTCTTTAATGTGTCGTGCTTCGATTCTATTTGTTATGTTGCTTTTGCTTTAACATGCACGCTACATATAAAAAAATCATATTAGTTTGCAGTTTAGAAATGAATAATAACAATTATACTATAAGGTAGCTTTCCCAGTACATGAAAATGAAAGGAAATAACCTATGCTAAAAATCAAGAAAACAAAGTAAGAGCTCCCTGGATAGTTATTGCTGCCTAATTAATAGAGTTATTTTCCATTTATTGCTGTTTAATTCGTTCTCATTAGTGTGGTTGCTGGTATAGTAGTTCAGGGAACTTCTTCACACACACACCTCCTCTCAGCAACAAATACAATCTAAACTTGGGAATGATTACCGATATTGGTTCTAATATTAGTAATAATATTATACACTGCTTATCTGACTGGGTTGGCCAGGCCACTCTGGGTGCCCTCCAACAGAATATAAAAAAAACATAATGGAAGTCATTCCAAGTCACTTCAGCAAATGCCCATAGAAGAATTTAGGGAAGATTTATCTCTTGGTCATACAAAGCACTAGTCACATTTTAAAAAAGAAAAAAAGAAAACTGAATCTGTGATCTATTATTTATTTTTATTTATTTATTTATTGCAGCTAAGAAAATGTCAAGGGGAATAACTTTATTTTAAGATAAAGGCACAAGCTTCTGTCTCAGCTTCTATGTTATTCTGTGGGGGGGAAATGCTTGACAGCTGCAAGTCAACTTCCCTGACTATATTCAGGGGTTTATACTTTTTCCACGATAATGATCTTGTTGGGATGTATGGCCTACTTCAGAAACAGAAATGTAGTAACTCTGTTAGAGATTTTTTTTTAGTCCAATTTTGAATATGCCTTTTAATGTGCAGCTTCTAGAATTTCAGGGGCCTATGAATTGTGTCTAAATGATAACTACCAACTGACTAGTAGTAAACCAGAATTAAGGAATAAGGTATCTTTATGATGTAGCATAAGTGCTGTGGTTACTGGTCTGCGTTTTTGTCATCTGCACTGAACTGGCCACTTTATTTAAGCCGCTTTCAGGTGTTAATTGAGCGTTACTATGGCTTTACCATGCTATACCCAAGACCGCTTATGGGGCTCCCAGGGCTAGGGATCCTGGCCAAAGGCCTCTCCCGCCAAAGGAAAGTTGTGACAGGTAAGCACTTGGAAATGAGAAAAACATATAATCTCTCTAAATGCAGGTAAACTGCCACCTTGCGCCCACAAAGACAATGGGGAATATAGCAACCTTGCCATCTCTTTACAAAAGGTTGCCACCAAATAGGAACATAGGAAGCAGCCTTATACAGAATCATGGCATTGCCATGATTGATTCTTTATTTAACGGTCAAAGACCAACTGATAAAACATTAATACAAAAAAAAATTAAAATTTTCCAACCAGGGTGATACATATGTATTTAGGTATGCTGCAGCATATACTGTGTGTATATTGAAAGCCGGGCTCATGGTTATAATTAAAGATCGGATCATGGCATTGGTCCATCTGGTTCAATATTGTCTGCACTGAGTGCCAGCAGCTCGTTAGAACTTAAGGAAGACTTTCCCAGCCATCGCTGGAGAAGCCTTGGATTGAAACTGGGATCTTCTGCGTACAAAGCAGATGCTCTACCACGGATTTCCGGCTGCCTATACTCTAGGTTCATAGCGTCATGTTGACGCAACTGGCTCTGGCGTAGTGCCACAGTGACTTCCTCAGCATGCTCCCAATCTGCTCCTATACTTCATCTGCCAGTACTGTTGGTAAAATTGTAAACACACACTAACGCCAGCCCTAATTCTTAGGTAATGCTTGCCCAGTGCTTGTTCTCCCTCCCAGTTTGCCAGAGAAGCATCTTATCTGCCAGAGAGGCATAGGATCCAAATGATAATACCCACTACCCACACAAATCCTAAGAAAATTAGGAAAACTGAGCCACGTTCCTTAGTAACAGAGCATTTATGCAGCACAAACTACAAAACTTAAATGACTATGCTTTTCAAAGCTAAAGAAAGGAACGGCACAGATCACTGGAAATGTCAGTGGCATATTTAATGAATCCAGTTTGTTTTAATCAATACTGGAGTCTTCTTTCCACTGCCCTTAGATCACCATGTTTTGCAAAGAGATAATAGTAAAATGTCATGTCTAGACAAAGCGAGCGGTTTTGCTCCTGCAAATCAATAGGAAGCATTGTTCTGCTAAGTGTGACAGATATCAGAGACACAAATGCCATCTTTCCTAGAAATCACTATGACAATATTTGAGCCAAAAGTGAAGGCTGACTATTGTTGCCGATAGGCCAGGTCATTGCTGCAAAACCTGCTGCATGGCATTAAGGAGAACTCTGGCAGGACGTAATGGATACTAGGCATGTAACTGGATCAGAACACCACCAAACATATATGTCAGCCACTCTCTATTCAGAACTTTCCAGATCTTCCATATTACCTGAAAGGAACAATGTCCCTTTAATTGTCTTCTTCTCCTTCCGGAAGAATTCTTTCTGACACATATCCCTTGCTTGAACCCTTCTTGCTAGAAAAGGCACTTGAAGCAACTGATGAGATAAGGATGTAGCAATTAACTCTGAAAACGCATTGTACAGCTGAAAAAAGGCAGCAACCAACCCCAAACCCAATGGTGAGCACAAGTCCTTCATCTCATCAGTCAAAAGTGGGTAACAGACTGCGGTGCAGAAGTCCAAACAGCAGTGTGGTGATCAGGCAGTCTGGTGGCGTCAGATGTTGATCCTGTATCATTAACAGGAGCGCAATTAAGGGATAGGTATATTGTGGAAATGTGCATTGTTTTTGTAAGCTTAGCTCTTCATTCCCTCATTTTTAAAGGCCTTTCATTAATAAAGGGAAAAGCTTCTGCTTGTGTTTCCCGACCAACTGATTAGCCAGGCAACCTGCATCAGCCCTTGCACTAGCAATCATTTGCTCAAATTATGAAAGGAAGGCAAAGTGATAATGTTTATGGGAAAAGAGTTGAATGTTTAGATATGAAGTGGGGTGGTTTGTGTGTTGTTTTTTTAAGGAATCACTGACACTGTACCTTCCTGTGCACATAAATTTCATAGAGACAATATTAGCATGTTTTCACATTTTAGATCTCAAACAGGCCTGAGTGTCCATTGCTCATTTCAAATGCAGTTGGAATGTGCAGGGAGAATAGATGCTTAGCTTGGATGCCTGTGCTCTTCTTCTGCATGCAGCAACTGAATCATGTGAGAAGGGACACTTCTATTTCTGAATCTTTCCAGACCCAGAAAATCAGCTTCCCAGTGGCCAAGACCTATTAGGGAGCCCATTGGTGCAGACTCTGCTGCATTTTTCCCCTTCTTTGAAGGCTGTTCCTGTTTCATTGCTGTTCAAAGATAACAGGAACCACAGGCAATACAGATTTTACTGACCTATTTCTCTAAGAGCAGAACTGGCAGCAGTGCTAGTGCTGGGATTAAAAGGTAATCCTTTTTAAAAAAAACCAACAACTGAAAGGGAGACTTCTCGATATATATCAGGTTCTGCATATATACCAATACAGAACCCAATATTGTTGCTGAAGATGCATATACCGTTGATTCCACCTGCATCCAGAATTGGCATGTCCAAGTCCCAAACAACTAGCATAAGCTTACTTAGCTTAGTTTGCAGCTGTTAAGATTTTTCCTTCTTGCAGAAAATATTGTCGTGGGACATATTGCTTGCAGTGACCAGGTGACTGCTTGTCAATCAGAATTTCCCTGCTGGCGCTTCTCCTAACAAGGGATAAGTAAAGACAGCAGCCCAGAGACCTAAACTGTCAGAGAATCAGTGAAGTTATGTCTTTCGTAAGGACCCAGCAGCCTTCCATATGCAAGTTTGCAATGTACACAGAAGCCCTCAGGTTAGAGGTTTAAGATTTTTATTTTTATTTACTTTAAAAAAGCTATTTCCCCAAGTCTGAGCATCATGTTAAGTAAGCAATGTTTAGAACATTGTCCAAAGTCTTAAAATGAGAAGACTTACTTGCAAAGAAGCACAGAGAAGCCAAGTGCACATAGGTTCCAACATAGCTCTTCTAGGGAGGGAATAGATATTTAAAGCTCAATCCTGACAAGATGGAGGTTCTGTTGGTTCATCTACCCAGATTGGTAATGCTCAACATATACTAGCTGAGGTTGCACTTCCATAAAGGACTGGGTCCCCGTATTGGGGTGCTCATTGATCTGCCTCTGTAGCCTCAGTTGCATGGTGCACCAGTTACCAGCCAAGGTTTCTGTGCTAGCTTCAGCCTCTTCTGGATAGAGATAGCTATGGCTACAGTTATCCATGTCACACTCTGGTGACCTCTAGATAAGACTCCTGCAATGCACTGTATGCAGGGCTGCCATTTAAGACTGACTGGAATTAGCTCAAAGGACACTCACTAGGAGACTAAGGGGGCTATCATTAGGTATTCATGTTGTCAAAGCTTGAAAAGCTTCCAGTCCAGGAATAACCATTGCAGTCATTGGGCTGCAATTCCCATCAGCCCCAGTTAGCATGACCAATCATCAGGAATTAAGGGAGCTGCAGTGTAAGACACCCTGTTCTAGTCCATTTCCAAGCACAATTTAAGGTATTGCTGTGCTAGTGCTATGTGGCTTGGGACCAAAAGACTTGAAGGGACATATGTGTCCCACCTCAACTTGCCCATACAGTTATTCTTCAGAGGTCCTCCTCCGAGTGCTACTGCCACCTGAAATCAGGCAGAAGATGACTGGGGCCCTTGTGGTTGTGGCACGCTTGCAGTGGTGGCTAATGCCCACTGGGACTGGTAGGGTAGGTGGCAAGGACACCAAGAGAAGTGGAGCCAGAGGCAGTGACATGCAGAGCTAACTAATATCCAGTTTTGTCCCCAACCCCCTCTCTCCTGATTTATACAAGGGACAACGCTGAGACTAAGGAGGAGGAAGGTGACAGGCCGTGCTATTATTTGGACTTGTTTGTATGTAGGAAGGAAGGGATGAAGGTGAAAATAGATGGAGACTGGTGGGATAGAGTCCCATTTGCTCTTCTGGAGCAGTCTCCACTGGGTCAATGTATGCAAAGACCCTTTACTGTGATTGAGTGTGGGTTAAAGTAACCTATAACTTGCCTGCTTTGGTTGTTTCCAGCGTCATTTCCCTACCTGATATTCAGCAGCAGTATACCTTGGAAATGAGAGTGGAAACACTCTCCCTCCTCACATGTCCTTTCCTGTAATGCAGATAGCTGTAAATATAACATGTCAAAACATCCTCATTCCACAACAGGAGCACTCAATGTGCAGCTACCTAATTTTGCCCTACATGACAGTATGTAGCAGCTGTCAAAATGCTTCATTAAGTTTTTTGCGCAATGTCTGTCTTGCACAATGATCTAAGACATACTGTACTCACATTTGTATAAATGTAGATTACCAGACAGGAAATACGGGCATTGCCCCGAGCGAATAAATAAGCTTAGCGCCATCACCAACGGAATGGCATTCCAAAGAGTTGGATTCTGTGTTGTGTACAACACTCTTCATAGGGGCAGCGCTTGCAGCATCCCCCCCCCCTTTGTCAGCACGTCCAGGCTTGTTTGGAAGAAATGCTATTAAAAGAATCCTGAGAAATCCAAGAAATGTTCTGGCTTAGAGCAGATCTCAGACACTAGTTTTAGTGTATCATTTTTAACACTCGGCTGTCAACATCTTGGCTGCAATCTAAATCTATTATATAAATAAAATATGCTTTGGGCCATGTCATAATGTGCAGAACTTCCCCTTCCATGAAGATGCTGACAGGGGAGCTTCATCTGATGGATTTCTGCCTGCCTCACTGCTCTTAAAGGCACATAACACCTGTTCATAAAGCAGCAACCTTGGGCTGAGCCTTGGTGTTCAAAAGCACATTCTAAGTGTAATGCCCAGAGAACTTTCTTTTATGGGGCAATTAATCATACATTCATACAAGTCACCATATGATTATAGATAGAGAACAACAACAAGAAAAGCGAGGGAGAAGAAGGGCTTAGTAGAAAGAGACAAAGTAGCCCATTCTTGTACCTGGTTATCAGGTCCTATTGCATCTCTGTATTCTGGCTTGGCAAAATGACGTACAACTTTGGTGCAGAATAGCCTAACTGCCACTATTCCATTTTACAAAAAGAAAAGGAAGCTAAGCCTGCAACCCTACACACAGTGCTATTTTTCTAGAAAAAGAGGTGCCGGAGCTCACCATGAACACCTCCCTTGTTCTCTTATAATGGCAATGGCGCCCACCTGAGAGGTGCCGGAACTGAGTTCCAGTGATTTCTGGCTGGAAAAAAGCCCTGCCTACACATGATTACTTGAAAGCAAATCTCACTGAATTCAATAGGCTTTTTTCAAGCAAATGTGCACAGGGTTATGGCTGCATGCCATAGTTACTGCCCATAGGAAGTCAATGAAACTAAAGCAAACATCCTTACAGCTAGATCTCTCTTCTAGTCTGAATTCTTGGACCACATTGGCCAACCATGCATACTGATGCATGACAGCATTTAAATAAAAACCCTTGATGAACTCTTTATACTGAAACAAGGTGAAAAGGACCCATTGCAGCTAAAGACATATGAATCATAAAGAATGGTCTATGAATCCCCTGAAGCACAATTGTCAAAAAGAAGAAGTCGGAATGGACATTTAAATATATAGTGTTTCTCTGATGATATCCTTGCAGACTATGGCACTGAATGTCAGGCTTACAGTTCATGTCAACTTCAGTTTAATAGGACTTGCTCCCAGGTAAGTGTGTGTGCTATTTTAGCCTTAATTGCTTTGCGATTCAATTTTGCAACAGTAAAACGGGGCACTGCTCTTCTGCGATTCCCAAATGCAAAATAAGTACATGCCTGTACTGCAGCTATTTGCACAATTTTGCCCTCAGAAAGAACAGTAGTAGTCCAAACAGTTCCTCTTTGAACAGAAACAGTGAAATTATCAGTACCTTGGATCTGGATACATAATCTGGTCATGAAAAATATTTCCTGCATTGTTGAGAAAGGTATGTGCTGATCTGGAAGGGTTTGGAAGTGCAGGTGGAAAAGCAACCTTTGGGGTGGGAGAAGACAACAGAAAAATGGCCAAAGTTCACAAGCCACAAACTAGGATTGACACCAGTCAGTTTGAAGTACGTAGATTGAGACTGTGATCTGTGTTTACAATCCTATGCAAACTATATCTTGCTACATTCAATGGGGCTTATTCCACACAGTGGTCTGAATTATCTAGGATAGTCAATGGGGACTGTTAGTGTGGGGCTAGAAATGAGGGGAAAATTCAATTCAGTTTACACTCAACAATGGAACTACCTACCGGGTAATTCACACTTTCTGAAGCAATATGAGAACTGAAACAGTCATCCTTCAAATTCTCACATTTCCAACCAAGGAATGTGTTATTGTCTTGTTTGCTATGTATTTTTGTGGTTTTATACAGTAAACCACCTTGTGATCCCTAGATGAACAGCGGTATAGAAATTACACACACACACACACACACACACACACACACAGAGAGAGAGAGAGAGAGAGAGAGAGAGAGAGAGAGAGAGAGAGAGAAGAGAAGATGTGCATAAATATTCATATATTGGTGAAAGCGGCATACAGAATTGTATAATGTTAGGGAAAATTGATTTGGAAAAATGTGCATATTAAGCAAATTACATTAGGAGAAATTCACACTAAAATGCTGGTGAATTTTCACGATGATTTTAAAACACACACACAGATGTGAAAAATGTAGAAAACTGGAAAAATAAAAAACTGAAACTGACAAATTCCTGTTTGACACACAATTGAGTAAAGACCATCCTTGACTGGCCTGAGCTCCCAGGCTGCTAGTGGGACCCACACAACTGGTTTGCACCATGGTGGGACCTCCTTGCTTGCAACTCCTGTGATCATCCAAGCAGGCAGGCAGGCCGGTGGGTGGGTGGGTGCGCGCGTGCGTGTGCATATGTGTGAGAGAGACATTGGCTAGCAGTCGGACTGCCCAATGGATGGATTCTGACCCTATGCCATGGCAGACCAGGAAGGTGTAGTGGTCACGTTTAACCCACACTCTCTCCTATTGCTCATTCTCGCTCCCACCCCCCTGCACCTGGTTCACAACAACCATGCTGCATATGTACTTCAGTGTTCCTGGTGAAGATGTATAGAAAGGAGGAGATGCAAGTCATCTGTTAAAAATGGAAATTGCCAGCTTTTAAAAAGGCAGGCAAATCTCAGAATCTTACTTAAAATGATGAGAGGGTTGCAATTTCGCTGCCTATCACATGGATGGATCATTACTGTACCACTGTGCATCCTCACGTGTAAGTGAGCAACAAATTTATCCTTGTGGTATAAATTAGAATGCAGGGCCTCGGAATGAATAGGGCAATAAATGTAACAAGCTTTTAAAGCTTCCAATTGAGTCTAAGGGAATACACTTGCCAATTCAACCTAATCTAATGTTGCCAGGTGTTGCTTCTCCTAGGACCAGATACTAGTCCATCTTATGAATTTTTCAGTATTTCTTCTTGTTATCCGAGTTTCTCTTAAGATGCCTCTTGCTGCAATGTGGTCTCCACATTGGTTTTTAATGCAGTACATTATTCTATAACTATTTAAAAAATGGCATGCAATACAATGTAATACAGGATGAAATCATGCCCTTGTTCAAAGTTATATTCAGCAAACCTCTCTGGGATCATAGTAAGTACACAGCAATATAATGTGGGGGGGGCGGAGATTGCCTAACTCAATTTAATATTTATAGCCTTTTCAGTGCTGCACTATATTGCACAGGAGAAGAAATTAAAATCTGAATGATGCTAATAAAATACTTCCCTCTCCAGTACTCTCGTTCAGTATGAATGGGATTTCCATTTTGAGTTGAATGGGTGAACTGTCCATTACTGACTAAATATCTGGAAAATTTTTCCAGGTATTAAAAAGGCAACCATCTGTGTGTGCCTCTCCGCTGAGAATAAAAAAAATATTTCCTGTTGTCTGTTGTTCACATCAACATATTGGAAAGGCAAAGAACACCCAAGGCCAATCACTTCATGCAATTCCAGGTGGTGTGCTCTTGTGATGCAAAACATCATTTCACACAATGATGTAATTTCCATTTATATGCAACAGCATAAGCATAGGAGCTGAAAGGTCTCTCAAAGGTCATCCGCTCCAATCCCCTACCAATGCAGGAAACCCACTCCTACAGCATCCCTTATAGATGGTCATTGAGCCTCTGCTTAAAAACCTCTAATGAAGGCAAGTACACCACCTTCCAAGGTAGTCTGTTCCATTGTCAATCAGCTTGCACCACCCAGAAGACCTTCCTAACTATAGAATTATAGAGTTGGAAGGGCCCTAGTGGTTATCTAGTCCAACCCTTTGTAATGCAGGAATCTCAGCTAAAGCATCCATGACAGATAGCCACCCACCCTCTGCTTATTCCAAATCCTTTTTCTGGTTATTGACTTGGGTTCTACCCTCTGGAGCAAGTTATCTTCAACCTTTTTAGATGCAGATGACAACTAATACATATTTGAAGGTCACCTGGACTTTAGCCTAACTGACACTGTCCCTACAAGTTTTGGCTACCTCATTTGTCCTTGTCACTCCTTCCATTTCCTCTACATGTGCCTTTTAAATCTGAGCTCATCAGAGAGCTCCTTACGCAGCCACCCAAGTTCCTTAGGTGCCTGTCATTCTTCTGGTACTTTGGAATGGTTTATGATTATGGGGAAGGACCAGAGGCTAGTCATAGATTAGATGCTTTGCTTGCAAAAGGTTCCAGTTTCAATTTCTGGTGTCTTCAGGTAGAGCGGGGGGGGGGGGGAAACCTTGCCTGAAACTATGGAGACCTGCTGTCAGTCAGTGTCAACAATACTGTACTGGAGAAACCAATGGTCTGACCCAAAGGATATGGCAGCTTCCTGTTTTCCTATATGCCTTTAGCATCTCTATTTTAAGAAACTCCCACCAACCTTGAACATCTTTGTTCTTCAGTATATCTGGTATTTCAGGATCACATGCGGTATTTCACATCACTATGCCTTTTCAGAATGCCAGAGAGAGAGAGGTGTCCTTTTGTAGAAATTAATATCCCACTTTCCAAGCTTTAAGATGTATGAGGAGATGGGGAAAGTATATCTTTATTATTGTAGTGAGCTATAACTTCATACTGAAAACTCTAGATCTATCCAATTTCAAATAATGGAATGGATAGATCTTTAGACACTGTTGGTTAGCAAAATACAGTTGTTGAAACCTGACATATCCTTCCATTCTCTCTCTCTTTTGTTTTGTTTTTTACTTAAACAAATAAGTGCCTACAGAGTTTTCATATCATGCAGCTATTCAGACAGAGTACATCATCTTCCCTGCTGTTTGTGTAATTGGTACAGGTAGTTTAACTCATGAACTCCTGTAACACAAGAAGGGGACACTTTATGTGATGTGGAAAACTCAGAAGAATAAAAATGCAGCTAACGGAGCTTCTTTCTGAAACCATTCCCATTTTACATTTCACAGTAAAATTGTCCGAATGTTAAATGGCATGATGTAGAATTATTTTGATGCATTCTCAGATAAACAGCAGCACAGGAGACGAATAGCTAACATGACATTTGTTTCTCTTATTGGGATGGGGTAGTGCTTATTTTACTGTCTGATTTTTGATACACTTTTCCCTGACTGTGCAATAATAGGGCAGCTAAGAAGTCCAGCTTCTGTAACGGTGAACAAAATGCTGCACTGGTTTGTTGTCATGGAAATGGAAAATCTTAGATAAAAAAAATTGGGTTCAATATCCATAATTTGGTAATGTTATCCACAGCATGTGAGCAGCTATACTACAGCATCTAGGCATAATGCTTGGTTCCTGTCTATATCATTTCCCTATGCTTTCATACAACATAAAATCGTGTTATTCAAATATGGCTGGTAAAGATTCAAAACATTTAAATGATTGGTGACATGAACAAACAAGATTACTGATTATAGAGGATCCTGAATTGCACAGACTGCAACCAAATAAATGTGGGTAATTTAGAGGATATTTGAATAAACAAGCTCTAGAAAGATGCCTTGTTCTTCCTTCAATATATTTCTTCACATTTTAAATCTGAATAATTTCATTTTCTATTTGTAACTGTGTCCTTAAGCAGGACTTAATTTGATGTTTGTATCTAATTATATGAGTGCCTGAACATATGCATGGGACTTCACATGAATCTAAAAAGTAACAAGAAAGGCAGCTGGTAGGAAATCCACAATTTGGATATGCACTGAAAAGACCATTGCCCCAATAGGTACCTGTGAGCTATAGATAAGGACGTCTGATTATGTCCTCTGGAAAGTCCATGGCAGGCATGGTGGTCTTTTAAATACCATGAATATGCTACCCGTATTAGTGCTGGTAGTAGTACAGTAGTAGTAGCTTGTTACCAGGTCTCCAGGATTCTAAGACACCCATTTCTTATACCCAGCAATTATGGCTGTTGCCAGATCAGCAGCATAAACTAATAAACTGTCCTGGCACTCAGTCCTCATACTTCAGCATGCACAGAACTCTCTCTCTCTCTCTTTCTTTCTTTCTTTCTTTCTTTCTTTGTTTAAAATAGAACTTTATTGAACAATCAACATCAGCCTACACATCAATACACAAGAATACAATATTTACAACCTACATATTTGTTAGGTTGTTATTTTACCTACAGTGCCTTATTATTATTATTTTGTTTCCCCAATTATTTTCAAGATGTTCTATTATTCGTCACCAATATATTACAAGAATCATTCAAGGTCTGCCAGGAGATTTTTGTTATCACAACAATTTTTCAAGTACAGTGGTACCTTGGGTTAAGTACGCTTCAGGTTAAGTATGCTTCAGGTTAAGAACTCCGCTAAGAACAGAAATCGTGCTCTGGTGACACAGCGGCAGCAGGAGGTCCCATTAGCTAAAGTGGTGCTTCAGGTTAAAAACGGACCTCCGGAACGAATTTAAGTACTTAACCCAAGGTACCACTGTACTCTTTAAATACTGTCCATTCTTTATTCACTTTCTGCATCAAATATCCTCTAACTCTCCCTGTCATTTTTGCCAATTGTATGTACTCTATCATTTTTACCTGCCATTCGGTTTTTCCAGTTCTTCACTACCAGAATCCTGGCTGCTGTTGTTGCATACATGAGGAGTGGTCTGGCATTTTTCTTAACTTCTGTTGACATTATTCCCAATAGGAAGGCATGCACAGACCTTTCTCTCCTCTGTCTGCTTGTTTTATGGCCTAGGAATTCAGACAAGTGTAAAATGTGTTGTATTCAATGCCGCCAACTCTTCTGCTTCTTGCACTAACCTTGCATTGGGCTCTTCATCAATATTAATTCACAGTTTATGGATAAATACCCAAAATCAAGTATCCTAAAATATATCTTTCTCATATAGATGTACAAGATCCTTGTTCTGTGAAATATGCATGCTAGCTTTGCTTTTCCTGTCCACATTCTGTTGTTTTGGAACATTTTCCATGGTATCATAACTTAGTCTTTGACCTCCTGCCCTTTCATCCGCTCTCCAAACCCTTCAGGTGTGGCTCTGTTCACTTCTATTTTGGAACAAATATAGTAAGGCAACTTCACAGTTTTAGTTAATCAATATTAAAAAGAAAACATGGGGCAACTTGTCTTTTCAAAATGCCAGCCTGATAAATACCACTCGCCAGGGTTTTTGAGAGTCTTGCTGGGAGCTGTCTACTTGTCCCACACGAAACATTTAATCTTCAAAGACCAATTGCTACAACTGCTTTAAAACCGCCTCTAAACCCCCTGTTTGCCACATCCCATAAATTCATTATAAAAAGATTGCTTTATGAAGAAATTAAACTGATACTTCATCAAAGACAGATAAAGGGCGGGCAGCACGATGCCACTGTATACAATTTTTAATAATAATAATAATAATGAGTTCTTGTATGCACTGAAGTACATTTACAACAATGGTAGTCATTCCCCTCCTGATACTTCCCCTCCCCAATTTTTAAGCTCATTCTAGGATGGGCAGTAGACCACATTGCAGAACATGGGCTCTGTCCTACGCCTTGGAGTGAGGGGAACTGTGGCTCTCTGGAAGTTGTTAAAACTTCTATCCAAAGCCGCTGATAATGGGCTGCCTCTTTGATTTGCTATTTTAGTAATTAATATAATTTGGCCACCGAGAATAGCTGTGCTTATTTTATTAAGCATATTTATAGCCTGCCTTTCATCATAATGGGTCCCAGGGCAAGGCACAAGACACAAATTACACAAATGCACTAAAAACAATAATCAAACTATAAATCAACATGAGGAAAAAAAAGAGCAGCTATAAATCTACAGCTAATACTAATTGAAACTCTTGAAACTGCATAGTGGGCTACCCACTCAAAAAATATTCCTAATTACTCTACGAATATCTGGGAAGACAGACATGTGTTTACTAGGTTCCTTAATTTCTTAATTTCCAAACAAAAAATATATTTGCTTATTTGTTAGACTTTGTGTTTTATATTTCTATGACATGCCCTCAGAGACTGTGGTTAATGCTTTAGATGTCATGCTTAACGACTTCACCAGGGCCTGCCCTGTGACATCACCAGGAACTGCCCCTAGGTCTCAGGTTTGGGCCCTGAAATCTCAGGGTCTGGGATGGTCCTGACCTGGCAACACTATCGTTTGGGCCCAAAATGTTTAGGGTTTTGTGAATTGACACAATAATCTTGGTAGCCTTACTGATCTGCTCATGCATATGGGAGATGCATGGGACCCATACCATTTCTTCCATTCCCAGTATACATTTTTACACAGTATAAGGAAATGTTTTAACAAATGAACCAGGAATAGAAACAACTCATTGAGTTGCATAAATGTGTGTTTACTGTCCTCCTTGAAATCAGGTATGGAAGTTGCCCTTGACTTGCAACAGAGAATGTGGTTATAAACACACAAACCAACATAGTCTTCAAGACAAATATCACATTGTGTTGTTCCACTTTCCATGTCCTTTTTGAAAATGGGGACAGAAATTGAGCTGGGAGTTTGTCACCAATGTACAGAATTACCATATTTTTCCGTGTATAAGACTAGGTTTCCCCCCTAAAAAATGTCAAAAATTAGGGGGTGTCTTATACATGGATACATCTCCCCCCATTTTCTTAAATCTGAGTCCCCCAAAATAGGGGGTGTCTTAAACATGGGGGCATCTTATAGACGGAAAAATACCAGCATTCTTTATTAAGCCCTAAATCTTCAAGGAAATTTTTACACCTCTCCATCCCTCCCCTGATAATGGGCGAAACTAGTATTTGAATCTGAAACACAGAATAAGGCCCTGAATTTGAGTACCAAATTTCATTCTCACATCATGAACAATATGTTACAAAGACACTTTTGGCAAATCTGGAATGTTAAGTAGTTAAACCAAAAGCTGCACTACACACAGCCACTGAACTCCTTGGTAGTTTCATGATAAAAATCACGTCTGTTGGTCAAATGAAGCCTCAATGAAAGTACATAAAAATCAATAGCATTGTTTTTGCCAACTAGAGTGGGCTCTGTATCCAAGTCATCCAAACTGACAAATATCTTGTCTATTACCATTTATATTTTATATAGCTCTCATCATCTTAACATGATTAAAACAATTAATATTCATGAGCAAATAAATAGTGTTTGCCGAAGAAAGTGCTTTTCAAAACAATCTATATGCATACAAATTGTGTCATTTGGATATTCTAATTACTATCTTATTTGTAACATAAGATCAACTAAAGGAGTTGATTGCTGTGTGTTGTAGCATGCATGGTGAAATTGCCTAGGTCTTTGCTGATTCAGTAAAAAAAAAAGAGGGGGGGAGACATCAGATCTGTTAGAACTTTCAAATTTGAAGACTTCTCAGCCTATAGTAGCAACTACTACAGGAGCAGCCACAGAACTTGACCAAAGTGAAAGGCAAGCAAACTGAAGGAAAAGGAAAAAAATCCAGGGAAGGTATTGGAGTTTGGGGCTCCTTCAGCTGTCAACATGTCAATATTTGACTGCGTAATACTGACAAAAGCCACTGGCTTCCTGCACATCTGCAATTCTAAACCAGTAGGGTGGAAAACCTCAGCCTCATGCTATGTCGTGTTGTGCCGCATGTCAGCTTCTGCAAAGTGGCAACTCACGACAGCATTGGCTCCTTCTCTAAGACAGATAGGTTTGAATGATTCCTATCCAATTTGTACAAGTTTTATGAATGAAGCTGGCTGGTTATTTTCTACCCAGTGCTGTCATGAGTTGCCATTTTGAAGAAGCTGACATGTGGTTGATAGCACACCACGACTGAGCATGAGGCTCAGTCCTTAAGCCAATTGATTCCAATGGACTTACATGTGATTTTATTTGTTTTCTGCATCTTTAACCACAGTTAAAGATGCAGAAAACAAATAAAATCACACGTAAGTCCATTGGAATCAATTGGCTTAAGGTCTGTGGATTTTAGTTGATCTACTCTGAGTAAGACCAACAACATCTGAAGGAGCATGGTCAATCTTGGACATCCCCCACATTGCTTTCAGGAAGGCAAATTTACTGAAGACGAGTCCCACGTTATTTCTGTTCCAGAAAAACAATTAATTCCTTTAGGATGCCTATTTTTATTCCTCCTCCTTTCCACCCTCTTCTCCTGACTTCTAAAGAGAGACTGACTGACCTGCTTCTCTCACATTCATTGTGGATTTTCTGTCAGAGAAAAGGTAAATGGGGCTGTCTCCAGTCAGTGTGAGGTGACAGGAGCAGCATACTGGAACAATGAACAACATGTTCTGAAACTCCAAGGGAACTGGAGGAAATCTGTTCAGCTTCCACTGCTGGCAAGAGGTTTAGGGTAAAAGAATCAATTTACCCCACACCAACTTACACTGCAGGGCTATTATACTGTCCCGCCAAGCCCTTACCTGATTGTAGTGGACAGGCGAAATGAAGTGTCACTAATCCTTTTGCTACTTTCAATGGACAGTCAATGGTTTTTTTAAGGCTTTTAAGACAGGGCAGTTTGCAGCTTCCCCTTCCCTGCCCCCAACACCCTTAAATCTAATTATTGTGTGACAGCTAAACAGAAATCCAGCCACCCATTATTTTTTCTTTTTGTGTATGTGTGTGTGTGTGGGGGGGGAGAACTAAGCTGAACTGGGAGATAGGAGAGAAACATTCTCTTGTGATGGGGATAAAGTTGTTTTTTATGGCTGTGTTACAAAAAGGCATATTGGGTCAGCAGAAAAGCAGGAAGAAACTAGAACAGCGTAAGATGCACTCAGGAAAACTGGATATCTCACCTGGGAATGTGAAAATGACCTAGTGTTGTTTTTAAAACAAAAATTAAATCATAATCATCCACACAAATGTGGATAACACATTTACATTCCCTACCACCCTTAGAAATTTCACACACTGAGGCTTAAGCTGCAGCCAATGATTTTTCAGTTTCTTCTACATTTTGGATTCCATTTTATTTTATTGCTTTATGTCCTTGGGAAAATGCCATGCCATGCCTATAAATATCTAGGACGCCATAAGCTAGGATGGCTTTACACACTATAAGGGGAGCTTAGGGGATCTTTAGCCTCTTTTTTCTTCAGAGTATATGATGGGAACTGACCTGATCACATAGACCTATGGGAGCATTTTTCCTCCATTCAGAGTGCTTGTGCCCTGCCTTTCACCTTGCCCTGCAGTGAAGGAAGAAAGCAAGAAAGCTTCCTTCTTTGGGGGGGTTATTTCTGATGGATCAGACTCATATTAGAACTGGTTCACTGAAAGAGAGAAGGGAAGGAGAAAGAGCAAAATGGAATCCTGTAGAGAAAATACCTGCAGCTCCTAGGAAATGCCACCTTAAAGCTGGACTTATATCCCTGGCTGCAGACAAACACAAAGGCATCAGTTCACAACCCTTGCTCTTTGTCAGCCAAACGTCATTTTCCCCTCAATTAAAGCGCTTCCTTTTACAATCCCATAAAAACGATATGCATTTGAAAAGGGCATGTGACTACTTCAAAATCTGTCATTAAACAGAGAATAAACATATGGATGCACAAGAGTTACATGTGTCAGCTAGCGGGGATCATACAACAAACACAGCCACTGCGTTTAATAAATGCACGCCGAATCAATATTTTCTAACAATGCAGAAAAGCAGTTTTGCTGGCACATTTAACGTTGTGCACTCCCAAGATCCTAACTGAGAGATTTGCTAAAGTTCTCTTCAAGGATAGGTGCTGCCCTTGCAACCACTTAGAGCTTGAAACAGTCTCTTAATGCCTTTTTTTCGACAGTCGATTTTCTCAAGGGGTTAGAGAACACATAGTTTATCCCCTTAAGAGGTGGTTTCCTGATTGACCCTTACATACATTAGTTTCCTTGAATAAATAAAGGTCTAATAAATCCATTATTAAACAATCTGAACATTTTAATACCTCTTAGACCTGCTATGATTGTTAGTTTCTGACTTGTCACATTTGTTCTAATTTATTCCATAAGTTACATTGCCATATGTTATTCCAACCCATTCATTTCAATGCAAAGGAAACACAACACAAATATGGGGAAATGTAATAAACTGCATATCATTTGTGGACTGAAAGCAGTTTGATTTCCATTCCAAACACACACAATTTCCAATGCCATTTTTGCTGGAATGCTCAAATGTCCTTAGGTCAGGTCCCCAAAAGGACACTTGAACACAACTGTTACATGTGGGTTCCATCAGCGCACACATTTCTGCATTTCTCCCCTCTCCTCCCTCACACTCTGTTCAGTATGGGTGTGGGTGTGTTCTCTTAACACCCCACTGAACCAATTTGGGAGGGTGTGGGAAGAGAGCCTCACTGCACTAGCAGAAGTCCTTGCATACATAGACTTCTGCTAGCAGGACCAGTGAGTTGACTCCTTCTCTTAGTCTTTAATATACCATCTAGAAGCCGGCCTTTGAAACTTTACCAAGACCGTTTCCTTATTGACACTAGGCTTTCATCTGGGGAAGAGGATGGACTGCACCTGAAATCATGGTGGCTTCCAAAATGTAATCTGGACTTCGTTCTGCAATTTTCAGAAACTCCAGAATCAGTCATAGCATCTTTGACTGCCTGAGCCTTCAACAGCAGTGTGCAACAAGAAGCAGCTCCAGAACAGAAGCTTTCCCCAGTGTGTTGTGATCACCTATGGTGTTTCTTTAAGATATAGTCTGAAGGTATCCTAACATTTTGCATATCGCAAACCTTAGCTTTCTTGTAAGAATGAATGCATTGTTGCCAGGAGACCTGCTATGCTTGAGGCAACATGGCAACTGGATGCATTTGCCAGCCTGGAGATACCTCATTGGACATTGTTGCACTAGGCAATTGCCTTGTCTGCCTATTGGAGTTAGCTCCAAGCCCAAAGACAAACATAAAAAGGTAAAGGGACCCCTGACCATTAGGTCCACTCGTGACTGACTCTGGGGTTGCGGCGCTCATCTCGCTTTATTGGCCGAGGGAGCTAGCGTACAGCTTCCAGGTCATGTGGCCAGCATGACTAAGCCACTTCTGGCAAACCAGAGCAGCACACGGAAACGCCGTTTACCTTCCCACCGAAGCGGTACCTATTTATCTATTTGCACTTTGATGTGCTTTCAAGACAAACATACTAGAGAGATAAACTTTCCTAGGAGCTGTTTCCTAGACATGCAGTTTTAGGCATTCATCATGATCATCTTGGCTGCCCACAGCTGAAAGCAAGAGATTAGACCTACGGTAGGCTACTTCCAGGCTGTTGCTAATTTCCATGTGGGATTCAGTCGCATACCAGCAGACTTTTTCCAGTAAGGAAAATGCACTAGAAAGCTTGGGATAACAATTGTTTGATGTGACATCATAAAATCTCCCGTCAAACAGGTCTGACTGACTGCTCAGTTAACAGTAGCTATTGTATAACTTCTCTGCAAACTTTTGGCAATAAATCAGTCTGAATGCTCAATAAACTGGTCACCTGAAAGCAAGCCTAGACTGCACATTAGTCTGATCCAGCAAGGTAAGGCTTATGTTTACAGACAATATTCACTACCATCAAATGAAGAAAACACCACCTATTGAATATTTGCTTGTTAACCAGAACAATAAGCAGCAACCTCAGGAATCTCAGCAGCCCAACTATATAAACTCAGCTGCGACCCTCCTTGCTTTTGAGCCTATTACCCTCACCTTTCCAAGAGTGTTTCAAGCAACCATGAAGCAGAATCACAGCTGCAACTAGGAACAAGAAAACACTCCTTCTTGAAAGCCAGAACGTACTCAGAAACATAACAAACTGCAGTGCCATATTGTATCTATTATTTTTGCACTAATGCTATCTGCATCATTTTATCAAAATGCTAATCTGAGTCACACCTGCTTTGAAAATTTAATGCTGTACTTTCCCCCACAAGATTCGCATGCGGGCATTGTCTCTCTCTCAAATATGATAAAGTACCAAAGTGTTGCTCAACGTTTTAAGATTTGAAAAACATAATTATGTTGGTTTATTTTCACTTGCTTTACATTGTTTGGCAGGAGAGAGAAAAATAACAATCTGAATACATCTAAGGAGCTAATGCAAAAAATTCAAATGGTAGTAAGTTTATACTGCAGAGGGAAAACTAAGGGTTGGAGGAATGCAAATGGAGCAAAGTTACAGACTGACTCCATAGGTCATGAGGGACTACTGGAAATGAAGAACAGGGAGGCACCAGTGCAGGAAGCCTTCAAGTACCCAGAAAAATGCTTGTGAAGCCCAACTCCTTTAGATATAGATCCATTCAATATAAAACAAACTGTTGCAAACTGTTTCTATGAAATACACCAATGAAACTCAAAAATGTCATTTAAAGGTAGATAGCCGTGTTGGTCTGTCATAGTCAAAACAAAATAAAATAAAAAAATTCCTTCCAGTAGCACCTTAGAGACCAACTAAGTTTGTTCTTGGTATGAGCTTTCGTGTGCATGCACACTCATACCAAGAACAAACTTAGTTGGTCTCTAAGGTGCTACTGGAAGGAATTTTTTTATTTTATTTTGTTTCAAAAATGTCATATCCCTAGAAAGACAATAAAAATAATAAGGGACAACCAAGCTACACTTTGCATTTTTCATATGACAAGTTACAAAGAATTACAATGAGCTAAAAACTCAAAATAAGCTAGATAATTGATATAAACGGCATCAGTATAAACAGATAAAGAAACCACCAACAAACAATCAAACTTAAGGATAAGAAACAGAGAGAACCTACAAAAAGAGGGGGGCAGACTATAGCACACCTTGTAATTATATATTACACAATTCAACAGCTCTCCCCTGCCCCTTAACTGGAAAAGAATAAAATAAACTGACCTCTCTTAGGCATAGTTCACTTGAGGTTTTGGTTTCCAGCTCTGCTGCAAAAGCATTTTGAAAGACACCACCAGGGTGATCACGCTGCCCAGGTGAGCCCAGGCACAAAATATGCTGTAATCTATGCTATCACTGAGGTGAAAAGCACCAGGAGGAAGCCCAGGTGTGGCTCATTTCAATAAGCCATAAGCCTCTCCAAACCACCTTTGTGATGATACAGGACTATTAACCCTTTAGTGGCACTGAAAGGCTTCACAGAAGTAGGTAAACCAGGAAAGAATAGGTACAGCAAATAATTAACCCCCTTTCCAATATGGGCCTTGCCCCCACCCTGTTTTTCATCCCATTCCTCAGTATATCCATGCCTGTTACTTCCACTTCTCCAGCTCAGCACACCCCTCAGCTAACTTGTTGTTGTTGTTCAGTCGTTCAGTCGTGTCCGACTCTTCGTGACCCCATGGACCAGAGCACGCCAGGCACGCCTATCCTTCACTGCCTCTCGCAGTTTGGCCAAACTCATGTTAGTAGCTTCGAGAACACTGTCCAACCATCTCATCTTCTGTCGTCCCCTTCTCCTTGTGCCCTCCATCTTTCCCAGCATCAGGGTCTTTTCTAGGGAGTCTTCTCTTCTCATGAGGTGGCCAAAGTACTGGAGCCTCAACTTCAGGATCTGTCCTTCTAGTGAGCACTCAGGGCTGATTTCTTTAAGAATGGATAGGTTTGATCTTCTTGCAGTCCATGGGACTTACACACAGCTAACTTACACACACATAAACTTAAGTTACATACACATCCATCCTGCTGACTCTAACATGGAACACACACACACACACACACACACACACACACACACACACACACACACCCCTCAGTTATGTATCTGATGCCACCCATCCTCCAGACCCCCGCTCAGAACCCATTTCTTCCATGTAGTCCTCATTTCCAGTTGTGACCATGGATAGATAATCATGTTGTTTCCCTTGTTGCTTCCCTGCTGTTTATTTTACATTATAAGCTTCTTTGGTGGGATTAGAGCCGTATCTATAGCTCTCTTAAGGCACATTTTGTATACTGTATTCATTATGTATACAGACAAGTACACTAGTTCTATCATCACCGTTCCCGCCCCCAGTTGCTATTCCTGTCTCCTTCCAACTCACGGAAGACAAAGAGAGCCCTCTGTATTTGGTATTTTCCACATTTCTAAAACATGCAGGGAGTCTCCCACAAGTACAAGAGTCTTCCTGCTTCAGAAGATCACCCTCTGGTGCCAGATTCAGCCAACCCAGTATGATAGCAGAAGCCAGCACAAGGTCTCTCATTAGCTCAGCTAGTAGTGCCTATGTAATTCTGTGGGGCACCAGACATACTGATGGCACCATATCATCATCATCATCATCATCATCATCATCATCATCATCATGCATTTGCCTCATGTTCATAAAACCTTTTAGCAGAGCTTGGTCAGCTTGGGGTCTCTTATAGCAGGACACTGCGCAGATACAGAATTCTTTGCTCTTTATCAAAACCCTTTCTCAAGTAAGTTGGATTGACCAACACAATGTTCCCTTCACAAAGAGGAGTGGACTCTCCTTCATGGGAGGTTTTTAAGCAGAAATTGGATGGCCATCTGTCATGGATGCTTTAGTTGAGATTCCTGCATTGCAGGGGGTTGGACTAGATGATCCTCAGGGTGCCTTCCATGATCAAAATTCGATGAGTCTATAACATGGATCCTGTAAGTGCTGAAAATAAACACATCACTATATGTGTATTTTTGACAGCTACGGCAAACATGGAGAAGTTCCTTTCAACATATAAAAGCTAGCTAGGTACTACATCCCAGTTTTCAAAAGGTCTCCTGAACACTCAACTTGCAACTAGTACTGGCGAAATGAGGGGGGGGGAAGGATTGCTTCTGAAGAGAGAGCTCATGACTTCTTGGTCAGTGAGCAAAATGGGACTGTCAGCCCACTGCTGTGGGGTGGGGAAGAGAGAGCTCTTGTTTACAGGGCTTTTATTTCCTGCAAAATAAATGCAATCAGTAAAGGATGCGACAATGAGCTCAGTTGGATGTCAAGAGATAAGAGTATGGTAATTTCTGCATTATTATTTGTTATGAGTTTCAAAAGACCCGCTGGAGGTGTCAGAGCCATTTTTAGCTGGGTTCAGCAAATCACCTCTGCCCTTGTTTACTGCTATAATTGCACAAAGAGGGAATAATATAGTATTTTCAAGGAGTGAGATGGAATTCATTACAGGGAGCTTAGCTTGCCACTAAATGCCAGAAACATGAAAAAGGCAAGACTTCACTTATGCTTTTGGAAGCAGGGGGTAAGATGGAGGGAATCCTCCTCTATCTAAGTGGAATATAATGTTATCCCTTTGAAGATGCAATACTCGGAGGGGATATTGTTGATTCATGCACAGTTTAGGAGGAGCATATGATCCAGGCTCCCTCTCCCCCCTCTGTGTGTGTGTGTGTGTGTGTGTGTTGTGAATGTTGGCTTCCAAGCCTGCAGCTTAGCTGTTGGCTTTTCATCCCCCAGATGGCAGTGCTGCATTCCAAGATGACAATTCTCAGTGGCTCTCACAGAGGAAGGCTGCTAGCGTCTGGCAGGCTTACAGGCCATGTTTCTTCGTTTCAGAGGAAATATGGTACAATCCGCATGTAACAAGACTTGTGTAACCACGAACAAGGAGCTCATTCCAAGGCTAACACAGCAGTTATCTCCCTTTGTGGGTGTCTGCAAGATCACATCTATCAATAATAAATGGGTCAGATGCTAGGATTATTCTTTTTATTTGCAAAGTTTTATTTGGCTTACAAGCGCTACATTCCCCATCTGAGAGAAGCCAAATTATCTTCCTCTGCTCCTCGCTCCCATCTCACTCCTAGTCTGAAGAACAAAGACAATGAGATGTCTTACATTCTGTTAACAAGCCTTTAGCTAGCTAGCTATTGCTGTTAGTGTGCCAGATACAGGATGCCTGCAATGGACATCGATGTGCACTGGAGACTGCTCTGTGTTGGAATGGATATTCGCAGTATCCCTAATCTTCAGAGATCTCAATTAACTAAAAAATATCTATAGGCTCAAGCAGGCAGCAGAGCCCAACACCCTCAAAGGAAACTGCTATCTGCACAGTAGGAATCAAGCTCTTCCTGTGTTGCCAAACTATAAAATAATTCAATGCAAATGCCCCAACTTTGCATTAAATGAGATGGGGGAAAGTGTAACTTCTAACTCAAGTGGTAGATTGCCATTGATATTATTAATTTTTAAACTGAATATAAATATACAAATGTTATTGACTTTACACATACATACATGCTAACACGGAGAAAATAAGGAGACAGGGTGGGGGGAATGATGCCAGAATGACAGAGGTTGCTGCCAACTTATCAGTGTGTTGCTGGATCACACTGCATTTCTCCACATGGCTGTGCATGGTTAGCAAGTGGTCAGAGCTGCTTGCCTATAGGCATAAATTACCAGCTCTCAGTGGTTGTGACAGCAGTGAAGACAAATGTGTAAAACACTTCCACATCCTGATCTAGTTCCTGAAGAAAACCTGCTCAGGGCTCTTGTTATATTCACATTACAGTCTAAGCATGAAGGTTTCGTGCTGGGCTCCAGCCCTATTTAGGTACTACTGTATACCTGTCTGTAGAACCAACACATGAGTAGTCCGACTCCTGGTGTTGCACTTAGTGAGTATGTCTCCCCAGCAGCATCCGTGCATACAGGGAAGCGCTGAAGCTAGCTCAGTGGTAGAGCATCTGCTTTGCATGCAGAAGGGTGCTGGTTCAATCAGCAGCAGATCTAGGTGGGGAAATGTCCCCCTATCTTAAACTTTTGAGAGCCACTGTCAGTCAGTGCAGACAGTACCAAGCTAGATGGACCAGTGGTCCAACTTTGCTATAAGGCAGCTTCCTACATCTTCAAGGTATGAGCTTTTGTCTGTACACCTATAAACACAAAGGTTTTCACATAGCCAGCAACCCTTGTTGTCATACAGCTGGACCTGCAAAATGTGGTCTATCCTTTCCTGTAAATGTTCACACTATATGCCAGGTCAGCAGATCCCCGCTCCTTGCTCATGTGTTGGTGTTACATGTAAGTATAGTGCCTGAATGGGGTTTCTGCCTTTCCCCAATTCTATGTTAACACTTCTTCCGTTCCGGTGTCTTATATAGCACTGCAAGTTTCCAAAAGTGCTGTTCATACTAAAAGTGCTGTTGCAATATTGTTCATTGTAACTTTAGTGGGAAGCCCCATCCATTGACCAGAGGGCTAAGGCTGCACACCCTGCTTCCCAGGAGAAAGCATCAGAATCAGGGGAAGTCCTCCTGGTCCCATTCATTGGAGGAGCATCAGCAGGTAACTTTTTTTGCCCGTCTCCCTGTCAGATAGACCATTTGGTTCCAGCTGCTGGTTCCCCTGGGATTTCAGAAGGGAGCAGTAGCCCATGCTGGCTGCATGCATGCATCCATCCGAGCACAAAGGGATGCTTGGTTGTTTTGTTTGTTTCACTTTGTATTCTTGCAATCTGTTCAGAGCTGGCCTGGACTGAGGAGCAAGAGGGAAGCATCTTCTGGCCTCTGCTATGGTCCAGGGGTCCAAGGCCCTCTGGAAGTTGTACCCGTTGCATCTCCAGGAAGGACGGAAAACCAGCCTGGCCCCACCTAGCAGCCAGAGAAGCAGCTGCAGAGTCATTTTCATTGAAAAACTGAAAGCATATTATTCCTTGTTGTTAGATTGAGATACATATCTAGGTCTGCTGACTGTATGCCTGCCACTGCCCACTACACTAGACTACACTGGCTTCCAGCACTTTGTCCCACCTGTCAATCATTTCTTCAGTCCCATCTATGAAATCTGTCCTGTAGCAGGGACACATTCTTTCTCTGCATTGCATACACAGCTACACGAAGTAGGGGTGGCCAGGTTTGTCAATTTCATTCTTTCCATTTTTCCACGATTGTTCAGTTCTCTAAATTTCCACATCAGTTGAATTTTTTTTTAAAATGTCCTCATGAAAATTCACCAGCATTTTAGTGTGAATTTCTCCTAGCAGACAGATTTTGGTATGCAGTTTTGCCTAATATACTCGTTTTTGCAACACAAATTTCCATAATATAAAGCATTTTTGCTGTTATGCACACTTTAGTATATGCCCACTTGTACATATTACCGGTACTTGGCTAGAAAACTGCACTGTAAAATTCAGAGACATGTGAATTTTGAAGGATGCCTGTGCTTTGGTTTGTTCATTGCTATGGAATGTGCAAATTTGGTAGGTTCGTCTTCAAATGCAAACTGAATCAACTTTCTCCCGATCCTTCCACCCAATATATTTTTATTTTTATTTTAAATCTTGCTCCACAATCCGCAAAACAGTTTACTCACTTAAGGCTTCTTCATATGTGTGACACCTGCACATTCCTAAAATGAATGACGATTCATAAGCACATAAGTGCACAATCTTAGTTCTATGCCCAGTTTCCATCCTCTCTTGGCTATGGAAAAGCATACAAATCATGGCAGGCCTCTCTCCTCCCCTCCCCAGTGATAAGGACCATTCTGTCCTCCAGCTAACTCACAAGTCCATGACCTACTCGCATTACTTCCAATTCAGAAGCAGCAGGAAGAATAAACATATTTGTTAGTAAAAAGCAGAACAGGGACTGCATTTCAGAATCTGGTGAGAAGGGGATCTGTCCTTCTTTAATAGTTTCTGGGCACAGCAAATTGCCTTCTTAGCTGAATACGCTTAGTCACTCTAGTCATATTAGCAAAGATAAAAAAAGGAATAGTTGGGTGTAAATAATGTTCAAGAGCAGAACTTAATTGAATCTGAAAATTGCTTCATTTTTTTTAAGGATTTTTTTTTACCTGTAATTGTACAGAAAAAGGAGGAGGAACTCAACCATCTACAAGACACAGCTGCTCATTCCCGATATCTGATTTCAGCTGTCACCAGCTTACCTGAAATGATTATATAGGAAGCCAAGCTTATCAACTCCAGCTTTCCATTTCTGGCGATTATAGCAACATGAATGTCTAATCTTCTTTGCCTACAGAATGCAGCAGGCTGAAAAAGAAACAGTGTTGGTGTTTAATGCTACCCACTCTGTTCTGTTGAGTTTCAAGAAGGACAAAACTATATAAATATTTTTGTGTGTGAATTCAGATTCTGAGGTATAAAACATGCATAGCTGCAAATATCACAAAATTAAATTAAATTATCTGAATGAATACGATAAATCAGGAGTTGATTTATGGTGCCCCAGGTGGCGCTGTGGGTTAAACCACAGAGCCTAGGGCTTGCTGATCAGAAGGTCGGCGGTTTGAATCCCTGTGACGGGGTGAGCTCCCGTTGCTCGGTCCCAGCTCCTGCCCACCTAGCAGTTCGAAAGCACGTCAAAGTGCAAGTAGATAAATAGGAACCGCTCTGGCAGGAAGGTAAACAGCGTTTCTGTGCGCTGCTCTGGTTCGCCAGAAGCGGCTTTGTCATGCTGGCCACATGACCTGGAAGCTGTACACCGGCTCTCGGCCAAAAAAGCGAGATGAGCGCCGCAACCCCAGAGTCGGACACGACTGGACCTAATGGTCAAGGGTCCCTTTAAAAAGGTGTCTGTAAATATCTCCCCTGAAATCCATAAAGTACAAGAGACTGTACAGGGTTCTTCCTGCTCAGTTCCTGTTTCCACTGGCTCAGCCTCTCCAACATTGAACAAAAAAACCATGTCCACATTTCATTTGATACCAGGAATGAACACACTTTCCACCTATTCTGAGCAGAGGACAGCTGCAAGGAGCTTCTTTCTGTAAGCAAGCACAGTAGTGGCTGATGTAGCTGCCTTTAAAAAGAATAATTGATGGGGTTAGGGGGCATGCTGGCGCCATTTTCTGATCCTGTCTCTGCTGTTTTAGAGCTGGCTGCCATTTTTTGTTATGCCACGCTGCCCCACAGCAATCAATTTGCGACTGACATCCAGAGCACTCAAAATTCTAAATGAGCCCAGTTGCCCAAAAGGCTGATGAGTTAAGCATGGATTGCTTTTTCAGCAGGAAAGCATGTCTGCAGACCCATCAAGCTGAACACAATACAACAGTCAGGTATTGTGACCTGCCAGGGGCTTCACAACCAAAGTCTGCAGTCCTACCCATGCAACAAAAACAGATGGCTGGAAGGCTCCCACACACAACACAACACAACTGGTGGACTGTGCTCAGCTTAGTGATTTATTCATGTTCTGCTGGCTTGCCTGTTAACAGATCGCCTGTGGGAGGCCACTGTAGTCCCAATCTCACCATCTGCCTTCATCAGGACATCCGATGCAGAAGGCGTGTTCTTGGACAGTGGATACTTTTGCAAAATGTCTCAAAAACAATTTTCTAGGAAAGGGTCGTTTGAAGGCTGTTTGGTACTCAGTGACCACATTACTGAGCCAATTGCCAGCGGGGAAGGGGCTGTAGCTCAGTGGTAGAGCATCTGCTCTGCATGCAGAAGACCACAGGTTCAATTCCAGGCATGTGCAAGTCGGGCTAGAAAAGGTCCCAAGGTCTAAGACCCAGGCAGGAATGGCAATTTGAATAAAATATTGGGGGTGGGGCAGGTAAGCACTGCCCCGCATAATCAATCACTGAGCTAGATGAGCCGAGTGGTTTTTCAGTATAAGGCAGTTTATTTTGTTCCTGTTATATGTGTGGGAGAGGAATATTTCTTCTGGGCAGACTAACTGCTTAATAATGACAAATTTTGCTTGCTTGCGTGATTGGATGACATGTCACCCTAACCAGGAGCAACCACAAGCAGCAACTGAATGCAGTCACTACCAGTCATGTATGGCAGATCATAGGTGCTGCCTGCCTGGAACTGTCTGCCTTGACAGGCAAGAAGCTGACAGGCTGCTATGGGTGGCTGACTGGATGTGTAGGCCTGTTGTTATCTGTTTGGGATTTCTCTGTTTGGAATATTATGGAGCTAAGGATGAATTGCTTTTTAGCAGGCAGGCCTGACTGGTGATCCATCAAGCTGAGTATAGTCCAAGGCAAATATGAGAACATAGGGATTCAAGAGGCTGCTTTATACTGAGTCAGAATGTTGGTCCACGCAGCTCATTATTGTCTATGCCAGCAGTTGCCAACCCAGTGCCTGCAGGTGGCAGAACCTCCTATGGTGCCTGCATAAGGTCTCAGTAAATATGTTGCTGGCAAGGAGAATATAGGTATATAAAAGGAAAATTATTTGGATGGGAAAATCCAGGTTTAGGCCTAGTACTCTGGTGAGACAACCCCAGCAGAGATTTAAAATAGTAAAATATACAGCAAAGTAAAGCGTGGAAATATAGGCTGTTAGACCTTTCTAAATTCCTTCCAAAGTTCCCTTCTTCCTTCTAGCATAGAAAAGACCAAACATTTGGTAAGTTTAAAAATAGTTTACTTACTCGGAGAGGTTACGGAACTGGGATTTAAAGTTTACAACATGTTATACTCTTAAAGAAAATTATATGAAAATGATGTATCGCTGGTATTTAACCCCTAGCAAATTAGCTAAAATGTATCAAGCAAGGTCAAATACATGCTGGAAATGTAAGGGAAAAGAAGGCACCTTTTACCACATGGGGTGGAATTGTAAGGCAGTAAAATTATTTTGGGAGATGATATATAATGAACTGGGGGGGGGGGTGGAGAGAGAGTTTAAAATAACCTTTTCTTTAAAAACCCGAAGCTTTTCTTCTAGGAAGTCTAGATGCCGAAATATCAAGGGACCAGAAGAGACTATTTATGTATGTGACCACTGCTACCTGGAGGTTACTAACCCAGACACAATCCCAACCAGAGAAGAATGGCAAATTAAATTGATGGACTATCCAGGCATGTCTAACAGGTAGATCGTGATCTACTGGTAGATCACTGGACGTCTCTGGTACATCACTGATAGATCACTGGCTCCCCCCAAAGAAGCTGAACAACTGTGGCTCCCCTTAAAAAAGCTCATGATTTTAGCCCTGCTTTCCTCCTCCCTAATAAAAGCTCAACAGCTTTGACCTGAACCCCAAAAAACAGGGCTTTCCTTCCTAAAAAAGCTCAGCAACTTTGACCTGAACCCCCCAAAAGGGGGTAGATCACTGCCAGTTTTTAACTGTGAGTAGATCACAGTCTCTTGGGAGTTGGCCACCCCGGTAAAATGGTAAAAATGACCGGAAGAGTTAGGAATCAGGAAGACCAAACTTTTAATAAGAAATGGGGAATATATTCAATTTATTTTTAAAATCATTGTAAACAATTAAAATTATTACTAGGACTGAATTGATACTTGTAGTTGAATGTTGGACTAGGGTTGCAATGGAGATTGAATAGAATTGGATTAATAGAGAAGATGAAGGATGAAAAAAGTTAACATAAGGACCCACAAAGGGTAGGAGGGAAGTCCATGGGAATTTATGGAATTCTCTTTTTGTTGTTTGACGATTGTTTGTAAATCAAGGTTGGATTCATGGTGCTTTTCCATACAGCATTCAGAAAAAGGTTGCACAGGCAGTGAAGCTTGGCTTAGTATCTCAAATGTGTTCACTGGCCCCAAAAGGTTGCCACCCAATTTTACCAGATTTTAGAGAAGAGTCTTCACCAGCCCTACTGGAGATGCCAGGGAGTTAATTTGGGGGTTTTGGCAAGCAAAGTATGTAAAGAGAATGTGGTATTATATGTAGAAAATAACACTATGGCATAGCTGGCCTATGTTTATATGTAGTTCTGAGAAGTGACTGAAAATTTTCAGTATTACACTTTGGGAAATAATCTTCCCAAATGTTTTTAATTTGGTTATGTAAATGTACGGGGCATAGTTAGTTGAAACTGCAGGAAAACATAAGCCTACAGGAAAATGGTAGGCAATCTGTAATTGGCTTTAAAGAGTTGCTTTCAAATTAAAGTCAATTTAAAAAGCATAATGAAAATAATAATCTCAACTGTTGCCAGTTGCTCTATCTCCTATGAGTATCCTAAATGAGTGCTAATATTCACAGACAATGTCAGACTGCAGACAGAAGCTGGCAAGTGTTTTTGCAGTCTCAATCCCCTAACACGGGCAGGTCAGTGCACCCAACACTTATGAAGAAATTGGGGATGAAACCAACATATGTGTGCCTGTCTCTTCTTCCTCCTCCCCACAAACATGTGTCCTTTCAAATGCATGAAGAGGGTTTCCACTGACTACTGCAGTTGTGACTGGTCATGTAATGAAAGCATCGGACTGTACTTTTAAAATTGCATTGCCATTTGACCCTACTGCTTACCTTTCTCCCCATACTGCAATAGGTATATATCACTGACAACTGAAGATAATACTTTGTGCACCTAGTGAAGTGGACTCTATTCCATGAAAGCTCATTCTATAATAAACTCTCTTTAAGCTTACAGGAGGTGTGTTGTCACACGGGCAAAATGCATCCTTTTGAACTTTAGAGGTTGGGGAAGAAGCGGGAGAACTGGATGAGCTGCCCTTAAGGCCGGAACCATCTTGGAAGGCTGGCTGAAGGTAGGCTGGGAGAGAGGCACAGAGATGTCTGGGAATCCAATGCTGGGGTGTCTGTGAAGGATGGGCTCCTCCTGAGATGTGAATGCTGTGAAATCTCTCTCCACTGAAAGCTTCTGGTGTAAATATGTGTAAATAAATAATATTTCAAAGACACTGCAGACTCTGCTGTGCCTCATTTTCCCCAAAGGAACACAGACCCTGGTTGAGTACCAAACCCTTTGGAATCTGCTTGGCAGAGATTGGGGTGGCCACTAACAGCTTTATATAAATCATAGCTGTTATATTTGCCATCCAGATCCCCCTTGATTGATATTTCCTTCATTGGGGGTGGAGGGGAGGTACTCACACTATCCATCCCATATGTTTACTGTGCTATAACTTGCCTTTCTTCAGCCTAGTGCCCTGACCATTGGCCAGGATGGATGAAGCTGATGGGAGTTGTCATTGAACTACAACTCCCATAAGCATTAGCCACAATGGCCAATGGTCAGGGATAATGGGAGCTGCAGTCCACAGCAACTGGAAGGGACCAGGCTAGGGAAGGTGTTATAGCTGAGCAGGCTAATTCTTCTGCTCAAGTACCATGCAATTTCAAAACAAAGTTATATAAAGTTGTTGTTATTTTAAGCTGGAATTTTAAAACAGGTGTCTTCCCTGTACTGAACCCTGTGGTTTGTTCCTGCAGGGCTAATCGTAAGTGTACCTTCAAGTAGAATTCCAAATACAGCTTCCACCTTGAAGACGGTGATCATTGCATTACTTATAGCTGAATTGGTCTAAGGAGGCTCAGGTTCTCGCCGTTGCTAATTAAAAAGAGGTCTTATCAATAGCGCTGAAAAGGCACAGGCATTGCAGTGAACTCTGTAGACTTCATGGATTTTAGAGTACTTACTTCATTATTCAACTGCATTATTGCTCTACTCATTTCTCAGGAGGAAAATAAATTGAAATTAATGGTCCATTTGTGTGTATTAAACATATTGTTATGTGCCACCCCTATCTCCAAGCAGTGTGAGATTCCAGGGGTTCCAGGCGCTCGCCCAGGGTTCATGTTTCCTTCAGAAAATAGGCCCAGCAGAGTCTGTGGTGTCTTTATGAGACGTGGTTTTATTTGCACATCTATACAACCTGCACCAAGATGGAAGGATTGCAGAGCATTCCCATCCTATGAAGGTCGGGCTTCCCCCTTAAGGGCAGCATTGGATTAAAAGGACAGCAAAAAGTCACCTTCTGCATCTGTTAGTTACAGCCTGTCACCCCCCCTCACGTGGAGTTCTGTCCCTCCTCCTCTCTGTTAACCAACTCCAAGGACCTCCCCCACCCCTACGTCATTCAAAGTTGAAACCCTACACATGGCCTTGGCCTCTGCCTACAAGCACCCAGCAAAGAAGAGGCTACACTCCCCCTTGCCTGGCAGCCTTGCCCTCTGATGGTTTCCTTGATAGGCTTTCATTGGTCTTTGTCCCCTGCTAATGGCGCATCCAGCTAGTTCTCTGCTGAGCTGTCATGGCTCATTAGTATGACTAAATCCAGGGGGGTTCTGTGTTTGGCAAAGTTTAATCAAATCTTATTTGATTCTAACTTTTATTAAACCCTGGGATTATGGAGAGAATCTGGCACCCAAGAATTTAGGGGAATCTGGCCACCCACAAACCCATAACAATATTTAAAAAGGCAGGTGAACTAGCTAGAGCTGCAGAAATGTCGCAGGACTGTCCAGATACAGTGTTTTCTTTTATTGCACAAAATATTCTATGTTTGGGTTCTCCAATATGGTACCCATCTTGGTGCCTGCTGAGGTTCCAACACCTCTCACATTTTTTAAAAAAGTAATTTGTGTCTTTGATTGGTTTTTACCTTGGGTGGTGGCTGAGCTGGACAGTAAGTAAACTGTAGGTCTCCCTTTTCCCAGAATGCCCCGTCTGTGTGCATTGCCTCCTTGTTTTGTGATTAGGCAGGTGCGAAAGGTAATCTGAGCCTGCCTCAATCTTATGTATATATATAGCCTGCCTTAAGTTCTGTCTTTATTGTTAGTTAATAGTGTTATGGGCCACCCCAATCTCTTCCAAGGGGTTCGAGATTCTAGGGGTCTTGGCACTCAACCAGGGTTGTGTTTCCTCAGAAATTAGGCACAATGGAGACTGCAGGGTCTTTATGAAATATGGTTTAGTTACACATATTTACACCTGAGCCTACTGCAGTGAGAGTTCAGAGCTTTCACATCTCAAGAGGGGCTTGTTTCCTGCAGGAGTGCAGCACTGGACCTCAGGGCAGCCAATATGCCATCCATTTCCATGTTTCTGTCCCAGCTTGCCTCAACCAGCCCAGACCCCATGCCAAACACAACTGCCCCTTCCGTTTACATCATTGCCCACTGCCACCCTGGCAAACTCTGTTTCCCAAGCCTCTTGCAAAATGACACTTATTCCTGTTGTTTACCTCAGGCAAACTGTAATCCTACACCAAAGCTACTGACCTTTTGTTTTCTGACTAAAACCAGAGCCCAGTAAGGCTTCATCTATTTTGTTGTCTCACATTGACTCTCTCAATGGCCAAGTGCTATTTTTATAGAAAAAGAGGTGCCAAACTCACCCATGTTCTCATATAATCGCAAAGGTGCCAACCTGAGAGATGCTGGAACTGAGTTCCGGCAAGTTCCGTCTGGAAAGACCCTGCGATGGTCCAATCTGCTTTCCTTTTGTTAGGCTGATCACTCAAGCACTATTGGTGATTACCTCATGAAGAAGCTACCTGGTATTGTTAGCATAAACAGTGTTTGTAGGACTGTCATACCTCCAAATTTCCCCAGACATTACCAGGATTTCAAAGGCAGAATTTATGTCCTTGAAAAAGCTCAACAACCTTTGGGATGTCCTGATTTTTACTTTTTGAAATATGGCAACCCTACTTGTTTGGCACCGTTTTAAATCAAACCTTGATTATTTCTTGCTTTTACTCAATCCAAGAATTATAGGGAGTCTTGCATCCCCCAAACTAATAACAATACGTATCTCACTGTCCCTTTAAGTAAAGACCAAGCAGAACTCTGGGAAAAGAAGGGAAATGTGGACTTCTGGCACAGCTGAGAAGAAATTCTAGGACTGCTGAGTCATGTTTCAGGACTCTGTTGACTGCAGGAATAGTTCAGTCGGAGAATAAAGTTAATTAATTATTTGCATCTTCCTTGTCTGGAGTGTAAATAGGCTTCCCATGGCAGCCATTTTGTGGTGGGGTCCATGATAGCTTCTTGGATTTCCAAAAGCACCCTTGGGCCCCAAACAGTTGAGAACAACTTAATGGGACTTACTTTTGAGTAGATATATAAAAATTGCATTGTCAGTGTCCTAGGGGCAAGATGGTGAATGCAACATAAGATTATGTGTGAAATATGGTTTATTCTGCATTTCGAAAACAAAATATTTCACAACAAATTTCTTGTAGGAAATACATCTGCAAGAAAGCCTGATAAAGGCATTTAGATTCCACTCTTTGTATGGTTTCAATTAAATGCTTTATAGCCAGGAACTATTTATTTGGACCTGAGCAATGAAGAAGAAACTGCCCCGTTTGAGGTTGAGGCACATATATGGCTGGGCTTCATTTTCTTTTTTGTCTTGCTGCTGTTATTCATAGCTTTGTCCCTGCATTGTTCTTTTCTTTACTTTATAGAGCAGGGATGGGGAATCTGTGCTCCTCCAGATGTTGCAGCTCCCACCATCCTTGATTGCAGTCTATGCTGGCTCAAATTGATGGGATTTGGATTCCAGTAACATCTGGAAGACCACAGATTCCCCACCCCTGTTGCAGAGCAAAGGAAGGCCTTACAAAGTTTACATTTGCTTCTAAATAAGGGAAGAAATTATGGAAATTCTCTATTTCTTTCTCTCCCCTGACGTGCTGCTTTGCATTCTATCATACTAATCTATTCATCAAACATTTCACATCTTGCTGTGCAATAAACTCTCTCAGAAACAGAACAATCAGCAAGATGTTAGATTGTTGCATGAGAATGATAAGAATTTTAGCATTTCTCAACATTTCAACAATGCCTGCAGCCAGGGTGGTGGAGGAGAAATGATCAGAATTCTGATAATAGTAATAAGCAAAGCTACTATAGTTTGTTTTTTTAAAAAAAAAAAACACAACACAACAACAAGTAATTCATGCCCTAGATTTTAGGAAAATTTTCTTCACAGGTGTTTTACCTGTCAATCCTATTTCAAATCCTTTTAATACCCTCAGTAATAATGTTGTGGTTTCTTGATAAAAGACTTGCACTATGGTGTGGCATCTCTGATTAATGTGGGCATCTATCTTAAATAAGAATGACTTGTTTCAGATTTGCTTTCTTGTATTCGTCATCTATAATAGCTTCATTGCACCTTAAATGGAAGAAAATTGCATCTTGTGTCCCAAATGGTTTTTATGCAAGGATTTCTAATGGCATTTCTAAGACTTATATAATTTCCCCCTCTGTGATATGGTGGGTGGCAAGCCAACAATTCTCTATTTTTTCCTTTCCCTGCACTGTGTTTTCTATTCACTTTATTGATCGAAATATAACTCGCAAACTTGGGCTACAGTTGTGCTGCAATGTTAACTAAAGTATAAATAATATGCCCTCCTTCCCCAACATATTAATTAGTCTCATTAATTTATTACTTCAGAGAGCTCCTAGCTTTGCTAGTCAGATGATGGATTGCATCAAGGGTTATATTTATTCAGAGCCAAAGGCAAAACATGCAATGAATGGCACCCAAGTGTCCATGTGATGAAATTTTGAATCAGGAATATTCAGGGAGCAATACTGTTGTGTGAAGTACGTGACAAGTTAGTCAAGGATGTTTCATTCTCTTTTGTTAGGTTAAGGCTTCTAGGACAAATGGCAAATTATGGTTGTGGTTGTTGTTGTTTTAAAAAACACAAAACACAATGTCCAACATTTTATAATAGCTATAACAAAATGAAAGCAAACATATAGGTTTGTGGTAGAACCGTATTTCCAGAAAAGAGATGACGTTAGAAGGGATAGAAGAGGTTATTTTCTGGAAATGATGCTTGGAATTGTGGAGAACATCCACAAGGAAGTCTGACTCTAAGATTTAAGAATTAACTCCTTTTTGGCAGTACTCTGGTTCAGGGAACATTGGATGGTTGGAGGATTGCTCTTGTGTTGTGCTGCATGAGATCAAGATGAACACAGCTCATCAAAATGTTCCTTCTGGAGCACAAGCAAACAACAGAGAACCTGCACAAAAGATGCTGGCACCTAACCCTGCATATACCCTGTTTCCCCTTTTTTAATACGTAGTCATAAAGTAAGCCATGGCAGGGTTTTTGTACCTTTGTGAGAAGTAAGACGTACCCCAAAAGTAAGCCGTGGTGCCGCCATTGTTCCCGTCGCCTCCTCAGCCCCTCCTGCGTGCGCAGGGAGCCAGCGAACCGGCACGGGGGGGAAATGCGCCTCTTGCGGAGTTCTGCCCCGCCTGCTTAGCGCGCAGGGAGAGGCGCGGGGGGGGGGGAACGCCTCTTCCTGCCCCGCCTGTTCCCCGTGCGCAGGGAGCCAGCGAACCAGCGAGAGGCATGGGGGGGACGCGCCTCTTGCGTAGTTCTGCCCCGCCTGCTCAGCGCGCAGGGGGAGACTGTACCATACCATACTGACATAATAAAAATAAGACATCCCCCAAAATAAGCCACCCTGTGTTTTTTTGAGGGAAAAAAATTATAAGACGGTGTCTTAAAAAGGGGGAAAGACGGTATTAAGTAAAATAGAAATACCGCCACCCCATCCTACCCATCTCCCCATCCTACCCACACCTCTCCCCCTTCTCTTTCTAATGTCTCAACAAACGAAACTGCTGTATAAAAATGTTACATGGAAAGAACAAGAAAGAGACAATGCATATACCTTTGTAAATAAAGAAAATCCTTAATAATAATAAAAATGTTCCTTCTGCAATCTTGGTGACATATTTCAGTGTAAAAAATAACAAGGAGGTTTACAAAATAAAACAATTAGAATAAAATAACAGTGAATGGTGTGGTCTATACATCGTCTGTGTATTTCTTCTACCTGGTCTCCTGTCTTTCCTATGCTAACTTTTATAGCTGGCTCATGAACCTGTTTTGTTTCATACACATCAAACCTTCCTGCTCTTCAAAGGGTCAAGGGATCTGCTCTTATGTAATTTTAAACAGATTAAATAGTACATTTCAGCACCACATCCATCCTACACCTGTCAGTCATAGTCTATCTTTGCTAGAGACCCCTTTAGCAAGCACATTTTCCTCATTAAACTAACTAACTAACTATAGAGGCCTGCTAAAGCCCACTTTAAAGTTCATTTGACATTTCCCCAACTTTATTTTGAAAACTTCAGGAACAGATTCACAAGATTGCCTTTCCAAGCTCTGAATGATAAAGCAGAGTGGCTGCTAGGCCTCATATGGATGGATGCCTAAATCAGTGTATGACACCTCCTTATCCTATGCCATGTATTCACTGAGACCTTCTGCTCCTAGCAGTGAATACCTCCACGTACGTGAAGCAAGGACAAATGTGGTGGAGTCCCAAGAACCATGAGTGTACTCCAGTCAACATTCCATCTGAGTATTTTCTGAAGCCCACTTGAACTTGAGAATTCACAACCAACTTATGATTTATTCAGATTTCAGTAGCATATTTACCTACCTACCTCAAAACTCAAGAAATAGGAAATGTTTGTCTATTCTGCTCTACTTTCATGGAGTTGAGAATTAAGCAGCCTTCACCCAATTAGTGTCCCTAGATGTTTTGCACTACAACTCTCAACAGTTCCAGCCAGCACAGCTGTTGGAGAAGAATTGTAAAGATTATTAACAGCTGGAGCACAAGACACAGTCGGTGACTTCAAGTAAGAGTCCTGGTTTGACTGCAGCTTGCTTGGCATAACATCTTCCACAGATAAACTGTGCTTGTGAGACATCTTCTTAGAACTCTCCACCATCATCCATCACAGTCTGGTACCTCAAGCAAGAGTTATATCTAATGTTAATCATACTCAGGGTAGACCTACTAAAAAATAATGGACACTACTAACTGAGGTCCATTAATTTTGATGAGTTTACTCTGAGTATGACTAAAGTTGGATACAACAACTCCAAATATTGCAATCTGAACAAATTATGCAAATCAAATATATGGACTTTTTCAAAATATTTTTAACTACGTAATCTGACTCATCCCAGTGCACTTTTAAAATGTATCTGATTCATAGTACTCCAAGTCCTGCATCTCAATGAAAAGTGTGGCTTCTAAATATACTTGTATGTTTTCTTCCTTTTAAGAGGATCGTTGCGGGGGGAATGCTTTTCTCTTACCAATGATACTAGCTGGACTTGTTGACAGAGAGCACAGATAAGAGAAGACTTGATAAAAGGTATTGATGAATCCCTAAGCCCTAAATATCTCTTGCTTGCTAACTGAAATGAATATATCTGCACTGGAAACAGTTAGTTAAATCTTCTTCCCACAGTTCTTGCCACTTATTACTAATAATTCTTAAATGGAAAGACGTACAGAATATGAAAGGCAAAAAGGCATCAAAGGAAACAGAGAAGTAGAAAGCCATAAAAGAACACGATGCTCTCAGATGGCTAAAACATTATAAGGCAGTTTGTTTCATCTGTCAAAGGGGTTCCTATTGATTTTTAAATTCACAGTATATGCTTTTATTGACACTCCAAATATTGAGCTAACATGTTTTTGTGTGTGTGTGTGTGTGTGTGTGTGTGTGTGTGTGTGTGTGTGTGTTTTGGGGGGGGGGAAGCATGATTTTCTATGCAGCCAAACAGAGTTTTGAGCAAACTACCTACAAGAATATAATGCTCCTAGTTATACCACAAATTAAAACAAGCTATATCTAGATCTATATCATTTATATCTATATATAACCTTTAAGTTTGTGAATTCCCTTACAATCTGTGTAATAGCCTCTTGTTATTCCTGCTTTGGTTGGACAGAAGAAGTAGGCTAGTGGCTCTCAAAGGGTGTGGCACACCACACTGGTGTGGCAGCAAAGGATGGCAAGTGATGTGAGGAGATTCAAGACCAATCAAAGAAATATTTAAACATTTCAGTGTAGTATAGAATAGTATAGTGCGTGTGTGCGTGTGTGTGCGCGCGCATGCAGGATATGGATAGATATATTTTGAAATAATAGCAAGAGCATTAAGAGATAGTGAGGACAATCCTAGTTGTCATATAGAATAACTGTGTGCAGGATAGAGGAGACTGAAAGTAGTTTGTGCATGCTGAGTATTGTATGTGGGTTAAGAGACCTGGACAAGGGAACATTTTGAGCTGATAGGGAAGGAAACATCAGTAGCAATTTTAGCAAGCAGAAGACTGCCCACACCCTCTCCCTTTGCACTTTTAAATATGATAAATATTATTACAAATCACTGCAAGTTTCCTATACCTTCTCCTCACAGAGGTAAGGTATAACATTGCCCTAGAACTTCCTCCAGTTAGGTAAAGGCAGATAGCATGGGGTAGGGGAAGGAAAATTCTTTTGCTTTTGACATTTAGGAGGAGGTGGGGGTGAAGAATGGATTACTTGCTTCCACTGGAGGAAATGAATTTACGGGAAGGAATCAGAGTTCTTAATTTAATTGCTGGCCTATTAAATTTCATTTTTATTGATGAAACTTTGTGATTTTGATATAAACAATTTAAAAATATTGCTGAAGCATCCCCCCACCCTCCCCCAATCCATCTGACAAAACTAAAAATCTTTGCAGCAAATAAAACATGTGCACCTGACAAAGAACAGCTTTACAAAATATAGTGTGTAATTATGGATGACTCATTCCTTTTCTAAGACCCATTTCCTTTAAATATCCTGGCAGGTCTTGTTAAAAACTAGCTATTTTATAGCTCCATTTTCAGAAAGCTGTGTATAGCTGCTGTTTATAACACTCAACAGTAAAAATATATCCATTTGTTTTTAGTATGATGTTCTAGCAGTCAAATTATTATGAATTTACATACCTAATTCATAATAAAAATGTTTTAACGGTTCTGTTTTCATTGTCTTTGGAAAAACAATTCTGCACTTCACTGTTAACTGAATCTAAGCACTGTTATGGTTCCTATTGTTGCAATTTCTACTCCAAGGAGAATTATGTCTCATGACCTGAAGGTGACAGCTCATTAACTATATATAGTAATACAACACACTGAGCATGTTTATGCTGTTTGTGAAGGTCATTACTGAGAGAGTGGCTGAACCGCTGGATAAGAATAAGCCAAGAGATCAATTGGATTGAATATATACCTATTGCACTGCAACATTTGGGGGGGAAATATGGTCTTACATTGTGGCTTATCATCAGTCTCAACCACAGTATTTATTTAAAGCTGTATGGTACTACTTTAAACATAATGACTCCGCACAAAGAATCATGGGAAGTGCAATTTGTTAAGGCTGCTGAGAGTTGTTAGGAGACCCCCTAATTCCTCTCACAGAGCTACAATGGTTTAACAAACAATCCCTCTTCCTAGGGAACGCTGGGAATTGCAGCTTCCATGTACCTTATAGATCAGTCCTTGGTATCTTAAAATTTGTAGACAGGTCCATCCCATCCCTTTGCCACATAAAATGTCCTTCCGGCCCCTTACATGACACTATGGGTTCTGGCAGTCTCTGTAATGCCAATCAGAACAGAGGATCATGTAGGAAGGAGACTCTATTTCCTCTTTGCTAAAATCCACCTCTTTTGCATTCCCAGTAGCAATCTTTGATTTCCATTACAAATCATCAGTGTGCTGCATTTGCACTTGAAGCCAGCCTCCAAAGTTACAGGGAAGAAAGTAGCATATTTTGCTCTGTTAAAAATATTGCATATTATTTGTAACATGTTCTGTGGTAGATGAGGAAAGATGTGGTTACTCTAGAATGAAATGTCTTTATGCCCAGTAATGTTTGGAAGGCACACTCCATGTCTTTGGAACACATTGTATGCTGTGATCTAACAATAACTTCCAGTTTAAGGTTGTTTCTGCTGATGAGTGAATTTACTGATGGTATCCAAGCAGTAACTTCTGTAGACTCATAGCTTTCTTTGTTCTCCAGACCTTGAGCAAAGTGTGACTACAGAAGTTGTTAAAATGACAGTTTGAAATGTCTACAACTTTGCTCTTAAATCTGATGAAGACTTGTAGTTGCTTTTGTCTCCCCAAGTTTCATTTCAAACCATGAAATCATTGTTATGGGTTTGTCTGGAAATTTGTGGGAGACACACTACATGGCATCTAAGGCTGTGTACACACTAACCTGTTTGTCACACAAAATTGTACTTTTCCCCAACACAGAATAATTCATGTTCATCCTCAATGTGCTGCTATCAATCTAGATGTGATTCTAGATATGGCAATCCAGAAGACTGGGTGCAGTTACTTGATACACATGTGTACTACATAGAAAAAACAAGAACTCAGTCTCCATTGATTCTAGAATAAGACACCATGTGTACACAGCCTTAAAAAGCTTATGGAATTTTTTTTTTTTTTGCTGCAGTCAAGTTAAGCTACTTGCCAGTCATTTTCAGTGAATATACTCATGATTGCTTAAGAAAGCCTATTTGCGGCTTCATTGTTAAACATGAGAAGATCTTTTTAAAAATCAGAGAAGCGTGCTTATTGCTGTGTAGAGCAGATAATGATGTATCTCTCATTTTGCTAGCTACCTGCTATGCCTGAGGTGGACTTCTGCGTGCATAGGAATGCACTGTCTGATTTATAGTATGTTGAAGGCGAGAGGAGCTGGGGAATCTCTCATTTAGGATGTCTCATCCCTTAAAGGGGAGGTGTTATAGCTGTGCCCTTGATGTGGGTGTGGAAGGAACGTGGCAACGAGCAGGTCAAAAGAAATGGCAGCCTTATAAAGAGACCAATCAGAGATACTGCACACAGGAAGGACATTTGGCAAAGGACATGCCTAGGTGTTTGTATGCTAAAATGGGACGACTCAGATTACAAAAGAAGGGAATTCCGGTGCTTGATGTAAGAGATAGATGCACTTGGCATATCAAATATAAGAAACCTAACTGTGAATATCTGTGACATATGATTATTGCCCAAGGTTAATATAATATAATGATTTCTGGTGATGTCAGAGCCATAAATCTTTCTGAGGAAGAGTGATTTGACAGAAAGTACTGTACATTACTTGTAGAACTGTCACTAGTTCAGCAGCCCTTAACATGAAACTAAACATATTCATGGAGGATAACTCTACTTAAACCAGGGAAGGATAGCCTCTAGTTCTCCAGGTCTTATTGGACCCCAAGTCCCATTAACCCCAGTCAGCATGGCCAATGGTCAGGGATGATAGGAGCTGTAGTCCAGCAACATCTGGAGAAACACACAACCTTGATCTAAACAAAAACATTCCTCTTCGCCCAGGCCTTTGGCAAATAAAACAATCTATGGCTTTTTCAACTCTAGGGGGTGTTGTTGCTATTGTTTGTTACTATGTTTGTGTTTTTTATATTGTAAACCACCCTGTGATCCTCAAATGAAGGGTGGTATTGAAATTTAATAAATAATAGTAATAATTCCCAGAAGCACCTGGCTATCCACTGTTGGAAGCAGAACACCAATCTAGTGTTCTGATCTAGTGTCTAAATTGCTCCCTGATACAGGTTCTTCCTGTTGCCTCTGCCCCCATCTGGCCCCTCCTCTCCCCACTCTTCTCCCTCTGACCTTGCCTCGATATCCCACCACCAATCCCTGGGCTCTGAGCCTTCCTCCTCTTGAGCTTCCCTTGAGGTTTCCTCGGCTGGTGCTTCCCACCACTCCTCTCCATCCAGCCAGTCCCTGACATCTAGCAGTTTCTTCTCAAGATTCATTCTTTCCCCCTAGGTTCAAGGCTTAAAAAACAACAACATGATAAATTTGCAAAAATGTCCACAGCATGTATCTGGAAAACGTTTTGACACCTGAGTATCATTTGTAGATTGTTGGGAAAAGGTATATTTTTATCTAGTACTGTAGAGTGACATAATTTAGATCAAAAGTTAAATTATGGAAATTGCAGGGAATAATTTGTGATGTTATTCACTTATTTAGCACAGTCATTATGTCCATTATTTAAGCTCTGACTGATGTAGTTCTCCGTCATCAAACTGTATAATTACTAACATTGCTTGTAGATGTGTATGAGTTTGAAGAGAAGAGGGTGTCTTGCAAATCACATCACCAATTATATATATATTTTTTCCCCTCTCAGGAGATTTTCCAAATTCCTCTCAGGCTCCTAATGGTTTTTTGTGTCATGCATTTTTCCATGTGTATTATCCTCCCACGGATTAACAATTTTGTTTTTCTTTTAAAAGCCCTAATCAGCATCCACACATTTGGAAAGAAATTATAAAGTAGGCATATTCAAGACTGCTTGCCCCTAGGTATGTCTCACTTCCTAAGCAATCATAGACAGAGTCTAAGAAGAAGAGTTCTAATATGCTGCTGTACATTAATATTGAGGAACATGGACCATCGGTCTGACTTAGAGCTACACCCTTATGAGAGAATGCTGCAGCATTTGGGACAGAATACTGCCTCTGACAGTGGGGGTAATCTTCTGACACCTTAAAGACTAACAAACAACATTATGGCAGAAAATTTCTTGAACTAAAACCCACTTCATCAACTCGTATGAATGGGTACAAAATTATTGTCAACAAACGTAGGATACTAACGCAAGTATATATATGACAAAATAGAAAACGGATATGAATAGAGAGAGCCCAGGTGCAGTTTCCAAAGGGGTTCCGATTTTTCTGGACCAGCAAGAAAACTGCATAAAGCTGGCAGTTCCATATTTGGCGATTATGCTCTAAAACCCAAATAATCTGGGAAATGGCGGTAGATATAGTTAACATCCAGGAAACACTTAACTCTTTGTTCAATTATACAAATAAATCAAGCAGCGGTTCTATATAAAACAACCATATCCAAGATACTCTACATCAAAACATGGAAGCAACACAGAAAACCCAAAAAACAGTTAGGAAAATGTGGGGGAAATTTGAAATTATTAATCTTGTTGTTAGCATCTGTCTGTCTCGAGACACAAAGGAGTGTGCCTCTAGGGGTGAAGTCAAACTGCTGTGTTAGCAGCACATAAGTGACCTTCCATGGTGTACAAGCTTGGCTAGTGTGTATGGGGGTCCTGACCGCCCCCCTCTCAGCCTCACTGATGTGGTCCAAAGGAAAGCTGAGTGTCGCGAACCCCCCTTTACACACTCTGTGTCACCCTGTTATAAATGTTTGTCAGTAATGCAGGTGCAATGGTTTTACTTTAAACCCCTCACACCCTGCCCTCCGAGGTTCGACTAAAGACCGACCTCCTTATAACTCTGGAGATCCCAGTGACAAGAGTGTTCATGTCCAGTTATACCCCCTGCTCCAGGCTATCCAGATGAAAACCTTTTAACCAACAGCCCTGGGTTCTAATCACCAAGAAACCCCCCTTCGCTGTCTCAGCTAGCTAGCCTCTCCTAGCTACACTGTGGCATTTTAGGTTCACCCCCTCCTAGCCCCTCCTTAATGAATCTCGAGGACACAGACTGTTCCTAGTTTTGTCCTCTCTCTCCGAGTTCATTACACTGAGCTTCGGTATAACACTCTGGACCTCATGGATGACGATACTTCGATGGTTTAAACAAGAACTAGTTTTTATTGTTTAACAAGCATAACGGTTTTAGACTTTAGCACATGTAGTTCATAGTTTCTTTACAGTTCTTTACAGTTTCTGATGACTCCTATAGCCTACCCATATACCTCCCTCAGTCTGCTCTGTCTATCTCCTCCCTTCTCTATCTACCTCTCTCAACTCCCACACAACACCAACCAACCACCAACTGCCGTTCCCCCCCTTTAAACCCCCAGGAGGTTCCGCCTCTCTGGAGTGAACTGTCAATTAACAGGTTCTATGTTTAACCTTGTAAACGCTGGGGAAAACTTAACATTCTACAAGGCCAAAAAGGGCTGGTTCGCCACACTGAGCAATACATTTGGCACCAGCTTAGCTACAGGAGTTGCTGGAAGGAAGCGTACAATGTGCCATCCAACCATCTTAGGGACTCCACTGTGGATTTGTGGGAATGTGGATTTGTGGGAATGACTCCCTGGTAAGTGTGTTAAGGATTGCAGCCTCAGTCATCTGGGCGTCACTCAGCACTGCTTTCTGTCCTGGACAGCCACTGGCCTTATACTTCTTGAACCCTTTATTATGCAACTTTAACACCTTTTAAGTGATTTGGGGGCATTTGTAGTTGTAGTTTAAGGTCACCTCTCATTATTAATTTACACATATTTTGGGGAATTGCAGGATTACCATTTATGTGGGCACATAGCAGAAAGTGGACAAGGTAGACAGAATGATTGTCAATGTATTCTAATTAGGATCACACCATAACTGTGCATAACTGATTGGTTGTGCAGAGCTTAGCCTGGCATGTGGGGCAGAGTCTATAACCATCAGAGCTGATGATAGCCATAGGCTGTAAGCTTGCTGAAGCCACATGAGATCTTTTTAGAGGGGTTTTCATAAGGGGATTTAAGGATCTTTCTTTCTTTCTAAAGCTACCTCAACTTGGCAGAATAGTCCATAGATGTAGCATTGTGGACCATTAGAGGCTTGGTGTAACACAAACATTAAAGTATTTCCTTTCTTTGATCCCTTGATGTGAGCAAAAGTGTGTGAAATCTTCAAAGGCCCACCTAACAATCAACACTTGTGTGGGGAAGAAAGAAAGAAAAGACAGGCTCTGAGATGATTGTTGACCTCATTGTTCCCTGGCAGTAACCTAAAGAATTCAGGGATCTCTCTCTAACTAGCCTCTATGCTGTTGGTCTATTATCTCATAGGCTATGTTATTTAAATGGTAATAATTCCTGGCCATACCACTAAAAGGCCAAATGAAATAAGCTGATAAGGGGGTGGTTTTCCTCCCTGCCTTTATTCATGATTTGTGGCCGCAGAAGAACCTCCATTACAGGAAGGATGCTGCTAGTAAAAATGTTAATTGGGGGCACTTATATTGTAAAATAATTATAATAAATTGCTGACTATGTCACCTGTCTGAAGCTGTTGATTCACTTGCTAAATGAGAAATGGAAAGGTGTGTTTTGTGGATTCACAGTTCTCTCTGTTCCTCAAGGGCTGCGAATGGAGGTGAAGAAGCCAGAATATGAGAAGAATACAGAAGATGCCCAAGTATCTAGTGGGTACCATCTTGTATAATAAGTGACATGCTAATTTCCTTTCTGAGCATTACATGCTGTGTCCTCGCTAAAATTTATTATCAGCTAAATTAAACTGCAACTTGCTGCCTCGAGTATATTAATAAGCCCAGGGAACAAGTACGTTTCATTGCTTTTTTGTTTTCAGGAATGGAAAAGAAATTGACTTTATTTCCAGATTAATATTCCACTGGCCTAATGCATGCTGTCTAAATGGTGTATTAGGTGCTCTATCATGTGATTTCATAAAACTGCATGCAGTTTCTTAGAAGCCAAGACAAATTAGCTAAATAATAAAAAAGGTCCCTGTTTTTAAAAGCTTGTCAATTTCACTGTTCCTGTAACAGCTCTTTAAATAATGTGAAGTGATTGAAGCAGAATGAATGATGTCTAACTTTGACCTTTCTTCTGCTGAGCTGAGAATTAGGTTTGTGATATACTTTGAAGCTTATTGTAATTTTACAGGCACTTTCCAAATAGGAGAATTTTCCAGCAAGTTGGGCCTCACCTCTACGTAGTCTCTTAACCTACAAATCTCAAATAAACAATATGATGATTATTTCTGGTTTCAAAAACAAAGGTTGCTTCATTCATTCATTCACTTGTTCACTTCCCCTGTAATAAACACTGAGTGATTAAGCATATGTGCATCCCATCACTATAAATAAAAACAGAATGTTCAGATTAGTTACCAGTCTGGTCATTCAGAGGGACAGCTCCACACTAAAATCCCTTTACCAATCCCATGATTTTACTGTAAAGCACGTAATAGACACCTGGTTTCCCTAAAATGGGAATTTTCTAGGTCTCAAGTGCCACCACATTCTGCTCCCACCTGGGAACCTGGGAATTCAATTTTATTGAATTCCTTCCCTTCCAGGACTCATGGTCCTTCCTTTCCCTCCTCTCCTTTGATATAATTTGCTTGACTTTATTCCTGCCCCGAGTATGAACCATCCAATGCAGAGACTGGTCCTGCTTCATCTAGGCATTAAACTGAGAACTGAAGACATCAGGTGCATGAGTAGTTTCTTTTCTATCTCAATTTGGTTTCAAAACATTACATTGGTGGTAGTAAGAAAATTAGAGAATTTAAAATCCTTAAATTGTGTGCGAGTGAAGCTTATGCAAATCTAATGGTTAAGCTGTGGGTGGAGTCACACCTGGTCTGTGTAGAGGGGACCAAGTTCCTCAGTGCATCTGATTTATGGAAGCTGTTTCAGTAGCATGTTCTAAAGAAGGATCTAAAAAGAATGAGAGAAACCTATCACAGCTATGTTGAAGAAGAGTCTGGCTTTCCCTTCCTAAGATGAAAAGCAACAACAGTGGAGTTGCTGTAGACTGGACAGCGATATTGAGGCTCTGGTATAATATCACAGAAGACTGAGCAGGAGGGCAATGGAAGGCACATGGAATAAGCATGTTTGTGTGATCATCACCTGATCTCCCCAACCCCCTGACATGAATATTGTGTTTTTACTATGTGCAGTTTTGCAAAATTGACAGAGGTCCTATGATGATTGCGCCATCAGAGGTTCTTCTGCAGTAATATTTTGATGCATCTCCCACATCCACACCCATTAACTGAGATTTCTTGGTAACAATAGTGAAGCGGAAAGTGTTAGATGATTTGTTCTATGTGGCACATACCCACTTTTCAGCTGCCACTGTGGTGTTCATTCTTCTTTGACACAAATGGCGTGTCAAGTTGTTTTGATTAAGAAGCTTAAAACGGATGAAATGTTGCAGTTTGATTCAGGCATTACTTCAAATGAATCCTGTTTTGAAATATTATTAAGAAGATACCAATCTGCTTGGTAAGCTTTGCTAGAGGATTTTTCTATCACATAAAAATTCATGAAAGTGTGTTGTGCTGTATTGCTGCTGTGGCAGGTACTACTTCTCCCGTGGAAATGATTTGCCATTAGAAATTGCTTGCCAATGCCATTCCTTAGGGCAATACGTTCATGTTCCTCACTTTGACTATGCAGATCAGAATTCCTGTGAAATACGGGTTTGAGAGATACTCATCCTGATCCATAGCCCAGCTAAGCAAACAAATACATTTACCTAGAAAGCCACACAAAATTAATCTTACATAAAGCATAACATAAACAAAATTGCTAACATAAAGACTACTTCGTTTCTCTTTACTACTGTTCTGTTCCTAACCAGGAATCTGTGTGTTTTGCTTATGTTTGGATTTGTATAAATGCTGGAATATGCATTAATAATGGAGGTCAGTCATGGTTTCTTGGTCCCAGAATTCTTGGTAAAACCTGATACCTCTAGCATGAAGCAGAGACTAATTCTTTCAGCCTGTAATCTCTATTCTAAACAAACACCTTGTGGCTTTAACATCAGCCAGCTTTTTCTCTCTCTCTCTTTCCCTGCTAGAGTGTTGTACTAGCACATGGGAGACCAGGGTTCAAATCCCACTTGGTCATGAAGCTCAGTGGGTGACCTTATGCCAGACACTGTCTCTCAGCCTAACTCATCTCACAAGGTTGTTGTGGGGATTAAATGAGGAGGGGGAAACCATGTACACCATCTTGAGTTCCTTGGCGAAAAAGGTGGGATAGCAATGCAATAAATAAATACAGTATGTAATAAAATACTAATATCCAGCTGAAGAGCTCTGGAGAATTCAAAATTACTATTTTATAACATTTTGATTGGTTCTGATAAAGATGTAACAACTTTGGCTTCAATATACATTTGTCAAAAAGCAGTCTAGGCCCATCAACCTTAACTGGGCAACTGGATCCTAAACACCCGCACCAGTGTATTGCTATGGTGCTTTATATACCAATGATAGCTGTAAGCCAACTCTTATCCTGTCAGCACCAGCCAGCATGGTCAATGGTCAAGGAGGATCGGAGTTTTAGTCCAGCAACATCTGGAGGGCTTGATAACTTCCTCTCAGGTTACCTTTTCCAGACTGCAATTCCCTTTCTCTAGTAAGAAGGTCTGGTTTCTTTTGAGTGACAATAATAAGTTTGTAACACAGAGTGGCCCTATACACCGGCTCAAACAAAACAAAACAGGAAAAAGGAGTTAGATAAAATTGCTATAAATTGTTGTGGTGATTCAGAGGTTTAATTTGAAATCAAGCTGGATTTGAGTTTGTTGATGTCTCTGTTGATGTCTCTCTAGATGTTGGCTCATATTATGGATTTTTTTAATCTGTATTATTTCACTGGTACTGTTGCTGCGGGTTTGTCATGGACTTTGGCTAGATCAATAAACTTACATTGATTGATTACTGGCACATCTTGAGGGCTACAGGTTTCCCATCCCTGACCTAGACTCTCCATCTAGGATTTTCATACAGATGACACTATAGAACAGGCATAGGCAACCTTGGCTCTCCAAATGTTTTGGGGCTACAATTCCCATCATCCCTGACCACTGGCCCTGTTAGCTAGGGATCATGGGAATTGTAGTTCCAAAACATCTGGTTGCCTATGCCTGTTATAGAATATGTTCTCCATTTTGCCTGTATCGGAAATGCATTGATAGACTGAAGTGAACACCTTCCAATATAGTGACAGTAAAACAGGAATGGATACTGACAAAGCAATATTCAATTCTAGAAAAATATTTAGTAGTTGGTTTAAAGAGTAAGAATAAGATTATTCAACTTCTGCCAAGCTCTATAATCCTCTAGCATCTATGAATGACATTATTGCAATGCTGGCATAATATGCTGCTAATCCATATCACAAATGGCATAGCTGTAGATTGGTTCTTTTGAAGAAACTATGCAACCAATCAGGATCAAGACATCATAAACCAGCTTAAAACAAATTACTTTTCTTACTGGGTAGCAAACTGGGCTGTTCAAAATGTGATTAATAATATTTATAAATACTTTAAATATATATATATAGCACTAATCCTTATATGAACCCAATTCTTAAAGCAGGTTTTGCCCTAAAGATCATGAATAGTGCATTGAGCTTCATAGATAACTGAACTAAGATCTGAATCAGTGCTTCACGACTAAACTCTTACCATTCTCTTTATTATTATAGCATGAATGTACAATAGAGCAGAGTAGGGGGAAAAGAAATCATTGTACTCTTGTACAGTATTTGAAGCTCACCTAATGCCATGTTTAGGTAGGAAGAATACCAACCAGGAAGACTGTTCAAAAGACCATGTGACTACTTGAGACAGTGAATCGCAATAATGGAAATCAAGATAAACATGGCATCTGTGGACATTTCTTCTTTTTCAGATCACACATTCAGGGCACTTTTCTCAGAAAGCAGACATGCAATCTTTCAAAATATCCACATTTTTATTTTTGAACTATCTGCATTTTCTCATTTACAAAGTACTGCTGTGCATGGCTTGCACAGTCAGCTCAATTTATTTTACATCATACCCCAATTCAGAAGCACAGACCTAAGCAGTATGATGCAGACTGAATCATTTCCCACATTATACTGCCAGCATATAATACCTTGCATGCAGACTTTGCACAGGCTACCAGTCTGTTTCTGGGCTAAGTTCAATGTTTTGGTATTAAAATTGTTACACACCACCCAAATCTTCAAGAAATGGTAGATTCCAGGGGTCCAAGCACTTAGATTTTGTACATCCCAATGAGAAACTGAAATATGGAATGTGATTGTATATTGATAATAGTTATCTAGTACATAAACCATCTTCAGACATTCTGGGCAAATGCATGCACTGACTCCACTTTATACTTTCCCTTGTTGAGATCAGAGTCTCTTAGATCAGCCCAACAGGCCATGTAATTCAGGATCTTGTTCTCTCAGAGGCGAACCAGATGCCTGGCTTACAGCCATCATTGTTATAAAAAGGTAAAGGTAAAGGGATCCCTGACCATTAGGTCCAGTCGTGTCCGACTCTGGGGTTGTGGTGCTCATCTCGCGTTACTGGCCGAGGGAGCCGGCATACAGCTTCCGGGTCATGTGGCCAGCATGACAAAGCCGCTTCTGGTGAACCAGAGCAGTGCACGGAGATGCTGTTTGTTTTTAAACGCATGGAAACGCCGTTTACCTTCCCGCTGAGTGGTACCTATTTATCTACTTGCACTCTGACGTGCTTTCGAACTGCTAGGTGGGCAGGAGCCTGGGACCGAGCAACGGGAGCTCACCCCGTCGCAGGGATTCGAACCGCCGACCTTCTGATCAGCAAAGCCCAAGGCTCTGTGGTTTAACCCACAGCGCCACCTGCATCCCTTTTATCATTGTTATACAAAGCACCATATACACAAGGAGGACCTAAGCATGAGAGCACTCTCCTCTTTTGTGTTTTCTGGCAACTGGTATTTGACTGCCTCAAAGAGGGAAGGTCTATGGCACTTAGAATCTTCCTCATGACTGTTAACCTTGATAAAGAAGAATCTGAATAAACTTGAATCTCTGTCCAGACCTTCCATCTCAGCATGGGAAGTTCTAGAGTGCAGTCAGTATGTGTGGGGACGGTGAGGGCACAGCTTGCGTTAGCAAAGTCACTTCAATGAACGTAAGCAAAGTCCAGAAAGAAAGAAAAATTACTTTACTGAACGAATGGTATAATTTGAGGAGAAATGAACAGAGAGGTTTTTGTCTTTCTTAGTTCATACCTTGTACATAGCAGAAATACATTCAGCTAGCACATAGAGGGGAGGAACTCCCACAAACAATCAGGGGAGGTGGTACTTCAGTGAATATAAGGCCACTCTGTTTGGTTGCTAAGCAATACCTTCACCTGTCCCCTTCTTGGATAGTTGACTTTAACATTAACAGAATTAACCCCTAAGCTGCAAACTGATCTCTGCTGTTGTGCTTCCAACACCCCAACCCTCCCCACTTCTAGCCCACATGTATTCTGGCAAATGCCTCAATAGGGCTACAAACAATTCATTACTGGCACAACAGCTAGTGCAGTGTTGCACTTTTTAGAACAGACTTGAGTGTTTGTAGAAGGGTCCTACTTTTTTTCTGGAAAAGAAGGGCACCTAATCAGGTTCACAAAGGCTACCACTCAATTTGTTGACCTTCATTTTTGCTTATCTGCCTACAGTCAAATGTGCACCTATGAGGACAAAGTTAATGGGTATGTATTCATCTGAGATAAAACGTGTTGGAAAGATTGAGGAATTGTTACGCCTACATCTCCCAAAATAATTCATCGTCTGTCAGGATTTGATGGATTAAAAGGATTCTAACAGAGTGGTTGGTTTCTCTCTTAAACATGAAACAGAAAACACGTAGCAGCTTAGTGCAAAGTTTTTCTCCAAGTAACTGGATAAGCAATAACCTCTGGCTTTGTTGACTAAGGAAGGTTTGATAATGGCTCTGTACATACAATATATGAGCTGTTATCGGAAAAGGTTTAAGTTTGTGAGAGATGGGAGTGGAAGTTCACTACGGTGGCTCCCTAATAATATTTAATGCTGTAAGTTACTTTCACGCAGAGCATAGGTTGAGCAGGTAAATGGGGGCAATGCATCAATGTACTGATCTGCAGAAGCTAGCTACTACAAAAGTTCAATATTATTTCACAACTTTCAGAAATTCAGTGCTATTCATGTTTACTTGGGAGTAAGTTATTCAATGTTGTGAAAAAGCTTTCCCACTGGTAAATGTGGAAATAATACCATGAAAGCCCGTTCACCTTTTAAACTGATTGGAAGGAAAAAGATATGTCCATTGTAAGATAAATACTGACATCCACTTGATTGTGTGTTAGTAATCGTTCTCCCTTGACATCATTAACAGGTAGCTTGAGAAATAATGTTGCTATATTCTTTGACTTATAAATAGGGATTTATAATGGAAAAGCTGTCACAACCTGAAATGTAGCCTGCCTCAAACACATGGCCCTAATCAACAATGTATTAATTAGCAGTACAGAGACAAAACACCACAGGGAGGCAGATCTCCACATCCCTCCACTTTCCACTCAAACCTCACTCTTAGTCTCACTATTTGAACACTGGACTCCTTTCCTGTTGTGCAAACATTTGCTGGTATACCCGTTGGCATATGATATCTGACATACATTTTGCTTACTATTTGTGTATCTGTGGTACAGCATAAACGAAGTTGAGTTAATTGCTATAAAAACCAGCTGGTCCCCACATAAAGCTGTAGAGAAAAACACACACTGTACTATTACTATTTAGTACTCTTTTCTTTTCTTGATAGGGATGTTTTAAACATGTATTATTTTATTAGGTTTAGATCCTCAAGGGTACATGGTGCTAAACAAGTTTCCTATATCATTTTTGTTCTTGATATGTGTGCTTAAATGTGCACTGATTTTTATTAGATTACGATCCTCTGGGGTGGGCAGAACATTGATTGGGGATATACTCGATGGTTTGCAACCAATCAGGAAGTTTCTGACTACTAATAGTTTAATATAACAGTAGCAACAATAAAAGTTCCTCCCTTTTCTTTCACATTAGACTGATAGAATTAGGTATCTGTTGTAACTCATACTTGTATGTGTACATCATCCCAGTATACAGCTCATTGGGTATGGTGGGTAATTAGCTCTATCCCCGAGGTCATCATTTTACATCTGGCTCTGTCCTTCACTTGGCACTATTTTGAAAAAACAAAACTCAAAGTACCGGTAGATCCCATAAGCCTGAAGTCCACCCATGCCTTCTCTGGGGCAGTCAAACATATTGGCCTTGATGCAACCCCTAAGAGGTACTAGAAATGTGGTGGCTTAGAATTATTGGCTAAAACAATATTTGTATGTTGATGTAGACATTATTTAAAAACATCCCCATCAGGTTTACATCAGCACCCGCAGCAGGAGACATAATTTCAAAAGCATTCAATGCCTAGGAATCCAGTTTAGTTGTTCCAGGGCTCATTGGTGTCTTATTGAAAAACTGCAAATGGTCTTAAACACCAACAAGGGAGAATTTCCTAGGGCTATGTGATTGTGTGTGCGAATGGACTTAACTGTTAAATTATTTTAGATTTAATAGCAGAACCCTGTTCCATTGTTTCCTGGAGGTGTTAATAGTCTGGATGAAGTGCAGTCACTGTTGGTAGGTGGTTCCCATGCCCAGGAAGTTGTATTGTCCCTGAAGGAGCAGATGCATAGCTTGAGGATATTACTAGATCCAGCTTTGGCACTGGAGGTCCAGGTGGCTAGGAGGTTCTATTTCTAGCTGGATTTGCCATCAGATTTCTTATCCCTCCACCCCTGCTCTGTGATATAGTGACTTGGACTGGACATTTGAGGTACTTGTCTTGCTTATGTGTGAGAAAGGTAAGATCATACTCTTATTAGTGCTGAGTCATGTGCCAGGTCATGTACATGCAGCTTTATAGAGAATTGAAGTGTGTGGATGAGTAGCTTTGCTGTCATCACACATGGGATTACAGAGGGATTGGTACTAATGAGGCCACCCAGCCTTTGATACATTGTTGGCTGGCTACCAATGAATGGAAACACTGGTAGTAACATTTAGAAGAAAGCTTGAACATTAACTCCTAGCTGACGTCAAAACATTCAGTTGCTGCATGCAAGTTTTATCAGGTCTTTCAAAAGGATACATATGTATGCATCAATTAGTACCAAATTCATTCCTTCTCTTCTTCTTTTGCCTTTATATTTATTCATTTTCCCAACAGGAGGGCCATTTCTGCAAGCAGGGAGATACGGTATAGTTGAACTAGTAGTGCTAAACCCTACTTCCTTAACTGGCAAGAACAAAAACAGAAAAATCCACCTGATGTGACTGTGCTGCTCTTACTTTCCCTCTCTTCCTGCTAAGAAACTGCCATTAATTTACAATCTTCCTCCAGCAGCTGTTTCTCTTTTATAAAGCTGCAAAGATGGAAATAGAGCTTTCAAGCAGAGTGACGTTGCAGCTGGAGTGAGAACAAAAGGCTGCCGATCTTCCTAACTGGTGACTTCCCAAAAGCTGATTGAAGAGAGAGAAAGCACAAGGCTGAGAATGCTAAATAAACAGAATTGATTGTGATTCACTTGCACTTGCATTCCTCAAATGTTACTCAAATAAATAGTTTCACATTTCGGGGATCAGGAATTCCTCATCAAGGCTTGCTCTGTGATTTTGAGCCATGAGATGCTCAACAAGTCCTGCCATTTTGCTTTGGTTGACAGAACCAGGGATGGCCCAATCATGATCAAGGGAAGTAATAGTACCACTGTATTCCGCTCAAGGGAAGTAGATCAAGGGAAGTAATAGTATCACTGTAATCCGCTCTGGTCAGACCCCACCTGAATACTGTGTCCAATTCTGGGCACCACAGTTCAAGAAGGATACTGACAAGCTGGAACGTGTCCAGAAGAGGGCAACCAAAATGGTCAAAGGCTTGGAAACGATGCCTTATGAGGAACGGCTTAGGGGCTGGGTATGTTTAGCCTGGAGAAGAGAAGGTTAAGGGGTGATATGATAGCCATGTTCAAATATATAAAAAGATGTCATATAGAGGAGGGAGAAAGGTTGTTTTCTGCTGCTCCAGAGAAGCGGACACGGGGCAATGGATTCAAACTACAAGAAAGAAGATTCCACCTAAACATTAGGAAGAACTTCCTGACAGTAAGAGCTGTTCGACAGTGGAATTTGCTGCCAAGGAGTGTGGTGGAGTCTCCTTCTTTGGAGGTCTTTAAGCAGAGGCTTGACAGCCACCTGTCAAGAATGCTTTGATGGTGTTCCTGCTTGGCAGGGGGTTGGACTGGATGGCCCTTGTGGTCTCTTCCAACTCTATGATTCTATGATTCTATGACAGTGTTTCCCAACCAGTGTGCCTCCAGATGTTTTGGGACTACAATTCCCATAATCCCTGACCACTGGTATTGCTAGCGAGCGATGATGGGAGTTGTAGTCCCAAAACATCTGGAGGCACACTGGTTGAGAAACACTGTTCTATGAGATAGACTGAAGCAGCTGACTCAGGTGGCAGAATCCCATAGGGCAGTGGCCCCATAGGTGCCCCACCCACACCTAACGCTTCTTCTGGAGTTCTGGGAGAACTTGCTGGAAGCCGCTACTGCTATGCGACCCTGATAAACAAGGCTTGAGGGAGTGGCACCTTCCCATTTCACTTCAGGTGGTGAAATGGTCCAGGTGAGAAACAAGATTGCACTAGCATCTTGAAGCATTACATGTGAAATGGGTGTCTGTTTTATTATGGGGATAAAAACTAGTTTTTTTGTTTTTTAAGCCATGAGGCTTTTGCTTAGGTTTTTAAATGCTGTGCACTTGCTTGGTGCCCTTGGCCGAGTAAGTGAGACTTCTTCCACAATGAGCAGTGCTGGATGAAGTTGAAAAATGATCTGTCAGTAGTGTGAGCACAATGGATTTAAGAGAGCTTTATCGTGGTAGGCAGAAAAGATTAATGGTAGCCTAAACTTGAGTCAATCTGTGTCAAAACTAACCAAAGCAATTGATTAAATGGAAACACTTAACTGCGTTTGTATCAATAAATAAGGATGAATATTGATGCTAATCTGTAAGATCTGAGGGTAGAAGACTGACTACTAACTGAAATATCTTTTTTTTAAAAAAAAAGAAAGAAAGAAAGCCCAAAACAAACTGTTTCTAACTTATCGTAGTCCTCTTTGATTCAACTGCATTTGGGGACAATTCCGTGAGTTTGGTTCTGTGTTCCTTTCTATGACACCTAGATGAAGACTGTGATATAATTAGGTGTGTGGAATTACAGGGTGTGTACTTTCCTGTGTTGCGATGGGTAGCTAGCTAGATTTTTCTTCAGTGTGCTTTTGCATCCTGTTATAGGTGTGGAGGTCACTGCCCACATCATTTAAGAACACAGAAGACTCCTGCTGGATCAGATCAAAGGTCCACTTAGCTGTGATAATTTGGGAAGCTTTGCAGCAGAGCAAGGGCTCACTTGTTGCCTGCCTCTAGCACCTGACATTCAGAGGTACACTGCATTTGAACATAGAGCAGGGATGGGGACTCTGTGGTCCTCCAGATGTTGCAACTCCTATAAACACCAGCCATCATCACTAGTTGTCATGGATGATGGGAGTTGTATTCCAATAACACCTGGACATTTTCTCCAGGGCATGTTTATTACCCACTAAATGGCCGAGTCACCACTTGCATATGCGGAACAGCTGTTACAGAACAAATGCTAAGGTTACCAGATTTTTTTTAATGAATCCGGGGACACTTTAAATAAATAAATACATACATACATACTTACATACATACTACACATTCGGGACGTTGATGCTGCAGCAGTGGTGGTGGTGGTAGAGGGACGGCTGCTGCCTTGACCTCAACCACCACATTTCCCCTTCCTCCAAGGCTTCTATCTCCTTTCTCCATGAGCCTGGGCAGCCCCTGAGTTGTTGGTTCTTTGGTGGTGGTGGGGAAGCAGTCCATGGTGGGCCAGGCATGGAAGGCGGAGAAGGAGGGCCAAGAGCAGCGGCAGCGAGGCTCAGGCAACGTGATGCCTCCCTTCCCATTGGAGCAGCCCCAATCCCATTCCTACTTGCATGCAAGCAGGAGGGGGTGGGGATCCCTAAGCTGGGAAGGGAGGCTTCCCGTTGCCTAACTGAGAGATCCCTGCCCCCTCCTGCTTGCAATCAACCTCTGATAGGCAGCATGAAGTCCCCCTTCACAGCTGAGAGATCCCCACCCTGCTCCTGCTTGCACGCAAGTAGGAGTTGGGAGGCTGCTCCGATAAGCAGCATGAAGCCTCCCTTCACAGCTTAGTTGCTGGGGTCAGGGAACATTCCAGGGATGGAATTTGTCCGGGGACTTATTCACAAATCCGGGGACTGTCCCCGGGAAACGGGGACGTCTGGTAACCCTACTATAGATGGAGTTTCCCCCCTCACTCACTTTAGATGTGATCCTTTCCCCAAGAACCAACCCTGAGACATCAAATGTTATATGTGCATGTGTGAACAGCTGGATCAATACAGCCACACCCATCCTGGCAATGAACAAGCAAAAACACCAGTGTTAGTTTAAGAAGGAGGAAGAGCTTAAAGCTTTTGGTTAAGTGGGTGGGTAAGAGTTTGGTATTTCAAATAAGGAGGGGAAGGGCACCTTGACAACATGAGAGGGGCTGTGCTGACTGTGGGAGGCATCTGGGGTGAATGGTAAGTAACATATTTAAATTTGTACCATTTTCAACAATAACTGATACAGTACTTCAGCAACCATGACACTGCAGAGGTCATTTAGACGACAGCATATAAAACAAACTGTGCTTGTCACAAAGCACATTAAATAAATAATGTCAGAAATGTAGCAAGTGAAGGGAGTGACATTTTAAAATAAAAAGGCTGGCAGAATGAGGCATAATAGATGGGTGAATCTGAGACACACTGGGATTGTATTCCTTGAGTTCAAAGGCATAAAGTATCTAGCTGTACTCCTAGTAACTAAGCAGTCTAGACAGACTTTTGAAAAGGAACCTGCAATCTTTTAAGACCACCTCAATGCTACAGGATGCACTATCTTAAATGCACACCTTTCCTTTTGCCATTGCTTAGAGGAGAATATATAAGGTTCATTACATGGAATCAAACCTGAGCTAGGGTCTGTCATGACAGGTGTGTGTGTGGGTGGGTCAACACAGTGCAGCTTAAAATCATCATGCCCTATCTCAGTTTCAAGGTTAGAGGGTGGCATGACCTCTGTGAAGTTTTATCATGTCGCAAAAGGCAATTGTTGGAAGAGGAGTATCCATATGCACATGTACACACAGCAAAGGAAACAAGCTCCAGTTTGAGTAAGAGAAAAACTGCATGGATTCTTTAAGCTTGACACCTGTTCTGATATAAACTGTTGCTTTTTTAATTGCAATGGAGCAAGTATTTATGTTTATCTCAATTTAACCACTACTCCACTTCTCCCCAACTTTCTGGAACATCACCATTGCTTATTGTTGGTCCTTGACATCTCTTGTGATTGAAAGCCCTTTGGACAGACGCTTTTTCCTGGACGGATCTCATAGCCTTCACTGGGTGCTGCACAAGAGCTTTACCCTCACCTTTTACACCTGAGATGTCTCTATTTAGAACCCTCCTTATTTCTGTGTTTGTAAGTTGTTTTAATATTGTGTTTTAGTTGCTGGTTTCCTGACCCGTGGCTCTTTGGGGGTTCTGATTTCAAGGACCCAGAAAGGCAGAGCCAAGGAGCCTGCAACCATGGTTGTATTGCTCCCATGCTCCTGGGATGAAGACACCTGACAACAATTAGGATTAAAGGGTCACATTTTAATTAAGGATCTGCAGTGGGCCGGCTTATAATCTAAGTCTTGCCCTGTGGGCAAACCTGACTTGAAGAAAACAGTGGGGAAGCAACTTGTTTCCTTACTTGGGTGACACCACCCTGACTCCAGGTCCTGCATCAGTAAAGTTGACTAATGCATACCTTTCTTTACTGGCTCAAATGGTGGTGGGGAGGGAGAGGGAGCTGGCTGCTCCAACCCACACCTGCTGTCCAGAGGAGATAAGTCTCCTGGGCCTAAGTGATGCTCCTCTCAGACTGGCTGGCAAGAAGTAGAAGGTTGGGAAGGCATCACTTCAGCCAGGGAATATGGCCAGGAAAGGCTTCCTCAAACTCGGCCATCCAGATGTTTTTGGCCTACAACTCCCATGATCCCTAGCTAGCAGGACCAGTGGACAGGCATGATGGGAATTTGGAGGGGTTAGGTAAAACTGTATTTGACTGCTTGTATTTGATCATATGTTGTTCTTATATTCAACTAATAAAATATTTTTTAAAAAAGGATGGTGGGAATTGTAGTCTCAAAACATCTGGAGGGCCAAGTTTGATGAAGCCTGGGCCAGGTGTTCACCACAGCTTATCTGACCCTCCTTCCCTGCTCTCCCTACTTACCCATGTGTGACCAAACTTTCAAATAAACTAATTACATCACCACATCCTTGTCAAATTAAGCAAAGTGAAGAAGACCAAAAAAAGAGAGATTATCCCAGAAGGTCAATTGTGAGACCAAAAAACACCCTACTCAGCCTCAGCTGGTCTTTGACCGTTAAATAAAGAATCAATCAATCAACCCTACTCAGCCACAAAAAGGCAACCAACAAACCCACACAGACAAATGGGATAGTGGGTGCCAGATGAAGAGAACTGAATTGTGAATGGAGCCTATTATAAAGGCAAGTTCGCCCTTCTCTGATTGGTGGCACCTGCCATAGGATGGGGCACCTGATGCCTCATCCTGCGCTGAGGAAGCATGGGGCAAAATCACCCATGAATTAATTTGAAGGAGCATTATGGTCCATAACGCTCAGAGAGTTTATTATGAAGTCGAAAGAGGAACCAGAGGGCACACGTTACAGTTCTGATCATACCTGGAAGACAGCCTTTGCTCTCTACAATACAGAAGACCATTTGTCTCACATGTGTATCATGCTGCTCAGATAACTGAGCCATCTCTCTCTCTCTCTCTCTCTCTCCCTCTCTCTCTCTCTCTCTCTCTCACACACACACACACACACACACACACAGAGAGAGAGAGAGTTAGAGTTACAGAGAACTTCCCTGCCAAGTTACCGGTATATGTGTAATTCACATATATCTGAAGTTTTCACATGGCTGAAGTTTCAGACAATTAGAGCTATTTTTCTCTGGCAGCTACTGTTGCTGAATCATCCATGGAGGCCAGTTTCCTGAAGCAATGTGTAATGTCAACCTCTTTCAGTTATGTCATTCATGGTGTGTAATTAATATGGTAATATTATAGTAATCCTTCTGGTCCACCTACTACACTATTTAAATGTTAAATGGGGGCTGAGGTAAAGGAAGGAGAAGGTACGTAAAAGGTGTTCTCACACAGATAAGTAGTTTAATAAAATAATAATAATGCTGCATGCTTCAGGCTGGAATCCTGTATACCACACATAGGCAATATGTGTTCTGCTGCAGGGCTCTGTGGAATGAAATATTGTCTTCCACACCAATCAGAAATGAGCCACCAACCACTGCGGCAGCACTGAGCTGAGTGTTGATCTGGATGCTCCTGCAACATATGGACATGGGTTGTTTTCTGCCATTTCCTTCTTCCTGGGTCATCCTATCCAAATGGCAGGAAAGGTGTGTTGTCTGCCTGTTCTGCCAGGCAGTATAAACCCTACAAGCCACTGCTGTTGCAGTTGGCAGTTGTTCTGCTGCTTTGAGAGGAAATCATGGAGAGTGGAAGAGAGCAGCTGCCCTTATTCCACCTGTGATACCTGTCCATCTTCCCACTTTATTTTTCCCCCTTAGTAAAAGTAGTTCCTATAAGGAGAGTAGGACGCCTCTTCCTATAACCAATAGGACATGCATTCACCTTGCCCCTAATTGTATCCAGTCAGAAGTGAAAGAAGGTGTTTCCGTACTTATTTTATATATTTGAGGTACTTGTTGTCTGCCCTTCACTCAACAGTCACAAGGTGCCAAACAGTAACATTAAAATTACAATTAGCAATAAAAATTCAAAACAAAATCAACTAGCATCATAAAATTTATGATCACAAATAAAGCAAGCAGCAAAAGCAAAAGTACGTCACCATTCACTTCATCCGTCCCCAGTTTATACTGTAGGTGCAATATTGCATGTTGGATTACTTCCACACTAGCATGTCAGGAGAAGGGTTATGCCTAGGCTTCTTCCTGACATGGCTCTTTTGTGGAGCAGCATGCAACCCTTCAACTGCAGGGTGAAGTGGTACAACTCAAGGAAAGCATTGCCACATGAATGTGTTGTCCTTCAAGGGTCCTTCAATGCATGACAAGGGAAATGTGGAGTTCGCAGCTTGCCAGAACCCTCTGAAATAGATATGAAATAGATAAGCCTAATACTGGAGAATCTCAGTTCAAATATAACTGCTGGTTCTGTTGTGATATGCTATAAACCTAACTGGTGGGTAAATTGCACTGGATTCAGGCTAAGTTGCTTGCACTTAGGCCGCACTGAAATCAATAGGTAAAATCAGTCATGATTTGTTAACATTTCCTCCAGTGATCACTCGGGGTTCCTGTCTCCATGACGGGAGCCCTATGTGCATGCATACAGCCTCTTTCAGACCAATGCAGAACACACAGCACCTGAAGATGTGGCTGGCATGTACATTGGCTTGCACACCAGCATTTGTGGTGAGGCCAGAACTTGGTAGTCTATACATGTCTTCATTAGTCTTGGGTACCAAAAGTGTCTGCATCCTTGTATACTTTTGTAAGCTTGGTTATTTAGACTGGTAATAAACAAACTGAAAGTAAGGCAAGTAAAGAACAAAGAGATTCCCCATACAGCGTAGGGCGTGTTGAGTGACTTGGCTCTTCGTGTACAGCTTTTAGTACCTAGGACAGCACCAGTTGTGAAACCTGAATCTGGCTACTTCTTCCCTACGTTTAAAACTACTGTATATACCAAAAAACGAGCTAGCACCCACCTAAAAATTGGTGTGTGTGTAATAATTTTTAGGATTTCAATGGTGAGGAGGGAGAATTTAACATGTTCTTCTCCTGCTGCTAAGGATTCTCCTGCTACTGTCTGAGGAAAGTATGAAGCAGCTACTGTATTGACATAGGGATGAACTCCTTCATTGCTTGCCCCACCCCCAGGGCGCAAGTAAGCAACTTTTTTCTGTACAATTACCATGACAGAACATCATCAAGTCCTGTCACTCCCAAGGTGACTTATTGTATTTACAATCAAAGCACATGCCCACAAGGAGCTCCAGGCTGTTGGTGGTTGGACTGCCAATTTTTAAAAGTTTAAGACATGTATTTTACAGAAATGGAGGCAGCAATGCGACCCTTTCACCAATTACTATTTAACAAAAACCAAGGATGATCCTTTAAAAATCTGCCCAGATATGTGATGAGGTGGGTATAGTCCTATCCTCATGCAGAACTGAGACAGGCTGGACTTTAATGGATTTGTCTTTCCCTACTTATACCTAAAATATTCCTGGGTAAGTGCTTTCGTGGCCTTGACAAAAATCCCTTAAAGAATTAAAGTCAACCTTGTAATTTACTGTTCACTTGAGAGGGAATAGTAATTTCCACAGGAAAACCAAGTGTCAAACAGCGTCTACACCCACACGCTGCATTTTCCCACTCTCTTTCTCTTACTCTGAAATGTTAGAAGAAAGAAAAGCAGAGCTATGATCAACACCTTGGCACAACTGGTGGGAACAGGAAAGGAACCCATTGCCCCTTGATATGAGACTGTACTGTTTTTGGCACCTTTTGCCTTTCCCGTATTTTGATCATGTTGTGTACTGATTCATTCCCCAAGACCGGGAGCCTTTCTCATTGTTCCGTGACTGTGCCTTCCAAAAGTTCAATCTTACCCACTGAATTGGATCTTATCAGATGCACAGAAAAATCTGGAGTGAGATTTTGCTTATGGGATCTTCCATCCAGTAGGTAAGATCAGACTTTTGCAAAGGATAGCTTCGGAAAAAACGAGAAAAGCTCTCAGACCTGGTGGGAATTAATGGTACACAATACAAGCAAAATACAGGTCAAGCAAAATCCATATTTTCAAGGATGGATTAAGCAGTGATTCATCATTTGTATGAAACTCAATTGAGATGTTTGCTCTATAAAACAGAAAGGATCAAATAGTCAGACCCCCCAAAAGGGTGGGTTGATGCATTCCAGGTCTCCAGGTTACTAAAAATGAGTTTGAAGTATGTGCGTATCAGTTCTGCCTGCATATTCTGCAGACTATTGTTCAGCCATTAACTTCAGAGAAGCCTGGAAACAGCTTTGTTTTTAGTTCTGTTTGTTCTGCTAATTGAAAAAAAAAAGTTGTTATGATTTTCATAATGAACCAATTACACTGATTAATGGTGTTTAGACCCTAAATTCAATATTAAAATTCTTCCTGGATTATAAATCATTAGGCATTAATAGGCTCAGAAAAGGTAAATTAATGTTCTTTCTTGTAGTATAAGGGCTTCAGAAAACTGAGAAACATAGAAATAAGGGTCTGACTCTTTTACTAACTTGGTTCCTTGGATCTGAAAAATTGTTATGGGTCTTCAGAGACATAGTCAAATCCCTCTAGTTTGCCACACACAGATCAATAACAGCTTTTGACAATACACATTGTGGAAGAGAACACATTTTAAGAGTTCTTATTTATTTGAGCCACGCCTTGCAAATGTTTTGTGAGTAATTTGAATATTGGTTTATTCGGCCACATAGCTTGATTTCAGTGGGATGGAATCCCATGCTTCCTCCAGCCATCTGTCTGTAAATGCTGCAAATAGGCATTTAATTCTAAAGATTTTAAATTGTGATGGGTGAACCCTCCTGCCCCAAATGCTCATTTCACAATTGGTCTTGACTAACCAAAGTCTCCCCTCCCCCCACAAAAAAGGTGGAGGACAGCTTGATTACTTGGGAGCCCAGCTATAAGCCAAAATAAATTCACATGCCCAATGATATTATCTGGAGGATAGGATGACAGGATCTTATCCCTTCCACGCCACTTCTGTGAACCTATGCGCAGGTAACTTTCTTACCTGGCAGTGTATGCTGTGGTTCCAGTGGCAGAACACCTATAAAACTGTTGTTAAATTTTCCAAGGCTTCCGGTGCCTTGAATACTGCCATGATAGCATTCTAGCGAAGGAAGAGGTAGATAATAAAGGAACATTCTTCCTCATCAGAGCAGGATTAGTCCCCACCATAGGAGCAACCAGATTTCAAATCTAATCTGGGTAAGAGAGTGAGGCATAATGCTCTTTATTCTTAAGGTGAATATTAGAAGTTGACAACTTTTATGTTCCTAACAGGTTTGTAAAATTCATCAATGTCATTAGTTTTCAGAAACCAGGAGGCTCAAAGGAGACGTGGGTACTTTGTGTCCGCTGCCACAAAGGGATCATGCAAGCAGAGATAAATGGTGGCCTGATCTCACCTTTGCTGAATTGACCCCACTGCCATTGGCTGGGTCTACAGTTTCTAGTCTTGCGGCACAAGAAGACAGCAAGGTCCTAACGTAGCCTTCTAAAACTCCTATTTCATGATATGCTCCTCATTGCTCAGACACAGACCAAATTACTGGACTACACACTTATCCATCTCTGCTTATCTGCCTGCTCAAACAACCCATGGATCAGCTGCTTGTGGCTAAGCCACTATGCCTGATAGAGGCATTAAAAGAAAAGAATAGATACTGAGCAAACTATTGAGATAGGGAGAGGAATGAAAGGTGCACCTGCAGCTCTGGTGAAATAGGCTGAGGATTATTTGCATTTTGGTGGCATAGCAACTTTAACACTGCATCCACTTTTCCACAGTAAATGGGCTGGACATATCATCTGCAGGACAGTGATGTAAACATGACCCTGATATAAACCCAGCCATTGAACAGCGAAAGATCACAGGCACTGATCACAGGCTGCTTTTACTGCATCACACTAGAGATAAGGCAGTGATTTTAGTACACAGAGTTCATCCTTAGGTTTCCAATGGAAAACGCACATGGTCGCTACCCAGGGGATTCATGCCCCCCAAATAGATGATTTTGCTTAGTATTGTGGGTGTCCATGCCTGCTGAGGCACCAACCATAGCCAGCTACTGGATGTGTGTGTGTGGTATATTCTGATAAGGAAATAAAGGGGGGGGGGCGACTGAGCTGCAGAATGTTGCACGAAGGGAGTGGAAGCACTGAAGCAGTGACACTTCTCCTCAGGCATGGCTCTGTTCTTTTGCTGCCCGCCCACTGACTGCACACAGCTGTGAGCTAAAAATGCACACTGCCTTAATGTACCCAACAGAGACTGACATTTTCCTGTACTGCTGCTGCTGAGGGTGAGGCTATCATCATGAAAGGGTCCATTTTCTACCTTTCCCCTCAAATTCCCTGCACTTTGATAATCAAATGAAGGCAGTAAAAAAAAAATCTATTAAATGCATTTCGCTGAGAGCTTCTGTGGCGGTGGGGGGCGGTGGGGGGGGGAGGACATGATTTCTCCTGTCTGACCCATTTTAGAGCTCAGGCTCCAGAGTGAGATTTTTCTAATCAATAAAACATTTTTAATAAATAAAACACAGCATCTAATCTGTGGCACCTCAGTATTAAATTTGCTTCATTGGAGCTGCTTTATGCTCTGGCAAAACTACAGCATTATGTTGCTTGAACCTAAAATCTGATTTTGATCAAAGTGCAGGTAGCTTCCCATGGGGAAAGGGGAAATCAGGGAAACACCCATGTATGCTGGCATGAGTGAAAATCTTCTGTTGTCTACTTTGCTATGATTAAACAGGGTTGTGTGTGTGTGTGTGTGTGTGTGTGTGAGAGAGAGAGAGAGAGAGAGAGAGAGAGGAAGGAAGGAAGGAAGGAAGGAAGGAAGGAAGGAAGGAAGGAAGGAAGGAAGGAAGGAAGGAAGGAAGAAGAAGAAGAAGAAGTCCTATATCTCCTGTCACAGGGAACAGAAAAAGCCTTGGAAACCACAGTGTCTTTCCTTAGGGACATTTCTTCTTCATGGAGGATCTGTCTTGATGAAAGCTAATTAGCAACCCAGAGATATTTCTGGTATAGTTCAGGAGGTTACATGAGGCAGTAAGAGACTTCACAGGGATGGGAAGGAGTGCCAATATCTTTCCTAGGCTAGGCAGGAAAGAGAGTTAAATAGCTAGGGCAGAGGCTTTTGTTGGGGAGGGGGTAACTGCAATTGCATACAAACACTGCACAAAAAGAGTAAATGGCTGGTTGTGCCTGCTGGTGATTGTGGAGTGTGATAAAATGAGGTGGCAACATTTATGGCTGCTGACGCTGTTGTGGGTACGGCTGCAAAGATCAGCAGAACTTTGCCAAGATGGAAAGGTGTGTTCTGATGGCTAAAAGTCCAGTTAAAATTAAGGCTGTAGCGGTCAAAGTCTGCTGATGTGGATGAAAGATGTCTGGGATTCCACAGAACATGTTTTAATGTTCTGTGATTATAGCTTCCCTGAAGTCAAGGCAAATCTTCAATTAAGGTCACCCTATCAACATTATGCATGGATGCACTTGGAGCTAACATGGGAAAGAATCTCTATGGAAGAATCTCAAACTTGAGAAAGTTATGAAAAAATATCTGGGAAGGGCAACAAAAGGCTAGGATTTATTCTTGCAAAAGGAAGGTGTACATGCAATGTTTTTTCTATAGGTCTTTTACATATCAATACTTTCTGTACTAAGAAATGCAAACTGACAAGATTAACCTCCACTTCATTCAGAAACCACCAACCCAGCCAAGGCATGCAAGAATGCAGTGCCTTTGGGTAGGATTATGGCTTTTGGTTATACCAGCTGAAGTGGCTGCCATTTGTTTCACTTCAGCCTGGAGTCTAAATGCAGGGCGTTTGGTTTAGATTGAAGAAAGGGCTGTATGCAGCCAAAAAAAATTCATTCCAAGGTTAGGGGATCCCAGAGATTGCAGTCAGAGGATGCTTGGGATCCTGCTCCCAATTTCCCTCCCAATGATCCTTTAGGGCCGTACCAGATAACCTGTGGCCATGTAGATGTTTCTGGACTACAAGCCCCATAACCTCTTATACCTGGCCATGCTGGCTGACTGGGGCTGATAGAATTTGGAATCCAACAACAGGTAGAGGGCATCAGCTTTGCTGTCCCTGCGCTAAGCTGCGAGGGTGACTGCTCCATTGCCATTTAAAGATTCACAGAATAGGGTAGAATTGTCCTTGGATGACACACTTCTTCTGAGACCAATTCCCTGCTCTCTTCACCTATGATATTTTCACCAGCCCTTGCTTGATTAAATTATGACAGGTAACATTTTTGGCCACCTGAAAAGCATTGTGCAGTCCTCTGCTACTCAAGAATCTCCTGCTGTTATTTCTTTAGGATTTGAATAAATGTATTTTCTTTCACTTCCCTGAGACCACTGCATTTCCTGTTTTTAAATGAAGGGCCGCATCCATTGTTCAAGCCAGCTTTTTGGCAACCAGTTCAGCATAACAATGCCACAAAGTAGGAAGTGCTTTCTCTGGAACCAGAAGCACTGATTACTGTGACACCTTGTTATCGTGGGTGGACCATTCAGCATATATTATTTCACGAGGAAACTTTGTCTGCAGCGCTTGTGCCAAGCGAAAGCCCTTCAAGCATCAGCTTGTAATTAAAAATGAGAGTATGGATATGGTTCTTAAATCCTGATTAGAAGTTGCTTAAAATAATTACAAAAGTAATTCAGCCAATTTTAATCATCCACACATTGCTTGGGAGCAACTAATCCTGATTTGTGATGTGACATATCCAAAATATTTTTTTGATCCTTCTAATGAAAACTTTGGAAAGTTTGCACCTCAATAGGAAAATATGGAAATGCCCCAGAACCCCTGGAGAAGTATCTTCATTTAGCATATGTCACGTGCAAATCTAATGAGTTTAACAGAGATTTATCTGTATCCATCAAGAAAAGAGCTCAGCATCAATAATAATAATAATAATAATAATAATAATAATAATAATAACTAATTAATATTTGTTTGATTAAAATCTTTTATTGGAAGCTCTATTCAGACTTTGATTTTCAGACTGACAACTCATAATCAATCAGTGTTTCCTGTTAATATTTTTTAAAATGAAAAAGCTTGTGATCCATTATCTGGACCCTTATTAATGTTGTCCACTAACTCAAGTTGGGAACTAACTGTTCCTGATTGCACTGGTTGATGGTCTCTGCCTGGGTGCTAGACAAGGGGAGTGTGCCTCTCTTGGTTCCGCTGGAATTCTCTGTCACCTCTGATACCATCAAACATGGCATTATTTTGGAATCCCTGACAGATGTGGGACTTGAGGACACTATTCTGTGGTGGTTCTGGTAATTAATTCTTATTTAATAGCTATATGAAACCACTGGGAGGGGTCATTCAAAGATCTAGAGTTTGGTGCCATCAATATCCTGATTACACCCAACTCTTTTCTTCTTTTCATCATATACTGGGGAAACTATGAAAGTTCTGAATACTTATCTGTTATGAACTGGAGGGGTGGGGGGAGGCAGGAGTTCAGACAAGACAAGCTCCTGGTCATTTGAATGGCTGATTCAAGAATAGGGATACGGCTGATTCTAAATTGGGTTGCAATCTACTTGAAGGACCAGGAGTGCAATTTCCATGTGGTCTCAGACTTGTCTTTGCTCCTGAATATTCAGGTGGCAGCTGTAGCCAGGATCACTTTTGCGCAACTGAAGCTGGTGTACCAATAGCTACAGTTTCTTGGGCAAGGAAGACCTTACCACACCCACACATCAGTTACGTGTAGATTGGGTCATTGCAACATGCTTTACTTGGAGCTGCTTTGGAAGAGGAGACAGGAACAGCTACCGTTGAAAAGCCCTGCAGCCAGGGATGTGACCACAACTATTTTTAAGAGCATATCTCTCCACTGAAGCTTCGGGTTTACTCATTTCCATTAATCTGAACCTTGCATGAAGGGACAGTAAGGAGGAATTTGAGGCTTTATGGATGCTGAGGAAAACCCTAAAGGGCACCATCACTCCTACAAAGACCATATTGGAAACTTTTACATCCCTTCTGGGATTTGGGTTTTCTGCACACCTACCAAAATGATAATTAGTTAAATTATATATTTAATCAGTTGTTTTTAGCATGCACAATTCTGAAAGCTCAGCAAGAGCTACAGTAGTCCTGTTATTTTGATATTTGATTTATTTATTTTTAGGACTCCTCAGGTAGATGCACAAGGTATCTTTTTTATTTGCAGCAAACTTTTAATTACATAGTCAATGGATTTCTAATCCGAGATGTAATTAACTGTCTTCCAGTTGTGATTTGTTACAGAAATGAGCTTTGAATGAGTAAACTAAATACAGATAAATGCAAAAATCGTTCATATACTCTTGGGTAGAATATATTGATTTAATGAGTTTGAAATCTTGGTGTCAAAACACTTTTTACTCAGTGCTAAAGATGAGTAAATTTCAAGTTACAGCACATAGGTAAGACTACTATACTGATTACCAAGCAGAAATTACTCAGAATGGCATTTTTCTGCTTTGGGGTATTTAAATTGTCACAACCCTTACACTTACTGAAGCTTTTTGTCAGCCAATTTATCTCTCTGTTTTTTACAGTCCTACAGTAATTATACAAGCACACACTACAGTTAAATACTTCCAGGTGATGCATGGCATTAAATGAAAAGTATTATCTTGTGGAGGAATGAGCTGTTGCTCTTTATTAATAAAATTAACTCACTCACTCCAAATAAAAAGTTTAAAAGGCAGCAAGGGACTTCCATATTCATAATGAAGAATGAAGAGATTCAGCTCTGGACTTGTCCAGAGGGAAATTCAGATCCATGGCTTAATTCATGCTGAAGCACTAAACCAGAAGTAGGAAAAGAAACAGTGCAATTGGATGCTCCTGAGCCCAAGTGCCCAAAATATGTTCAGGGATTGTATACGCATTGACATACACAGAAAGTGTCTAGTAACATCTTCTCACTGTGTGTGAAAAAGCTGCTGTTCTAAACAGTGCCACTGGTGTGATCTGGCGAGTGATTAGGCAGTCGCTAGGGTTCCTCATGGTGTGTTTATTGATCTTGCAGGTGTAAAGCCACCGGATCAATCTGTCTATCCCCCTGCACAATCCTCTATCTCCAACTATCCTCTAAAACTGGTACAGTATAGTAAGAAAAGTTCGGTGAAACACTCAAAGTGGAAATCTCTATTGTATATGGTTAAACTGGTAGCTTAGCTGAGTGTGCTAGGACCTAAATGCATGTACTCAAGCTGAACTGTAGGCAGCTGTGAGGGTGGCAAGGCACCAGAAGAGGGGAAGGTCAAACTTGGAAGTCAACTTAAGAGCCATAGCCAGACCAGGAGTCAGATACAAGAGCAAATAATAAACAAGTGCAAGCACAAGCAAGATGCTCAGGAAGAGAGCCAGCTCGAACAAGAGGCTCTCCCCACTTTTAGCTCTCTGCACCTAGTAGGGCCCAATGACTAATCTGAGGCCAGAGCATTTAGAAAGGTGCTCTAAACTGGAGTTCTGATGGCTCATCACATAGACCCAAAGAGCAGAGGGAAGGGGCAACAGAAGATGCACAAATGTGACTCACATTGGGTGATAGTCGACATTAGTTATACTCAGAGTAGATCCACTGAAATCAAAGGTTTCAAGAAGTTAAAGTCCACTGAATTCAATGGGTCTGCTTTGTGTATAAAGTTGGATATCATGCAAAAAGGAATTCCATACATTTCCAAAGAAGAAGAAGCACTGCCTGCAATCTGCATAGGAACCATAGGTGCTATACCAGCATGTCTGAATCTTAAGATCTTCTCCAAACCCTTTTTATAGAGATAAGTTATGCCTCTGCAAATGCCCTCTTAGACGGTTCACTTCCAAGGTTCACAGATCCTGTTTGTATTAAAATTCTCTTCACACATACAACTGTTCTTTTGACAGAGATGCTTACATTATAAGCCTGCCTCTCAAATTTATTTCTCCAAACAGTTAAAAAACAACAAAACTGTTTATACTGTAGGGCAAGAGAGAAGATCATGAGATATGAATAGAAACATAATGCTTCATAATTAAAAATGCTTTAGTTCTGCAGTGTCTCGTGAAATTATATGCTCTGCTAGAGCAAAGAAACATGTCTTTAAAAACATCATTAATGAAAAGTGGAATATGCCTTCCTCTGCACAAAGTTAGCTTTCAACAGATTTTCATCTGTCTCTGAAAATTAATGAAATGTTAGATTTAGAAGTGGGGAAAAAATGCTGGATGGATTACTTTAAACTTAGCAAGATGTATATACCAAATTTCATTTTGCAAAATGAATATGGACACCAATAATGCTTGCTTGCCATGTTGCACAAATTCTACATATGATGGGAGCAGGACTTGGACTTATGCAAATGCTCCTCCCAACACAGGGCAAAACATTTGGAGTGAATCAATGCCAATGCATGTACATTCATATATGACTATTCCCTGTCACTTATAACAAAGGGATATATGGCTCACATAGGTGTAAGTCTTAAAGGATGCTGTCTAATATAAGAAGGAACTATATTTTTTTCCCTTTTGGCCAAAGTGGATGAAATTTAGAGGAGCAGGCACCCCTCCAGGGTGAGTTAAGCCAACCAAATTGTAGACAAATAGGTTCAGGGGCTTTTCATTAGAGAAATAAAAGAGATTCCCTTCCATATTCCATACTAGTTTTATATTGGGTGGTGGGAAGTGGGAGTTTGTCTCTTGCTCTTTCTTACCGTAACATAATTAAGAGATGGCAAAGTGGTGTGTACCTTTGCTTGCAAATTTTAAAAACTTTGCTGCACCACACAGGCCTTTTCAATGCTAGATGTTACAGGCCTGATAGGCCTTTGAATGTGAGGCTTCCTACAACACTGCCCATGCGGTTCTGAAAAGCTCTGAGTTTTGTTGTTAAAGCAAAATGTAGTATTGGGGGGGGGGGAATAAAATGAAGTTTTCAACATTAAAAAAAACAAAAACCCTCTGCTGCTTTCTTTAACAAAATACAACCTTGAACTTTGCTCATGAGGCAACATTTTGGACAGCATCACTTCTTGCAAAGCCCATGGTCCTAGAGAAACACAGAGATATAGGGAAACATAGAGCTGGGAGTTCAGAAACAATAGAATGACAGAGTAATAAAAAGCTTTATGGGGCCCTGATTTGACTTGGGTAGGGTGTTGTTAACATCACACTTTGACACAGAAAGGGAAAGACCCCCAAGTCACCCTAATTTACCTGGTTTGAGAGAGAGGCAGAGACACACAGAGAGAGAGTTGGCACCTATGATCCGCTTCCCCAGCACATAAGCATGAAATAGTTGATGAGAGGGCTGTTGCTGGCAATGGAAGAGGACTTGTGATGATGTGCCAGCACAGCTGCATAAGCTCAGGCTATGGCAAGACCTACGCTAGCTAATTCTTCTGTTCCATTTTACTGTGATCCTTGACTGCAGTTGCCTTTTTCGCTTACTCTCCCCATTCTTGCTTTCTGCAACACTGACTGGAGTTCCAAAGAGAGCTGGGTTTTATTGTTGTTAAAGCAGACAGGGTCTTTTAAACACTTTTATTGGGGGTTTTTTTTGGGGGGGGTTGTATCTATATATCCCACCTTTTCCTCAAGGAGCTCGAAGCAGTGTACATGCTTCTTCCCCTCCTCATTCAGTTGCCACAGCAACCCTGTGAGGTAGGCTAGGCTGAGAGGCAGTGACTGGCACAAGATCACCTAGTGAGCTTCATGGCCGAGTGGGGATTTGAACCCTGGTCTCCCAAGTCCTAGTCCAACTATTATACCACACTGGCTCTCATTAGTGTCTTTCTTTAGCTATTTGAACGCTGCTCCCTCACTCAAAGCACTGAGATTGGAAAGCATTGGTGCAATCATTCCCTCTGATTACAAACTAGACCTGTTAGTTGTGAAGGAGGAGTTCCCGCTTCCAAAAGTCAATAGGACAAACCACACAAGAAGATGACAAATATGAGCCATTCAGCAAGGGGGATTCAATTTATGGAAGGGGGTTCAATTTTTGGACTGAAAAGGGACCATCAGCTCTGCTCTAGGTGGCTGTAGCCTTAACCTTCCATAACGTTTGTAAGTACGGTATGTTTGGGAGTTTTCTTTTGAATTCATTTATAATTATCAAGTGTGTTATCATTATTCTATATCTATCTATATCTATATCTATCTATCTATCTATCTATCTATCTATCATCTATCATCTATCTATCTATCTATCATCTATCTATCTATATGACATTTCACCTCATCCCTCCATATTCTAATGGTGTTGGGGAGATGTTCTTTGCTTTAGATTTCTGTAAACCTTCATGGGTGTCCACACAACCCCCCCATGCTAATTTAAGGTATAACCTGACTGTGCGGTAAGATAATTGCATGAAATGAATAGCACATGAGGCAACCGAGTAAAGTAGCCGAGTTCTCACTAGAAAACCCCCATTTCAGGTTCTGTAAGTGCTATGACCCCTGAAGTTTACTGATATACTTATTTTTCAGGTTATTACTAAAGCAAGTTCTTGCCTCCCCGGTGAAGCCTTCATTTGCTCTGCTGTGTGAAGTCATTGCCAATATTTCAGAAATGATTCTGGGCTGCTATTCTGACTTACCACTGTGCTGCCTTCATGACAGATGGTGTTCAGTAATGCAGAGGACATGGAAGAAAGTGAGTTGTAGATGTGTGTTTTCATTTTCTCTAATTCTGCAGTCTGGGACAGTATCTATACAAGAAGTTTAAGCTTCCATGAAATAGTTTCTGCCTCCTCTCTCTCTCTCTGTTCATATACCAAATATATTGTAGTATCTAATAGTTTCAGTGGATGCCTACTAAATATTTATTTGACTGTGCATCCAAAAGTTAAAGCAAAACCAGCTGCTGCATTAAAGCTCATTATATGCCCAGGACTGTGACACCAAAAACTAGGAATGTCTGATGCAGCAAACAGAATATAGCATTTCTGGGATTCCCAAATGGCAACTTAATTGCATCCATTTGTCATCAGATGCACAGGTTTTTGCTCAGAACCTTCATAACAAATAGGAAATGTCACCAGAAATGTTGACAGAAGGTTAAGAATTACAAGATTCATATGAAACAATCTAGCAACAAATTATTGCAGCAATTCAGCAATAAATTATATAGGCAATGGAAGAACTTTAGGGGGAAATATTCTTTCCAGAGACATTTGCAGAGGGGCACTGTGTATAGGTAGTTTAAATGCTACTATTAGAAGCCTCCAAGTGAAGATGGGTGCTTGACTTTAAAGGACAACATACATATGGTGAGCACAGCAGAAACCTGGTACAATGCAAAGAAGTTATCTTTGGTTATCTCTGTATACAAACTCTATAGGAAGGAGAGAGAGAAGGCATATTGGGGCAAGTGTCACTCTGAACATCAAGGAGGACAAAGAGTCAAACAAGCTAGAAATCTCAAAAGGGAGGAAATTTCTTCACAGAATTGTTGCGGGTGGTGATAGCAGCTCCAAAAGTTATTTAGAACTGGGTGATCTGAAATCTTTGAAATAGTCCTTGAGGAACCTTGAGGCATAGGTGAAGAAATCACAGAAGCCCTGCAATACAGGAATTGCCCAGGTCTGGTTTATACTATGCCAACAACTTTACAGGTTTGTGCCTACGTTGTACCCTGAAGTCCTTCAGAGTCTTTACCCACCCACCCACTTTGACAGAATCTGCTTGGAGACATTAGGCATAGACTAAACAAAGCTCAAACCTGATTGTACCATGACTGTTGCCCAATCAAGAAGGAATGCAGAAATAATGGGGTCTGGGTCTAATGAAAGATCTGATCTAATATGCCTCAGTTTTAACTATTTGCATGCCGGCTCTTTGTTACCACATATACCGGTAATTATGAATGATAAAGCCCTGTCAGTTTGCTTGCTTACTTATTAAATTTGTATACTGCTCTTCATCCAAAGATCACAGGGCGGTTCTCATAATCATAATTTAAAACTGCCTCTAATGAGTCAGTGCTAAAATAGACGGATGGTTTCTAAAACTACCACCTCCCAGGCATTTTCAGAGGGAAGAAAGAGCAAGAACATGTTTCTTTGTATATCCTATTCTGAGGCAAATAAGCAATCCTCAGTCTCCTAATTGGTTTGAAGTACCCATTCCTTTAGACCATTAAGGTAGAATTAACTGTTGTCCTACAGCTGACAATGTCTGGCTATTGAATTTCTGCCTGCTTTCAGTTTTGAAAGCTCTAAAAGCATATGGATAGTTTCTAGGGCTCGAATAAAACGCAGGAAAATGGGCATTTCAAAAACAATTCAGCTCCCACAAACTGCACCACATTTGCTGATGGTGGCTGTTTCTACAATCCCTTGCAACTGGATCAATGTTTTTTTTTGTGTTCTGTTCATAACACCACTGCTTTCAGCATCACTGGATGATAATTGCCTAGTGTGGATCAGAACACAGGAGTAATTGTTTTACAGGAAATCTCCTTGTGTTATCAAATAAGCTTCCTTCAATATAGGGGGGTGGGACTTAGAATGATAAGTAAATAGCCACCACCTGAATCTCGAAAGGCATTAAAAGAACTTAAAACAGAATTAAGACAACATAAGCTTGTTAATTTAAGCAATAGCCTCACACCTGTGTTTTGCAAGGCTTGCATTCCAAACATCATATGGCTTTAGATGTTCTGTAAGAGGCATTCTGCTATTTAATGCTACCAATCTGGTGTGCTTTGTGTGAACCTTTAAGAAAAGCTTGCAAGCCACCTCTAAGCAATGGCAAGTGGCAATTCAATAGATGTCGTAGAAAATCTGCTACAGGTAGTAACTGGGTGCCTGTAGAATAGCAGCTATTCTTGACTTGGAAAGTGGCCTATAAAGGGGTAAATTCTACAAAAGTGGGCTGTGTAGACAAGCCTTGCAAAATGGCTTCCATCAAAGAGTCCTACTACTATACAAACGTATAAGGCTTGTACACAAAGAATAATGTGTGTAACAGAAATTGACATTCAATTTAATTGACCTTTAAAGCCCTAAACGGCCTCGGTCCTGTATACCTGAAGGAGCGTCTCCACCCCCACCGTTCAGCCCGGACACTGAGATCCAGCACCGAAGGCCTTCTGGTGGTTCCCTCACTGCGAGAAGCAAAGCTACAGGGAACCAGGCAGAGGGCCTTCTCGGTAGTGGCGCCCGCCCTGTGGAACGCCCTCCCTTCAGAGGTCAAAACGATCAACAACTACATGACCTTTAGAAAACACCTGAAGGCAGCCCTGTTTAGGGAAGTTTTTAATCTGTAATATTTTAATGTATTTTAGTGTTTGTTGGAGGCCGCCCAGAGTGGCTGGGGGGACCTGGTCAGATGGGCGGGGTACAAATAATAAATTATTATTATTATTATTATTATTATTATTATTATTATTATTCAGAGTTCCCTGAGGTGCACAGCAGTATTGTGTGGTTTTCTTTGGATCCTGACCAATGTTGTTTTTCCTCAGTTACCCCACCTATAACTCCCGCACACACAGAGAGTGGTGAGACTGGGCATATGCCATGTCACATCCTTAGACTGACACACCATCCCAGGTACAATCACTTTCCCTGAGGATCCCTTGTCCAGAATCCTGGAGCCAGCATTCTCACATTTCAGTCTTCCAGCATATCACAACTTGTGTTTTAAACTGAAGAGCTTACAACAACTCCTGCAGCATGGGGTGGGGGGGGAGTTATGGCTGCAATCCTATGGCTTGGAGTAGGCACAAAAACATGTCTTGAAGTATGTAAAAGCATGCTTAAGGAGACACTTGCAACATATGGGGAGGGAAAGTAAATATAGTTGTAATCTTAAGGCTTGTGAGGGTGCTGGGGTGTGTGGAATCGAAAGTGGTTCATCTGATTCATCTACTGCCCTGCTGGGTTCTCATTGGCAGGACAGAAGTGAGGCAGTAGAAGCACTTTTATGTTCCTCTGTCCTTTAAAAGGGAAACGTTTGAACAACAGGATTGGTTTTTCTGTCTCGTTTAAGGGAATGTCAGAGATCCTTCAGATCTGTGCCTTCCACAGTTCCTTTCCTGGTGGTCCCCCAAGCTACCAATGGCATCCCCACTTTTTGGTGCTACTGACGTTGGAGCCCTGACGTTGGTAGGACAAGGCCTGTGGAGGTTGCTTCAGTGGTGGGAAGGAAGAATATTCTTTTTGGAGTTCTCTCTCTCTCTCTCTCTCTCTCTCTCTCCTCTTGGAGAGGAAGATCTGATACAACCTATATCCTCTGGAACGCCCTCCCAGGGGCCATAGAACTGCAGGTTCAGCAATGCACATCTCTGAATCCAGACCTCTGTTTTGTATTTATGGCGTTTGAAAATAATTTGAAAAGGGCAATCGCCAAATTGCTTACAGGGCTGATAACTCTGTTTAATAAGCCCTGAGACACTGCTCAGCAGGCTTTTATGTTTTTTATTACTCATTTCAGAAATTAAAACACTTTCCAACAAAGATTTGGCGGAAGAAAAACAATCTTTCACCCTCTTGTTAGGTTTCTTTTTAAATTCTAGGGATGCTCTGTTTTGAGCACAGCTGTTTCCTGCTTCGCCAGAAAACTTGCTATTGAAAATAAAAACCTTGCCAACCCACCTAGCCACTTACCAGGGAAAAAAAAAAAGCTCAGCCATGCGTCCATTTCTCTTCCGCCCCCAATCTGGCTATTATTTTTAAAGACAGGTGCACAATTCTGGACACAGCTGGCTCTGGTTCTCCTTTATTTTCTGACAAGTGCAATTAAACTATTAGCTAACCTGGCTTTAGAAAGAGAAATAATATGCATCAACATGACAATCCCAACCGCCTGGCAATGGAATCAACACAACAGAGTTGCAGGCTGGAAGCCAATATTGGCTTGGGTACATTGCTGCTAGCAAGAGTGTCTTTATACTTAGGACTTTGCCAGACCCTGAATTTCTCTTTGCTCTCATCCACATCTAAGTGAGTGCTGACTAGGTTTGAAGGCTATAGAAACAGAATAGCACGCCTGCACTCACACACATATTACTTATATCGCTAATAAATTGTTTTTTGATTAATTATAGGGGGAAATGAGGTGGCACAAACCATGGGGACAGAGAATCACAGCAGTGCTTCTCAGTGACCTGTTTGTTGTACATTCATTCTGTTTTGTTTTCAGGGAGATTAAATCATGTTGCCTATTTAATGAGCATTCATTCAGATTTTATCGCAGGTAGGTTAGATGACATTACATCAAAGCTAGTGTTACCTGACACTTTCAGTTTATAGCAATGACGTGTATTTCCCCCATGTTGTTTTCATTTTTGTAAGCCAGTTGAGTCCCAGATGGTGGGAAGACTCCAGTGGACTCTAGATTTGCACCTTTAAGGAAGGCCTTAAGAGAGGATTAGAACAAATTCATGGAGGATAAGGCTATCAATGGCTATTAACCCCAATGAATATGTTCTTCCTCCAATGTCCAAAGGCACTTGCTAGAAACTGCTCTTGCACTCAGGTCCTCTTTGCAGGTGAGAAAAGGATGCTGGACAAGATGGACCACTGTCATGATCCAGCAGGCTTTTAATGCACAAACACCAAATTTCCTTGCTTTGCCTTATGCAGTTTCATAACGCAGTAGGGAGCATACACCAAATGAATCTCATTGCCCACTAAGGCTCTTATTACTAGGAAAAGATTATTTTGTGCAATATGAGCGCTCTCAGAAAGAAATCCATACATTTGCAGCAGTATTCAGATGCCCATTTTAAGAAGCTCCAGAATTTCCCCCACTTGTTCATGTGAGAAACAAAAAATAGCAGTCCCCTATTTACCCAGCAAATCAACGAGAATCAAAGCACATTGATCTGGAATATTTGAAGCTACACCTGTCTTCACCAATCAGATTTTCCCTGGCTGTACAAAGGAGGCAGAACGTAGGAGTGTGCATCATAATCACACTCAAAGACAAAATTGCCTTAGAAAGGCCTTGAAATGCGCCTGTAGAAAAATAATTAATCATGCCATGAAATGACTATCATTTAATGATTGGGATTAAACAGAATATTGACATGTGCACTGAAATGCCTAAAATGCTATGTAGAGAGAGAGAGATTGGAGGGAATAATGAAATGCTTATGAAGTTTTGCTTTTAAATTACTTGCTCGTGTGCTTCAATCATTCCCTTGGAAACTGTAGTATGAATAAGATCACTAATTTAGTTAGCTGCAGAAGCCAATTAAGACTTACACAAGTGCATACACAGTACAATATGGAATGTACTTTTGGTCCATTACCAAAATAGCCCTTGTGAACATTCACCTCTGAAATTTACTTAATGAGTGTTATTATAATTGTCGCAGTCTGGGAGTTGCTCTTCAAGGCGGTCGTTTGAGTCAAGGTCTAATACTTGAGTTTATATTCTTTTATTATTTGCACGTGACCTTTGCTTTAAAACACAAGCTATCTAGGTGACATACAACAACATAGAATAGTAGAAAACAAGTATGGTATGAAAATTGTACATTAAGCAAGACTAAAGAAAAACCTGAGTCAGTTCTGAAATTATAAAGCATGGGTGGGAATATTTTTCAAAGTTGAAGACCACAAAGCTGTTGAGGACCACATACTGGGAGTGAGTGGGACAAAAACCAAAAGCAGGTGGGGCCAGAACACAAGCTGCCATCTATCCATTGCCCCCCTAACAATTAGATCTTTTCGGGTGCTCCCATTGGTGTCAACTGTAATTGCCACATTGTGGGTGTGCAATTCTCCTGAAACCACAGTGCATTCTCCAAGCAGAAGTGCCTGCCTGTCTACAACTTTGTCTTTTATTCTCCCCACAGTGATCCGGAGGATAAGGGAGACAGAGGACAACCGAGAGAGACAGTGGCAGGCTGGTAGGCAGCCATGAGGCCCAACCACAGAGTGTAATGTGGTTACAGCATCTTTTGGCTCTGACTCCATGCCGGCAACTGCCTGTAGCTTTCTCTTTCCTCTCTGCACATCCTGCATAGCCTGAGCTATGGCAACCCTGTGTTTGTGGTGAAATTCTGTCTGTAGTTAATTATTGATGTCATGGACATTACCATCTTCTTTATTTGCCATATCTCTGCTCTGAGCTGAGCCCACAAACTGACAACTTGCACTGGCCAGTGGGAAGTGGCCCAAAACAGATCTCTTCCAAACCATGACTACCAACGACCACCCCTTCCACACAGAAAGTGATGGTGCTTGTACACATGCCACTCAAATGAAAATATTTAAGATCCAATCTGAATATGGGGAATGATGTACTAACTGCATAATGATGACATTGTGTCACAGCATTCCAACACCTCCCACCCCCCCAAAAATACTATAAATGGTTAAGAGCACCCAATCACCTATTCTGTCATTGACATTATGTTTTCTACACAACGAATTTTTTCAGAATGCCCCTATGACAGTGACAGCAGACTCTGGAAAGGTATTGCACTTTTCTAGATGGGGTATTCTACATGTCAGCACCAAGCCAGCCACATGGTTCACTTTTTAGGAACTGTTCTGAGGGGAAAAAACCCACAGAAACTTGTTCCTATTACTTCCACTGTTGAGTTTCAGGCAAACTGCTAAGACTTTTTTTCCACCAAGCATCTTAGCATTTTAGTGTATATTCTGTTATTATAAATAAATTAATAAATAACATTTCCACAAACAGTTGTACAGGAAGCCAACTATGATTAGATTTTATGCTGTTTATTCATTGGTTTTATCTATTAATGACTGTTTATTGCTGGCTTCAGTATTGAGTACTGTTTGTAAGAGTGTACTGCAGCTGCTGATTTCACTTTGTTGCTGCATTTTTATGTTCTGTTTATTTAAATTACTGTCCATCATTTTCTAAGCTACCATTCAATTCATAAGCCTTTCTTCATAAGAAATAGGCTCCATAACCTTTGTACAAAACATATATTAGTCTCTCTTAATTAATGAATGCACACAGTACCCAGAAGCTCCACAAACTAATTAAGAATTAATTAAGGCTATTTAAAAGTTCAACTTAATATTAAAGAGTCCAGATTATAAAATACAATAAGCAAAACCCCTACATTTTTTCCTATATGCAATTTTATCCTTATTCTTACTGGGCAAAGATGTGCATTAATTGCTGAAAAGATGTGTCGTAATAAACTGTCAACTGGAAGCCATCAGATCAAACTAGAAATCTAGAATTGTTGACTTGATCAGTTCCACTTAAAGCAAAACGCAGACTGTCACAAATCCAATTCATGGTTACCATGGCAAATCAAAGTACATAGTGCAACCCAAGCTGGGAATCATTATCCAAACATACAATTATATATTCAATCTTCTTCAATTATTGTCTCAATTATTTCCCTTGCAAATTAAGGTGCATAGAACAAATGCATTTATATCATCACACAGAAGCACACAATGCTAGATTGTACAGCTACTGTAGCAATTGATATTATTTTGTCAGCTTTTAATGAGACCATTAATACAAAACTGTTGTAAGCAAGAAGTTCATAAGATAAATGCTTCCAATATCGACACTCAGTTCTGCTATTTCTCTGAGTCTTTAAATACAATGGCACTCCAACGTATTGTGGAACTTAACAACATCAAAAACCCTCTTAATCATCCATAAGATGCAGTCTATAGTTCCCTACAGACTGTCAGTTGTTGCAGATGTCGCATTTCCAATGATGCTGTCCTGCAGCAGTTTTTATGGATGCATGCAATGTGTTGCTACTTACCACATTTGTATTCCACCTTTCTTTCAAAGACTTCAGTTGGTATTTGCAGGGTTACCTTATGTAGGATTTGCTTTGCAAGGTTGTCGAGAGCATGAGAGGAGAACTGGAGTCCCATTTAAATGATTGCTTTGTCATGGAATATTGTCCCAAGAGTCAGTGCATAAAAACTGATTTCACTAAGTGGTAATTTGTAGGACAGACCATCTTCCTTCGGGCTAAACACCAGCAAAATGTGCCAAGTAGAACCTTGGCACATCCACTCTCTCAATACTCAGAAATATTACCTGATGGTAATAATGTTCTCTTCCTGCATGCTACTGTATGTCCTGCACAGTCCAACTGGGCAATGGCTTGAAAGAACTCCTAGTTCTAACCAAATAGATGTGATGCAGGTGGAAATCGCTCATTAAACAAGATGATGGCTGTCCTCCAAGGTGCATTTCTAAGGTTGCCTCCAACAACATAAACACATGCTGTATATGTCTATAGCATTACGGAGAAATTTACTTGTGGTTTTTACTCAAGCTATATAAATAACGTCTGCAACACACTGTTGTAGTGTGGTGTGCTGCTGTTTGGGTTCCAGCCCCTTCATTCCAGTATTCTGTGTTTACTGGGCATACTCTACCCTAAACAGTTTGGCTGCATTTGGGGGGGGGTCCTATTTAAGTCCCCACCCCCCATTTTTTGTATTTCTACAAACCTTGGCATTTCCCCACACTTGCTGATTCCTACGACTTCTGGATGGGTGCTGCCATTTTGACTACATAAAGCAATGGCACTCAGATCCCGAATGCAGGAAATCGAGGGAACAACCATGCTGTCCATCAATGTTGTTTACAAACAGAGTGGAAGAGTGCAAAATGCTTGTCTTCCTTCATTGTAATAATGCAAATATGTTTTGTTACGGAGCAAAAGAGCTACAGTAGCAGAACAGAATACAGTAAGGAAGGCTGTTCAACTAACATTGAAACGCTAGCCTCCATTTCAGGAAGCCTTAAAGCTGCTTAGCGACATGCTACCAAATTGGGCTGAGCACGAATCTTAGGAGCAGAACAAAAGAACAATAAGTGAAACTAGGTGTGATTTAAAACAGAGCAGACGAGAGCTAAAGCTTCCTTGTTCACAGTAAGGCTTTTCTAAAATGCACTTTCCCTTCTAACAAGACTCTAGCAGTGTTTTTATGCAATGTGCTTGCTTTTAGTCAATCCCCGCAGATGGATTGTAGTAACAGCCCCAGGTACTAGGGTACATGATTGACCATCTTCCTGCTGCTGAGATTCTCTGAAGAACAGTTGCCTGAATCCAGAATCATTTTCTCACCTCTAGGGTGGATGCTCATGTATGGGTCTGAGTCATTGTCAAAGCAGCAGTATGATGAAGTAATTTAAAATGCAGCTAGCCTTAATGCCTGTGACAGATGGATATAAACAGTGACTGTGAGCGCTATACACAGTCACTTCGGAGCTTTCATAAGGACAAATATACAAAAAAGAAAGAAAGATAAATTGTGAGACAAGTCCCTTATCTATGTAAACTCCAGCCTGGAGACCTTTTCATAGCTTTTTCAGATGATCACAAGGGGTCATCCTTCAGTGCAGTCACAGACAGGTTTGTTTCTCTCAATTTTATATTCATTGCCACATTTTCCCTGCTCACTATCAAACTGCAGGCCTGTCTAGAATATGAAATGCCATGCTTTTAAATGCTTAAAGTGAATCTGGCATCCTTTACGGTTCTCGCTATGGATTTGTTCTGGTGATCAAGTCAGTTTACCCATCCACCCAGAGCTATTTCTAATATCAGGCTGGCAGATAAGAAAAGATCGGGATTCACTTCAGAGTTACCTTTTAAATGGAAATATTTATTCATGTGGAAATGGCCAAAGATGAAAGAATTATTTTTGAATGATCATGCAGTCCTCTAGGAGAAGACTCAGAAAACTAATTATGGTGTGCTGAGGATACCACCCAAGAGAATAGTTTTATAATTATTTCATTTTAGAGGGATGGTATATATTGTTATGAATGAATGCATAGCACACAGAGATGAGCCTCTTGCGTCAACGTGCTGCGACCGGAATCCCACACCATCATCAACTCATTATTATAATTAATAGAAATACTTGCACTTAGGTGCTGTACAAAATAGGAAAACACAACCCCACAGTGCTGCAATCTAAAAAATAGTCATGGGATTAAAGGAACGGGGTTCATAGAAAAGGGAAAACAGAGAGTAAAAGAAAGGAGAAGAGTTAAAGACTGCAATAACGACCCAGGTATAGGAGAGAGATAAAATGTGACTTTTTAAAGTCAAGCAAAGAGGAGAACAGCCAATATTTATAAGGAGGGAGTTCTTCCATATTATCCGCAAGTGAGAAGCAAAGAGACAGAGTGGATGTGCTCAGTGGTAGAGCAATGCATGCAGAAGGAGCCAGTGTGGTGTAGTGGTTAAGAGCGGTGGACTTGTAATCTGGTGAACTGGGTTCGCATCCCCGCTCCTCCACATGCTGCTGCTGGTTGACCTTGGGCAAGTCACACTTCTCTGAAGTCTCTCAGCCTCACTCACCTCACAGAGTGTTTGTTGTGAGGGAGGAAGGGAAAGGAGAATGTTAGCCGCTTTGAGACTCCTTCGGGTAGTGATAAAGTGGGATATCATTTTTTATTTTTATTTTTTAAAAAAGGTCCCACCTTCAATGCCCGGCAGTTCCAGGCAGAGAGAACAGCCTATACACTGGAGAGCCAATCAATGCAGGCAATTCTGAGCTAGAGGGACCCATTTTCTGACTTAGTCTAAAGCAAAAGAGAGTGAAGGAATGAGAAGAATGGTGAATGGAAGAGCCAACAAGGAGAACAGAGAGCAGGCACCAAGCACCAGAGTAGAAGCAAGAACAGAAGACCATGAAGAGATTTAAAGTGAAGGCTGCAGTCATAAGCACTGTTATATTAAATGTATGTCCTATTGAACAAGTAGGATTCCTCCTGCATAGACATGCATGGGATTGCACTGTCATAAAGTTTAATCTGAGTATACAAAGCAAAGATAGCCGTGACAGTCCACAAGATGAAAAAAATCCACATTAGGGTAGTACTTTTAGTTGGAAAGCCAGTGCAAGATTCCACATTATTTTGGTTGTACAAATAAAGGTATTGCCCTAATGTGGATTTTTTCCTAATTAATATGAAACACTAGAGGGAGCCAGTGAAAGAAAACAGAGGGTGTAATATTTATTAAAGTGCAGTGAAAGAAAAATTAAATGAGCAGAGTAGCCGAGATCAGAAATAATAGATTTAATAGGGTCAGGAACAAATAAGTATTTTTGATGTCTAGTGAAGACCTTTTCATTTGCCCAAGGTTTTTATATGCTGAGTTTTATCAGGTTTTAATCTGGTATTTGTGCTCATCCATGGTTTTTCTCTTGCTTTTATTGTCTTATTGTATTTATTGTAGGTGGGTTTTTTAAAATTAGTACTTTAAACTCATTAGATACGCCAAGAGGTTGTGACTCAAATAATGAGTTAAAACACACACACAAGTAAATGTGTGAAATAAATTGCAATAGCCACAAGATAGAATAAGATTTGCAGACAGAGTGAGGGCTATAGATAGAAGCACTAGAAATAAAGGATGAACTTTAGAAATGATAGAGAGCAGGATGACAAACCTTAGCTAAAGCAGTAATGTGACCCAGAAAAGACTAAAAAGTAATCCCCAACTCTTAACTTGCTATGAAGATTGACGGTTGGTGTTGTTCCTTTGAAAGAGAATAGCAAGATAGCCTCAAAGACATAACAAGGAAGATTAAGATTGTAGCTTGGGAGGAAGACACAATTTAGGATGGTGCCAATGGATGCTAAAAGACAGTACTACCACAGAATAGCCTCTCTTTTCTTTACATTTGACTTTTATGAAGCTCCAGCTACTAGTGAGGCTTTGTGTTCTGAAGAGCAGAACCCTTGAGACTAAGTAGTCAAAATATTGAGGTACAACTATGAATGGATGAATCTGTTGATTTCAGTTTCTCATTTCTCCACATTTTCGCAGCAATTTGTGATTTATTTTTTTTAAATCGTCACAGAAATTTGTCAGCATGTTAGTGCAAATTTCTCCAGATATACACATTTTTATGCAGTTTTGGCAAATATAGATATTTTTGCAAATATTTTCCTAGAGAGAGGGCATGAGGCCTAGGGAGAGTGCAGAAGCTTGGAGAAGGAGAGCAGAGAGTCCCATTCAGACGGTGTCATAAACCACTGAGATCTCGTGCTTATCATTGTTGTTCACTTCTAGGAATGCTATATCCCAAATCCGGCTTGTGCAGCTATGTCACAAATGTCGGGGGGGGGGGCTCAAATTTCATCTCATCCGCTTCCATTACTGTCAATGTACTATTCATTATGATTTCATCAGGATTAATTAACAAGATTTGGGGTAATATGAGGCACATATTTGGTATGCAAATCCAAATCAGTTGTAGAATTGATGTTTTCGTGCAGCTGGTACTCTGTGTGTTGATAGTCAGGAGTACAGATAGCTTATATTAGGCTGCACCAGCTGTCTGTTGCTAGCTTGTTGGCTTCCTACTAGTGGATAACGATGAGGTGGCTCCGATTACTGCCAGCGCTGGCTCCAATGGCTCTTCTTGCTGGAAAACCAGCAGGCATACAAACATCCAGAGTTGGCAGTTGGATGATTTAAATAAGCTTAGCAAACCATAGAGGATTCACTCAGTGATACATTGAATAAAATGTTGAATTGTGCTTAGTTCTGCTTCTTTCCAAGCAATAACCATTCTTCGTGGTTTGAATGGCATCAATGCATAATGGAAAAATTATAATTGATCAAAGTCACTTCACAAATTCTTGGATATGTATCTGTTTCACTGGACTCCAGCTCCCATCGGCCCCAGCCAGTGTGGCCAATGGTCAAGGATGATAGGAGCCGTACTCTGGCAATATCTGGGTGGGGAACCAACTTGGTTACACAAGATCTAAGGTATTTTACCTGTGCTAGGGACACACAGATCAGTCTAAATTTGGTTTGTGGTAATTTGTACACATTGATGTTATATATCTGCTCCACCCCATTTCCCAAGTAATATGCATTAAAAAAAATGCATGAAAAATATAAAGTAAAACTTTATATGTTACATGTTTTTGGTATTGTATTTGACACATTCCAGAAACCATAATTCAACAGCTCTTTATGTGTTTTTTAAGGCTTTGTAATTTGAAGGAAGTGTCAGCTTCATCAAGAAAGCTTAAATCTGGACCGCATGAATATGGACTTGTCTTTACTGAGGCAACATGTACAGCCATGCGTTATTGCAATTGATTTAAGTTCCTCAGTTTAAGATGTGTGCAATTCTGTTTTTATAGGCATTCAGCTGTGTTGCTACTCTGAGACAGTCAACAAAAATGTCAACAAATTCCAGCCATAGAGGAAGTTTTATGTTGTTAGTAGACATAGATTTCCACTGGGAGTCAAGCAACTATGTAGTTGTTAGAGTATAACAGCGTTGATTTAAGTTTAAATGGCTGTATTTGGAATGATGACTTCAAAGTGAACAGCCCTGAAGTCCACTGTACCAAGTATCTCCCCAAGTGCTGTTTTTATTGAGAAAATTGTGCATCATTTCAGAGATGGAGGGCACAATCCACCAAAGCCAAGTATTTTGAAGAAACACTGGTTTCGGTGGGAGAGTAACAAACATGTATTTAAACTCCCCTCCCTCCCATTGTTTTTAAAGGGTTTAATTATGGTGGATGTTGCCCTTAAGGTTCCGAAAATGTTCCAGAGGATGAATAAATGAAAAACAAAGGGAAAGCATCTGACGTGAAAATGTAATAGCAGCCAATGACCCTTCTATACCGATTATAATCGGGGGGGATTTCAACGCCCGCATGGGAATTGATGATAACAATCTTTACAGCCAATATAACCAGATTCAGGACCCGGAAAGCCCAATCGAAGCAGGTGTTTCACGACTCTCTAAAGATAATAAATGCAACTTCTCGGGGCTATGTCTAGCCCAGGTTGCAAAAAGAAGGGAGTTGATGATATTAAACGGTAGGAAGGAAGAGGATCGCCCAGGAGAGTATACCCATTTTTCAAAGATGGGAGGAAGTGTGATAGACTATATCCTGATATCAAGATATGCCCACAACTCAGTGTTGAAGTTCCAAGTGGGACATAACACCGAAAGTGACCATCTCCCACTAATATTAGCGTACAATGGCCCATCGCCTAATAAACCCACGGCTAACCTTTACTACACCCCCATCGTTAACCTGGGATCACTGGCCCCCAGAAGAATTAAATGGACCCCTATGCTCAACACAGAGCTAACTCATCTCCTCCATTCAGAAGAAGTGAATACCATCTACTCAGCCATTGTATCAGCCAAGACCGGGGGAAAGGCCATGGACACGTTCAACGAGTTATTAGTAAGACTAAAGACCTTCTTAACAACTGAGATACTTAATCCTGTTACAAAGTGGGCAAAGGATCAAGAGAGATGGTTCGATTTGGAGTGCAGACAAGCAAGGAAACGTCTGAGATCAACCTATCGGAATTACAGAAATACCGGAGCACCTTCGTTATTCACGGCTTACGTCTATTTAAGACGAAATTACAAACAGCTATTAAAGGTAAAAAAACAAAAAGCGGAGAGATTGGCCTGGTGCAATTTAGTGAAGGCCTCGAATGAGAAAGACTCAACCTCCTTCTGGCACACCATTATGGGCCTTCTGGGCCAGGAGCGGATTGGCCCCATATGTACTGTAGAACCCCAGGAGTGGATGAAATATTTTCAAACCCTCTTCTTTGACGACGAAGCCCAACACAATGCTCCAAGCGCTTACTTCGAGAATTTACCATATTGGCCTCCTGTCTCCACAGAGGAGGTGGGGAAACTAATTGCCCAATTAAAAAACAACAAAGCTCCGGGCATAGACTACATTCCAGCAGAGCTCATGAAGAACAATATCAGCTGGTGGGCTCCTATAATGGCATCAATATTCACATACATCAACTCAACAGGCACAATCCCTGGTAGCTGGACAGAGGCAGTAACCATCCCAATCTGTAAAAAGGGTCCTATGGCAGATCCAGCAAGCTATAGACCCATTAGCCTCCTTACTATCCCCAGCAAATTGTATGCCAAACACCTCCACACCAAACTAATTGACTGGATGGAAACTGAGGCAGTTTTTGCAGAGGAGCAAGCCGGTTTCAGACAGGGCAGAACAACAATAGATCATTGCTTCGTATTAGCACACCTTATTGACAAATATGTCAATAAAACACATGGGATTCTATACGCAGCATTCATTGACCTGAAGGCGGCCTTTGACTCGATTTCACGAGTCAAACTTTGGGTTAAACTCAATGCCACCAACATTGACAAAAGACTACTATTCTTGATAAAAAGTCTATATAAAGACTCCAAGTTATATGTAAGAACCTCAGTAAATGGGCAATTAATTGGCCCTGTACCAGTCACCAAAGGAGTCAAGCAGGGCTGTATTCTGGCCCCGGCCTTATTCAATTTATATATAAACGATATGGTTAAACACCTAACATCTTCGGAGTTTCATGCCCCCAGACTGGCTGAGAAGTCAATTTCAACGCTCCTCTATGCGGATGACGCGGTTCTGTTATCACGAACTAAAGTAGGCCTCAAAAGGCTACTAAGAGAATTTTCAGCCTACTGCAAGAGAGATCAACTGGTGGTCAATCACCAAAAAACTAAGGTCATGGTCTTCGCCAGAAAACACAGACAAGCACAAGATGCTCATAGAAGTCGGTGGTCCAAAGTAGTGCATCAAAAACTACTAACATGTGGCCTCCAAGCACAGCATCTCCTGAAAATGGGTCTCCCCAAGGCAAAAACCATTATCGACCAGCGCATGAAGGATATAGAGCAGCAGAATAATCTGGCCCATATTAAGAAATTTAGTGCTTGGTACGCATACTTGCCCCCTTCCCATTTTGATTTTCGGGCATCATATTTGTCTACTCTAACTATCCCAAAATTCAGGCGGGCCTTTACATTGGCCAGATTAAATATGCTACCCTCCGCTGTCCTCGAAGGTAGATATCAAAAAATTTCATTTGAGAACCGGCTCTGCCCCTGTGGAGCTGGCTACGTAGAGACTGCGTCACACGTTCTCTTGTCTTGCTCCCTATACAAAGATCTGAGGGAGGAGATCATAACGCCGCTCCTATCTGCCATCCCGGGCCGCTCCTGCGAAGCCAAACTGCTCTCACTCCTTGCTGACCAGAACAGCTTGATAACAGAGAAGGTTGCCAAATTTATCGAGAAAGCAATGAGACTGAGAGCTGCCATTTGAATGACATCAGTGTCGTCACCCAGGTTCCCCGCCTAGGATCTTATTATTATTATTTTTATTATGTTTATCATTATTATTTTATAACCTCTGCTAAGTTTTAATCTGTCTTTTTGTTGTTATGGCCTATTGGCTACACAAATAAAGTTTATTCTATTCTATTCTAGCAGCCAATGAACGAAAGTGGTTTGTAAAGAATGCTTAAGAGGAGCTGCTTGGATTATAAATTTAGTGCATTTGTACCATACCTTTTGCACATTTATCTAAATAATGCCAGGCACTTAAACAGGTTACATTAAGTACACATCTGTGCTGTGAATCCAGAATGGAGCTGAGGTTTGCTCAGCTAAATCATTTTTCGTGGGTTTGGCAGCTGAGAAGGACTTAGTTACTGATAGGTTCCCCCCTCCACACACACACACACACACTATTTTTTCTATCGCAGCTTCCTCAAATGGGTGTAATAAATGAGAAGAGCATACAGATTCCAAAGCAGCAAAGGTATTAAAGAAGGGACTGAATCCAAATGGCAAGGATGCTACAACAAGGTGGAAAGTGGGAAGGAGGCTAAAGGAGAAGCATCAGAGTAATTAAACCCGACCATTTGTAATTCACAGTTGTTAGAATGTGAGAGGACTACATTTTGTATGGGGTGATATTTAGATTAATATTTCAAAGGGCAACTGGGAAGATTTCTTTTGCAGAAAAGGAAAAGAAAGTAGGATTTCTAGCAGCAAGTTCTTTTGATGCCACCGGAGGATATTTGCATTTAAGTTTAAAGCCTAGGACACTTCACACTTTATGCAATTATCATATTTACTGCAGTGAATACTAGTGTGACCCTACTTTAGTGGTGCAGTAAACACCTGAAGTGTGAATCTCTGTCAGGAGCAAGCTGGCAGTAAGTCACACAGTGCAAGTTGGAGTTAACTCTTTAGTGGCAAAAACGTGATCTGCACAGACTTGGCGGAGTGTCAGATCTAATAAGCACAGCAGCTCTTCTATGCTAGGTCTTGCCCCCTGAGGTCTTCTCAGTTGCTGAGAATGAAGGTCCCCGCCTTCTCACAGCTGCCCCAAAGATCACAAAGATGGTGCCGTCTAAGTCTTTCTGGGAATGCTGTTCCATAACATAATTCACTTAGGTCCATCAATTTCCATGGGAAGGCTGAGAAAAACTTCTGCTAGAGATCCCTAGTGAGCAGACAATACTGAGCTAGTGGTATGACTCAATAGAAAGAGTCTTCTATTTTAATGTATGTTTGGTTAATGTTGTGTTTAGGATTTTGGAGATTCCACTACTAAAAGCAATTGCCAGCTGGTCATCGTTGCATCCAGTTACATGGTACACACTTGTTGAAGCTCTTACCCTGATATTTTAATTGCTAAGTGTTGCCTGTCACTATTGAAAATGTCATGCAGACAGGGAGGGGAATACTGTGTGTAGTTTACAATATGCAGTGCATTACAGAGATTAGAAAGTATTGTTACCTACTTTAAGCTTCTGATCTGGCTTTATAGTGAGTGTTCATGCTTCTAGACCACGTGTCCAGGTGTCAAATACCTTCTTTAAAAATTGAATGGAAGCTTACCTCTCTTTATACGTATCAGTTTTCTGCAGGCAATTGTTCAACCCAGAAGATGAGGTGAAGCGGCAACTGGAATCTGATACATCACTACAAAGAAACAAAATATTACAAGTGTGATATGGCATTGATGAAGGTATTCCATTTCTGATTCTTTCTCATCTATGCCAAAAACCACAATAGACTGGTGAATAGCTTCATTTTTAAAGAAAAGAAAAGAAAAAAAGCTCCTGTTATGACATTCTGTGGCATTTGCACTAAACTTCCCCCCTATGGACAATATTTCACAAGCTGCACATATTTTATTCCTGCCAACTCCAGTATCATAAACTCCAGATTCTCTATAGCTGGATCACCAACCAAACACTTTTAGCTTGATAAAAAGAGATGAAAGGCAAGGTGGGTGGGTGGGTGGGTCTGTAACACACCTCCAACTTAGATTTTAATCATGCAATCTTGTACATGTCTACTAAGAAGTAAGAAATGAGTCAACAGGGACTTACTCACAAGTAAGTGAATATAGCAGCCTAAATCACACACAGAGCTGTATCTAGGGTCCCTTCACCATTGGCAAGGAGCTGTATCGGTACTTGGCAGTGCGAGAAGGGTGGGAATATTCTCTTGTGTTTGATCTCACTACAATAGCGGTGCCGTAATGCCACACACAAATACATCATACACTCCATAGTCGGACAGGTGATTTTTGCACCCCCGGCAGGGCACAGTTTCATCAATCCCTAGTTCACCTCTGAAAGCACATAGAACATTTAATCAGACAGATCAGAATGACAGGCAACTCTCAGCTGTTATACAGTCTCATATACATCCATATGCTCCCATATGTACATTCATTTATGCATGCTTAGGCTTGGTTCCAGGCTTAGTTGCAGTAAGGGATGGGAACTAGGAGGTTAAGTCAAAGCCTTCACAAAAAATGTGGCCTTTGAGAGGGTGAGAGAGGCAGTATCACCTTTTGGGAGCAGGAGAGCTTCAGGCAACAGAGGGTGGTGGAGCTCAAAGAGTGAAGTTCATTGGCAGCAATGTATTGAAGTTAATAAAGTGTTTGTCCTGAAGCCATGGAGGGGCATCACAAAATCAGGGTGATGGGAGTGCTGGATTGGTGTGTGGGGACCAAGATGAGACAGTGGGTGACTAGAGAAGGTAAGATTTCAGGAGTGTAGCTGAGAGACAACAAGGGCATAGATCAGAGTTTTTGAAATAAGAATGATCATAATTATTCACATTTTCCCAAACTCTAGGTGTTGCTTCAAATATATTAAAATGACCAAATATCACCTGTAGCTTTGGAATAAAAGATACTAGACAAGGGATGTGAATCAAATAAAAATGAAGGGGGGGGAGAAATCCTCTAGGTAAAGCTCCTGAAGAATGACAGTCAGAATGCAATAAGTAAGTTTCTGTGTTTATTGCAGTGATCAGCTAGGTAATTCTGTAAACACGGTTGCTGCATAAAGTACAATTGCACTCCTGAGGAAGTCAACGTAAAGAAATATAAAAGCATTTTACATTTTTACATTTTATTTAATATATTTATATACCATCCTTACGACCACGCCCTCAGGGCACCTTACAACAAGCTTAAAACAAATTAAAACATGCACAAAACCAATTAAACATCTTACAAACATATGTGCAGCTAAAACAAACATGAAACTACAAGGCTGGGGAAATTGAAGGGCCTTAGCCTAGCACCAAAATGGCATCAAGCCTGGTGCCAAGTGAGCCTCTCTGGGAAGGCTGTAGCTAGAGTGCCACCACGGAAAAGGCCCTTTAGCTAGTAGGCCACCCAGAAAGTATCTTAAGGTCCAGGTAAGTACATATGGACATATGCATTCTTTGATCTTAAAGATCAAAGCCAGGTATGCTGGAAGTTGGAAAAAATCTACATAGAAGAAGAAGAAGAAGAGTTTGGACTTGATATCCCGCCTTTCACTCCCCTTAAGGAGTCATTGATCTTGCGCTTCAATCTAGTAACTCTGAACGGGATTTGTCCCCCTGATGTTCCGGGAGAGTTTACTCACTTAAGTTTACAAACAAACAGTGTTCTTGATTACTTCTCGGTATCTAAGGATATTTTTCCAAAGTTTTCTTATTTTAAAGTTGAAAATGTCCACATGAGCGACCATCTTCCCCTGGTTGCTAAAATGGCCATCGACTGGTATCCAACCAAAGGAGAACATCCAACATATATGGGTATTAACGCGGCATTACAAGTAAAGGGCACAAAGTGGTCCGTAACACAGGCCCAAAAATACTCCAAATTTTTCCAACAGGAGATAAGACAAACATACTCAGTGTCTGGTATATCCATATATGGAAATATCCAACTTATCAGCCTATTTGCTAAACTGCAAGAGAAACTTACCTCTTTTTTTACGGTTCCAGTCCACCTTATAAATCGACCTCACCTTAAAACAGGAGCACCGTGGTTTAACCTTAATTGTAAACAAGCTAGACAATCGCTCCGTACCATCTACAAAGATTATAGGGCCTCCGGGGCACTTGCACTCCCCAAAGAGTATTACCAGGAAAAATCTGCGTACAAACAAGTGCAAAAAATGGCTAAACAGGAATGGCAGCAGGGTCGCTGGAAAGCACTTATAGCTGCCTCCAGTTCACGTAACTCCTGCCAATTCTGGACATTGGTTAACCAAAAAACCAAAAGTTACCCCCTAACAGTTATTCCTGCCCCAGTCTGGGAATCCTTTTTAAAGAAGTATTTTACTCTACCAGACTGCAATACCCATATACCAGACGGTCTACATGACCATCTTCCCCGCTGGCCACCCACCGACCCGGAAGAAATTCAACACCTTATTGCCAAACTTAAACCTGGCAAAGCCCCCGGTCCCGACCTAATCCTGGCAGAAGCTATAAAATATCATGGGGACTGGTGGGCAAAAGTCCTTGCTGCCATTTTCGATGAGATAAACAACAGCGGGATGGTACCAAAAATATGGAAGGACGCAATCATTATCCCAATTTATAAAAAGGGCTCGCCAGATGACCCTGGAAACTACAGGAATATCAGTTTATTGTCAATAATTGGGAAACTATATGCACGTTTTTTACTAACCAAGCTTACCAAATGGACCGACGAAAATAATCTGATCGGTCCTGAACAGGCAGGATTTAGACCAAACCAGTCAACTGCTGAACATGTTTTAGTCTTACACCAGCTTGCCCGGAAATACTCCGCCCCAAAAAGAGGTCAACTTTGTGCGGCATTTATCGATCTCAAGGCCGCCTTTGATAGCATACCCAGGGGATTACTCTGGGAAAAACTAGCCCGATGGGGAGTAGACAGAAGGCTCTTGTGGTTGATAACTCAACTGCATGATGGGGCTGCTGCCAGGGTGAGGATCACTCCTGCCGGCGACCTTACAAATCCAATACCCATTAACAGAGGTGTCCGCCAGGGGTGTATTCTTGCCCCCTTTCTCTTTAATTTATTTATAAGCGATATGAGGGCTCCTTTGATCGAAGCCCAAGGAAAAATACACGCTCCCTGCCTGGCCCACTACCGTTGCCCCCTCTTACTCTATGCAGACGATGCAGCGATACTTTCCTTTTCGAGAGTCGGCCTTAGGCGTGCATTAAAAATCTTTAATTGCTATTGCAAAACAAACTTTCTTACAATTAATCATGCCAAGTCTAAAGTTCTAATTTTCTCCAAGAGTCGGAAAATGTACAACTGGAGAATAGATGGGAAAGCAATCGACCAAGTTTTCAAATTTAAGTACTTGGGAGTTTTTCTACAGCATAACATGGGTTGGAAGGCCCAACTTGAGTATGTCTCAAACAGAGCCAAGGCACTTTCTCTCGCGACACTGCGATTTTTCTTCTCAGATGGGGCTTTCCATATCCCATCTGTGCTAAAAGTCTTTAACGCCAAGGTGATCGCGACCATTGCATATGCGATCCCAATATGGGGGACCTTTGTAAATTTAAACCAACTGGAGGTAATCCAAAACCAGTTCCTGAGGATGTTGTTAAAATTACCCAGATGTGTGAGTAATTCGGCTATTCGCCCGGAATTAAACCTCACATCCTTAGAAAATGCATTATGGAAACGAATCCTCTGTTATTGGTTGACATTATGGCACAAACTCCCAAATCTCCACCTAATACAATGTATCTGGAGAGACAACTTCTGTAGCCCCTGGGCAAAAATAATACATTTGAAACTTGTGTCCCTCGGCCTTTCCCCTTTGGAATTATTGAATTTGGATTTAATTTCAGCCAAGAGAATTATAACCCTCAAACTAGAAGAGATAGATCTACAATATAATATTGCAACAGGGGGTGGTTCCTGCTCCCCGGTAAACCTTGGCTTAGTACCACAAACGAAATTTCCATCTTATTTAACTTCTCTATCTGTGGCGTCACACAGGTATGCTTTTATAAAGGCTAGATTCAATGCTTTCCCATCAAACGTTATGGGCAATAGACTCTCAAATGGTCAGATCTCACTTCTCTGCGACTGCAAAAACGGAGCTACAGAATCGTTACATCATATAATCCTCAGTTGCCCATTGCACTCGGCTGCACGGGCCAAATTTCTAACCCCCTATCTTGTGAATATTACTGATGAAATCCCGGAAGCAAAAGTAACATTCCTTCTGAACGATGAAGATGCTAGTAGATCCCTTGCAGTTGCAAGATTTCTGATAAATGTACTATCTCAAAAGAAGAGAAATGGATCACTGCAAGATGTCTGTTAGTTTATTTAAGCCCAAAAAATTTCAAAAACCAGCGTAGCTAAACCTAAAGGGTTACAAATAAAACTGTTTCAATCTGTTTCCGCTGGATCTAAATTCAGATTTTGATTTTGGTTTTATACGAATGGATTCTACTGTTTTTACCGTGTACATAGTTTTACATAGTTTTTATTTAAATATTTAAATTTTATTTCTATTGTATAATTTTTTCTTGTTGTTTGTTTTATTTTGAATTTTTTATCTGCATTTGCTTTGTCTCGTTTCTCTGGATGTAATACAATGTATATCTATGGGCCAATGGCCGTAATAAACATTACCTTACCTTACCCTTAAGGAGTCTGAAAGCGGCTAACATTCTCCTTTCCCTTCCTCCCCCACAACAAACACTCTGTGAGGTGAGTGGGGCTGAGAGACTTCAAAGAAGTGTGACTAGCCCAAGGTCACCCAGCAGCTGCATGTGGAGGAGAGGAAACACGAACCCGGTTCACCAGATTACGAGTCCACCGCTCTTAACCACTATACCACGCTGGCTCTCAAACAGCCAAGTCCCAGTTAGCAACCTTGTGACTGTGTCTGGAATGAACTAAAGTTTCCAGATCTTCTTCAAAGGTGAGCCCCATATACAATGAATTGCCATAGGCCAGGGTGAGGGAATTTCTAGTCCTCCAGAAGTTGCTGGATTACTACTCCCGTCATACCTGCCCATTTGTTGCAAGGGAAGTAATGACTTGGCATTGAATTCTGATTGCTTACCTGAACAAAGGTATATGGAATTTTAATATTGTGGGCCTTTTCTTATTGCAAGAAATTGGAGGCCCAACATGTGCATTTCATTTCCAGTTAATCTGTTTTTACTGAACTGTGCATGAGGAGCTGGAGGTCTGGGGAATTATTACAATGAACTAAATGAAACCTGACCTTTATCAATGTTCCTTACTTTGATTATATGTGTCATTCCAACCCAACAACAAGAAGCAATGAGAAGGCAATCAAGAAAGAAACAGAATAAGCATAAAATGATACGATGATTGCAAATGCTCCTGAGTCCTGTACTTCAAAAATCTTACATTACTCACAAACTACTTAAGGCAACTTAATCCCATTGATGAGAATTGTGTCAAAAAAATTTATGGATTCATCGAATGAGAAAGGACTACAAGGCCATTTAGTCCAACCTGTTGCCACGGTGACAAATTATCTACCCCACCACCTGATAAGATTTCAGAAACAGAACAATATTGAACAGGTATTTTTTTCTCCTGCCACTGCAACACTGAGGACAAAAATGTGCATCATAAGACTTTTCTCTTTTGCTCAGTTCTTCAAGAAATTGAAGCCTTTCATCTTTAGGGGTCACGCTACCTATTCAGATATATCTGAGTCTAAATCCAGAGCCTAGTGTTTCACGGAGAACATGAGGAAAGTTTATCTCTTGGTGAAAGATCTCCTAATGACTCCCGTTATTCCAGAACATTTTGTTAAGTGTGTATTGTCCCGAACTGTGTATCTTGTCTAACTTGAGCTACTTGCTCACAATAAGCCCCACTGAAAGTGAAGACAGCCGAGCTGGAGGTGGTGGTGATATCATCAACACAAGTGTGTAATGTCACTGGTTCAACCACCATTGTTCTCTGAAAAGAGATGAGAAAGGGAACAGATAGATCTATCCTGGGGAAATGGTGCTGTCTGAAGAAGCAACTAGACCAGGGGTCAGCAAGGTTTATCTTGCCTGGGCAGGATTGGTCCCGCAGAGATCCCTCTGTAGGCTGGATCACACAAGAGAGATTTTTGGCGTCTGCGCATGTGCAGATGCGATTTTTGGTGTCTGCGCAGACGCAATTTTTGGTGCTGCGGAAGCGACTCCCCGCGCCATGCCAGTTAGCACAGTGCGCAGCTCAGTTCGGAGGCAGCTCGTGGGCCGGTCAAACAACTTCTGTGGACCACTTCCGGCCCATGGGCTTTAGGTTGCTGACCCCTGAACTAGACGTAAGCTAGCAGTAACATCACATCCTGCCACCCCTTCTTTTAAAAAAATTAAATTTGTGATACCCAAATGTTTCAAAACTGTACCAAAATGTATTTTAGGTCTGAAGGCATATAAAATGCACATATCAGAGTAAAAAGCATACAAAACGCATCTGCTGTAACCTACCCTGGGACTTTAAGGTGAAGGGCAACTAAGTAAGTAATATTTTGAGGGGGGGAGAGAAATAATTCAAATTTCTATACAAAAATGGGACAAAGGGGACTTAGGAATGAACACAAGTGAAAGTGGCATGGCCAAGAAATTGACAAATCTATCTATACAAATACCTGGTATGCAAGCATAACTGCAAAGCAAAAGCAAATCTACGATTTAAGGAAATACATTTTACCATGAATCTTGTGGGCTGTGACTTGTTTACAAATAATAGGACTGTTTATGTCTCAAAGCATGTGTCTCCTTATGATGCTGATATTTGGGTGTAAAACATTGCAGCACAAGACAAAAAGAAAACATTTGTATTTATATTTTATGTCTGGAAAGAGTGATAATAGATCACAAAAGTTTGTGTATATTAGTTCAGGTAGAGGAAGTGCACCTTTATTGGATTCCAGGGGAAAAAATTAAAATCAGATTAAAAGGGGTGTTTTGTGTGTAGAAAAAAATCCTCTAGTCGTGCTATAACTATTTATTTCAAGTCCTTATCATCTTTATAGAGTCGCCTCTCACTCCCCATGACAGGCACTTCTCCCCCAAATTCATATATCATCATCAGCCACCTTTCAAACTCCTTCAGACTTTGGAGTTGGTATGTGGAGATAAATCTATGAATTTGCTTATTTAAGCAACTTTTGGACAGCTGTTTTTGGGGAAATGGCTGTATGTCATCATTTTGGAATCTACATGAAGGTTTAGGTTTTTGCAACTTACTGTTACCATGGTAGCTATCTGTCATCTTAACAGTCGAGCCCAAGATTTATTTGAGCCATATTTAAAAGCACAAAAAGCAAACAAAACAGAATTCACCTAGTTTTGGACGTGCCATTCACATCCATATTATTCACTATATATTGGCTAACAGCAGGCAAAGGAATGACATGATTCCACAAATTCCAGTTTGACACTTTTTACAAGGTAGCCTAGAGTATCTGACAGCTTTTCCACAAGCTAACCATGTTGACAGACAGATAGATAATTTCATAACTGGCAACCTGTCTGCCAGGGGAGTTTGCCAAATAGCCAGATGTCAGTTGGAATATTTGTGTTCTTGCTTCATTTTCAAGTTCTTTAACCTTTTTTTCCCCTTAAAAAAGAGAAGACTTGACAACATACTTTGCTTTCATCGCAATCCATTGCACACTAGCATCTCAAGAACATAACAAAATGTTCTATCCGCTTTGCATCTATTACTAGCTAAGTTAGATGCTGTTCTATTGAGAACTGGAAGCCACCTATGGGGATGTACAAATCAGTACATTTTTGGTTCTCTCGGTTTATCATTTTTCCAATCTCAAATTCAGTTATGTACATTTCTGCAGCAATTTGCTATTTATTTTCTTTTAAACACCTTACAAAAATTATTCAGCATTTTACTGTGAATTTCTCCTAACAGACACACTTCCAAATTTACACATCTTTGCAAGCAATTTCTCCTAATACAATGCATTAGGTTATGTTATTTTCACTAATATATTCATTTATAGGCATACTTTACCCTAATATGATGATTTTGTGCACATTGCTTGGCTGGAGAGCTGCACTTCAAAATTCAGAAAAGTTTGAATTTTGAAAGATGGCTGTGTTTTCAGAAAGTGTAAATTTCCTGAGTTCAACTTTAACTGCAAACTGAATCAAATTTCTCCCCTGGTTCCAATCACAAAATGCAGTTACTTGACAGTAAGCCACATAAACACAATGGGGATTACTTACAAGAAAACATGTACAGGATTGTGCTGCATCAGATGTGTCCCATTAAACTCAGTGGAGTTCATGTACTCGGAATAGGGATGTATAGGATTGCACTATTGTTAATGAAGAAAAACAGCAACATGTGGTCCAATGTGGTTTGTTGTTGTTGTTTAGTCGTTTAGTCGTGTCCGAGAGCCAGTGTGGTGTAGTGGTTAAGAGCGGTGGACTCATAATCTGGTGAACTGGATTCGATTCCCCGCTCCTCCACATGCAGCTGCTCGGTGACCTTGGGCTAGTCACACTTCTTTGAAGTCTCTCAGCTCCACTCACCTCACAGAGTGTTTGTTGTGGAGGAGGAAGGGAAAGGAGATTGTTAGCCACTTTGAGACTCCTTAGGGTAGTGATAAAGCGGGATATCTTCTTCTTCTTCTTCTTCTTCTTCTTCTTCTTCTTCTTCTTCTTCGTCTTCATGACCCCATGGACCAGAGCACGCCAGGCACTCCTGTCTTCCACTGCCTCCCGCAGTTTGGTCAGACTATGTTGGTAGCTTCGAGAACACTGTCCAACCATCTCGTCCTCTGTCATCCCCTTCTCCTAGTGCCCTCAATCTTTCCAAGCATTAGGGTCTTTTCCAGGGAGTCTTCTCTTCTCATGATGTGGCCAAAGTATTGGCCAACGTGGTTTAGAAGATACCTTTTACTGCATGTACTGTGCTGAAAGAGCAGACATTACTTGTTGCTGTCTAAAGGCTTTACTATGCCAGCGTAGACCATTTTGGATGCTGTCACTTGGTTAATCATATCCACCAATATGCTTTGATGCTTTCGGGTTTGGAATATAGTTCCAAAGATTTAGTTTATATGAAAATGGCTTTTTGGCAGTATTCCTAAAATTTGCAATTGATATGTTAACAACAACAACAATCTTTATTACGGTCCATAGACCCATCACTTTGTTACAAAGCAACACAATGGTCCCTCGACTTACGAATGACCCGACTTCCATATTTTTCGAGTTACGAGTGAAGAAAGTGGCCACGCGCTTAAGAATTTTTTCGACCTCCAAATGGAAATCGTGGCCGTTTTAGATGCGGTTTCCTCGACTTATGAAGTTTAGATGCGGTTTTTTTCGACGTACGAATTTTTTTTCTCCCAATGCATTCCTATGGGGACTCGACTTACGATTTTTTCGACCTATGACGGTCCCTTCGGAACGCATTACATTCGTAAGTCGAGGGACCACTGTACCCAATTTATGTTAACAAAGATGATACAGGCTATTATAGTAGTTGCGATCCGGCATTTGGCTACTAGAATCTTGAACGGGAATGGCAGGAGGTGACGGAAACTGGAGTCAAACATCTGAAGGATTAAAGATTCTCCATGACATACATCTATCAACATCTTGGGTAGAGTAGGAATTACAAAGTGCTTTCATCACACCTGCATTTCTGTAGTTTAGTGGAAACCAAAGATCCCCCAGCATTTTCTGGCTATTCCTTCTCATATGAGAAATCTGCCAATAATAAACATCTGAGGTGCCTTAACTATTAGAATACAGATGAGATCAGATTTTATAATGTTAATGGCCAGGTAGAGAACCTAGCTGGTGCCTTGTAATTATCAGAAAAAGGATTTAGTTTCACATGCCTTGGTATTTGGTGGAATGTAAAAGAGAGAAAAAGTTGCCTATTGTTGTGGAACTGGTTTTGAGTTACTATCATTACAACATCAGTTACCTATCTCTGGTACTGCTCTGGCTGTCAGCTTTTGAAGCAATGCATTGTGATTTCCTCTATTGCTCTGCTGCTTTTTAAGATACAAGAAAGGTGTTTCAGAAGTGCTTCTTGTTTACTACTGAGCCCCCTTTTAAACTGTTCACTCTATTCTTTTTTTCTAACCATTCTCATAATAAAGCGCTCTCAGCTATGACCATATCTGAATCCAGTCCAGATATTATATTATGCCAGTTTTTATTTCTTTTCATATTTCATCTTGTATTTACAGCAATATACTCACCACTGCACAGTGGTAGAGCACCTCAGGTTCAATCCCCAGCATCTAGAAATTAGGAAATAGGGCTCTAGACAAACCCTGGATCCCAAACTGATCCAGGTCAATCCAATCTTTGCCTGGAGCGGACCAATACATCTCCTAGGTTAGGTTTACCTGGTGTGATTCAGGGCTGTCAAAGGGCTGTGTGTTTGGACGACTACCTGATTAATCAAGATTTAAGCCCCTAATTAAACACGTGAGCCACAGCAATTAAAGTGGGAGAGGAGAAGGAGACATAGGCAAGAGACTCTTGCCTCTACCTCTTTCCGCTCCTCCTTGCCACATTCAATTAGGTTTAAAACCCTGATTACACATGTGAAGGTAAAGGACCCCTGGATAGTTAAGTCCAGTCAAAGGTGACTATGGGGTTGCAGCACTCATCTCGCTTTCTGGCTGAGGGAGTCGGCGTTTGTCCACAGACAGCTTTCCAGGTCATGTGGCCAGCATGACTGAACCACTTCTGGTGCAATGGAAGACTGTGACAGAAACCAGAGCACACAGAAACGCCGTTTACCTTCCCGCCGCAGCGGTGCCTATTTATCTACTTGCACTGGCATGCTTTCGAACTGCTAGGTTGGCAGGAGCTTGAATCCTCCGTCGCGAGGATTCGAACCGCCGACCTTCTGATCATCAAGCCCAAGAGGCTCAGTGGTTTAGACCATGGCGCCACCCGTATCCTACAATTACACATGTAGGGTGGGTAGGATGGTAGGATGGAGAGACAGAGATAAGCGTTTCTGCCTGCCTCTCTGTCTTTCTCTTCCTCCTCTTCTCATGCCAACAACATGTTGAATTAGGGTTTAAATATCTAAGGCTGTACATGCTCCCTATCTCGGGGTCTGGGCTGGGCTGGGTCCAGGTCATTCAAGGTGAAGAATTGGGCCCTGAAACAATTCTTGTTTGAAACCCTAGAGAGTTTCAGTCAGTCAGTAAGTAAGTGTAAAGAATATAGCTTTAGTTTTACCAAGGGTCTGATGTGGTACAAGGCAGCCTCTCTCTCTCCTCCCCCCCCCCACTGTGGTGCAATGTTATTGAATTTCTGTTTGTTAGGGAAGGAGTGTAGCTCAGGTTCAGTCCTCAATATCTCCAAGTTAGGACAGGCGGAAACTCTGGAGAGCTGCCGCTGGTCATTGTAGACAATACTTAGCTAGCTGGACCAATTGTCAGACTCAGAATAAAGCAACACCCTGTGTTTCTTCCTGTGTTCCTAATTGTTTCTCCCTGAGCTATTGGTGATGGAAATACTTTAATTACTAGGTATGATTGTCTTTCAGGGTGATCGTGTCACGTAAGCAGACAGAACACATGCAAGCCTTGAAATAAGACTGTGTTAGAACATATTTTTGTTGGTATCTCCTTCTAAAGAAGGCCAATCTCCCCCACTGTGGTATAGCCTTCTACAGAAACTCTTCTTCCAGAGGGAGGCCCAATTATATAGGCAGACAAGTATGTTGAAGCTTAGCAGCAGACGGTTCTGCCTTCAAAACCACCCAGTTAGGGGTGGGAGAGACAAACTCCCATCAGTAGGAGTAAAGATTTAAAGACGTTCACACTGTTTGCTTACAGAGATTATACAACAGAGGTTGCCTATAGCAAAAAACCAAACAACCAATAAAACAGATAAAAGTTTTTAAGTCTGCACAAATAACAATAAAATCATAAATGGGGCCACAAAGGAAGTCTCTGCTTTGGTTATGGGATAGAGTCTATGGTAGCAAAAGGCAGTTATCAAGTCACTATGTTTACAGTAATCAAAGAGTTGACTAATTTAAGCAACTTTCAGATGTGCCAATAATAATTGTCTCCCACTAGCAAACTTTCTCCTTCCACCTCCATCCCAGCTCACCATCCACATCAGGGAGGGGTTAGGTTGCTCGGTTGCTGTCAGATAGGATTGCACCCCAGCGATAGCAAACTGTACAGGTTTAGGGTCCAATGGTTTTAGCTGTGCCCAAATGTACACAATTTTTTAAAAACAAAGTCTGCCTTTGAAATCTGCCAATGAAATGTTTTGAACATTTTTAAAGATTACTCCCTCCTGTTTCCCAGTTGAAGGTATCAGTGATATGTTTTGCAGACTTTTATTTTTCTGTTTTATTAATATGCATTTGCCATCATTTATTAATTCTGAAAGTAGCACCCACTGCCATCGCTTATTATTCAAGAATGCTTCTACTGGTTTTCCATACATGAAAACAAGAATTTATTTATTACATTATGTTTCTATATATTTCTTAAGATTATACCATATTACCTGTTCAACTGTAATGTGCAAGTTCGGCTTATAGTATTTCCATTGAAGAGTAAAAATAAAAGGTGAATACTTTGCTACAAGGAAGTAGCTAATTCACTATTCTTGGGGGACATATATTCATCTATCCTTCAATAAAAGCTAATGGTTAAATAGACGCAATGCACTTGGCTAATCTAGAAAGAAGCTGAAGCCTGAGGCTTGGGATTCAATCAAGATTTACACAGAAGTGGTATTTTGCAACAGAAAGAAATATTTAATGTAAGAATGTGACAATATTTCTGAAAAATTAACTTGTTTCACTCTAAAATAATCTAGCAGCAGATGATTTTTCATCACAAAGGACTGTGTAGCAAGTAATATTGTCCAATTTGGTTTGTTTAACAAAGGAATACAGCATTTTTTATGCAGAGAAAATCAAAATACAGTACAGCAATGTGAATTTTAAATCTAAACTGCAGACGACTTGTTCTCCTGTTTGAAGTAAGATGCCAAGAGGATTTGGGGAGTTTCCTAATTAAGTGTTTTTAGGTTGTTTTCATTTAAAAAGAAAACCCTGAGCATTTTCAGAGAGGATAGAAAACCAGTGATTTTTGCATTTAAAGTTACCACCCTAGGAAAAAGCAGCACCATGCTATGCATAGCAAGCAGTCTGAACAGAGAAGCCTAGCTCACTTGAGAAATAAGCAGCAAAGCAGGATTCGCCCAAAGGAGCAGCCTTCCCAAGGATTAAGTGTCATTACGACATGGTAAAATAGAATGTGCTGGAAACCAGGTGCATAGTGGAGAATGGTCATAGCCATGTGGTAGAGCATATGCTTTGCATGCAGAAGTCCCAGGTTCATTTCCCAGCATCTCCAAGAAGGGCTGGGGGGGGGAGAGCTCTGCCTGAAATCCTGGATAGCCACTACCAGTCAGTAGAGGTAATACTGAGCATGGTAAACTAACTGTCTGACATGGTATAAGACAGCTCCCTGTGTTCCTTTATCTCAAAACAGCTATGCTAATGAGCATCTGTAGAGACTGTGCATGATCAGCAGAACTGCAAAATAAAGCATCTGTTTTCTAGGGGATGCAAATGTGGAAATGCCATACGAAACGGTCTTGATTTTCTCAGTGTATCATATACTGGTTATGGATCATAAAGAAGCCATTCCCTTTCCTACAGCAGTAAACAAGAAATTGGTGGTGCCAAAGACCAGTACAGAATTGGATATCATTACTTCTCTCCCCAAGCATTCCGTAATAGCATTTGAAAGGGGAGGAGGGCTAGCTTGATAATGCCAATTGCAACTTCATGCAATTTCAGCTGACTCTCATGCCTGCCAGGGGCCTTGGATGCTCCTATGGTCAATCATGTGGAAACCAAGAAGCATCTGAAGTGAGGCTGTGATTCACCCATGATCTCTATCCTGCAGAGAAAGAACCTGGATTTAGACAGTGAGGTGCAGGTCAGTATAGACTGGCTTTTCTTCGGATATCTCTGATAGATGGTGAATCCCTGCTCCGAAGAATACAGCAGGATGGATAAGGGTTTCAAAGACCCTGGTGCTTAGTGGGTTGGAAGAGCAAAAGAAAAAGTAGATTATAGCAGTGTTCTGAGTTCTTACTTCAGCATCAACACACTATGCCTGCTAGAGTCTCCACTGCACTACAACACAATGGTCTGGGGCTCCTCCTCTTATTTTTTCTTCTCCGCTGTTGTCTTGGTAGTACTGTAACTGAACAAATGTGCATTTGTTGCCTCTATCTCTCCACCTACAGGCCAATGTTTATTACTTGCATGGGTGCTTTTAGTCTAACTGGTCTCTCCCACTCCAAATTTATTCTCCTTCTCTTGGAGGGGGCAGTGTCAGTATGCATGACCACCCATTGGTGCAATTAAATAACATCTGAGTAAGGCTACAGTCTTATCAGGAAGCACTTCATAGCAAGCCATGCTTGTGGTGTTGTTTTAATATGAAGCTATTTATTTCTTAACTCTTGGGCTCTGCTTAACCATGCATAAAGTTATAATTTATGATTTCATCTTTCCACTGCATGCTTAATTGGTGGTGTTGACCAAGTATCTCCATCTGGGTGTTCCATCACACTCCAAACTCTAAAAGGCAGCACAATCAGTTACTGTTTCGTGATTTCTCTTCATGATGCTGCAAAAGCTGAATTTTTAAAGTCTAGTCTGTGCAGACCTGCTGTTGATTATTACAGAAAATGTCAAGAACCCATTTGAGCCTATTTTGGAGAGACAGGGAGAGCAACGGCAGAGATGAATCACATAATAAGACAATCTATGAATATGGAAAAACTATATTTTTATGGCTGAGCCCCAAACTAGTCACTTTCCCCTATCATTTTCAACTCCTGTTTCAATTATTTTTCAGCACTTCCTGTGAAAATGTTTCCTTATTCATTCAAATTGCTTCCACTCGCCCTTGCCCTTCCTTGCTCTTCATCATGCACATGAATTTTATAGACTACATAACATCATGATGTCATTACTTCATGATCTTTGATTTCATGGGATTACCAATGTGACCAGTCAAGGAGTGAGGAAGACATATCAACCATAGGAAAAAAATGCTCCAAAATCGTAATAGTCAAGAGAATCAATGGTGCTGATCAGAAAAAGTGAATGCAAGTGCTTGCTGAAGAAATTTCCACATCACTAAAGTCATTATTTTTGACTGAAAATTGAAAGTAGGGAATAATTATCATATTTCTGATACGTATGATTGCCATACTTTTGTTTTCAGGCATACATTCAACAGATATAGCTCTTTCCCCATTCATCTTCACTCTTGGAAAAGTTGTCCCTGCTGAATTTCAGCCTGCTATGCAGGATGGGATTATCTGAGGCCCTTCTTCATGCACCTCCTCCATGAGTCATCCAAAAGGTGGCAATACGAGAACAGGCCTTTTCTGTGGTAGCTCCCTGTTTGTAGAATGCTCTGCCCAGGGAGACTCACCTTGCACCTTCAGTACATATCTTTAGGCACAAGGCGAAAACAGTTTTCTTCAACCAGGTGTTTGGCTTATTAACATTCTATCACTTTTAAAATGTTTTCATGGGAGGGGGAATATTAGTTTGTTTTAGTTTTAGTTTATTATGTATTTTGTGTTCTCATTTTGTATTTTTTATGTTATGAACCGCCCTGTGATCTTCAGATGAAGGGTGGTATACAATTATTTTTATTGTTATTATTATTATTAATTTAGCTCAGCTAGCACACAATTGGTACCACATAAATATTTAACTATAGAAGCATGGTGGTCGGAATAATAAGAATTCCCAAACTTGGGCCGCTGTCTGGTTTTTAAAATAAATAAATAAAAACCACATTCTGTTCTCTCTTGTCTCTTGCGATTTTGTAGAAAATACCTACCCTGCTTTTAAATGTCATCCATATTTATCAGACTGCATGGTTCTTGACATTTAAGAATATTTTCCTCTCAAACTGTAACTGAAGCATTGACAAAAGGAGCTAATTATCAAGGGACTGAATTTTAATTCTTTTTTCTTTTTTTCGGAGAAGCAGCAGGCTATGGAAATGTGTGAATTATCAATCACTTCTAATGCTCTCGCAGCAAAGGTCTGCTTGACCTAGAGCTACAGTATAGTTACACTGCTGAATTGAAATGTTTGCAGAAACCTGTGCGATACTACAGGGAGCATAAATGAAGTAGCAGGTGATGCTTGGCAACCCAGAAATCATTAGTGTGCAGGGCAGGGCAGCAGAATCCTTTGCATGTTCACTCAGGAGTCGGTCGCACTACAATCAATAGGTCCTACTCCTGAGTATGTATGCATGGGATTGAGATCTTAGGACCAAACCACACATTGCATTAAAAACATAGTTTGTCCTTAAGTATCTGTTTTATGTTTCACACTTGCAACCGTGGTTGGATTTTGTCTGTAGTCGGGATTGGTGTACAAGCAGAAAGTTAATCTTTAGTCCCCCGCCCCATGCTGCATTCCCAATGAAAATCTACCCCTGTTTAAAATAACATTTGTCAAAAAACCAGAAGCCTTTTTGTTAGGTATTTTAGGACAAGAGTCGTCGAAAGAAAAAAAGGACATTACAGTGGTACCTCATGTTGCGAACAGGATCCGTTCCGGAGCCCCATTCGCAACATGTAACATGAAGCATCACGTCTGTGCATGTGCGCGACGCGCTTCTGCGCTTCTGCGCATGCGCGTGACGTCATTTGACGCGTCTGCGCATGCGTGAACCGCCAAACCCAGAAGTATCCCGTTCCGGTACTTCCGGGTTTGGCGCGTTCGTAACCTGCGCCAAACGTAACCTGAAGCAAACGTATCCAGAGGTATGGCTGTATTCATGTATGCTACAACAGCGGCAAGAATCTTAATAGCTCAAAATTGGAAGACCAGAGAACTACCATCAAAAGCACAATGGCAAGAAAAGTTGAAACAACAGAAAGAAATGGTCTCGCTGGCAGGATTTAAATAAACATTTACAATTTTATTTATAGAGAACAAGAAGTACAACAATGTGATAACATAATATTGTATATAAGCAGCAGAATGTATCATGTGACGTAATAAACTAGAAATGGTAGTTGAGGGAAGTCAACAGGGAGGGGAGAAATAGGAAAATGTATGTTCAGCAATGATACTGGATATTTGTTTTGAGAAAAGAAAATTAATAAAAAGTATTTTTAAAAAGAAAGAAAATCTACCCTTGCTTCCCAAGCAGCTGTTTGGCATGGGAAGGACTATGGCCCAGAAGGAAAAGGTTACGTCTCCACTCCCTAAACGGCATTGTCTCAATCATAATCTCTCTCACACACATTCCTCCCTCCAGTGCCTACTGTTTTAAAATCAGGGAACGGGCACAGAAGGGCAGTGTCCCATTAAGGACAGTTGCACTATTGGGTTGCCTCTGCAATCTTGTCTACTTTTTCTCATTTGTGTACTTATTCTCATTCGTACAGCTGGCAATGTTGGCTTAAGCGACATATTTCAGAGGGAGATTGTACTGTGTGGGTTATGTTTTAAAATCTGCCACTTTTTAGTTGGGCGAGAGGCAGATAGACGAAACTGATGGGTCCTCAAAATTGTGTCAATTTGCAAGAAGCCTGTTATGTCTTAAACTGATTTTAATACAGCAAGTCTGCAATTTATAAGGGGGTTACATCCTGGGGATCATGTCTAAAGCCAAAATTGCATATAGTCAAAACACTATGGTGGGATTGCCACCATCTTTTCCCCCTGGATGTTCACACCCTTATTATTATTATTATTATTATTATTATTATTATTATTATTATTATTATTGCCAAGTGCGTAAACCTGAATGTGCACAAGTTAAATGTGCGTAAATGGTGGGCTTGCTGTATTGTATCTTTAAATTGCTGTAATCCGCCCTGGAACCTTGTGTTGAAGGGAGGATAAGAAATTGAAATAATAATAGTTACCCAGCCTACGATCCAGCCAGAGTTAAATGCTGTTAAGTCCCACTGGTTTCAGTGGGAGGAGGTTAAGCGTGTACTTAACTCTTCAATTGAAACAATAGGACTTCAGGGCTGTGGGCCTTCAGAACTCACAACAAATCATCCATCTTGCACCGCTGCCTAAATCTCTCACGGCAGTAAACCTGACAGAGCAAAGCCAGACCTGACTAAAAATGCTGATTGCTCGCTGGTGATTATTCCTTTGCCTAAGGGATGCACAGCTTGTGTGGTACTATTACATAATCTATAACAGAAATTGCCCCCAAAGCGCAAGGAGTTGTAGGAGAAAATTACTCTGTAGCTTAAACAGAGAAGGTCTGCCGGGAAGGACACTGCATTTTTCATATTCGTGATCAAATGCGGTATTTGTCATTTTAGTTGTGAATTATGGAAACAATTGAATAGATGTCTCGTGCTGCATTCTGAAAATGCATGGAATGCTGATCAGTAAATACCGGGGATATTTTCATGCCCCTCTGAAGAAAATGCTAGCATAAGCACCTGGCTATACATTTAGATTCCATGATTAATCCATTCTCTGTTGCCTAGCAATAGCTCAGCTGCAGTAGCAAGAATTACATGTAGTGCTATGCCATACTTTATTGATAATCAGATCTCCTCATATACTTTTAAAATAATTTTTACATACATGTTGTGTGAGATTACATATACTTTTTATTTTTCTAGATCAGTGCTGTTCAAGCCGGTATTTTTAACCAAGGAAGTCACAGAGCTTTCCTATTGTAATTTAATTCCAATCACAAAGGAAGAAAGGATTCCTTTTAAGTATTTCCTCCTTGGTCTGATCTAGGTTAATGCCTATCTTTGTATGTTTGCTTGCTTGCTTGTTTATTAAATTAGTATCCCACCCTTCATCCAAATGTTCATCTCTTACCGTCAGAATGTTCTTCGTGATATTTAGCCAAAATCTCATTTCTTGCCATTTGAATCCATTGGTTTGGGTTCTACACTCTGGAGCAGCAGAAAGCAAACTTCCATGCAACATGAGTCCAAACAGAACTATTACCGTATATACTCGAGTATAAGCCGACCCGAATATAAGCCGAGGCACCCAATTTTACCACAAAAAACCTGGGAAAGCTTCATAGGAGCCACTGCCTGCCTCACTCGAGTATAAGCCGAGGGCGGCTTTTTCAGCACAAAAAATGTGCTGAAAAACTAGGCTTATACTCGAGTATATAGGGTAGTTAAGGTCTGAGGAGTCTGGGCTCCAATGTGCCTCCTTTACTTTTTTTTTTATGTCAGCATTATCCAATATATTTTTCTCAAGCCATGGCTATCTCAGATGAAAGAGGGGGAAAACTCTGGTCTTAAGGGGAGGAAAAATCTCAGTGGGCTACTACTGATGCAATAGATTAAAACTAATCATAAAATATCCCACATACATTTATCTATGTGGGAAAGAGATGGGTTTAGCTGTGTGCCTGGAAGCTTAACACATTTAAATATCCATATCTGTATCAAGCAGGTAATTCATTTCTACAGCTAAATGAAAGCAAAGTGAATATAAACCAGATACGGAAAGGAAAGGCACTGAGAGGCTTGCAGCCTTGGTGGATTACTTTTAGTTCTTGAATCGTCTGGATCCTAAGGGCCAATGCAAATGCTCAGTCTAACATGGTACTGCTGTTTTGCAGGACTATACCTCACATTTGGAAGTTCAGCAGAGTGTGCCCCTTTCCATCTTAAAACAAAGCTTAGATATGTTACCTTTTATTTTAAGTAATCTGAAGAGTAACAGATACAGCAGCTTTGTTCAGGCAGGCTTAAAATGGTAATCCAAGTCATAATTAAGTCTAGTTTAAGATGGTGTCTGAGCAATGAAGCTCAGACCTGCAGATGTTTTCACATTGTGGGAATGAGGTGAAAGAGCAAATAGCAGAAAGCAAAGAGGAAAGAGGAAAGTGCCCAGCTAAGTGAGGAGATTGTATGTCCCCTTGTCAAGGCACGGTGGGGGTGTCTCTCAAGAGTTCTCTCTAGCAAATTTACAGGAAAACTCTTTGAGCATCAGCTCCTATCATGTGCCTATCTAACAAACATGTATTGTTGGTTTGACTACATTGTAAATGTTGTAGCGTGGGTTAATAATTTCAGCAGGTGATTTCAGCTCTCTGACTTAGCAGACAGGAGACAGCTTCTTCATGTAACAACTCTTTATTCAGGCAAACAAGACTGAGGGAACTGAGGGTAGGGAAGCTACATTTATAGGGACAGAAGACTGGCAAGGAAAAGATACATTTTGGAGGGAACAATCTCAAGCAATCACACAGCTGCTTTTTGGTGGGAACCAATAAAGTTGAGGATCCAAATGCAGCAACTTGAATGCACCAATAGTAACTGTTCCTTCTGGGACAGGAAGGCAGTTACTTTACCCTAATGTGATTACAGACAATAGTAATACAGATATGATAACACTTTGAATCAATACACAACAGTAAATATCCCACCAGAACGTGCCATCTCAGAGAGAATGCAAATGTATATGACAACAGGGTATTGGCAATTGCTGGGCTATCTCAGGGCCTGTTTGTTCCTAGTGCCTCACTGCATATGGCCTACACATGGCAGGGTGTGGAAGTGAGCCTTGGACATTTAAGATGTTTTGTGGGAACTTGTGGCATTCTCAGACTGCAGCTATTCCTGTCTTTGTGTTTCGAAGTACGTTTCTGTAGGCTGCTTCTTAAGACTAGACTTCCCACTATGCTTACAGAGAAGTGGGAAGGAAAAAAACCAATCAGGACGATCGAAGAAAGAGAAGGGCAGGGGCTGTAGAAAAAGAACTGATACTCAACCAAGGCTTGTTTGTGTGTTCTACAGCAGACAACCTATACAGATGGTGTGAGCTGGGCCTACTGGTGTACACATGCAAATATGAAAGTACGTTTGTAACTTGCCCCTCATGACAAGTTACAAGGAGCAAGTTACAAACGTACCTTCGCATTTGCATCAGTAGGCCCAGCTCACACAATCCGTATAGGTTGTCTGTTGCTGCTTGACTATTGCTATCAAGCACCACATGGGTGCTGGTAACTTATCAATTCATTTAACAGGGTTCTCCACAGCTTCAAAGCAGGGCTCTTATCAGGCGCCTACAGAAAGTGAGGGTGAAACAACTCTGAAAATTGGATTGGATTTCAGGGCTCAGATCAAGGTTAATTCACTATGCCTGAAGTTCATACCACCAAACGTGAGCATGGAAGTCTACCCATGTGCCAGAGACATTCCTACATCAATAAAGGTATTGGTGGGTGTGACCTGGCCCTCCTCCTTCTCATGCAAATGACTGAACAGGAAGTTGTGAGCAAGACTGCATACCGGTATGTACAGGCCTGGCCTGGTGCCATATGTTAGCATTGCTGGGCATCTGCCCAGCCCCACACCTAAGCAGAAGGCTCACTGCAAATCCAAAGATCCCCTGGCCCTGCTGTTCCTCCTTGCAGTTATGTCAGGATTTGGGGTGAAGAACCTTTTTCAGTCTGAGGGTCACATCCCCTTCTGAACAATCTTTTGAGGGGTAGGGGCAGAGACAAAAGCACGCTGGTCAGCAAATGCAACTTTTACCTCTGTGCAGCAGGCTAGTTTCTGCACATGCTCACAGATGCATCTTATCCACCATTTAGACAAGCAAGAGGCATTATCAGAATTCAAGGGCACATTCCAGTCAGGCAAGACCATTCAGAGTTTGAAGCTGGACTGGTGAGAGGTGTTTTTTGGGGAGAGACCCAAAGGCCAGATAGGCCTGTGGGACTGCATTTAGCTCCCATATCTGAGGTTCCTGACTCTTAACCTAAGTTCTGAAAGATATGTTTCTCACCAACAATAATTTCATGTCAACATTGTCAGCCATTATGTTCAGAGATTTATAAGATTTTAGGATATGAGGAGCTCTGCTCCTATACAGACCAAAGATCTTATCATGATGACTGTGTCCAGTTCTGTTTGCGCAAGTGGAGGTAAGTCAGAGATCAGGCTTAATACATTTTGTCGTCCCCCCCCCCTTTTTTTTTTTTTTTTGCAAATGCCTGTTCCTGTGTTTGGGAACAGTGAGCTGACAATTTCAGAAACAGCACAAAGTTTGCTTTTGTTTGTGTGAACACAGCTTCGGTGTGTAGGAGAGTCTCACACTCAGTGGGTGTCTTCTGTGATCACCTCAGTGCTCTTTTAAGAAATGTTTTACACACCAACAGCTGCACCTGTACAGAGTGGGCGTTCAACTCGTACCAAGAAGGTATAATTATACTTAATCTGGCCATTTCTATGAGCCGTGAGTTTTAATCACCTAAAGGAACCTGGTTAGCAAAAACGTACACTGCATTTACTTAGCAGGGAGCACAGGAAAGGCTGATTTAACTGAAGTGTGTATGTTCTAGTATCCACATGTTTTGTTCTTCTGGTTTTTAATTATTTGTGCTTGCATTGTTGTTTTTTGTCCAGCTTGCTGAAACTAGGTGTGCTATTGACATATAGGAAAAATCACTAACAGCAGCAGTCACCTACGCCTGAGGACCGTGTATAAAGTTATTGTTGACAATATGCAAAGAAGGAAATGTGTTTTTGTAGCATTCATTGTAAACTGTCCATTTATATGAACTTTGTTCTAGTGCATTTTGCATTTCTGAATTGATTTGGTTAGGATTGCACTTTAGGCTTATACAAGGGATGGGGAACTTGTGGCCTCCCATAAGTTGTTGAACTCCAAGCCGCATCACTCTCAGCCAGCATGGCCAATGGTGAGAGATTATGGGATTTGTAGTCCAACAACAACTGGAGGGTAGCAAGTTCTCAAAGCCTGCCTTACACAATCAGAAATGTGAAGAGTCAGTGCTTCTGCTGGGTCAGCACATGGCCAAGCAGTAAATTTGATAGCTTTTACCACCACAGGGTCTCAGCAGAAACTTTGCTGGAAATTTAACATAGTCTAAGCTTAATCACTCTTCTAGAAATCCGACAGGGAAGTAGGTATGCATATAGAATAGAAATGGTCTGTAGGATTAGCTGTAATCTTTCATCTAAATTGTTTTCTTTTATACTCCACTTTTAAAAATTAGAGCCCTATTCATGCAGTAATTGCATTCAGTAATACTTTTGCTATTGACTTCAAGTTCCTCAGAGCTGGAAGTATAAGTTTACTCTTGGTCTTTTAAAAGCCCAAGATGGGAAGCCTGGTGAAATGGAATTGGAGAAGTTTGCTGTAGTGCTGGAATTGGAGAAGTTTGGAGAAGTTTGCTGTAGTGCTGGCTGATAATTACCAATAGCACTAAGTCCTTTTCTGCAAACATCTCAGAATAAAATGGCAGGGCTTTAAAAAGGAAAAAAAAAGTCCTGATGTTAGAGAACATGAAATGTTTATTGAGTCAAGTGACTTGACCAGATCACTTTCCGTAACCATTGCCAAATCAGAAGTCAAAAGCTGATTATCCATGCTCCAAGGTCAATGGAGGAGCTGGGGAGGGGTGCCTGTGGCCCTCCAGATGTTGTTGAACACCAGCTCCCCTCAGTTTCAGTCTGCATAGCCTATAATCAGGAATGGTGGAAGAGGTAGAGCATATGTTTTGCATGGGAAAAGTTTCAGGTTGAATCCCTAGCATTTCCTGGTAGGGATGGGAGAGGCCCTGCCTGACACTCCAGAGATCTGGTGCCAGTCAGTGTGGACCATACAAGGCTAGATGCATCAAAAGTCTGACTCAGTATACGGTGGCTTCATGTGTTCCTATGATGAAATCTCAGCAACATCTGGAATGCCAGAGGTTCCCAATCTCTGCATTAGCAGAAAAGTGAAACATACTGTATCAGGTTGTAAGCCAGTAGGGACCAGGACTTCAGAAAAGGGGAGATACCATGGTTCAGTGGGGAAACCAGAACAACAACATTGAGGGGAATGTCCAACTAGTCCAACTTATCTGCTTTGATTGAAATGGGAAGAAAGCAGCAGAGAAAGCAGCAAATGAGGGAGCTTTGAGAATAAAGCTGCTACCACCTCAGAGGCAGCAAACAATTTGAGGTGGAGACTGTGAAAATAAGTGGACAATGAGTGAAGCAACTGCACAGTCCTGGACACTGGACAGATCCTGGGTGGAGGAAAAGGAAAATATAAATCTTTTTATAGTAATTAAAACTGTACAATTAAGCCTCACAGGAACCAATATGAAGAGAAGAGACTCAGAGCTCTTCTAGCAAAGGAATCAAGAGTCTCATAAATGCTGTGTACACTCCGTATATTTAAAGCACCCCTCAATGCCTCAATGAACACTGGGAATTGTAGTTTAAGGGTGCTGGAAAGTGTTGCTCTGTGCAGGATAAACTACAGGATACCCAAGATTCTTTGCAGTGGTAGGGGGATGTGCTTTAAATGTATGGTGTGTACGCAATCCAAGTCACCTCTGCAAACTTGAATACCGTAGATTTGAGGATTCTGAAGGGATGCTATCACACAGTTGTGTCCTTCAGGTACTATATTCTAGGACAACTTCCTACTAGTACACCCTGGATGCCACCTGCCTAGCATAAATCACACATACACGCACACAGAATCTAACCCCTGTAGTCCAAGTCTGATGGTACCACTGTAGTTACTATAAGCTGTTAGTGCTTAAACAGTCCGATTTCCTTTTTATGTTCCAGAGTACACCTCCAGTTTTCTTTTTCTTTTTTACTAATGTCCTTAGGAGTTACTAGCTAGCTACTTTCTGAACAAAAGCCTGAAATGCTAGACTATTTCCCTTTGCTTCCCTACAAACAAAATGAACATCACAGTATCAGCTTGACAACACTATGCACTGCAACACTTTGTTTATTTTTATTAATGAGCCCGTTGAGGTCTGCAACCTCTAGTCTAGGTAGAGATGCTAAGTCCTATTGTTTGATTTGGAAGTCATCCTACAGCTACCTTGCTCATTTATATTTGACCTTTGAAATGGATGAAATCCTTTGTAAATGTCATCTGAAAAATCATATAGCTATGGACTTTTCTGTTGTTTTTATTCTAGTTATCATAGAAGAGTGAGTAACACATACTATATTTTAATTTGGAAGCATAAACCAAAGGGAAGAATAATTATTGGAAGCTTTAGCTAAAAGCAAATGTAATGTCTCCAAGCCAACTATATAATGAATAATGCCAAGATAGAAAGATGGGGCAAGGAAGAACAAACATCGCAGTAGGAAGGGTGGACAGACTGAAAAGTTTGTCATCAGAAGGCATTGTTTTTACCCAGAAAGCAAATACCTTTAGTTCTTTCTAGGGATTGACAAATATGTTGTTGTTGTTGTTGTTGTTGTTGTTGTTGTTGTTGTTGTTGTTGTTGTTGTTGTTGTTGATGATGATGATTATCATTCAATTCCTTATTTTTCAAGTGTTAAGTTCAATTCTTCTACATCAGTTTTCAATTTTTAAAAAAAGTTATCATGGAAAATTCATCAGCATTTTAGCTGAATCTTTTTCTCCACAAACTTGCTTATTTGCAATTTTGCATATACACTTTCCTGAAAGGCATTGCAAAATATGCATTTTTATGCACTCTTTACCACAGTACGTGCATTTTTATTACCTTTCTAAAATTTGTTAGGATTCATGCTCTTCAATTCTTTCTGGCACTTGTCCTCTAGCCCTGAGCACAGTGTAGGTTTAGCTGATTGCCCTTGGGGAATAAGTAAGGATTCTTTAGCTAAAAAGCTCCTCTGTTGGCTGATAGGTATTTTTGTCTCCTCTGCATGGCTGTGGTCACAATTTGTGCTGTTTTTCAGGTAGTTCATTTTAGCTATCATGCTTCATAGCTGAGGCAACACCTTAAAGACTAACAAATTTTATTGTGGCACAAGATATTGTGAGATGGAACCTACTTCATGAAACGCACAGCAAAGATGCAGAACAGTATTGTTATCCTGAGGCTTTGTCCTTTCTTATCGCATCTGAAGGATTATGCTCGAACCTACCAAGGCTTGGCTCAGTTAAGGGAAAGTAAAGCAACTCAAACCAAATAAGGTGCACTTTCAATTCCCCTTATTTAAATCTTACAGCTTTCTCAGAATGATATACCTGTACAATTGGATGCTTTCCCAGAAATCTAAGAGCTTGTTGTGCTGTGCAAACTGAAATTGAACTAAGGTACCTTTTTGTGTGTGACAGTAGCAATATTTTCCTAAGGCGGGAGGGGGGGGTACTGCTCTGCTGTAGGGTTGCAGTCAAGTCAAGCCACTGATTCTGCTATGTGAAATGACAAAAACCTGGTGAACATTTCATGGTAAACAAGGCTGAAACTTAGTCATTTACTAATGACACTATCTGGGCTTCAGATTTAATGGTCAATGCCAGACTTTTCTTAAATTGTAAAACCAAATTCTAATCTTCTTAAACTGTAAGAGTTTCTGGTAGAATGCAGTATTTGGGGCATCCATCCAAAAGCAAAAATTGCACTTGATACAGGAGCAACTGGGGAAGGGTTGGGGGGTTCAGTGGAACGGCTCACACTTTCAGTGCAAAAGGTCCTAGCTTTGATCGACGACATCCCTGGGTAGTCATTCCCTGCAGCTTGTAGAAGGCAGTTCTCTCTTATATTTCTATAATGGGTCGCGCTACCTTGGATCAATGCTGCTAAGCCAAAGTTGGCTAACAAAGCCTTTAATTGGGGATAAAAACTCAATGGCTAATATTGTTTCCAATATTTGGCAGTAAAGAAATGCCATAACTCAGAGGGCAGAGCACATGGCAGGAAGTCCCAAGTTTGATCCATGGTATCTCTGTGTAGGACTGGGAAATACTCCTGCATGGAAGACTGGAGACCCACTGCCAGTCAGTGTGGACAACACTGAGATAGATTGCCCAACATTGAGATAGATTCCGTAAAGGCAGCTTCCTGTATTCCTAAATGCCCTGCCCTGCCCCACACCACATAAAATCCTTTTGTTTGGGCAAAATAGTCATGAATGGCTCTTCCACTGCTGTTTGTTTGTTGCTCAACAAATGCCTCGCAGGCTGTTTAGATAGAAAAAAGATCATTTACCATACCATGCTCCTACCCAACACACAGCTGGCTCTCACAGGGAAAGTGTACCAACGAGCAATGTTGTTGGATCTGTTGGCATCCGTCTGCCTTGGGAGACAATGGAGCAGTGCACCTTTGGGGGTGAAGTCAAACCATTGGAGAATAACAATGCCTGCTGTGGCTGTAGAGACCAATACAGCAGAGACATGTTTTGTTGCAGCTGGGGCAGATGAAGGCGACTGGTTGTGTTCCTGCAGATGCACCAGGGTGTTTCTTCTCTCTGAGCAACTCCCAGCAGTCATTGCTCCTCTGGGCACTATTGTGGATACACAACCTGTCTGTCTTTCTCCAGGCACTGCAGCTGTCTGCAAGGGATTCCCACACAGGGGTTGATGTTGCCAGTCTTCATGCCACATTTGCAGACATCTTTGTAATGCAGAGTCACTCTGCCAGTAGGCACGGTGCTTGAAGCCAGCTCCCCGCAAAGCACATCTTTGGGTATCCTGCCATCTTTCATTCTGTGGACAGGATCAAGCCAACATCAATGTCGCTGAAACAGGAGTGCAAACATGCTTGAAATGTGGGCTTGGCAGAACACATCTTTGAAACTCTGACCTGCCAAAATCCTCCTGACGCAGTACACGTGAAAGGCATTGAGGCATTGCCCCTGGCAGTACATAAGTTGCTCACAACTCACTATAATAAATAACAACAACAATAATAATTTATTATTTATACCCCACCTATCTGGCTGAGTTTCCCCAGCCACTCTGGGGGGCTCCCAATCGAGTGTTAAAAACAATTCAGCATTAGATATTAAAAACTTCCCTAAACAGGGCTGCCTTCACATGTCTTTTAAAAATAGGATAGCTGCTTATTTCCTTGACATCTGAGGGCAGGCGCCACTACTGAGAAGGCCCTCTGTCCCTGTAACCTCACTTCTCGCAATGAGGGAACCGCCAGAAGGCCCTCGGCGCTGGATCTGTGTCCAGGCTGAAAGATGCAGGTAGAGACGCTCCTTCAGGTATACAGGACCGAGGTTGTTTAGGGCTTTAAAGGTCAGCACCAACACTTTGAATTGCGCTCAGAAACGTACTGGGAGCCAATGCAGATCTCTCAGGACCGGTGTTATATGGTCCCGGTGACCACTCCCAGTCACCAGTCTAGCTGCCACATTCTGGATTAATTGCAGTTTCCGGGTCACCTTCAAAGGTAGCCCCACGTAGAGCGCATTGCAATAGTCCAAGCGGGAGATTGTACTTCTGTCTTGTCAGGATTCAACCTCAGTCTGTTAGCCGCCATCCATCCATCCTCCAACCGCCTCCAGGCACTCACACAGGACATTCACCGCCTTCACTGGTTCTGATTTAAAAGAGAGGTAGATCTGCGTGTCATCCGCATACTGATGACAAGAGTCCTTTTCAGCCAATGAGGTCAAAGGCTCTCAGCATTTCTCCTGCAACTGACCCAGTCAGAAAATCATGTCAGCTGTTGACCGCTGAGTTCTAAAGCAGCATAAAAGCTTGCTGATGTGTTAGAAGAGGTTCTGGAACCATGTCTCACACAAGTTTAAGTGGATAAACACCATAGCAGTGCATGTATGTATACACTAAGCCAGCCTTCCTCAACCTGGTGCCATCCAGATATTTCAGACTATATCTCCTATCAGCCTCAGCCATCTCCTCAGCTGGGACTGATGAGAGATGCACTCCCAAAAATCTGGAATGTTGGGAAAAGTTGCTCTAATCATATGATCTACTCACTGTTTCAGCAGAACAACTTCATTTGGAGGACAACAAGGTGATAATCTGAATTAGACAGAAACATCCACAGGCAGAGTTTTAGCCGTTGCTCCATTTCTAGCATGCTCATTTTTTTTTCCTTTTGACAATTGATCAATTCAAAATCATCCGCCCAGTTTAATTATGTGGTGTTTGAGAGGCTTCCTTTTACAAAAATTAATGGCTTTCCCCCCACTTTACTTCAGTATTCTGCAAAGCTATTTATTTTCAAAAGATGACATGACAGGAAATAATTCCTACAATTTGAGAACTGCATATTTGCACTATTGTGAATCATTGCTGCATTTTAATACATATTTAACATCTTTAAGAGATTACATTTTACTCTTGTTAGCTGTGTGCCTCTTCCTTTTTGACAATACAATGCTGGTTTCCTAAATCAATGTTGTCGCAAATAATTCATTTAGAGCTTCCTCTTCTTGTAAAAAACAAAACAAAAAAAACCTCATCAACTACACATTTTAGAATAGAATTTGCAAATATCATTGTTGCTTCTGTCACAAAGTTAGACCTTTGCAAGTGAAGATCCCTCATATGCTTTAAGAATCATCATTTATTTCCTTTAATAATATGAACAAAACTGAGCATGGGAAGAACCTGTGTAGCCATTTTTGAGTGCTGATGCACTGGTTATTTACTTTTAAAAAAGGAGTAAAAGAAAATGCTTGTTAAGAAGTTGTTATGGGACAGCATAACAACCCTTGACCCTCAGAATGTTTTTGTGTAGGTAGCAGAATATGGCCATAGGACTAAGGTAATTAGAAAATTGGGAGTGTGCTCAAAGTTTACAGGCTCCTCCAGTTGACCTGTTTATTGATCAGTCATCCTGATTTGCTTGCACAAAGTTTACATGGCTGTTAAAAGATGTCAGTGTATATCCCATACACCCCACTGATTTTTTAAAAGTGGGTTGGTTGTGCTAGGGTGAGAGAGCACTTTAACCCACTTCCAATTTGCAAACCTAAATTTATGGCATGTGATTGAATGCATCCTGATAGCCTGGAGGCAACCTTGGGTTTAGCTTCTGAATGCTTACGAATGTACTCAGTTGTCCAGAAGAGTCCGTGAGAATCTGTGGCACAGGGTGTGCCATCCGTCTCTTAGAATGCACAGCACTCAAGAGAACAGCCTGCTGTTAATCACATCTCAGCTTGTGGTGAAAGAGAATAGTAGAAATGAGGCGCTGATGTCAGCTCTCACATTGCTAAGACTTTTGACCTGGAGTCTCACCAGAACCAAAGTTTTTGGTTGGATATCCCCTGAGGTTTTACAGGAAACACAATGAGAGGTACAAATGATGCGTATACAAGCCTTGTCCCATTGTTAGTCGAAGCAGGCCAGAGTGCTGCTAGGAGAGGAGAGATCGGACAAAAGAATGGGAATAGTATGTGCTTTGGGAGTAGTCGTAGATTTTGCTGGCTGAACCTTCTCTCTCCTTTGGTGCCACCACACATTTTGAGCTTAAGCTGCTCTGATCCTGGCTATGGCCTACTGGTGGTGAGAATAAAATATGAATGGAGAACCTGTGCTCTTCTCGAGGTTGTTGGACTCCGACTCTCATCAGCCCCAGTGAGCATGGCCAGTAGTCAAGAATGCTTGGAATTGTCAAACAACATCTGCAGAGCCACATGTCTCCTTTCCCTGGTGGAACTGGCAGTGGACTACTTCTCATTTCTCTCATTGTTTTATCAGTGGCTGCCCCACCATACTCACTGCTACTGCAAGCTGCTAAAACCCCCTCTTCTACATCACTATTAAAGGTGTGAGTGCCCTGTCCTCTTTTTCACCTGGATGCAGAACATTGCATCCCCATATAGTGGTGGGGAGTATGAGCTTGGGTCCTGAAAGGTCACCTAAGTGGAGTTGGAATATGGCAGGATACCAAAAAGACTTAAGTGGTCCACATGAGACAGTTGATTATGCTAGTGAAGGTACAGCACAACCAAAAGGGGTTTCAGTCATCTCTGGTGAGGAGTCATGCCATACCTGCTTGGCTTCTAGGGATGTTGGATAATTTCCATGAAAATAGTGTAAATTACTGTAGTTCACTTGTTGTGACTACAATTTATGTTTGTTCACATCACCGGGTGGGGGTGGGGGAGAGAAGTTAAGTCCACAAATATTATCTATCTATCTATCTATCTATCTATCTATCTATTTATTTATTTATTTATTATGTATTAATATTATCTCTTTGACCTTCCCCCACACATTGTTTTTTATGTTTCCTTCACATTGAAATGAATAGTTATGTAACTTGCACTACTTAGGTTAAATAGTAGCCAGTAAGACAAATAATGTTGTATCTGGCAGGAACTGAACTGCAGAGGAGTGGAAACAATGGTGATTGTGATTAATACAGGTCAGAAAGGAAAATGCTATCTTCTTGCATTCCTACCTGCTTATCACCATATAAAAATTTATGAAGTGCAGCTCCTGGGAGAGCTGAATTGTGCCAAGGGCACATTTTGGATGGGTTTACATGGGTATGGTCATGGAAGAATTATAACCCCCCCCCCCATCTGATCCACAATGTAGTTGGCCATGTTCATTTAAGAATTCTGGCTTAATCCCGGCTGTGGTTTCTCCTTCCTTCCTTCCCCCAGCAATATTTCTAAATCTTTTCAGATTTAAAAAATAATAATTCCGAATGAGCTAATTCCTGCCAAAGCATCTTGCAGCTTTTGGGTGGATATCAATTTCATGCAGTTCTGAGCTGTCTCGCTTCAGAATGCATTTAAATAGGAAAAGAGAATTTAACCAATTGTGAGCAGACCTCTTGCCCATGAAAGTGAATGACTTAAAACAGTGTTTCAGACACAGGCATAATGGAAGCACTGTACAAACCTCACCCCACAATACTGAAGCAAGGCCCTCCTGCACTAGACTGTAACATAGTTATGCTTGCCTATAATCCCTGGCTTTGTTGTGAGCAAATTCAGCAGCAGGCTCCTATCCCTGTCACAGCCACATTGGTCATGATGTTTGCTACAGAATAGACACACCAACAGAAAATGACTTAATTGCACTCTGGAAGCACAAAGAAGAGCTTCTAGGAGTATTTTTTCCATAGGAGGACAGATAGTTCAATAGGGAGAAGCTGGTTAAGGTAGAGTGAGTTTTGAGCTGCAATGCATCTGACAATAATTTAGCCCCCATCCTCCTCAAACACACACAACAGAGAGAAAAGGTGATGATAGACATCTACAGATGGGGAAGTGGTCTATGTCTAAAGACGCTAGCAGGAAAAATACTGACTTCTAATCCAGAGGGAATCAATGTGGTACTCTCCAGATGTTGTTGGGCTATAACTCTCATCAGCACCATCCAGCACAGAAAAGAAATGAAGATGACAGGCGTCCAAAAGCATTCGAAGGGCACTGCAGTGGCTGCTGCTACCGGTGGTTTCTTCTAAGGGGTTTTGACTTGTAAGCCTCTATAGCTGCTCAATGCCACACTCTGGCTTCAACAATATATCTAGCAAAACAACATCAAACCTAGGTTACGTAGAAGCAATCACAAACATACCCCAAAAATGTAACCGGCTGTATCAAAATGATATTTATATAATATATTTCTCTCTGTATCAAAAGTTCTCACAGACATAGTCTAACAAGGTTCAGCAAAGTAACATAATGTCACTATGTCATGAGATTCGTATGTTTTGATATACATTATATGAAGCATGCACCACTGAGGAAGCCCGGGGGGGGGGCAGGGTTATTATTCTGGAAAACCTTGTCGGTGAACGTGAACTGTGCAAGCTCTTCTTATGAATCATGCAAGCTTTTGTTTGGACCACACAAACACAGAGACATATGTGGACTAGTTCATATCTGTGACTTTGTGATCGATATCGTTTATTGGGACTTTTATCCATTTTGCTATTATGTTACTTTGCTGAACCTTGTTAGACTATGTCTGTGAGAACTTTTGATACAGAGAGAAATATCCTATATTATAATCTTCAAGTGTCCCTGCGCCCACCTGCAATTTTCTGTGTGTCACGGAAGTAAATTCTGCGCATGGCACAGACGGACGCAGGGATTGGAGGGGGCGGAGAGGGGGGCGGGACGACGCAGAGACACTTCCGGCCGGGCGAAACTGCGCCGCCGCCATTGCCATTGCCCGCTGCCGCCGCCCGCCTATGGAGGCTCCTGCCGCCGCCTGAAGGAGGCCCCCCGTCTGGCACGTGCCCCTCCCTGTGCGCTGCCCAGCCGGCGGGGGTCCGAGGCGAGGCGGCCTCCGCTGACGGGCCAGCCGGTCGCCCCCGCCGAAGCCTCCCAGTCCCCCGGCTCCTGCTGCTCCGGCTCCGGCTAGCGCCCGTTTTTTCAACAGGCTTAATATACTAGTATTGTATAAATATCATTTTGATACAGTCGGTTATGTTTTTGGGGTGTGTTTGTGATTGTTCAACAATATATCAGCAGTTGGTGCCTGCAAACATCAGTGCCAGGTGATGGTGCGTAGAAGCTCTGTCCTGGGACTGAATAATGAGCTGCATAGGGATGATTCTAGTAATTTTACTCCTCCCCAGTTTGAACTGCAATGTCAACAAAGTGTCCTGGGTGGATCAGGGCCCTCACAAAGTCTTCTGTCCCTCTGTTTATCTGTAATCTCTACTTTTCTATAGTGTGCACTATATCTCCATATTTTCTATGTTTCTCTAGGTCCATGGGTTTTGAAATAAGCGAGGCTGTCCAGAATGCTACCTGCAGAGCACAGAAGAGTTCTTGATTTTGTTGCTGTTGTTGAAGCAGAACGGCGGAAGATTTCTGAGGACTTTCTGAGATCTTGGAGACATGCTGCTAGTTGCATTAGGCGATAGTGGGCAAAATAGTTTTACCTGGTAGCATAAAGTAGCTTCCTATGGACATAGTGGGGAATGCTTCTGAATATACACACACAGAATTGTGCTGCATGCTATCTATTTTATGTGCTTTCCACTGTTGTTGCCTGCCCTGGCTCTTTACATTGGTGCAGGGTAAAGAACCACACATTTTAATAAATATGACTCTCATGTTGAATTTTTACTCAAAATTCATTCAGGCAGGGTGGCTATTTTGTGGTACTAAAAATAATGTTCTGCCTTGTCATGAATATGTTTCCTAACCAGCCATGTATAGGCAAAGACATCAGATATGCATAGGATGGTCCTCCCACCTCCGACAATTTCAGTTTTGCTTGGTAAGTCATAAGGAAGATCCTGATGAACACTTAACCTTTCAGGCTTTATATCCTGTTGATGAAGTTTAATGCCTTGTGAACAGCCTGCTCCTTTGAACCTGCTGCCAAGAGCTTGGAAAAATAAAACTCGCCTCTTTTCTGGAGCATAAATGAAGGGAATTATAAGAAGGGCCACAAAGAAGAAAATTACAGGTTGTCACCAATTTAGGTGCAAGAGAATTAATTTTAATAAAAACCTTCTTGACTAATTTTGCCATCTATCTTTTCACTTGTTCAGTGCTGTTGAGTGACAAACCATTATTGTTATTAGGCAGGGATCATTAAAAGTCTGCATGCTGCCAGGAGTTTTGAACAAGGCTTATTTTTATGGAACATCTCAACATCATAGCTTGTGCGTTTACAATAAATAGGTCAGAAACGATCCAGTTGAAGCACAGTGGTGACACCTTTTTTGTTGGTGTTAAAATGTTTCTTGCAATGTGGATTTCCATATTTTCCATTTGATAACTGTATGCATTTACCTAATGACTGCCTTTTCATAAAAAAATTTTTTAACAATGTTAAAACAGAATTTATCTGACACCAAAATGCTTTTCTTTTTACTGTGTGCATGTGTATATGAGAGAGAGAGAGAGAGAGAGAGAGAGAGAGAGAGAGAGAGAGAGAGAGAGAGAGTGTATATATACCTCCACACAGAGATTAAAAAATGGAAATTATTCCACTGGCCTTATAAAAAACTGCATTGCAACAACAGATACACATACACACATTAGTTGCTCAGTTGCTATAAGCTTCTGTAGTTTGTTAGGCACTGTAAGAACTGTAACGTAACAGCTGATGGCGGACCACTAGAAGTCTGTTGTATGTAAACTGGGATAATAAATGTGAACACTAGGCATAATGCCCAGATGATTCACTTATATTATGAAGTTCCACTGAAAAAGAAGTTGAATCTAGAGCCTGAGCATCTTTTAAAAAACACTAGAATAGACACATAAATAGATTGTTTCTGCTTTAAGTAAGTGTTCAAACGCTTCCCAGCCTTCAGCTGATGCTCAGCGTGTCTTTGTGTGTTACTTTAGAGATCACATGACCAACATCATTCTTTTCTTCTTCATGACTTCAGAAAATTTCCAGCAGGAAGCTACCCACTGTACAGTTCTGCTGACTTCAAGTTCTGTTGACTGCAACATAAAATGTGGCAGGGAATCTTCTGAAGACTTTGGAAGTGGAGCAAAATGCTCCAGAATCAATGATAAGAAAACCATTCTTGCCTCAGTTCAATGACACCAAGTCTCTGTATGAGAATCATCTACAGAAGGTGAATAGCAGGCTGCATTCATAGGCAAAGGTTCATCCATTGACAGGCTAATTGATAGACTTATAACTTCAACAGGTTTCCTGAATTGAGGCATGGCTTTGGTAAGATTGTGCTTACCTTCACACACAGGCAAAGTTAGGGAGCAAGCCAATGCACATAAAGCTGGCATAAAGCAAGCTGGTGTAAATTAAGCTGGCCTGGCATGAAGTTTCAACAGATCCAAGCACCTTCTACAGTGGGGTTGCTGCTGCTGCTGCTCTGCCTAAGCCTGGCAGAGAGAAAATAAGCCTTTAAAAGCAGTGTTTTGCACCATGTTGCCAGGTCACATGACCTAGCTGAATGGACAGGATCCAACCTAAGTCCACTCCTCTGGTCCCACCCATGTCACACCACTGAAAGTCATCTTTGTGCCGCAGCTCAACCAGCTTCAGCTCAGCCAACTAAACCAGGACGAACAAGTCATGCCAGTATATCTTCAGCTGAGCTGAGCTGAGTTTGGGGACTTAACACTGGCTGAGCAGGAACCTCCCAGCTCAGCTGGAGATCCACTGCATCCTAAGACACATGTCCTGGTAGATCTTGCTATAGTATTGCCCCCTTAAAAATATTTCCTTATACACCTTTAAAAGAGGAAGGCGAGGAGGACGCTAGTCTAATGGGAATTCATAAGTGTTTATTTTCAATTGCCATTCCGGTGCTCTGAATATCTGGTAAAACCCTATTTCACCAAACTTAAAAAATGGCACAAAAATGCATGTTTGCTATTCTTAGCAAATGGACAGCATCCATTCACTTCTTTTGTCCCTGGAGGGTCTTTGCAACTCAAATCTTCTTATCAAAACCTAGCTATTTGTGATCTAATTAACATAGTATCTGTTCCAACCTCCTGTTTCTTTTATCCCCAAAAGCAATAGACTCCGCTTGGTAAACAACACCATCAGCCTGGCCATGCAACATCAATTTTTATTTTCTTTCTGCACTTCAAAACCTGGTGGAATTTTTGTCCATAGGACTGAGTTGAACCAGGACAATGCATTTCATGAATGCCTCCCTTTCACCAGTCCTTTGAAGTCTAAAAGGAGGGCAAAGGTGTTTACATTCTCCGAACTCATTCAGGCCACTGCATTTCCCTACTTTTGTGACTTATCAGCCCAATAACAGTGATGTCATATTATATCCAATGTGAGTTGGGTATATTATGAGATCACTAAGGGAAATTATGTATAATTCAAACTCAAGGTTTTAGTATTTCTAGGACTAATTGATACACACACACACACACACACACACACACACAAATCATTTTACTTGTTCTGTGTTTCTTGAGACCAATGTGGAGATCTGTTATGTCTCACCAACAAGAATTTGACCCAGAGTGGACATTCTTGGTAGAGGATAAGTCACCAGAACCCTTGAACCCCAGCATAAACCCCCCTGTCTTCAATTACACAGGAGTTGCCAATCAGAGGCTCCAGTACCCGCAAAGTATCGGCTGAATGACTTTGAGTATCAGCTCTAGGAGATCTCACACCCAAGGAGCTTTCAGGGCTAGGAAAGCCAATGCAGTGTGACTGGTCTAACACTACAGCTCCAGACTCTCCACAGTCACCCAAGTGTTCAGAGTCATCCAATAAGTCCACAATGAAGCCCAGCCCAAAACATACACATAACAATAAGATGCCTTCGATTTCTGAATCCAATTCAGGAAGAGGCATTATGAGCATAAGCATCCTCTGGGTCAGGGACCCATTGATATTTCAGGAATGGGAGGGGCAAGCAAGCGCATTTATGAAACCTTTCATTTGCTGCTTGGATGCAAGTCCTTGTGTTTACACAAAGGACTTTAGATAACTAAGGTACCCTGGATTGTTGGAAGATAATGAGAAGGAGTAGGATACTGCTGCTGAGGTTGTGCCAGTCTGACAACATTTCTCTTAGCAAATTTAGTATATGCTGAAAGTAGGAAGTACTTCTACAAAGAACCACTAACCAGCTGAGGGTTATATCAATCTGTTCCTTCTATACCTAGAAACCATTGGATTCATCAACACCATGATGAAATAAAATTGATGACAGCAGATTAACAGGCTATAGCATAGGAGTTTCTGATTTAGAATGTGCCATTTTTGCTGATTCATCTGGACTAGCATAGGTACCAGCAGAGATCTGTTGTCAAGCATGCTGAATTCACAATTAATCCTGGCCCCTGGGACTTCCCTATGACTCTGGTTTTCATCTGTGTCCAGTTTGTTTCATATTTCACTGCAATGTCAATATAAAAGCATGTTTTATGATGTTATGCTCGCTGGCACTGACACAACAAAACTTGGGTCAGGTTGCTAGCTTAACTGGGTAAAGCTTGGTCAAAATAAAAAGCTACCCATAAAGATTCTTCAGTCTCCTATAAATCCCTGTTAGTGGCCCTCTCTAACCTGCATTTCAGCTGAGATGAAGCTCTTGACCTTTCTCAATTTAACATCTTCAATGGAACAGAGATGGAACTTGCTGATACTATAAGATCTTCAGTATCTGGAGCTCCCACACTTCAGCCTTGGAAACCAGTACCATGAATATTATTATTATTATTATTATTATTATTATTATTATTATTAATCACAGCAAGCTATGAACAATATCAGTTATACACTACCTAAGTAAACTAGTAATATTAAATACTTCTGTGTCATATAGTTAACTTGATGATCACAATTAACACAATTTAATTATTTGATTTGCCTGCCTTTTATATGTTATGAGTTCATCACATGAGCACCAGATTGGCTCTGCCAGCACATTTACACTGCACCAACCTCACCACCACCTTGTCTCCTCCCCTCCCCCCCGCATCCTAGGATGCAGTAGCAACTTAGCGGGAGGGAGCTCAGATGAATAGTGCAATCTCACCATACTATCTGCTACTGCAACCAGCTAAAATATTTAAAGTGCTGAAATGGGCAGAGCCCAGATGGGGATGCAAACTGTGCCCAAGGTTGATCATTTGATGAACGGAGAAGGGGCAATGGTGAATGTGGCCCTCAGGTGAAAGAAGGTTAACCACCCCTGTGTAATACCTTCAAAAGGTTATCTCTTATACACTTCCACTGTATTGGCAACAATCATTTTTATGAGCACATGGTAAAAGTTCATTTCTGAAAAATCAATGCCTTTCTAAAGTGCTGTGGCAAGTTTTAAACAATGATGCACTGTGGGTCGTGTGTGTGTGTGTGTGTGTGTGTGTGTGTGTGTGTATTCTTTCAAACTGATAAGCCTGAACATTGGCTGTATGCAAAGGATTCAGTTGTTTGAATGAGAATGCTGAAAAGAAACCTAAATTAGCCTAGGCATTGTTAAATACAAAGACAGCCGATAGCAAAAGATAATGATACAAGACAGTGAAGAAAAATTGATTTCCCCCCCTTGCATGCTGAGACTTCAAATTTATGGTTTGCTAACATGATGATTAGACAACAGGCTCAATCCAACCAACATGATTTCAGGTGGGAAATGGCAACAAATCATCCTCTTGCACACAATCATCCTCAGTGTTCACTTTTTGTCTTATGTCCTTTTTCTGTTTTGGCTGGACATGTGCCCCCCAAAGCACAAAGGCCATTACCTGACCATACATACCATCTATGAGTAGATCTAACCACCTCTGTCCTTCTCAAGTCTGCAAATCAATGTTTCCATCGAGAGTAGATTATGCATATGGGCCTGAGGATAAGGCATCCCAATGGATGTTTAACACTCAAGGCTGTTTATCGTGCTACATTTACGCTGGCAGCATGTTACATTTGTGATGCCATCATTTTCTAGATTTCATTTTTATTTCTTACATTTTAATTAATTCCGCTATGAAACCCAAGGTGACATATGTGTGGTAACTGGGCAGTCATCGGTCCAGACACCGACCAGACCCACTTAGCTTCGGCAAGGTGGAGGACTATACCATAGGAAACACACTGTATAGACCATACTATATGAAACATGTCTACAAACATATAAACAATTCAATTGCTGTTGTCAGTGACTGTGAAAGTATAAACATGATTCATTTCCTAAAGTAGGGGTCCCCAACATGGCACCCATAGATACTAGTGTGCTTGCCGGTACCTTCTGCGATCTCAGTAAAAATTATCCCTTAAAATAATGCAATACACAAGAAACTGTTTGTTCTTCCTGCTCAGTTCCCATCTGCACTGGTTAAGTCTCTCCTACATAGAACCCACACCCTTAAGCATGCCCACAGTTCATTGGATGCCCACGCTGTCATTTTTTTCTAAACAGAAGAGCTGTGCAAAGAGTTTCTCTCTGTGAATCAGCATGACAGTGGCTGATGTAGGTGCCCTTATTCGGATTAATGGGCCAGATGATAAGGGGGGGCATGCCCACACTATTTTGTGGTCCTGTCTCTTATTATGCCCCTTTAGATGTGGCAGCCATTATGTAAAATCCCCGGGACAGCCATTTTGTGATGACCCTGCGGCAGCCATTTTGTGACAGGGACCCATGGAGCTTTCTCATAGTTCCAAATGTGCATACTGTCCCCCAAAGGCTGGTGACCCCTTTAATGAAACAACAATTCATTACTGGGCATTGACATGAACTGGCAGGACAATGGGGAGAAGGAAGAGGATTCCCGTGAGGGGTGTAGCTGGGACTGAGACACACCAGGGCAAGCAAGGGATGGGGAAGGAAGTACTTACAGGGTGGCAGAGGATGGCGAGGGGATGGATGTCAATGCACAGGGTCCAGAGCAGCAGGACCAACCACCAGAGAGGCCCCTATCTTCATGAACACAGCAGGATCTGAGATGTAAGAAGCAGCAGGAGGGGTGCCAGGAGGCTGAGGCAGGAAAAGGCCCACAGTCCAGCTCCCTTGCTAGCTCTGGGAGGAAGTGTGTGATTCCCGACTCAGCTGGAGTAGGCTCAGAACAGGTGAAGGTCACCAGCCTCATCAAGCCCAGATGCTGCAATCAGCAAGCAAAGTACAAAAGGGAAGCAGAGCTGAGTACTTTTTCTTCTCAACTGCCCATGTTGAGGGACTTTGGCTTGGCTACTCCTGGACTGTGTTGCCTGACCTTTGGACTTTGCTTTTGTGATTGACCCTCAGACTTTGAGCTTTGGACTTGGCATGGTGACTTGCTGCCAGGTAGGCCAGGGGTACAGGGTTTTTCCCCTCCCTTCCTGACGGTTGCTATTCTGCCAGGATAGCAATAAAATGACACCCACCTACCCAGCCTAAATAGAGTAAATGAATGCTCTGTTAACTGTCAAGAATTTTAAATTGGGGTAAAAGTTTTCTGAAAGAGTGCTCTGTCCCCCCCCCCCATTTGCCCGAAGCATCAGAGATGCACATTGGAAAGCAAAGTCTGCTGACAGTTTCCATATATAACGTTATATATGCACATCTGACAATCTTTCTTCTGGACAGCAATGCTGGGGTGGGGAATCCTGAAACTCAGGAGCTGTAAGTAAAAATGCTTGAAAACAATATAATGCAAGTGCCCCTTTCAGAAATGAGTTAGTTCAGAATTGCTGGAGGGTTACCCTACAAAGAGTCTTTCTCCCAATATAGGTGACTTCCCAACACACACTCAACTGCCATAATAATGAGCCAATTTCTATGGAAATAGACTTGTTATTATTTAATCAGTCCTCCATCTAAGTGATTCATGGACTTCTTGTTGAAATTCAATAACCAGTCCATGAATTTCTGAAGAAGTCTGAAGGCAGGGGGACTCCAACAAGCCACCAAGAAGTGGTGCACTCATTGTGCTGATGATTAATGCAAGACCATTTACTTCAAAGTAGGTATAAACTTCTCAGTTAAGGTCACATAATACAGATGCCACTTACCTCTGAGTGCTGAGCACTGCCCACAGTTTTGCCAGCTTGAGCAGGAACAGGGGAGCCGGAACAGATGGCAGGCTGTCTGTTTTATGCTGCAGAGAGGGTCAGGCACAATGTTTGGGGTCTCCTGGAATCGGAGCCTGCAGTAATAGAAGAAACAGGACCCTCTTGGGATGTGAACACTCTGCACTCCCTCCATCTAAATTCAGGTTGTACATAAGTGTAAACAAACCATGTATCATAAAGACACCATAGACTCCACTGTGCCTCATTGTCCGAAAGGAAACGTAAACCCTAGTAAGTGTGCCTGGTGCCCCTGGAATCTTCCACCACTTGGAGATGGGGTGGCATGTGAAAATACTAACAAAGGCAATGTGAAATGCAATTTGAGAATACTCTGATAAATGGCCCATTTTAATGGCTTGGGGAATTAAGCATGGGACTGAAGTTCCCGGGTGTCTGTATTCTGGCAGGGTAAGAAAGCAATCCTAGCTTGGCAGTGGGGGGCACAGGGCATTCTTGCAGCTTTGTCAACTCCTGCCAGACAGGTGTGGGAAGTTTTTCCACTGGTTTTGCTTCGTCAGCTGCAGATTGGTTACTAAGCATTTGTTACCACCCAGAGCTGAGGAGCCTGTTACAGTAACATTTGTAATCACCAGGGAGCATTGCCAATGGTTTTGAGAGTTGTAGCCCAAAACTTCTAGGGGGCACCATGCTAGTGGAGACTGCCCTAAGCCATCGTCCCTTTTCCAGCCAAAGCAAAGAAAATGGAAGGTGTTTACTATGGGCTGGTTTTCAAAGGGTTGTCTGTACTCTTTATCAAAAGACATAGCAACCACATTGTTCTTCCGTGTTTCATTCTTAGGTTGCATTTATTTTTGTAAGCCTTTCAAATGCTACTTTAATTCCAAAAGCGAATACACTTTAATTGCTCTAACAGAAACAAAAGGAATACCAGAATCCTAGTGTTGTTTCACCGCGGTGCAAATAAATATACAAAAGCAACATGTTTTTCCAGCGAGAAATCTTACAAGTGCTTACAAGGTTCTGCTTATATCAAGCTGGTATAGCTATATGCATATAGATTTGCTGCTTTTCAACCAATTCCCCCACTGCGTTCTTCTGATCCCTGAACATTGTATCACTCTGCTAATATTTATTTATAGCTTGCTCAAGTGCTCTCTCTCTCTCTCTCTCTGCATATATACTGTAGAATATATATAACATTTGCATTTCTGCATTGCTCATTTTGCAGAAACTAATGAATTAATCTCAGTGAGACCTAGGAGAAAGTTAATTATTTTGCCTCTTTTTGCAAGCGAGGTAAAGGTACAGAAATGTTAAGCAAATTGCACAGTTGTAAGAAGAACTTTTTCAATTTGTTATAACTGGGTGTACCAATCACCCCGTGCTTCCTAAAAAGGCTAATTTAATCACTCCATGTTTGGGGATCACTATCAATTAGCATTTCTCCACATTTCAAATGCACAGCATCTGGAGGCACCACTGATGAGCCACATGGTAGAGAGGTTTAGGGGACCAGCACAGTTGAAGGAACAATCCATCCAGCTTGCTTCTCATATTCACCATGTTGTTGTGGGGGATTTAAAAAGCCTACCTCTTGATGTAGCATTTGTCAGCCAATAAGAATTTGACAGCTCATAGGGTCCAGTTCCTATTAGTGTGTGTGGGGAGGGGAAAGAATATGTCTCCACCTCCCAGGCAAATGGGCTTTCACTTTCTGACTTGCTGCACTGATAGCTTCAGTGCTCAGCAGCCTAGCAATGTGAGTCTTTTGTTCCAATCCATATATTCATGCTCCAGTCACATATACTTACGGTCGACTAGATGAGACGTAAAGTGAATAAGGATGTACATCCCAATGAAAGCAGTGCACTGCAGATGGCTGGCATGCTTTCCCTCTCCTCACTGAAACTACCTCCTTACAAACAGTTCTGTGCCATTTCACAAAAACATTCTGACATTGCCAAAAGTAGAGGGGGCATATTTTGGAAGTTAGGTGCTCTCCCCCCCCCTGCCCCGCCCCGTTTGACAGCACGCCATTAAGAGGAGAGAGGAAAAGGAAAGCAAAAAAATAAAGCAATGGGAACCTACCAAGGAAGGCCTGGGCTATTTAAAAACTGCATTTTGAATGAAGAAATGCAAAACAGATTCCAGATACAGAATAAATATTTGTATACATATCGATGTTCTGCCACCATAACTATTTCACACTGAGCTGCGTATTGCCATGTTCTCTGTGTTCCACTTACAGTTCTTATTCCATTTCAAATACTTTATAAATTAATATGCTCTAATAAAGTGCAGCATTGGTGCAACATTCACAGGGTTCCTGCATGATCAAGTATTATAGGGTGCCACTATTAATAGACATTACTAATGGCTGGGGTGTCTCTTTTTGCTATCTGGACTATCTGCAGGCATAGCAACTAGGGAGCTGCCTTATCCCAGGTCATATTATTTGTCCATTTAGCCCAGTACTGTCTACTCGGAGTGGTTACAGTTCTCTGGGGTCTCAACTGGAAGTCTTTCCTGTTGTCTGTTTCCTGCATGTAAATCTTATGCTCTGCCACTGAACTATGGGTTGATTGGACTGGCTTGGTATCAGCTATACCGCTCAAAACCGCCAGATCTGGGTGATGGCTGCCGTGGATTTCTGTGGCTACAATCTGAAAGTGGAAACCACTTTCTGTCAAAATGCCATGTTGGTGTTCCTTGCCAGGATAGGAGGGGTCCCTTTAGGGTTCTGTGGCATCCTAAAAAGAGTTGATGGGAAGGGAAATGACAACTGGCTTTTCATCCATCTGGTTGACATTCCCTAGCTTATTAGTAAGGCAGATTTGTACTTCCAGCCATCTGTTAGCCCCCACGCCTATTTCCACCTCTTAAGCAATATCATGGTTTTCTGGGGGAAATCTTATCCTTTCCCCTCCAGTCTCATCCCAGAATTTCGTTATGGGATAAAACTGAATTGAGGGACATTCTCCCCCACCATGTAGAAACATTTCATCAATATATTTTGCATAACAATAACTAGACTAGCAAAAGGAGCATGGGTGGTGGGGGAGGTGGCTGTTTTAGAAGCATCAGGGTAGATATTTTGAGAGAGAGAAATACTCTGTTGAATATTTTGCAGCTTGTGCCTTTTCATTTTTACAGAAGCTGGTCAATTTTTCCTTTCTATCTTGAAACTATTTCTTGTGTCCAGAAAGACAAGAGATGCTTCATTCTTTAATAGAGAGCTAGAGAGTGACCTACTTTTAAAGAAATCTTCCTATGATGTTTCTTGGTAATGCAGGGATGAAAACTCACTCTCTGAATTCAACTTCCCTGTATGTAAAATAAGTACTATCACATGAAATTGAAGGTTCAGTTCTTATGCCCACTTTCAGTCTTTATCTTTGTTTATTAATTTCATGGTTGTACAGTGTTCTTGTGATAGCACCACTATATAGAACAGAATAACAGATTGCCATAACTTGAAAATCACTAAACTTTTGATTTTACCATGTGTTCTTATCGTATCACTGGTAAATATTATCATGTGATTGTAAACTCTGGAAATTACCTTGGTAATAAAATGCAGTTCATAGATAAGAGAGAAGCAAAACTGTCCTCCACAACCAACATTTTATCTGGGCTTTTCAATCAGTCAGAGTTCATTCCTTCATAATTACTTGCAGTTGTGGCCTTTTCGAGTTAGCTCCAGTCACATAGCAATTACTAATGGATGTCTCACAAATGCATGAACATCCCAAGTACACCCATTACTCAACAATGTACCCTTATGCATATCTGCGTCATCTTCTGAGATGCAATCAGTCATTGATGAAAATGCATGCATGAATTCACTCCTTTAAAAAAATCAGGAAGAACTTTGTAGCAGATCATTTGACGTTGGCTGAATCTCAGAACCGTGTTCTCCTGTACCATCATGAAGCATCATTCTCCTGAGATCTCCATCCCCATTAATGTCTCCTTAACAGATCCACCCTTTATTTGAACCTCATTTCTTCTCCCCCATCTTTTTAAATGGATCTTGTTGTTTTATTGCTATAGTAGATGCTGTGTCACCACTGGATTTCTCTGCTGCGCAATTTGCTTTGATTTGAGTTGATCTCAGTGCTGCCATCTCAGTGCCTTATGTTCTTGTTCTTGCCTAATTCATCAGTTCTATCAGTGTCCTCTTTCAGCCCAGTTCTTCGTGGGCCTTGGGAATGTGAGCTGATATTACTGGCTGCAATCATATTTGCAGAAACCTTTACATCTACGGAGAATTTCACCAGCTTTCAGAGCTAATCAGTCCATCAGTCAAATGGATGGAATGAAGGAAAGTACTATTGAACCAATATGACTGGCATATTGAAAGGTTTGACATAATTTTGTATTTTTTGGCTTGTGATTCTTTTAATATCTATGTATCTTTAATGATTAACATTTATATGAATATTATTTCATCAGAGAGTGTGTGTTCAATTTTCCACTGAACTAAAATGTAGAGCCATACAGAAATTTATTGTAGAGAACTGGGAAAAAGTTATTAAAATCCATATGAACAACAAAACAGGATAGTTTTCAGTGGGAGATGAGAGATGCAGGGTTTAAATAAGTGGGAAGATTTGGCTGAACATTATGAACAGAGAGGAAGCATAAGAGAGGCAAGATGTAAGTTGGGTTGGTATTGCATTTAGAACCTTGTGCGAGAGAAAAGATTTGCCAGAAATAGAAGATAATATAGGATACTATATTTATGACAGGTTCAAAAGAACAGAAAAGGAAAAGGAAGAAACCTCTTGAAATTAAAACTTCAAAATTTTGGCTGTGTTCTGGAAATGCTTCCCTGCTCAATAAATAACAGGAGTTGCTCAAAACCCTCCAGGCTGTTCCCATGACTCGAGGCCACCTGCCCCAAGATCTGCTGTCTTGCTGTAACTTGCTGTAAACATATTATTCCCAGGGTACGCTGCTGAAAAGCTTCACAGAATGGCAGCTCTCGCTTGCAGCTCAAACACAGATTAACAGTGCTCTGTTAAGTCCTTGTGGAATAAATGTAATATACACTGAACAGGCCAAACTCCAGAATACTGTGCTAGGTCTATGTCCTCACTAAGAGCCCAATCCCAACTAGAGATATAAGAAGGCATCATTTTCTATTCTACCCTGAATTTGTTACATGTAGCAATGTTTCTGTTCGGCTGCAGTTTGTCTTCTCCAAATAACGATATTTGTCACACTGTCTTATGGGCAGGGTGACCTTGACCCTGATCCTACTCGTGACAGGGGATAGGTTCCAGTGGGCACAGTGGTAGTTGTTTTTGAATGAAAATGCATGGAATTGCAGTGCAAGAGTCTTTCAGATTCCAGAGCATCTGTAAAAATGGACTATTAAGTGAATGTGCAAGTGGCTTGTTACATCCAAGCTAGAAATCATATTATTGGCTATGAAATTCAATAACAGCTCATTTGTTGTAGAATGGAAACTAAAATGAAAGGTTAATGGTGGATTGCTGTCATGTTTAGATGATGTTTGAGAATTATGAGATGGTTCAGTGTTGTGCTCACACAGAATAGAAGTCTCTAGGCTTATGTATTAGTTCTAATTCCATTGAAAGTGAATTGCCCATGCTCTTGAAGTTGGGACTCAACCTCTGGGCTGGTGCAGCAATAGCCATTGGTGCAATTGCACTAGCACTTCCTGTACGCCTATAGCCACGCAATGGCCAGAGCAGTGATGGGTCCTCTGTGCTGGTGCTCCTTGCATCTTTTGGACAGCTGAGTGATTCCAGCAGCTTTTAATATTTCATTAGCTAAGCAGAAGCACAGCTGCTTTCGACAGCTCTTCGAAAAGAAGACGAGAGCACCTCATATGTGTTAATAAAAAGACTGCATGTCTGTACATATTTTTACTTTTTAATGAACCATTCTTAGAGTACAAAGTAGCTTACAAACACATCTCAACGAAGCCTCAGCATCTCAGGAACGGACCATGGTGCAAACTACCTGCCATCCTTACTACCTGTAGGGCTTTGCAGACAAGTGGAGCCATCACATCTGCAGCAAGGTCATAGCTACAGTAGAAGGTGATTGGCAGGACATCAGTCCCTGTGCATGTAAGACAGCTATAGGAAGACAGTCAGCAAAGTAATACTATCTAAGAAGACTGAATTGATAGAATTTTCAATTTGAGGCAATAATTGTGTGTGTGTGTGGTTTGTACAGCATGTGAGGCAGCTTTGCCTGAGTATCTGTGAAGAGTCACAGATACCCCTAACCTGCCTAGTGAAGTAAATGTATTCTTTTTAAAAAGTGAGTTAAGAGAGCTGGTGCCAACTCTAGCATATTAATCCTGTCTTTACGTAAAAAAAGGGAAAAGGATCCCTGACAGTTAAGTCCAGTCGAAAATGACTCTGGGGTTGCGCGCTCATCTTGCTTTACTGGCCAAGGGAGCCGATGTTTGTCCGCAGACAGTTTTTTCCAGGTCATGTGGCCAGCATGACTAAGCCGCTGCTAGGTTGGCAGGAGCTGGGACTGAACAACGGGAGCTCACCCCGTCGCGGGGATTCGAACCGCTGACCTTCCGATCGGCAAGCCCAAGGCTCAGTGGTTTACACCACAATGCCACCCCCAAAACTAAATTCCCTCTAATCAAGACAAAAGCTGAAGGCAAGCTGGGAAGTTTTTAATAGTCTCAATGTCACCTACACTTGCCTGGATCTCCTGGATCTTACTATAACAGTTGCTGTTGACATCACTAGCAACCCTGACCAAGACATCTAATACATATAAATTGCTTCTCTCGTTCTCTTTGTATAGCCTTGATGGTGCTGATGGATGAAACTGTCCATTGCATCTTTTGCCTTTTGCATTTATTTCCTTCACATTTATATTGCCATATATAATATTCTCTGACTGAACTGTAGGGAAACCACTTTTGGGGGAGGTCTGTTCTTCGTTAGCTGGAATTAATTCAGACTTAAGACTCTTCCAATCTAAGCGAGTCTTTTACTTTTCATCTAAACCAGTGATGGGGAGCCTGTGGCCTTCCTGATTTTGTCAGACTCCAACTCCCATCAGCCCAAGCCAGCAAGGTCAATAATCTGGGATGATGGGAGCCGTAGTCCAACTGAAACTGGAGGGCTGCAGGTTCCCTATCCCTGATCTAAAGTGTGTGAAGAAAGCACAAATCCCTTTAGACGGGTGACAGGGTGGTGGTGGTGGTAAGCCATAAGAACAGGCCTAACTAGTCCATTATCCTGTTTCCCACAGTGTAAAGATGCCTATAGGAAGCCCACAAGCAGGAAATGGGGGCACATTTTAATTTCTCATTTGAAACTGCCCTCTCTGCTGCTACACTTCACATGGCATCTGGGTTGCATAACTTTCTCGGGGTGTGTGTGTGTGTGTGTGTGTGTGTGTGTGTGTGTTGATTTCTGAAGTACGATTACAATTTAATTCTTAAGTGAAAGGTTAAATCAATGGCACCCGTGACTCTGGATAAGATTTTCCAATACACTCCCCACCTGCAAACTTGCTTCTAAGAAAAGCAGCACAGTCCCCCGCCTTCCCCGCCTTCTGGCTGTTCCTACTTAACATCTTTCTCTGACTGCCGTTTCCAATTTCATTTGCGTTAAGACTTCCTTGCTGAGAAGTCTTTTCCCTCTTCCATTTAATTCTTAAATTAACCTATATACACAGTGGGGGCAAAACACCTCTCTTTGGCCCACGGATTTAGGATCCATCATATCAAGATGGATTACGGGGTCTTTAAATTTTGACGTTCTTTGAAATGCAGGCTCCTCACTGTGTCTGTCATGATGTGCCCTGCAACCCTGTGTAAGTGAAGTGATTTCTTTTTTTCAATTCAAGGGATGAGAGCAGGATTGTGCTGCTTAGGGTCACCGACTTCCGTTTCTGCAGCCTGTTTCAAGAGCTAGCCAAGCAGCCCATCTTGGGCCTTCTACTGCCTTTATATCCGTCGGCTGACTGTAACGGTGACTCTTGCATTCCGAATGCTGGTTTCATTATGAGTGGTTTTGACAGTGGCAGTCCCACAGCATCAGCTGGTGTGTGGCATGTACCAGGTTACATAAACAATGCTGTCATTTTCAAGAGTTGTGTAGCATGCCTCTGTTCGGTGCTGCATGTGCACGTGAGGCTTCCCTTGCTTGCCAGCTTGTGAGAAAATGGCTGGCTGGCATTGGAGGCTGCGTTTCATGCGGCTGTTGTTAGTTCAGCAGTTTGGTTCCTTTTCAGGAGTTTGCCACTGCAGACACTGCTGTGCACTGACTGGAACATGCTAAAAGCTCCAGGGGATTGCCAGATGAGAACCTGTTATATTTAGAAATATGCAACCTCTAAGCCAGGATGCATAATGGAAGTCGTCTCTCCTGGGAAGTTTACATAATCATCAAAGCCTATTCTTTCTGTAATATTTTCCCAAACACTATTTGATCATAACACAATGGGACAAATATCAGGAAATGTGAGCCTTTAAAGTGATATAAGACTTGTTCTCTACTAAAGAAGCAACTATGAACCTTTCATTTCATCCTCGTGTTTCCATCTACTATTTATTCCAGCTTCATAGTGACATTGAATGGCAATTTTTAAATTAAGAGTGAGATTCCCACTTACCGATTCAGCATTTGGAAAGACTGTTCTGCCTTACAATTCATTGTGGAGGAAAGCATTTTAATAAATCACTGAAATTGGCTTCAGGTTTTTGGGTGTTGTTTTTTTTTTATATTGTGCTCTGCTGCCATGGATGAGAAGTCTATTAAAAATGAGCCATAGAATATTGTCTTGGATATATGTAGCTAGGTACTGAGACCTTTTTGTAAACCTATTGCAAGCATGACTCTTTTTTTTCTTTTCTTTTTTTTAGAATTAGCAAGCTTGGTTAAATATTTGTGTTTACTTTTAGAAAAGGCATGATCCAGGCAAAGATAAAAGAATCCCAATTATTTTAATAGAAGAGATTTAAACAAATGTTAATCCTCATGCTAGGGATGCGGGTGGCACTGTGGGTTAAACCACAGAGCCTAGGGCTTGCCAATCAGAAGGTCAGCAGTTCGAATCCCCACGACGGGGTGAGGTCCCTTTGCTCGGTCCCTGCTCCTGCCAATCTAGCAGTTTGAAAGTATATAAATAGGTACCGCTCTGGCGGGAAGGTAAACGGTGTTTCTGTGCGCTGCTCTGGTTCACCAGAAGCTGCTTAGTCATGCTGGCCACATGACCCGGAAGCTGCACACTGGCTCCCTTGGCCAGTAAAGCGAGATGAGCCCCGTATCCCCAGAGTCGTCACCAGTAGATCAGTGGCTCCACCCAAAGAAGCTAAAAAACTTTGGCTCCCCTAAAAAAAGGTCTTTGCCCTGCACCCCTATAATGACCTGAACCACCAAAAATAGGGCTTTCCTTCCTAAAAAAAAAAAAAAAAAAAAGCTCAACCTTGCTTTCTTCTTCCCTAAAGAAGCTCAACAACTTTTACGTGGACCCCCCAAAACAGGGCTTTCCTTCCTAAAAAAAAGCTTAACAACTTTGACCTGAACCCCCAAAAAGGGGGTAGATCACTGCCAGTTTTTAACTGTGAGTAGAACGCAGTCTCTTGGAAGTTGGACACCCCTGCTATAGACAACTGTTTATAATGGAGGAATGCTAGCAAAAAGCCTTTTTATAGATGACAACAATTCATGTTACCTTTTTTTAAGTCATCCATCTCTCAAAACAGAAAAACGAAAGAATGAATTTCTACTATGTGAGTCACCAATGTAAGTGGTGTATGCTATGTATAGAAGGATACACAATATTTCAGAGCATGGTCTATGAAGTCTTGTACTGTAGCAAACTTGTAATGTTTCATGCCTGTCATGATGATGGATGGGATATGTGTGGAAGAAGATATTGTATACAAAGGCACATTGTATCCCCACTCTTCCCTAGCAGGGCCAACCCAAGACATTTTGCTGCCTGGGGTGAATGCCAAGATGGCATCCCCTCCCTTCCACACTTAGCAGCTAACTGGACTTGCAGCTGAATCTTCTTTCAGACGTGGTAATTGGACAGCACCCCCGAAGGCAGCAGTCTATCTCAGGAGACACGGGGCATCTGACAGTACACACAGTCTTGTCTCCGAAATCTCACTTCTGCTTCCACCCATCACCACCCACACTCTTGCACCTGACGCAGCTTTCCAAACTGCCAAATGATATGATTGGCCCTGGATGAGAACCCTACGTACCTCCCATAGTTTAATGTGTATGAGTTAATGCATATAGTAATGAAAGGCCTGTCATTATGATTGATATGATATGATTGATATGATATGTGTGGAAGGAAGACTTGTATACTGCAAAGATCATGGACACAAGGAAACATATCTGCTGCCACCCTTTGAAGGATTTTTGCCAGAAATTCACAGTTTTAGGATGGAGAGAAACTTTTGTCTTCACTTCTACATTGTGGTATCCAGTGCTTTTTTACTGGGGGTACGCAGGGGTATGCATACCCTTAAACATTTTGTGAATCTAACGGGAGAAGAAACTGTGTTTTGTTTTGTTTTTTACATTTCTTCTCTAGCACCGTGAGTCGTCAGTTCCGTTTCTACCCCCGATGGCGGCCTTTTGTCCATTTACTGTATTTATTTTCCCCGATTTGAACTATAAAATGGTGATTTTCTTGAGTCAAAATGAGAGTACCTCTAAACATTTTAGCCTCAGCTATGGTGAACCTGGTTATTAAAATGAAATTTTGCCTGCAGCCAATGACTGCTGTCACGGGGCAATACTTTGACTCAGTATCATTATCTCTATCTGCCGTATCTCTTCTCTGAATTGAGCTCAGAAATTTGCAATGGGCAGATGGAAGTGGCATAAAAAAGATGTATCCTAAACTATATCCACAATCTTTACACAGAAACTAGAATGATGCTTGTACACATGCCACACAAATGAAAATACTGAGGATCCATTTTGGATCTTTCAGAAAAAAAATTTTTTTATATTTTTTTGCAATAGAATAAAAAGTAGGTTTCTTAAATACATTATTCTAGAATATTAGCTGAAGAGTGACAATGTCATGTGACAGCGTGCCAAAAAATAAAAATGAATGACTATGCCACCAATGGTAAGTGCGGAAAGGCCTTCAGTGATGTGGCTAATTCCCCAGACTGTGGAATCTTGACTATGCAAGTTAGGCCTAAACATGTTGGATATTGTTTACAGTCAGCGACCTCAGACATGCTCTTTCTGTGGAAATGTGTGAAAATGATACACAAGGTGAGGGAAGACAAGTGCTCATGCTCTGCTCCATGCAATGGAGATTGACCAGATTGGCTCAAAAATATTGTCTGATGCTTCTCATAACTATGCCATTACTACTGGAGTTGTGGGCACAGCCTTATCTAACATAAAGGGATTTAATTGTTCAGTACAACCATTGTCATATGGGCCTAGGGTATAAAATCTCCCAGGTGTCTAGTTTTATGTCTTTCCTACCTTCATTCTGAATGATTTCCTGATCAGATACTCTTTAGGCAGAGTGATCTGTGTATGGCTATAGAAGTAAGAGCCAGTGAATTTCCTTCAACCTGCTTCCAGGCCAATGTATCTAGGATTGCTATCATAGTTAACCCTGCCCCACAACACACAAAGATCAAGATCACTAAAGACAGATCTCTGTTCTTAATACTTGCATGTAGTGTGAACCTTTCATATAATGGCATGCTGCAATTCATTTTTTCTAATACAAGTACCGGTACATTTTCAAAAGATACGGAGACTACTAAAACCAAGAAAGGTCTTCTAGCATATGCTGTCATTGAATTTTTCACAGTATTTTATATTAAAAAAGCCTTTGCTCATCAATGAAACCATTGCCCTCTTTTAATTAAAACTACATTACTCTTCCTAATAACAACATCTATTTAAGAGATCAGTTAGAAGTCCCTAACATTAATTTAATGGAGGCACTCCATTGGCATTCTATTAGATTTTCCCAGTTAAATTAGCATGATGGACTTTTAATGGCTGTTGTAATAGACATTATTAATGAGAATATTGTAAAATTAAAATCTGATTCAATGAGTTTCTTGACTGGCTGTTGCAATGTTATATGAAACCACTGAATTCCAACCTCTGATAATTAACTAGATAACATGTAATTCAGTAACACCAAGCAATGATAAAATTTAAGACTTGTACTATGTTCAATGAAAAAAAAACAACAGGTTCACATGTGGTATGCATTTATACTTTTTAGGGTGTGTGTGTTTTAATTAATCTGACACTATAATACCAGCACTCATTGAAATAGTAATGATATATATTTTACACACACACACACACACACACACACACACACACACACACACACACACTATCAGGGATACCTGCTCATTCTGAGTAGTACAGAGATTTTCCACAGCTGATGTATTTGATAGCTTAGATTACTTGCTGAAGTCAGCCTTGAAGGAGTTTATCTTAAAAGAAATACTGGTGTTCCTTTGGGATGGAGGCTCTCTGACTTCACACACAGCCTATGATTGTGAAATAGGAAACACAGTCTCTGGCATTAGACACTGAGAAGGTTTCAAAATGGGAGAGAAAAAGAAAGATTATCCAGGTCTCCCCTGGAGATGGGGATTTGCAGTATTGCATAAATTCAGGTTAAGAAGATCCTGGATGTGAATATGCAGCATTGTGTGAATGTGCAACAATAGATACCTATTTTCTAATTTTAAGCACATACAAGTGACTGTGAATACTTACAGCTAGGTGATTGTCAGGTGGTGTGTCTCTAAGATTTCAGATATTCACAATTCCACTCCCCTTGATACTAATGCCATTCAACATGTGCATTCCAAGATACATCAACATTTGAACATTTACTGCAATAGATGTAGTAAATATTTTGCCTCCAATGAATTTCAACTGTGGCAGTGTGTGTGTGTGATTCCATACTCTCAGTTACGTATTTATTTAAAAGCATTCTATACAACACAGCAGTTTACGTAGAAAAAAAATTGCTGTCCATGCAGCTACGACATGGTAATCCTGAATTCCAAAAACAAATGTATCTATGAGAAGCTTAGTGCTGTGCTATATTTTCATAGTTAGATGGCTTACAGCTCTTTGTGGTGCAAAATATGTGCTGGAGACATTGGATATAGTATTTTCATACGAATGCTGAATATAAGGGGGAAAAAACAATACTTGCAGGTAATTAGGCAGCCTTGTAGGATGCTTCATGCTGTCAAAATGGTATAATGTGTAAAATAAATATAATATTATGATATAAATATTAAGAAAAATATTCCTGAAATGCTCCATTTTAAGTGTAAAGCACATTGTTTCCTCTCCTCGCAATGGAGAGTCTACTATGTCAGCTCTGCAATGTTGTGTAGAAAATTATTTGTAAAAAGAACATGCCCGGAGGGTCTTTTTTTCAAGAAGAGAAAATGCTTTTAAAGTAATCCTAGATCTGAAGAGTTCCCAGAATGCAACAGGATTCAGACAGACATGAAAGCATACTCTGTATTACGTGATGATGATGTGAATGCCTGTTGTGTGAAGTAGGTTCAGTTATGTAGCCTACTCCTTAGACAGCTGGTTAACTACTAGGTTAAGAAGGCAGGGTACATATCTTTAAAGCAGATCTGGATTGATGGGCCAACTGAGCAGGTTCAAACAGGGTCAATGTGAAAGCACTTAGATAGGAATGGGATAACTTACCTTGCCCACAGTTTCTGATCTCTGCCAGAAGATAAAAATCAGATTTGAAGAAATTAAGTCATACAAAAAGGACACACATAGTTAAGATCTGTGTAGTGGAAAATTTTAATAGAATAAAAGTCCCTAGCACTGAAAGATCTTGCAGTAAATGGGGCGGAAACTAATGACAATTTCTTCAGAGAAGGGTTAGTTCTCATACATATTTGTAGCAGGAGTGGGGTACCTCACCCCTGTGGTTCAAGTGTGGCCCTCCAGGCCTCTCTAGTCAGTCCTTGGATGTCTCTCTGGGCCATCCATTCACCCCAGGCCATACTCCTCACTGCCCCAGCTCTGCAATCTTCTTGAGTGGTTCTGCCTGGCTGTAATGTATCATTGAACTGCAATAATACCTCTTGCTTGCCTGGATGAAGAATAAAGAAATGTGCTTGAGAGAGAAACCACTGGCCTTTACATGGCTGGATTGTACCCTATTGTACAGAGATCGCACCCACTGTCTATCCACCTTTTGCCTCTGACCCTGCCCACCACTGCCCCATGGCCCCCAGAACTAGTCCATGAGGGAATGGGGCCCTTGGACTGAAGAAAAAAAAAGGTTCTTCACTCATTTTATAACTACAATGTAACTCATGGAGTTCTTCCTATTGACAGCACTTGTAAATGGTCCATGGGATTATCTATGAGCTTATTCAGTGAGAGGCCCATTGTGGGAAGCATATGGCTCTCCAGAATGTGAACTGCATTTGTTTTCCATTGATGGGCCTGGCTGTCAGTGTGGACATTCCGATTTTCTTGAGTTCTTCTTCCTTGCTCAATGGACCCATCATGTTCTAAGATAACTTGTTTTCTTTGTTTTCTTTGTCTTACTAGCCAAGTTCCTGGAACCAGTCTAAACTAAATTAGAAAACCTGCCCTAAATGATGCCCAGTTACTTTGGATCCAGAGACTCTAAGGCCTTGATAAGACATTGCCCTTCTGAGTGTTCTCCTTTACAGAAAGGCAAACATAGAGTACTGTCCTTGTAATTGTGCTACTGACTGCCTCTCAAAATGAAGGTTTTCTGGTAATTGTAATAGCAATAGCTGACATCTATGCATTAATATTTATGCAGGGTTATATTAATTTGCCTTTTAAAACAGACTCGGAGTACCAACGTGGAGATTCTAAAAGACAAGCAGAAGACACATTTTTATCCTTCACAAATAGGAATTTGTGACTGTGTCCCATTCTTAATTATGAATATTCATTGCCTGTTCTTTATCACAAACACCCTTACTGAAGTGGACTATCTGATCAGTTACCTGTCAAGTAGATTTTCTTCATTTTGTTGCTTGATGGATTGAAAATTCAGAGATTCCCAGAAGAATGTGTTTTTGTGGGGCTGGGTTCAACCACCCCATTCTGCTAGCAGAAACCAATGCAAGGACTCCCACTAGCTCCATGGGGCTATCCTCCCGCCCCCCCCTACTCTCCATGCCTCCCTTAAATCTACTTTGTAGGTTCGGGAGACCTCCCAGAACAGTCCTTGGGAAAGGAGAGGAGAGATCATTTTGCTGGGTAAGCAGAAATGCTGCACTGAATTCCACCTTATGTGTTTTATCATCATGTATCCCAATGAAGAAAGGATGAACTTGATACCCAAGCAAATCCTGGTCTCAGGACCAATACTTTGCGTTAAGGCAAACACAGGCTATTGTTTCCATAACTGGGCCACTATGCACAATAGCCATTACCTCATACCTTCACCATTATTACCAGTATTTACATGTAATTTGCATTCTGGAAAGGGGATAACAGATGTATTATCCCAGACTGGAAACCCCTTTTTTGTGTTATCTGTGTGATGGGACTCCATGTGATTAATAGAAAGCTGAATGGTGCTTTTCACCAGCCCTAGACATCTGCACATTGAGCATGGCTTCCTGGATTTATATCTATCTCATTTCAGGAGCAGTTAGTGATGATGGTCACTTTACTATTGGCCAGCATGAATCTGAGGTGGTGGTAGAATGCAATGTGTGTAACGCCTATGCAGTCTGAATGACATATTCACTGAAATCATAATATCCTCAAGGATTCCTATTTGGGATATTACAAACCTCATTTTTATATAAGGCTTGAATAAAAGCTGTATCTTTCATTTCCTGTTCTTTATACTTGTACAGTGCTATTAAATTTTAGGAGAGTTTATTACCTATGAACTTTCTCCTGTGGATAGCACAGTCTTTAAATAAAAAGAGCTAAACAGTCTGGGCTTTTTGCACCCGTTTGATAGCTTTTAAACTATGTCCTATGATGTCCTAAGAAAAATTAAAGTCTAGTTTGCTAAGCCAAGAATTGTAACATACGGTAGGAGCCTGCAGCAATGTTTAAACATGCACTGGAAGGAGCACAGATCAGATCAGCACTAGGAAGGAGACAAATAGCTATCCTTCCTGAGGTTATCACTTTAACATGGTATTTGTTTTTTGTATTCATCCCCCAGAGTTTTATTGCATACTTATTTGGCAAAAAAGATCTCTTTGAAGATAGTCCTGAGGAAAACAAAATGGATTGTAAGTTTTCATTAACGCAGGGTAGAGGTGGGGGTGATGCTGCATTTTAATTCCATCTGTAAATATCAGTTTGCCTAAACTCATGGAAAACACACACACATATTATCTCTCCTGCATTTTTTTCTTCCTGAGCTGAAAAGCTGATTGCACTGCTGTTATGATATAAGCAGGCCTCTCAGCTTTCAAACACATACGCCTTGAAATAAAGTTAAACACAGAAATGAGAAAGAGGCCTGGAATTTGGGTAGGAAGCAGAACATCAGAATGTGTTCAGTGCCAGAGGCAGATTTCCTTCTGAGGCAAACAGCAGCTTCGGGGTGAAGGGAAGTAATTTTCACTGAGACCACAACACAGAGTGAAAGAGTTAAACTCCTCCCTATGCATTGCTGCCCTGATCCTAATCAGCCTGCTCCCAGAGTTGGGGTGAGGTGGGGGAATGGGACTTAGAAACCTTTGCTCTTTCACCATCTGCAGAGACTGTGTAATGTTAGACTGTTGTTGCAGGGTGTTGGACTAGATGATCCTTGTGGACCCTTTCAATTCTACAATTCTATGATTCTATATGATTCAAAAGAGGTGCTCCGTGTTAATGGAGAGTCAGCAGTGACTGCCCAGCACTTCATCCCCTTCTTCATTTGCAGCCAATGAGAGCTTGTGAACAGCTGTATATAAATGCCAGCTGGGGAACACACTGCTCAAGGCACTGGGCTGTATTTATGTGAACATTTAATGTCCCACTGCTCAAACCCACCAGGATTTGCAGAGCAACTCAGAGAAATAAATTAAAAATCAATAAAGCCAATAAAAGTATAAGAACAATGCAATCTGGCAATGAAGAAGAGGGGCAAAATACCAACATAAGATAAACTAAAAAAGGGACGGGATTCCAGATCTGAGGGACCAGAAATATGAACAAAACAGGGCTTCCGGTCGGCGCGCCGGAGGGAGAAGGTCGGGGGAAATGTCGCTCTTGACATTCCCCGACCCGACCGGCTCAAAGGGGAGCTTGCGACGGCGACGCAACCCCCAAAACTCCCGGGAGGGTTGTCCCGGGACCTAAGATCCGGCAGAAGCTCGGAACGTTGCCCCAACTCCCCGGTAGACCCCAGTAGGGGCCGCCGTGAGAGACGCGGGGCGACGGAGCTCATCGGATCGCCATTGCCCGTCGGGTGGAAGCCGCGAGTCCTTCCCCCCTGAGCGCGCCGATTCCTCCAAAACAAAACAAGATCGGACGACTTAAATGTGAGTAATTAAGAAAGAATTTCAAGAATTTGGACTGATCTGGAACAGCATTGGGATGTAATTACGGAGGTCCGTCCCTTGCTACTGTGGCACTAAATCAGGAACTTTATTACCGATGCGGTTGAACTGTAATGGAATTTGGTTATACAACAGAGATTGGATCCTTTTGATACCCCTGATCGGGGGGGCACCTAACTAACACTCTTGATAAGTAGAGGATCTGAATCGGACCTGTTGGACTCTATTGCGGGAATTTGGACTTCGAACTTGGATTTGGTTCGGTCTGGAATATTGCAAAGCTATGTCTATGAAAATGGAGGCTGGAAGAGGGTCCTTGAAAAAATCTGGGAACTGAGAAAGGAATTCCAAGCGGAGACTGCAAGAATGAGAGGAGAAGTAATCAACACTGATGTCATGCCAGCTGCACAAAGGATGGAAGGGGGAGAAATCCCCCCCAAGGTCAAAGGCAAGCCTCGCCACAGGAAAATTTCTTCTCGGCGCAAGATATTTAGACTGAAGAAGAGGAACAAGAAAACAACATCGGCAAAGGACTATTTTTTTCGACGCAAGAAGACACCAATAAAGAAGAAGAATTGGTTTAAGAAGTGGGAGCAGGAACAGCTGAGAAGTCAAAAAGAAGGTGAAGTCCAAGTGCAAGCAAGCACTTGGACTTGGACTGGGGAAAGGCGAGGGGAGGGTTGAACAGTGTAGGTGGGTAACCCCGGATTGATTAAATGTGTGGATTTTGAACATTTCTATCGGACATGGTCTTGAGTTATGATTATGTTAGGATCTTTCGAAGTTGGGAGCCTGAAGATTCAGGGGAGTCAGAAGGAAATTTGTAAAAGATTTGGGAGGATGACGCTGAGGTTGGAATTAACAGATGATATGAAAAAAGAATGTAATGCTACTTTACTAGAGTTAGAACTATGCTTTGTTATAAAGTTAAAGATATGCTTAATGTAACTATGTACCTGAACTGGAGATATATTTTGTTTAATGCAGCCACTGGGGAGGTGCGGAGGAAGTCACTATGACTAAGTTTTGTAACTAAGAATGGTTTACCCGGTAATAGGGTTAGGCCGAAGTCAGATAATGATTGCTTTAAGGTCAGGGGAAATAATGAATGGGTTTACCTCTGTGAGAGGGAGGGTAAGATTAAATAACTCCCCAAGGTGAGAGGTGGGGAGTGATGAATCCTGACCGAAATGTAACGTTGAATATTTATAAAATTATAAAATCAATAAAAATTATTTAAAAAAAAAAAAAAGAAAGAAATATGAACAAAACAGAAAAGCACACACCTCACCTTTGATGGCAGGGGAACCAAGATAATATCTGAATATATGAGCAAGTTTGTGTGAAGAAGGTACTCTGGTCCCAAGCCATTTAGGGTATTAAACATTAAAATTAGTAGCCGGTGTAGCTCTTTTAGGAAACTGACAAGATACGCTCCCCAATGCTTCAGCCAGTTAGCAACATAGATGCTATTTACACCAGTTGTCGTTTTTGCATAGCCTTCAAGGCCAGCCATTCACAGAGCACTTTTCAGTAGTTCTGTCTAGATGCTATTTGGACATGGATAGCTGTGACCAGATCAGTTTTCCAGGCCTAGCCACAGCTAACATATCAGCCTAAACTGATGAACAAAGTCAGAGGCAGAACGTTCAGGACCCTGGACAGAGCCAGACAACTTGTTCCATCAAAGGCTCAGTCTGAACTGGTGCTGCTGTAGCAAGCAGGCTCAATGTAGTGTTAATTCCCTGGGGACAATGATGCCTATGTTGTGATCTGGCTCAAGGACTACACTTGGGCTCTAGGGGTCTTGCCATGAACACAGTGCGATGGGTTGCTGGTGTTGCCTTGTTTTCTATTGTGCTTCTGTGAGCGCATAGCATCACAATTACATTATGTCAGTGCAAAGCTGGCATTAGTAATAGACACTGTAGCAAAATCAAAAGTATGATTTTTATAAAATAAAGGCAGAAAAATGAAGAACAATGGACACAGCTGATGCAAATGGACAGAATGCATTTTACAAGACTGCTGGCAGTTATCAAGGAAAGCTCCATGGGAATCAAGGTAAAGGCACTCTGAACCTTTCTAATCATCAGCATCCATTGTGAAAAATATACTTTCAATGCTTTCCTCTGAGAAATTAATCCATGTTCCACTTTTGCAACTAGGCTGAAATATTGAATACTTGCTTCAATATAAGCACTTATGAAAACTATGCCACAGGTCTTCTAGAAAGTCCTGTTAAGAAACAGCACCAAGGATCCTGATTGCCATTATGATATCACTCAAGGCAGGGTATAATACATTAAAAACACCACCAGGTTAAGAGTGTATATATATTTGTCTGTCTGCATTACTTCCTAAAAATAGGTACATGCAATTAATTCATTTAGGTATACTGTATTGGCTTTTTGAGTTCTGTGATTTGTCATCCACCACCTTCTTGTTGTGCATCACTTCTTTACAGAATCCTTCAGTGAATGAAATGGGGGAGCTGTCATTAATAAATATGAAATACTAGTACTGTAATATCAACACTGCAGCTGGTATCTGAAATTAGTAGCACAGGAATAAAATAATCATGGTAACAGTAGTGCTTTCTATCAAAAGCAAGAACATCTGGCAACACACAATGCAATTCTGTGCATGTCTGCTCAGAAGTAAGTCCCAAAGATTTCAGATAGAGTTCAGTGGATTATACTCAGGTATGCTTGCATAGGGATGCAACCGTGGTCATTTTTTATTTAACACTTCCTTTGGTAACACATGATGACATGATTTTGCCTTGACTGCACTGGAAATATCACCCTGGAAATATTTAAATCTAGATGCACTTCTTTACCCTGGCTTCTGACACCTGAGATACGAGTTTTCCAGACTCACCCTATTCTTGCAACTGTGATCAGTTTCAACCTTTTGAAAATCCTCAACTTCAAATTGTTGCAACCTGTATTGGGATCTGCTGATGAAGGGTGTGTCATAAATTTAATTATAATCATAACCATAAATTGTTACAGCACATATCCTCAGCAACCTTAACAATACTCTCAAAAGAAAGGAAACGTTTGGGGAAAGACAACAGCACAATATTTTAAAGGGCGTGTGTGATAATATGGAGAAAGGGGTATGCCTTTAAAAAGTGTAGAGTGTGTGACTTTCTATGTTACAATGAAGCACCAGTAGAGAATGTGAAGTTCCTCCTCTTCCCTTCTAGTGTGATGTGGGAAGCAGTGATTTGTGCATCTCCATTGTAATGATGTTTTCAAATGTTGTGTGTCTATGGAGTTTATGCATCTCATCACATGGAAGATCAACAGGTCACTGTTTTGCAAATTATACTGAAGTGTGAAAATGAAAGTATTGAGTTCTTTATGCATCCTTCATGTAGGGGATTTTTTTAGAACTTGTGAGACTATCCAGAATGCATATTAAAAGCTTTTAACACCATAGGTATCCCTTCTATTCCTGAACTGTACTCACAATCTCATTATTAAGTTGGGTACTGAAACATTTTCTTAGTATAGCTTAATGTCTAGTGTGATATTCTTCCTGGATGATAGCTACATTAATCATACTTGAAGCAGACCCTTTGAAATCAATGGACTTAACTGACCTAAGTCCATTGGTTTCAGTAAGTCCATTCTGAGTATGTCCAATATTGGACTACAGCCACTGTGATTTTGTGGTTCAATCAAATGCAGCCCTCTTATTTTGAAATATTTTTAAATTAAAGAATTCAGATAAATAGAGAAAATAGCAAGTTGAGCTGGAAACAAAGGATAGCATTGTTTTTCTAACTGATCCTAGAAAAGTGTAATTCAAAGTGAGTTTTCAGCACTTACTCAGTGGACAGCATCCTTCTTACATGCAGTGTGGTGCATAGACCACTATGGCATGGCTTGGAGAACTCTTCAGGCAGAGATAAAGTATGTTCAAAATTAGCTACAGTATTTTTATAATGTCCTCTAGAAGGGGCAGGTGGGGTTGGATGGGCAAAAGGATGAGCATCCACTCAGAGGCTCCTGTCACACACAAGTTTGCCTTTAGGTCTAAAGTTTGGTATTTGCAACTAGGAAGGGTTGGAAAAATTAACTCAGAAAGTCCCTGGAGGCTGCTGTCAATCAGGGATAATAGCATGGACCATTCATTTGATTTATAGGACAGCTGCTTATCACTGTTGGTAGATGGAAGGTTTTCCACAAAGGCTTTCAAACAGCTCAAATTTCTACTGCCACTATACACCTCAGTCCACATGTTGCAAATTCTCTCACTGAAATGGGATGGACATAGTACACAGGAGGTTGGTGGCCTCTAAAATGTAACTCATCATGTGTCTGGCATGTAACATTTGACTAGTCACAGCTTTTAGAAAGTAGAACACTAGAAATTCTAATTTCAGAACTTTGTGGCAGAACTTAAGTAGGAGAGTGCGTGCATTCACATGCGCAGCCCCAGATGATACTGCTCTGGATGCTGATAGATTAGGAGCAGCTGCCCAAATGACAGTTTTGACTATGATGCCCCATGGCAAAAGCATAGCATAACATATTAAATGTTTTAGTTTATGTAGTCATTTTTACTAGTTACAGTTGCCTATTTCCTCAGAGCTTTAGGGTAGCTCCGGTTCATAGCTTAATTGGACACTTGTAACCCACTAAAAAGAGGGGGGATGTGCTTAACCGAAAGTGTTGTGTTACAGAGCAATAATCTGATCAATTCATAATGAACAGAAGCTGTAAAGACCTCTGAAAACTACGCTTTCTACCTTACTTAAACCCTGAATGCTATGAAGTCCATAAAATTCAGATCGAGATTAGTTTTACTATGGCTAGAGAAAGAATGTGGGAGAAAGATAGTGCGAGGGAGAGCGAGAGCGAGAGAGGGTGTTTTTCCCCTTAGCTCAGGCAAATCCCTGTAGCATTGCAAAGGAAAAAAGATGGCTTTTAATAAATAAATAAATGAATGAATGAATGATCAGCTTCGGTAGCCTCAGCGTACAGGAAAAGAAGTAGCCCCTTACTGGTTTGGGGGTGAGGAGGTTTTGCTTTCAATTTGATGACTGCTTGTGAGAGTCTCTCCCTCCAGCTTCCCCTCCGCAGCTCCTGCATCTCCCTTTCGATGCCTCTCTTTTGTTGGTCTGAAAATGCCATACTGTAAATTGCCTGAGATTTAGGGGGGCGGGGAGTGGGAGATAGAGAAGAGGGCGGAGGGGGACGTGGAGAGAGAGAGAGAGAGAGAGAGAGAGAGAGAGAGAATCAGGTCACCCGGGCGACTGCCTTTCCATTGCAGAGCTTGAGCTTAAGGTGGAAAGAGAGAGAGGTGCTGGGACACAAACACCCAGTCTCTCTCTCACACACACACACCCTTTGACAATTCCAAAGACCAGTTTGATGTCCTTGGTTGTCATTCGCAGGGAACTCCCTCCCCAGCCCCCCAATCTCCCCGCTGGAAGAGAGCGCTGGGCGGAGGCGGAGGGAGGCGAGAGCAGAGAGATGGAAAGGCGAACGTAGCCATGGGATGGGCGCAGCTGCCGCCTAAGCAAAGCCCCACCTATGAATCCGGCCGGTGGATTGGCCGCGCGGCGCGCAAGCCCCGCCTCCCGGCCAATGGGGCCGCGGCGGCTGGGCGATGATGCTCTTGCCTCGCTGTGGAGGGATTCCTGGAGAAGCTGCAGAGCCCGTGATGCTCCGGCCTCGGCTCGGCCCGGCCCCCCTCCCCGCCCGGCGCCTCTCCTCCCCCTCCTCCTAGCCAGCCTGCCTGCTTGCCTGCCTGCCTGCCAGCAGCGGCTGAAACTTAACCCCCAACGCAAAGCCCAGCTCGCTGAGAGCCGGGGAGGGGAGGGAGGGGGGACACTTCGCGGACCTGCTCCTGCTCCTGCTCCTGCCGCCGGTGTGCGTGCGTGCGCGCGCGGTGTGTGTGGGAGGTGACTGGCGTCCCCGCACACTTTTGAGTGCCATTATTATTTTGGCGGGGCTTTGTTATTGAAGTCTGCCATCCCGGGAGAGGCGCAGCGCGCGAGGGAGAGAGAGAGAAAGGCTCTGAAGGACAGAGCGCGCCCGCTTCGCCGGTTGCCAGGTAAGGCAGCGAGCGTGGAGCGGCACTGCTTGCTGCTGCTTGGAGGGGCTTCGCGGCGGCGGCGGCTCCCTCCCGCCTCATGGCTCGGCCGGGGTCTCTCGGAGGGTGTGTGTTTGTGTGTGTCTCGTGTCTGGAGAGAGAAGGAAGCTGGGAGCCAGGCTGAGGAGGAGCACCCGGGTGGCCTCTCTCTGGAAAGGGCGACTGGGGCGGGGTGGGGGGAGCAGCACATGTTTCTCCCTCAGACCCTGGGGAAGCAGTTTGGCCAGTGGCTGCTGACTTGGGGGCAGCAACGGTGGTGATAACGGTGGGGTGAAGCTGGGCTGGGTGGATGTCTGACAATCTCCACCCACTCTGCTCCGAAAAGCCCTCCACCCACCTACTGTTTCTCTTCTGGAGGAAAAGTCAGCTGGTGGGTGACATGGGGTGAAATGGAAAGAGGGGGAGGGGTGGAGACGTGGGGCGGGAGGGGGGGCAATGAATCCTGCCTGCAACCCAGTGACGGAAACAGGCTCAAAGCTGTGTCCAAAGCAACGAAACTGCTTATAAGGCAGGAAGCAGATCTTCGAAGCTCCTGCTGACGGGTTGAAGGGGAATCAGCTTCCGAAAGGATCTGTTTGCTACTTGTTTTCCTTTTCCCCGAGGGAACAACAACAACAAAGGGGGTGTTCGGGGAAAAAAAAGTTAATTGCAGTTCATTTTTAAAGTGTCGACCCCTCTGATTTCACATCTCTTCTCCTAACCATTGATTATTTGATAAAGAAAGAGTTTCTGCATCAACAGTTTCCAACATCAGGTACTAAACCAACCAACCCTCAACCCCCAATATGTTTGATTAGCATCTTAAGATTTCAGTTGCATCCTTCCTGATGCACAGCATTATAAGCTTTGATACAGAAATAGGTGTTATTCTCTGGCAGTATTCCCTAAAGGACGGGCAAGGCTTTGGTTCTGATGGTTGTAGTAATGGCATATGACTAAAGTGATGCTTTTGAAAATACTGATTGTCATGGATCTCTGATCTATCCTTCCTTGTAAGATTTAAAAAATTGTATTTACATTAAGCATGCCCCTTTATTTCTCCTTCATAGTTTTCTTAGTCTTTTTGCTTCGTCTTGGGGCAATTTATAATGGCCTATTGATAATATATCCATGCCATATGGTGTTAGTGGTGTGGTTAAAAACAAAATGCATGTATGCTTACTTGCATGTTAACAAAAAGTTAAAGAAGTAAAAAAAAGTTATGGAATTGGTTGTTATTTTCTCCCATAATAATACAGTGTCTCTTGATGTTTTCTTATAAAGACATCAAGCCGCTTACTGGAGTATAGTACGTAAATTAAGCAAACTCATTGGAATGAGGCTTCATAGCATTCTGTAATCTTCAACATTCTGTAATTCAATCATTGCTGATACAAGCTGCCTTTTACCATTATTCATCAGACCCAGCTGAGTGATTTCTGTCAGATGGGAAGTGGTAGGAAGAAGTCTCTAGGTAAATGTAACTGGAAAGCTTTCCAAGTAGAGTTCTAAATGAGCAGAGAACAAAAATACACGGCCACAATCTGTAGACGGCATTAGCATTCTAATAAATCTTTCCTTCCAATTGTCATGGGAGATGTCAAGTTTTGTTTTTTTAATGTTGATTTGTGACTGGAGGAGAGAAACGGACCTCTGTGCTTCTGACCTTGTGAATTTTAGTACAAAATGCCATATTTCAGCAGCTGTTTCCACGTTTTTCAAGCACTCTGGGTTCTCATCAGAGGTCAGTCAGTATATAGTCATTTTAGATACTTAGGTGTTTTAACCCCATACCATGACCCTTATTTGTGCAACCACATTTCGAGCCGATGAAAAGCTGTCCTAATTTTTCAAAGATTCTATGTGTCTTCTTGACTATTGTTAATGGCAAGAGTTATTTTTAATTCTAAATCGGATATACCAAACAGATTATAAGGACAGACGTTCGGTTGAGTCAACGGAAAGCCTCACAGGGTTAATCTTAAATCCTATGTTTAAAACCACAGCAGCTGAAACTTGATGTTTTAAAGAGATATCATCTAGCTGTGCTGGCAATGAATTATATCTGCTAAATATGTGTATGTTTGACATCCATTCATTATGCTGGAATGGAGACAGAAAGCAAAACCTTCAGGAGACTCCAGATTGCTAAGAAATACAGTGTCTCAAATGAATAAGTACACCTGATCTATTCCAGAGGGATAGCCATGCTCATCTATTGTGGCAAAAACAGTGAAAAGTCTTGTGGCACCGTGAAGGCTAGAATATTTAAGGTGCTGCAAGACTTTTTCTTATTTACACCTGACCTAGTTTTATGTCCAGGGAGACATTTAGGAGTTGTTGCTGTTTTAGTCTGGGGGAAAGAAGTGTCTGCCTAGGGTGAGGTCTAGATTAAGGTAGCATATTACTTTGTTCTGGTACCTTGGAATGTATGAAACATACATGACTTGAAAATTGAGAAGTAGAGTGGGGAGTCACCCAGAGTACTCATCCACACTGGTGTATTTCCACTGAATTGTCAACGAATCTACTCCATTATAAGAGGTCTCCAAACCTAATTTGTTTCTAGTAAAAACCATAACAGGAGGCAGATACTGTGAATAGAGCATATTTTGAAACAGAGCCACAGGACATAGGATAATGGCATGCTGTTGGAAATTATGAGTCTGTTGCAGTTGCAAAAGCATGAAATGCTTCTCCGTAGCCATTTCATTCCAACCTAATCTTCCTACACATTAAAAGAGCGCTTAAGTGAGCTTTGTTAATGAATGATGACAACCTGCTAGCTCTGTTTTAAGGGATTTTATGCTAAAATTAGGAGTTTGATCCCACAGTTCGAAGCCTGACTCTTCTCTCCCCCTTCCCACTAAACGAATACAAAATATGTCCTGCTTAACTCATCTGACAGTTGTTCATATCAAATATATAATGAGAATTATGGGATAAAGCTGTATTGTATGTTGATGGTTCGTACGGCTGCTGGAATTCCGAATATAAGTATTTTGCATGGAGTTTGTAGCAAAGGTTGTTGGAGAGATAGAGGTAGAAGGGGACTACTTGATGGAGAGCTGAGAAAAGTATATACATATTTATCCAGTTACTAGAACAATACTAATAGCCAAATCAAGGTTAATGGTAATTGATGGATTTATACAGTTAGTTTATTACAAATGATGTGCAGGATTTAAAGATATGCTTTACAAGTTACCCTTTTCAAAGTCCCAATGATAATTGATGTGGCTTTAGATGGAAATTGAAACATTTGTTCATGTTGTAGCCTTTGTTTTGTTTATACAGAGATAAATGAGGATTAAAAAACAGCAAACACAATTTTATTATTTGAGACATATAGTATTCTGAGACTGAAGTGTTAAAATACTTGACAAGCAAGTGTTCAGTTACTCCCAACAGCTATTATAAAAGTTGAGTTCTATGTGTTGCTAAATATTGATGATGACTATATATTTTTTCCAGCCAAGGAACTATGTCTAGTATTCTAATGGTGACTCCCCCCCACCTTGATAATACTATATATATATTTCTCAGGGTTTTAGACTCTGTGACCTTAGTATACAATTCTAGAAGTAAAAAATGTATGAATAAAGCTGCAATTCTCAACCTACTTACCGAGATGTAAGCCCCATTAACTTAATAGGACTTACTTCTGAGTAGGCATGCATAGGAATGGCGGTAATTTGCATTTTGTTGGTCCTCTAAAAGATTTGTTTGTTTGAGTATTATTCTGTATCCAGAACAGCTTAATTTCTTAGAAATACGTACACAAAAAGCTTTTGAAATAATGCGTGGACGTGTATGTACCTGTGGTATTTATAAAGAATGTTTCACCTTAAATTGTTTAAGTGACTAAATACAGTATTATGTAAGCAAATAATTTGGGGATTTTTATGTACAAACATAATCTGAACAGCTGAAGATAAGTCTTATTTTCATGCTATGCGTCAGTCGGAGGGGATTTTTAAAAAATCAAATACCAGTAATATTGTTTCTTGTACAGAAGCATAACACTTGCAAAAAATATGGAGTCTGCATGATTTATTTTTTTTAAGGGCGCCTTCAACGATTATTTTGATGCAAAGCTACCAGATAGACACAGTACTAATATGCAGTCCATTTAAATTTTAGATTCTAAATCTTCCCATTGCCTCGGATTTAGGTGGATTTGAAGAGAGGTCATTGTGTGAAAAAGTTATCACTCAAGCAAAATGTAATCTTTTGAAGAGTTCATAACAGAAGTGGGAGATTTACAAATGCACAGGTTTTATGGGCATTTCAGTTTGAAACGGCTTTGCGTGTGTTTGGGTTTTTCTTTGTAACATACCATACAATGATAAAAGCATTTCAGCTTTCCACCCCAGTTTTCATTGGAGGTAGTCCCATTGACCATGGTGAGCTTACTCTAGAAAAAACTGTTTTGAGGATTGCGACCCGAACCCCTCAGACAATAACAGTTTTAAGTAGATTGGCTTAAAATTGCTCTGGGATTTTAGCATTTCTTATCTGTCATTTTTTGTTTTTCTTTGGTTTTCACCAGTTCCTTTAAGTGACATCCATGGGGAAATACTTATTTTCTCTTCTAGAGGGAGCTCTACCTCTCACTTCTTGAATGTGTAGATACTCGAGAAACCTGTAGTCCACTTCTCCTTCAGCCACAGTTGCCAGTGAGAGAAAAATGCTTAAGTAATAAAGCAGCACACAGTACAACTATTTAACAGGCTAATTATTGAATAGCTGATACTATCTGATACTTTAGAATCCCCAATGCTTCACAAACACACATGTATTGATGTCCTTTTGGCAATGTCAAACTAGGGAACATATTTAATATACAAGGCAAATGTAGTATTATGATTGCTATTATAACATCTTTATAAAGTTCAGTTAATATGGTTGGATAATAACTTTGGTGCAGGCTTGATGATGTCTATCCAACAACTTTCTTGTGTAATGAGAATAAATTACCACCTGAAAACCTCAAAATAGAGAAAGACAGTTGGGTTGAAATTTAATTCTTTCAGTGAAAAACATTTCTTAACTTCTTTCCATGGAATAGTAATCCTACCTGCTTTTTAAAAATTAGGTTGGATACTTCCTTTGTTATCCCACATAATAAAAAAGCAGATAGGATAGGTCTCTGCAGCCACAGTAGGTGCTGTGATTCTCCAGCAGTTTGACTTCATGCCTAGAGGTGCACTCCATTACCGGTATCTCTCGAGACAATAGGAGGCCAACAACTTCCTTTGTTGCCTATCTTTTCCTTATAGGTGATAGCAACTTCATCTACGTTGACAACAATTGTGTTTGCCCCTTATACAATGTTATTTCTCTATAGGAGAGCAAGACTGGTGAACAGTTCCAAAGGAACAGACTATTTTTGTTGCTGCTGCTGCTGAGGACCTCTTGAAATATAAATGTTCCCCAATCCCCCACTGCTGTCATGGAGGTATAAGATCTAGGAAGCTCTGTATTTTGTTTTATACTGTAGCTATATAATTGCTGGTGTTTGCTGCCAGCTGATGCAGATGAGCAAGGTCTCTGGACCCATAGGATAGTCATGAAGCTGTAATGTCTATCAACTTTGCCCTTTGATGTGAAGGCCATGATTGCTGCGTTCTACCTTCACTATTAGAGACAGTGTTCTTCTCAATACTAGTTGCTGGGAATCGCAGGTGGGCAGAGTGCTGTTGCCCACCTGTCCTGCTTGCCGGATTCCTGCAAGCATCCTGTTGGCCTCTGTTAGAACAGAATGTTGCTTTAGAAGGGCCATTGACCTGATCCAGCAGACTCTTCTTATGTTAATATGTTTGCTACTTCACCTCTTCTGTAAGTAACTATAACAAACTCACAAACCTAGCACAAACGTTGCCTGGCCAGATAGAAAGTTAGAACTCATCATTGTGATGTCGGGGTTCTTGGTTTTATACAGATTGCAGATTTTGAGATGTACCTCTTAGACTTAGGGGGTTGAATCTAATGGTAGCTTTGCTTTAGCAAGGAGGTGCTTATGCTAATGTGACAAACAGCATCTAGCTTTTGCTGATTCCCCTCTGCTGACTGCAGTCGTTTGCACCCTAACCCACTCTCTTCCAGATCTCCCAACTAGAGCATTTTTAAAGGGTTCCAGGAAGCTGCAGTGAGTAGGTTTTTTTAAAGCAAAACTCAGGTATCTTGAGTTGCACAAGTAGTCATGCTTTTCGTTGGTGCAAAACCCTGGTGGATACAAACCAGGAACTTTAGCCACGCTCACAATATATATTCCAAGTTTCTGAAATTGTTGGCTGATGTTAATGTTTAATGGGTTAAGTGCTCTAGAGAGCAGTCCTGCTTACGCTGAAGGGGAATGTGTGCATTTGTGTGAGCAGGTGAGAGGGGTCAGGTGGTACTCCAGGGAGCAGGGAGTGGGTGATCATCCCCTGCACCTTTTTTTAAAAAAAATTCAAAGCTGGTAAATAATAGTACTAGGCTGAAAATACCATTATTTCATTTGTACTTGTAAAGTATTTAGTGGAAAGAACAAAGTCATAAGAGGGGGAAACAGAGGTCAAAGACCTCAGTGGAGGTCAAATAAATCTTCATGGTAAACTGCTTAAGGCTTTCAGAGGCCTTGTATTGCATCTTGGTTCATTTTTAAAAATGGTTTACAAAGTGAAATTAGAATGCTGTTTTCTGTACTGATGTATATATACAAGTCTCTCTTTTTTGGTAGTTTCTTGATTAAGTGCTGAAAGGAAAGTGTTCCAAGAAAGCCACATAGATGAGGGAAAAAAGCTTTAAGGGACCTAATCCATCTGTCTTGATTGTGATTTTCCAGACTTCTAATTTGTTTTTACTAAATGTACTGAAAATAAGACTCCCAAGTTGGCCTTGCTTGTTTAAAATAGCTGCGGTAATAAATGTATACAATTTGCATATATATTAATCATTGCTTATAAATATTGACAAACATATTATTCAGCTTAGAAGAAAAGGCACTGGCTTCTTTGTAAAAACGTTTAGTGACTATTTGAGTTAAGTTTTGAGCATGTTAGCCTAACGCAAAAGTGCTATTAAAAGCTGTAACCCTAAAAAAAGATGTTGCTCACCCAGATGACACCAGCTGGTTTGTAGAGGAACAAACTGTTCATTAAGAGGGATCTGTCCAATTCCTGAAGTCGTGGCTGCGGTGCTTGGAAGGGTTCAGCCCTGCCACCAAAATGTCTTTCTCCTTTTTTGTCCAGCTGTTTGGTCTTTCTCCTGCTAAATTTCTGAATAAAATATATTAATAACCCCATACAAAACTGAACACTAATTCTTGGCATAAGGTTGCTCTGCAGTCAAGGACCTATTGTAATTCTCATTTTTAATGTGAACATCCGATTCTGAGGGATTGATAACAAATTCAGTTTAACTTGCATTAGGCTGAATCTTTGTTCTAAGTAGGGCTTTTTGTTGTTTGCTAGCAAAGCAGCCATTCTAATTTTTGGAGGCATCAATTTTTCTTCTTCAGATTTCACTAACAAATGGACAAATTTACACTGATGCATCTCTATATCATCATTTCCATTTTTCTTAGGGTGTTCCTCCCAACATACTTGGGTTGGCTGTTACAGATGTCTCATATGTGTCCTTCTCTGAAGTTCAATTCAGCCTGTTAAAATCATTCCAATATAAAGACAGTAATTTCCAATAAAAATCCATTACTATTACACATTTTCAAGGGTGAAGAGAAACAAAAAGTTAGGTATATTTTGCCTGTTGTATGCTGCCTACATGTTTAACAGTCTGCATCAACCTGCCGCCTTCCAGATGTTTTGAGTCGGGCCTGATAGAAGTTGTAGTCTGAAACATCTGGAGGGCACCAGGTTGATGAAGGCTGATGTACAAAATAATTGCTTCAGCTTGGGGTCTGTTTTTAACATTCCTGCTAAGAGTGTTAAAGTGGCATTTCTCCCCTTTGGAAGATTTGATGCCTAAAAATGTTTAATGTCTAGGTTTGACGTTTGGAGGCTAATACAGTTGCTAAAATGCTTCAGGCACGTGCTTATTTAGGGGAACAAAAGTGTGAGAATTTACTCATTCTCACATGGTTCCTGGCAGAAGGATACTGTCACATGAAACTTCCAGAAAAAAGGAATTCACATTTTTTCTCAATCTAATGGGCACACACTCAGTTATAGAGATGTGCCTAATGCAGAACAGATATTTTGGCTGTGTCATCGCTATTTAATATTAGAGATTTATTTGAAATTTCTGTTTTTACTATTTTACAACATGCCTAAAATCCAACAAAATGGGCAGTGAGGATACTCAGAAACAGATTGCCCTGTCTGAGGGAGTCGAAATGCCATCTTCTTGGCAGCAGGATTGCTGCCACTCACCAGGAGAGAAGGGGAGAAGAGCAAGGTTGTGGAGAGGCTGGCACAGACCAGAGCCTATCTTGATCTTCCACAGGTATGCCTGCACCACACCAACCTCGCTGAAGCCTCATCCATCTCCTTTTTCCTCCTGGCAAATGGTAAAAAACCTTGCTGCCAGGAAGCTAGCATTGCAGTTCTGCCCCACTGGATGAGTTGTTTCGGGGTGGGGGTGGGGTATTCAACTATCTTGCTGGGTAGGCCTCCTGTCTCAGCTGTTGCTCTTAGTGGAAATCAAAAGAGGCACTATTGAATGGTGTATTTAGTAATCTTGCTCTCAGGTGTCCCAAATAGAACTCTGTGCTTAATTTCTTAGCATGACTGGTCTCAGAGGAAACTATTCTAGCCTGGATGTGCCTGCCCAGGGACGGAGGGGGCATAGCTCAGTGGTTAAGAATGTGCAGTTTCAATCCCTGCTATCTCCAGTTAAAATGATCAGGTAGTGGGTGATACAAAAGACCTCTCTGCCTTGTACCCCAGAGAGCCACTGCCAATCAGAGTAGGCAGGGCGAGACGGATGGACAGCTTCATATTTTCCCTGTATTCCTCAACTAGGCTGTTGCTGATGTTTCTCACAATTCTGCATTGTGAGAAATGGGTCCTTCCCCGGCACTGCAGGGTTCTATCACACCCTCCCTCCCCCTGCTGAAATTAGGCTTGGGGTGCAATTTTGGTGAGTGGACTTTCCTTTTCAGCTGTGCCCCCACTTCACAAATATGCTTCAACAACCTTTTATGGGTCACAGTGGAAACCAGTTGTGGGTTGTGTGCAGTTATGGCATGTGCATGGTGGCCATGACAGTTTCTCCAGTTTTCCAATGGGCCCATGGGTATTAAAAGGTTAGTGACCCCAGTATACTGATTAATATGTTACCTGCATTGACTCATGTATTCAAGTGGCATCTCAAGGGAGTGGTCCACTTGTATAACTCAGTGGTCCACTTGTATAACTCACTCACAGAAGATTGCATCAGTTTTCAGTGTACCTGGTTATGGAAGTATCCTCTTTGATCTTGATGTGCCATTTCCCTGAGATCCTATGGGATGAATGGAGGTCTAAAAGTAGACCAAAAATACTGCTCCAATGATTAAACCACTTGTGTGTAAGCAGATATTTGCTTGTATCTTCTGGCTTAGGTGTTAGTGTCTCTCTGAAAGCCCTGCCACAATTGGAATGTGGTGTTAGATATCTAAGTCCAAAACCAGAGCTGGAGAACCAGTGGCTGTCCAAATGTTGTTGGACCACAATTCCCATCATCCTTGATCATTGGCCATGCTGGCTATTGATGATGTGAGTTGGTGTTTGACACTGTTTGGTTCTCTAGCTCTGCCTAACTCTCTCTCTCTCTCTCTCTTTCTCTCTCTCTCTCTCTGTACTTTTAAAACACAGCTCTGAAAGTGATCCCTGGAGTCAATGCATTTAAATATATTTGACCTGTAAAGATTGCTCTAAATCTTAGCACACCTTTAACTGAATTACAATAAATAGTGAAGAAAGGTTCACAAATCAAGTTTTGCATTGTCAATCATCTAGACAGGGCAGGCTTAAATGCCTTGACCAGGTATTATTTTTCTTTATGTTCCTTCTCTTGTCGTGGTTTTAAGGACTTGGCATGTGATTGAGAAGGTTAGCCTAAAAAAACATATTTCAAAATGCTTAGCATATATTATAATACTCATAAGAGGACCAGTTTAAGCACCAAAGCACCTAGGGGTTTAAAACATGGTGCTTCATCTGTCCCAGAGCTTCCCATTAAAATGGGCAATCCATTCAAGAATTTGGTCCTTTCTGGAGGCCTGTTCATTAAGACAGTTTACAGTTATCATTAGGCTTTCTTGGCTTCAAAATTATGCTTTTCCACATTTGTGCAAGCACGACTGGTTCTTAGGGGTGAGCAGCATGTGGTCTACAGCTTGTGAATGGCACCCCACCAGCTAGACAAAACACAAAGATGGCTTGCCTTTTCTTTTGCTCTCCTTCCTTGCCCAGCCAACACATAGTCCCTGCTAAGACTGTTAAGGCCATCATGTGGTGGTAGCATTGGCAAAAGCTGAAGGGAAGACGCAGCCCTGTTTAGGGAAGCTTTTAATGTTTAATAGACTATTGTATTTTAATATTCTGTTGGAAGCCACCCAGAGTGGCTGGGGAAACCCAACCAGATGGGCGGGGTATAAATAACACATTATTATTATTATTATTATTATTAGACGCGGGTGGCGCTGTGGGTTAAACCACAGAACCTAGGGATTGTTGATCAGAAGGTCGGCGGTTCGAATCCCTGCGACGGGGTGAGCTCCCGTTGCTTGGTTCCTGCTCCTGCCAACCTAGCAGTTCGAAAGCACGTCAAAGTGCAAGTAGATAAATAGGTACCGCTGCAGCAGGAAGGTAAATGGCGTTTCCGTGTGCTGCTCTGGTTCGCCAGAAGTGGCTTAGTCATGCTGGTCGCATGACCTGGAAGCTGTACGCCGGCTCCCTCAGCCAATAATGCGAGATGAGCGCCGCAACCCCAGAGTCGGTCACAACTGGACCTAATGGTCAGGGGTCCCTTTACCTTTATTATTATTAAAGATGAAGTGAGTCAGCAAGCAAGGAGGAAAGTAAAGATGCAGGGCAGGGTGGGGAAACTCAACTTCTGGAGATGCCACAAAACAATCAAGTGCTTTCGAAATGTTTTGCAGATGAGTGGAGGAAGTGTGACCTGGGCAGGCATGAGAACCATCAGGCCTGGCAACCAAACACAATTCTCCAGACCGCTCTATTTGGCCATTGGAACATTCCCCAGGCCATGCCCCATCTCCCTAGTCCACACCTCTCATGGACTCTGCTTCACACCCTGAGTGTCCTGCCTCACTGTAACGTTCCCTGGATTTTGATAATGCCACTAGCATGCATACATCCCTTGGACGGTTTCCCAGAAGAGTATGTAGCCTTCAAACTGAAAAAGCTTTCCCACACCTTTCATAGGGCATGATTAGACAAACTCCCAAATTGGTAGGAAATGCCAGAGATCCCTAAAGACAGGTAGTTTGAGTTTGATAGATAGTAGGCAATGTGAATCGGGGGGGGGGTGAATCAGGGTGACTCTGATAGGGTAGAAAACTGGAGCTGTGGTCTGTTTTTGGAAGCAAGCTTTAGTCTCGGGTCACCTGGAGAAGGGTCGAAATTAATGAGGGAACTTTTACCAAACAGTTATACCTGTATATTTGTGTCAGTCACATGGATATGAGTTAGGGTCAGATCCCTTCCTTTGGTTTCTTCCAGTTGTATAGGAAATGATGTGATCCATTTCCCATATTTTCTGAATGTAAGTGGCCATTCTGTGTCCTATCTTGTTTCCTAGTCTGTTGTACCAGCTAGTTAGCAATTCTCCAGTCAGGACTCTAACCCCTTTGTTCTTTGTCAAACTTTGTAAATGTATTTATTTATTCATTTAATAAGTTACATTTATTACCTACTTTCATCTGTAGATCATGTTTTCCATTCAACATACATAGTACAGTAATACCTCCATGAACGTCTGCCTTGTCTAGCGTCCATTCCGAGGAACGTCCGCGGCAAACCCAGAAGTACTGGAATGGGTTACTTCCGGGTTTGCCGCTTGCACATACGCAAACGCGCTAAATTGCGCTTCAGGCATGCACATAATCACAAACCGCTCCGCGTGTGCAGATGCGGCGCTTTGCCCTGCGTCCTTTTCGGTTAGCGGCTGGGGCTCCGGAATTGATCCCAGCCGCAAAAAGAGGTATGACTTTACACTTGGATAGACCCTTTATTAATGAAATACTGTTATGATTGTTTGAAATACAATTATGTAAAGGACCCATTATATCTGTTTCCCACTAGAAGTACCTCCATTATCTGTTTCATAAGCCAGAACAATTCAGTTTTGTAAGTCAGTTTCCAATTCTTTTATTCATCACCAGGGTTCCAGGATTATCATCATACGAATGAGGGCAGTAGGTGATAGATTAAAGACAACCACAACTCCTCAGTATAAATCCAGCATACTAGTCTATACCTTGTACAGATGCTTCTTACTTGCTTTGTAGCCATTGTAGAGAGGCCCTAATCAGACTGAATGTTATTAACCTGCCATCTCTGTTTGCCTGTGAGCAGCTCCTTCCATTTTGAGTCTCGACAATTTGCAAAATGATGCATGCTTAGGGACTGTTAGTCATGATTCCTACCCTAGGCAGCAACTCAGACTGACTTTAATGACGAGGGGTCCATCAAATCGAAGGGATCAGCAACAAAGGTCACAGAAGAGCTCGACCCACGGTACTTCCAGATGCAAACGATTTAGCAGTAGCCGGTCATTGCTGCTCTGCTTTAAGCTGCAAATAGAATAGTAACTTCACTTTGATACTTTGGAATCCAAATAACATTCCAGCAGCATAGTCAAATTATCAATATCCCTTTTCCTAACCCCAGATGGTGTGTATGGAACAATTTTAATTCAGAACTTAGTATGAGGGTTAATTACTCCCCTCACTGTCTTCCCAGTCATGTTTGTTCCCCTGCTGCATTTTTTTTTGGGGGGGGGGAGGGAGGGAGGAAAATGGATAGAAGGGCAATGCAATTTGGAATCAGAAGGGTTAAAGTAGTGTAGAATTGATTCCCAGAGAAGAGAGATGAACCGTAGTGAAGGAAATTGCTGGAGCACAATCTATACAGGCCATTATTGACCTGAAGAGGCCAGAACAGCTCCATGATGGGCTGTCTACAGCTATAGAAAATGGTGAAGCTGTTCCACTGTGTAAAAAACCCCAATAACTTGGGTTTTCTGGGCTCTGGAGAACGGGGCAAGGAAGCTGAAAAGTAATGGGACATTTCGATCACTACATCATGCATCCATTACTGTTGCTTGAAACTCAAGTGGCTTTGGTGGCAAAAAGTGCCTTCCATCAACTTTGGCTAGTGGCCCAGCCATGATAGCTCTGGTAGAGTATTAGACTGTTAAGCTCAAGGTCATGGGTTCGAGCCCCACTTTGGGCAAAAGATTCCTGCATTGCAGGGATTTGGGCTGGAACTCTCATGCTACAATTCTATGAAGATAGTGATAGCCTAACATACGTTCTCTGTGCTGTGGTTAGATTACTGCATTGTGTTTTACTTTTGATGATGGTTCAGAAACTTCAACAGGTGTACAATTCAGCAGCCAGGTTGCTCATGGGGCAAGATGGTCTGAGCACAAGACACCAATGACTGCATTGCCTACCAGTTAGTTTCCAGACCCAATTCAGAGTGCTGATTTTGAGTGATAAAGCCTAAGGCTCAGGATCCCAATAGCCCAAGGCCTGCCTCTCCTAATGTGAATCAAAACAGAGCCTGCACCAGGCAAAATATATTATTATTATTGGATCTTTGTTTCCTTCTTATTTTTTAGTGGAGTGGGGTTGAATTGGATCTTCTTTTATAGATATATTATATGTGTGTTTTAAGATCTTTTTAAATCCTTGTTTTTATAGTTGTTTTAATGTTCATTTCTGTTAGTTGCTATGAGTTTCAATTTTCTGAAAAAATCTAATAATAATAATAATAATAATAATAATTAATAATAATGAAGTTATAAACAAAAACAGCTGTTCCACAGTGTGGAAGCACCCCAGAAACTAGACCTGAGCCAATGCTTATCCACCAAGATACCTCTGAACATGTTTCCCCAATCCCTCATCCTGTGGTTCCCAGGGAACTGACATATCTTCTTACTTGGGGCCCCACTGCAAGATCACAAGTGCAGACAATCAACAAGGAGTTCTTCAACTCTAACATAATTTTCCAGACTTTCCTGTGAATTCCTGCTCAAGATTAGAGATAGGGAAGAATTGATCACTCTGTTCCAGGCATAGGCAAACTCGGCCCTCTAGATGTTCAGGGACTACAACTCCCATCATCCCTAGCTAGCAGGACCAGTGGTCAGGGATGATGGGAATTGTAGTCCCAAAACATCTGGAGGGCCAAGTTTGCCTGTGCCTGCTCTATTCCTAGCCCATGACAACTGTGTGTGTGTGTAGTCAAGTCTTTCTAATCCTGTTTCCACATTAATCTTTAGAAAAGAATCCATATGAAAATTAATATTAAAATGTACATGTACATTTCCATGTACATTAATATGTTTCCTGAGCCAAGAACTATATTGCAAAATTCACATGTGCTAAGTCTGAAGAATGATTACATTTCAATCTTCATTAATTTGTTCTGTAATTGGTATGTAGCTATTAGCCATGATGGCTAAGTGAAACCTCTGTGTTCAGAAGAAGAATGCCGCTGAATGCCAGTTGCTGAAAGGGACCTCAAGGTCACCTAGTGCAACCCTCTGCAGGAACCTAACTACTGCAACATCCCCAGGCTGGGGCTTCTCACTAGGTCACTGCTAGAGGCAAGATGATGACTTAATCTTTAAAAAGATCTCTAAGCAGTTTACAACAGAAAAGCAGTAAATAATGTCATAAACAAAAACACTGCACAAAAACCTGTAAAACAGCAATATAAAAAACAGACAAATAAAACAAGAGAAATACATGCAGACAAAAAAACAGAGTTTGATCTTATGCATCCTCAAAAAACCTGGCATGTCTTCATAAGGCATCTTAAGCAAAGGATGTTTGCTGCTTCAACTGTGGCAGAGAGAACAGCACTCCACAGTAGAGGGGCAGTAGTGGAAACGGCCCATTTTTGGAACTGAATTTGCATGGAACTCTAGGCACATCAAGGAGGGCTATTCTCACCCCAATGTTCCTTTCCCTCGATATATTCTTAGCTCTAGTTTCATCTCATCTTTTCCTCCAAACCATCGGGGCAATACAGTGGGGCTCATCACATTTTATTCTCACAACGATGTGTTGAGGCAGATTATGGTATGAAATAGTAGTGCTCAAAGCCACTTAAGGGCAAAGTGGGGCTTTCAAAGCCAATGGCAAACCCAGCATTATTTATACAACTCACTAACTCTCATGGCAGCAATCTGAGTGCCTGTGAGACACTGTGGTTTATTTACTGACTGCTGGTATCTTTTCAGGGTCTTAGTGATAGAAGGTTCTAGCTAGTTTAAAATAAACCACATTATTCAGAGCTGAGCGTTTATGTGAAGATTTGCCTTATTATAGAGAAAATGATGTGTCTGTTCAAGAAATCCCTGCAGAGCTGTCAAAAATGAGCAAACCAGATCCCCGAATTGGGTTTTTGAATGGTAATTAAAACTTTTACTATGAGCTTGTTAGAAAGTCAAAAAGTTGGAGGTGATTCAACTTAAAATGTAGGCCCTTAAAACACACACACACACCTTATCGTATCTTATAAATATCCTGCAATTGAGCATAATGACTATGAGCATAAATTATCACAATTTTGTTCTAAATAGGCCTAGGGTAAAAACTCTGTAAACTGCTTCTGTCTTGTATGAAGCCAGTTGATCATTGACAAATATGGGGCAACTAGATGGTTTGTTTCAAGCTGGCCCATAGACCTGTGGGGGAAAACCAGGAATTTTCAATTACAGTGCAATATGATGCACGACTGCTCCCAGGTAAGTGGGAATAAGCTCACGGCTTTAACCGGATGACCACTTTTCTTGCAGGCACAATGTCGTTGAATACTATAGACCTCAAGTCAGAGGTCCTGTAGGTCACAATTCTTTCTTCTCATTGCTCTCAGGATCTGTGGGCATTTCAAGCCAGGATAAAGACACAACAGCTCCCAGAGCTGATCCAGGTGAACCAATCCCTTTTATGAACAGAACTTAAGCACTAATAGGCAGTCATGGTTTTGGTAATGCATGACCCCCTCACACTCGTGGCATCTCAGTTCTTTAAATGGCAACAGACTGTGATGTTAAAGCCCGAGGGTGTGAAAGTACATTTAAATGTAGCACTGGGGTGGGGTGGGGGATGCAAAGGAAAAAGAGTTTGACTATAAAAATATAAAGCAGGAAAGCTGGCTGTGGGGAAAATAAGGCACCAAGTGTATTGGAGGCTTATAATATTTATCTTCTTAAACTTGGTACTGATAGTTTTGTCATAGGATTGTATTTCACATCAGGCCTATAGTGAAGTGTTAAATTAGAACAGTCTGGGAGGAACATTTCAATGTAGCTTGTGAAATACCATCATACGAAAATGGTCATCTGCCTCTACATTTTCTCACTCATTTCCCGCATCCTTCAAATAAATGCAATGTCTTGGTAGTTAAGCATATGAAAAGAAGTTAAATAAAAACTAGGGAGTCTGTCAGGCTGTCATCACAATTCTCATTATTCCAGTGTCTTTCATTGACTCAATCTCTCATATTTGCTGTGGGTCTTCTGATGTGATTATTTTACAAGGGATCTGTTGAGCTTTGATTCATGGACAGAAAAAGATGGCTTCATAAATATTTATTTACTTAGCAGAATCCTGACACCAGCAACCAGATTCAGGAAAAAATATAGCTCAGATTATGTCTGTGTGTTTTATGTCTGTGAACAGCTTTGAACATTCACAAGTGATGTATAAATGTTGCAGTTGTGGTCTACAGGCGTCTCCCAACTTATTCAGAAGTTACATTCCTGGATACTGTACGTATATGTGAAATCATGTATAGTGGGGGGAACACCGGCTAAAAAGCCTGCAAACTCCCCCAAATCCCATACTGCATACTGATTTAAGGATTATTCAGACAAGATGGGGTATCAGTCTTAAAAATACATTAATAGCGGGAAAGGTTTCACGGCGCGGGGTGTGTGTGTGTGATATTTCATTCGACCCCTTCTGAAACCTACCATAGTCCATGCTGGCATGACTCCTGAATAGGAGCATTCTTGCCATGGGCTAGAGAAATATACAAATGTGGGTCCCCATTTGTATATTACTATCACCTGTTAAATTAGCTTTGGGGAGGTACAATCCTAAATGCTTATCTGACAGTGCAATCCAATGCATATCTATGCAGAAGTAAACCTGGGTGGGTGTTCAGTGAGACTTTCCCCCAGGTACATGTCTATAGACCTACAGTTCAAGTAAACACTACATGAGTAACTAACTAAAAGCTTTTTGCAATCTGCCGAAAGCTGCTATACAGTGGTACCTCAGGTTACATACACTTCACATTACATACGCTTCAGGTTAAGAACTCCGCTAACCCAGAAATAATGCTTCAGGTTAAGAACTTTGCTTCAGGATGAGAACAGAAATCGTGTGCCAGTGGCGCAGTGGCAGCGGGAAGCCCCATTAGCTAAAGTGGTGCTTCAGGTTAAGAACAGTTTCAGGTTAAGAACAGACCTCCGGAACGAATTAAGTACTTAACCAGAGGTACCATTGTATATCTGTTCAGCTAGCATGAATACAGTTTATTGTTTCTTAAGTTTTTCCTGAAATTCTAAAGTATAGAATTTGACCTGGTTAAAACTCCCTGGTGATTTCACTGCTGGTCCTGATCATTATTTTTGTGGCCAAGTGGGATTTCTGCATTTTTCTCCCAGATTTTTGCATGACCCTAGAGAGCTTTGCCACCTTCCTCAGGTGCATAACAAACTTTACATGCTTAAAATGAGCTGTTTTTATTACAAACATCTCCTGTAAGTGGTTCAGTCCTCCTCCCTGTCATGATCTCCTCAGTTACCGATAGAGGCAGAGCTAGCTGCTCCGGCACCCAGAGTGGCACACATGCCGTGCACCCGGGGGCGGGGCCATGGGGGCAGGGCGAGCATCCCAGGGGGGCAGGGTGCATGTCCCAGGGGGGTGCCACCCACGGTGAGCTTCCCAGGGGGGCCCTGCAGCGAGTGTCCCAGGAAGCAAGATGCCCATGATGGGCTGCTTCCTGGGGGGAGGGAGGAGGGAGCCGTGCCACTTTGCCAGCAGACTTCCTCCCTTCCCTCTTCCTTTTGACAGCTCAGGGGAGGCTCCCCCCCCCAAGAAGCAGCCCAGGAGCGGGGGGGGCAACAGCGTGCCACCTGCCCGCAACTCCTAAGTCTCCCCCAAGCTGTCAAAATGAAGGGGGAAGGGGGAAAGGCTGCCGGGAAGGTGGCGTAGCTCCGCCCTTCCCCTGATGGCTCAGGGTAGGCTTGGGAATTGCGGGTGGGCTTTGCACCGAATGTCACCCCCCTCAGTGATGACACCTGGGTTAGACCATCCCCACCGCCCCCTTCCTCCGCCTCTGGTTACCTAGATGATATATATGTATCAATGTGAGGTTTAGCATGTGATGGATTCTTCAGAGCACAGAAATAAGACTAGGTGACTTTCAGATGACTTTCAGCCCAAGGCCCTCTGCTTTCCTGCTATTGCCATAGGCTGTAAATATGTGGGTTAATTTTGTAAAATTATCAACCCCTGAAAAAATAAGACTTCCCTAGATTTGGATAGACCATATGTTGCATTATTTTGTTCCTGCAGTTGTTCATGCTGTATAGGATCATTCTTGGCATGAAGACAAACCAACACTGTTTTGCAATGTGTGATCGCTTCTCGGCCTTTTGGCTAAGATCAAGTGTTGCAATGTGGCTCCCTTAAGGTAGTCGGTTAGAAGGAGGAGGAGAAAACTTTTAAGAGTGTGAAGGTGAGATATACAGTATATTCTTAGCAATGCTTAAGACAAGGGCAATAATGAGATAAGCACCTATCATTTTACATTTAATCAGGGAGCCCACATTTCTAATTTTTCCTTTTCATCCTTTGCTCTTTCAAGAACAAGATGTTTCTTTCCAGATGGCTTCTGTGTATGCAAGGACGGAGATGCACAGCCCAATCTGTTCAGCTGCAGGCTCCCTCCTGAAAGGCATCTTTAGGTGCTGGAGATGCTAGCCTTTTCACTGTGGTTCAATAGCCCATCCCTTAGCAAATCTGTTCATTATGGTGCTTTTATTTCCAGCTAAAAAGGCTTTGGAGTAGCTTCCGTTCATAGTCGGCGATAATACTGTTCCAAGGGTCAGCCAATAAGAAGTGCACAAATGCAGAAAAGCCTGGCGCTTTCCTATAGAGGGTGACTTTATTACCATTTGCAAGCATGTTCATGCCAGCGTGTGATTGTGACTGCAAGCTTTCCTTGAAATTGTGGCCAATTTTTTTCTTATTCTGTTGTGTCTGCAGAGCCTTTTACATTCCCATCAATGAAGCATTCTGACTGAGACAGCATAGGGAATGATTTTAAATGAGATTGACTTCTGGTGTTTGAGCTCAACAACAACAAAAGTGCCACACATGTTGTCACAAAGATACTAATTTGTGGCTGGAAACAAAATACACATCTTTGTTTCAGATGTTTCAGAAGGACTCCAGCTATATGGACACTTCTTGATATAATTTTGAAACCACCCTGTGCTACCTAGTTTCCAAGCTCCATTCATAAACATCCTAAAGATCAGATCGCCCTGCCCTTTGAGATGCTCTCACCTGTATCTCCCACCAGTTGGGAAACTTAAGTTCTCTTGAAAGGCGCCCGATGGCCCATTGGTCTCTCTTATTCTTTCTTTTTCCCTTTCCCTCTCTCATGAGCAAAAGGTACAACGTAGGACATTGGTTTATTTCTGCTTTATTCATTCTTGGCTTTGTGGTACCTGGCCAGTTTAATAGTTTTCCGTTTGCTTGATGGCTTGGGGAAGGGAGTTTGAAACAACAACTATGAATGCAATAAGATATGATTGCCAATAAATAGCTGTGTCATATTCAATATGCTGAAAGGTTAAAAGATGTCATGTTTAATAATCAGAACATAGCTGCCATTAATATAGTAGACAATATGATTATATATGACACTGTTGACCCTTCATGTTTATTATGCTGTTTCAGGGGGTTAATCAGGTAGCTTACTTGCTTGTATGTGGTTTTTCTTCCCATTGTTGATACTAAAGTCCCATGATGGTCACAAATGGGAAGTGCTTTCTTATTCCCTATGATTTGAAGGTTCCTATCCTGCATAGTAATCCATGTGAGGGCGCAGATTCCCTGCTTAAGCCAGTAGCCAGATATATCAAACAGGAAGTATGCACCTACATTTTATCTTTTAAAAATATATTCTGTTGTACAGGTTATGATGCTTAAAACCCTCAATTCAGAATACTTGTGAACAGTCCTTGGACATAAGCCCTTGTTCCTGCAATCACACACTCCAGTTCCCTCTACCCATTAGATCAAACAAACTATGGTTTGCTCAAACCAGGAAGTGAGGGAGGGAAATTAAGGGTTCATGGGAGGAGAAGGGATGGAGAACACAAGGGGATAACCAAATGGTCATTCATGATAGTCCAGCCATAGCCTGGCCATTACATCTGAACCAGACTAAGCTATTATCTACTGTGAAATGGCTGCCTCTCTAACAGATTTAAGCTTATTTTTTAGTTGTTGGTTTGTTAATAGTGTTTTATAGATCGTAATCATTTTACTGATGATTTGCTAATTATATGATTTCTGCTGCACTTGTGATGTTACGTTGTTGTTACTTATTGTTGGTAAGTGACTTTGGGATTCCTTGCATGGAAAGCAGCATAGAAACACAATAACACATCACATCACATCAAGCTGGATTCATGCTGTTGGGTGCCCCTGTCTCTTTTTAAATAAAATCCTTTATAATGAAAACAAAAGCAAACTTTTTACCTATGTAAGACTTCCTTAAATCTTCAGTATCTGCGAATGATCTGTTTCTTATTTTCTTTACTCTTTCCTGAAGTTTTGTCTACAGCTTGACTTCATTTTTGAATCAAGGATTTAGTATGTCAGCCCATGTAGCAGGAGTAGTAAAAAATAATAGCTGTAAATGTATTGGTTCAGATGGTTATCACATCAGATAACTACAGCAGAAACTAGAGGTCCCATGTGGAAAATATTGCCATTACTCAAGTAATCTTGGCACCTCAAAGAGCGATGCTGGTCATGGTCCTAGTGTTTGGCATAAAAGGGCCCAGATAATTCATCCTTTCATGATTGCATTGTCTGTTCCTCTTAATGGTTTGTGTTTATAAGAAAATAGAGAGGATTAAATAAATTTTGTAAAAAAGATATAAAAGGAACTAACCATCAGATTAGAGTCTTCCATTTGCTTTAGCCAAAACTAACATCTGTTTGGTTTTTTTTTGTTTTTGTATTTCTGATTCTACTTCAGCAGAAGAAAGAGCAGCATATAATTCCATTCACTTAGTATTGAAGTTGGTAGTCTTAAATCATTGTCCTAAATTAGGGTGTCTGCTGTGTGCTGCAGGGACTAATTGCTTTTCAGGGACGGAATTACAATATCTTTGTGGTTTTGACCACTGGTTACCCCAAAAACAATATCCACATGAACTTTGCTATTCATAATTTTATACAGGTAACTCACAGATTTATGCTTTTGTAGCAAATGCTTGCAGCTTTATGCATGTTGTCAAATAATAATAATATTTTAAAATGACGTTAAAATGGTGGGGGGAAAGAGAGCAGGAAAGCAGGAAAAATGGCCAGCAATCCTAGCAGCCTTCATGAGAATGTTTGAGTGCAGAAGAGGCGCTTGGAGAGGGTGATCCGAGGAGGCCAGAGAGACTCGTTGAAGGGTTTGGAGAGAGAATGGAAGGGTTTGGAGTGTGGAGGAGATGATTGGCGGAGCTTCAGACTGCAGAATGGTTCCCAAATGCAAGGCACCATCACCATCAGTTGCTGAGAAACTAAAGGAGCAGTGAGTAGCTTGAATATCCAAATGACAGGGAAGGCTGCATCTGCAGATAAAGAGTCTTCGAAAAATGTACCCTGTGCAACTAAAGCAACCGCTGGATGACCAAGCTTATCTTTCAGAGGAAGTCTTCAACGCAGATGAGATGAAGCTTTTCTGGGAGAAAGTGCTTGAGTGGACTTACATGGCCAAAGCTGTAAAGCAAGCCCCTGGCTTCAAAGATGCAAAGGACTGAGTGACTGTGCTGCTCTGTGGCAATGCAGCTGGACATTTAATAAAACCAGGCTCAGTGTCCAGGTCAGATAAACTATGTGCCCAAAAAGGCAAGAACAAGAATCTGCTTTCTGTGTTTTGGCAATCCAGCAAAAAGACCAGGGTGACTTCTTCATCATTTCTGGATTGGTTCCACAACTGGGCTGGTTCATTCTAGAGGTGAGGAGAAACACCTGCAGTTTAAAGTGATACTGCATGTGGACAGTGCTTCTGAGCATCACAAGGGACTTTGCACATAGCAAAACAGAGGTTCTCCCCTGCCCCTCATGAGTTACTTCATTCAGCCTCTGGATCAAGTTGTGATGCGCTGCTTCAGGGCTGCTTACACAAAGGTCATCTTCTGGATGCTGATTCAGAAGTCATTCAACATTGCCTATGTCAATCAGGCAGTGGATGCAATCAAGCCTGAAACAGTGAATGCATGCTGGTGGCTCTTGTGGAAGGAATGCATGTACAATTTCTAGGATTTCCAAGCATTGCCACTGAGGTGGAGGACATTGTGCAGATGGCCAGGCGAGTGGGTGGTGATAGCTTTATTGATCTCACTCAGGAAGAAGTGGAAGAACTAATTGAAGGCCAAGACTGTTGAAGCACCGGAGGAACTGGTCAGATCAAGTACAGAATGTGAGGCTGAAGATGAGGATAAGGATGGTGAGCATGATCCAGAAGCTGGAACCTGAAAAATGTTTCTCAATTCATCCAAATAATAAATCATGCAAATGATCTGATTGCAATTTGGAACACAGCCTCAAGATAATCTATGGTATTATGGACATTTTGACACTGTACAAGGAAATGTTTGACAAGCTCAGGAGGCAACATCAGCAGCTGTCACTATATTCCTCACAAAGGAACCAGCAGCACCAGATGTTTCCATACAACCCACCTCTGGACCTGGACCACAGCCAAACACTTCTGGCTACTGATCAACTCTCCTGGTCCTCATATCATCTGAAGCATCATCCAGAGAGGGCGAGAAGGAGGAAGACTTAAGAGTTGCATTTCTCCCTCACTTGTAAGAACAGCAGTTTTTTAAAAAAACTGCTTTAAAATGGTTCATAGGGATCATTCTGGCTGTATGTGATTTTGCTTATATACATTATGACCAGAAGTGTATCTTGCATGTGAGAGGCTCGTTACCTGTATTCTGCAGTCCTATTGCCCTCCTTGTTTTTGTGTTTGCTAAACTAAGCTGGCACCTAACAACATTTTCATATTAAGGAAAGAAGACAGGTGAAATTTGCCAGCCCTACCAGCTTGCTTAACTATAGTTTTGGCCTTCAGAAAGTGCAGTGTACTATCCCACTACAGCTGCTTCTGACCGGTAGGATTTGGCCCTGTCCTGCTCTGACCATTATGGTGGCATTGGGAACCCCTCTTGCTAATAATGTACTTACACTATTGGATAAAATTAGTAGGTTTTAAAGTATATGTCCAACCAAGTTTTGCTACTATTCTTAATTGTATCAGATAAGGTGCTTCCTTTGCTGTTTAGAGATTTAATTCTATGCATGACCCTATTTGTCTATGTATATTGGATTTCTGACTCTCCCAAAGTAACAAATACAATTGAAAGTCCATGTAGTACAAAGTGCTCATTAATAATCTTTCCTGAGCATCTTTCAATACTCATCTAAATGTCTACCAGAGAAGTAATTTAGAAAGGAAAGGCAAGAGAATTAGGTCTGTTTTCTTTTACTCTTCAGCAAAATTCAGGCTGAAATCTGGACTAAAGCTATACAAAATATGCATAGTACTTGCATACTAATTAGCTATTTTGTTACTAAATACATCTGTCTAAAGATTTCAGCCAACTATTGCAAAGATGAGCAGTATATACCTTTAGATATCTTTGGATGTCTAAGCAAGTTCTGTAGCCATTCCATTGACTTCCACAATCAATTGGTAACTAGCAGTAATTAGATTTTGAGCGGGGAGAAAAAGCATATACAGTGCCTCCTATGCATATAATATTCTTTGAGGGTAGGGGATTGCAAACTTTATTTGGACAACTGTAGTCCAAAGTCTATGATGAGAAACCTCCAGCCCATGACCTGTAGGGTTACTTTGGCTAAGCCACACCCACCAGCCCTATACCCAACATGGGACATGTAAAGCTGTAGCTGGGCTGAAAAGGGCATTTGTAGGAATTGCCAATCAGTTGATCAGTTGCTGTGTTACCTGCAAAGTTTTATGCAATGCCCCTTCCAGAGCACTTTGTAAATGTATGGGCACATCTTTCAATAAACACAAAAAGGACTCTTTAAATCTTTTAGCTTTACCAGAATTCAGAATGCTTTAATCAAGCTCTCTGCAATTCACTGAGATTCATCCAATGGATTCAAGACAATGTAGAAGGGATATAAACGCTATTCACAATACAAATATTATAACATCCTTCATAGTAATCTACAGGCCACGAGGCACCAAAAATATAGAAACTAGAAGCAGACTGAGGCAACATATTTCTTTAAAATGTCAGAGCAAATGCCAACCTGACACTGAAAAGATTGTAGCATTGATGGTGTCTCTTTCTGGGGGATAGCATTCTGCAGTTAGGAAGCCGCTGCAGAAAAGGTCCTATCTTTGTTGCATACAGAAAGGCCTCATGTGAAGCTCTTAAGGGTTTAGGGGTGAGCTCTAGCACAACCTGGGAAAATACAGATCAATTTTAGGCTTTTATTTATGTAGTTTTTTGTGGTTTTGTAACCAGGCTGAACACTCTTCCTGTTGGAAGAGTTACAGTAAGCTTGAAAATAGTGGGCAATCCAACTATCATACTGCTGATACACCCGTCCATTGATTTCAATGCCATGTGCTCTGAGTATGGCTAGTGTTAGATTTCACCCTATGTTCTTATAATGTAACAAAAGAAGTTGGCTGGCTCAGGACAGGAAATCAATTTTACCGCCTCGTTCAGTGAAAGTTTGCTAAGTACTGCTTTGAGGTCAGTCACTTAACCACTTCTTCAGTGTCTAAATGTTACAGCTGAAAACACTTCTATATAGTGTGTTGATTAAAAAGTAAATTGCAGGCAAATATGTAGCTTAGCCCAAGAATATAGTGCTCCCAGAAGAACAGCTTGATCAACAGAAAAGGTGGTGAGTCTGTTTTCTTTTACATGAAAGAACAGGTCCTTGGTGGTCACAGAACAACAGTCACAATAATGGTACAATCATTTGTCATTCAAAGCAACAGAAGAGCTCACCAGCACACATTTGAAGCGCTTTTATTTAGACTGAGTTAACAGCTGTTGCTTTAGTTTTTCTGACCTACCTGAAGTGCTGACAGCAAGCTTTGCTTTATGCACTATTTGATAGGTAGGTTACAAACATTAATCATAAAGAATGGGTCACGCATTTCTTCCAGAATATTTGACATCCAGTGCTTTGCTTGCAAGTATTATTCTTCTCCATTATAAGCTCACAGTGTTAGCTAACAGGCATGTGAAGAGGAAATGCACCACTCTAGAACACTTTTCACCCACATCTTCAGTGTTGATTGCACAGGCAGCCAAAGACACTTCTAGTAGTCTACCCTCTATCAAACTTGGATGCCTCTTCTCACCTTGGAAAACTCCCTCTTCACTGGCTGCTGCAGCACCATTGCAAGAAAGAGCTTTTACCTTCATGCAATGGTGCTGTTTTTCCACCCTGTTGCAGTGCTGGGCTAGCACAGAGCCGTCTTTCCTCCTAGCCCAGCACTGCAATAGGAAGAAAAAGCATAGTACAAAGAAACATTTCCCCTGTCATCTGTTTATTGGTGGTGGTGGTGGGATTGGCAACCAGTGTTAGAAACTGATATATGAAAGCTAATAGCTAAATGACATCTTAAACCTAAGTTAAGGGCGCCACAATGGAGTGTCTAGGTGTGCTTTTTTATAACAAGAATGCAAAGCTGAAAATGAATGAACTGCAGCTAAAATCTTTTTCACAGTCTAGTCCTCATCTGAAGACTGCAAAAAACAAAGCCATACTTCCCCTGCCCGCCCCCCTAATATTCTTATGAGAGTCCCTTCTCCAGTCTTCAGAGAGTGTCTGGAAGCAGGGAGGCAGAAAAAAAATCTTCCTTTTCTTCCAGCAGTGGCAGTTTTAATCCGAAGTTTTAATCTGGGTCCGCAGTACTGCACCCAGAACTCAGAAACTGCTTGCATTATGCAAAAGGCACCTAGAACAATGAGAGTTTCAAATGCTGGAGGCAGCTCTCTCTCTCTCTCTCTCTCTCTCTCTCCCTCCCTGTGTGTGTGTGTGTGTGTGTGTGTGTGTCTCTGTCTCTGTCTCCGTCTGACCTCAATCTGGATTTAAGGACCTTGCTTGTATTTTGATTTGACTTCTTTGTACTGTACTCAGTACCCATTTTAAGGCCATAAATATGTCAGAGCTGTTTTCCTGGTTTCTTGATATATAATTTTATTTGAGCACAGAATTATTACTTCAGATTTATTTTAAAATATCCTTTGGTTTTTTAACAGCACTTTTAAGTTTTTGCTCTCTTGTGACCTTATTTTTTTTTAAAAAAAATAGCCCAATGTTCCATTAAGTAATTGATAAAAATTAATAAAAAGTGCTTGCTTATCTTAAACTCCATAGCAGGTGAGAGGCAAAGAGGACTGAAGTTAATTAATGGAACAATAGGACTATTATGCAACCAGAGAATTCTATTGAAATAAGCTTCTACCCTTGGTGGTTCCTGTCTTTGTGATTGAGTTTATGAAAACAGATACCCAGTTTCTACAACAGCATTTTTAAAAGAAAGCAAGAATAATTCTAAAATGCTGTTTTTGAAGTGTTAATCACTCCTTTTGATATAAGAATAACCACCACAGTTTTTACAAACAACACAGAGAAATAGAAATTAAGTCAACATAACTGAGCCAAATTCAAAGTTGACTGCACATGAAAGGGTGCGTCACAGTCACACTGCAGTAATTTGCATTCAAATCAAGGACCAAATTATCATTTGCCATTGGCAGCAGAGGAGAATAATCCATGTTCCTGATCTATACTACTAGTAACAACAACATACAAGCTGGCTGGATCCGGCCATCTAGTCCACGATACTGTTCTCACAGATCATGCTGCCAGATAGTTGTCAGTGAACTGAACGTGGCCATCACTTTGAAAAAATTCAGGCATTTTCCTGGGATTTATTTTTTAAAAATCTCAACATAGTTCCTTGTTCTTTCAAAGGAATCCTATCTGAGAAGAGGGCCTTTAAAATAAGCCAATCACTTTAAAGTTAGAATTAGTAGAACAAGCAAGTGACCTTTTGCAATATTAGAAGGTTAGTTGAAAAATGGTCTTTAAATCCTGCTTTATCTCTGTGAAGCTTAAAGAAAGGCACACAATTACAACTTGTGGGGTTAACATTTTCATCAAGGAAAATCAGAGCAATGCAAAGGACAGTGTAGAGAGGGATGAACTTTTGAGTGCTGATCTTGTAAAATTAACCCCGTGTCGAGTATAGAATTCTTGGAACTGGAACTGAAATGCCTTTATATATAAGACATAGTTTACATTATCTCAGAATAGAGGTAATTTTTTACTTTAGAAACACTTTAAAAAACCCCAACTTGTTTTGCTTGTAGACTCTAAACGATTTGCCTTAATGCTTACTTTATTGAAGCCATTTCCATTGTCCTTAATAGAGCTACTTTTGCATTTTAAATCTGGATTTCTAGTTGTCCAGTTACTAATGTACTGAAGTAATTACTACAAGCAGAATACATAGTACTGTCAGGAGAGTAATTCTGACTTCGGAATTCCTGGTCACGACTGGAATTTATCTCGCAGCTGGATTTTGACTTAGTTGGCAAATTTATGAGCGTCTCACAGTGGGTAAAACAAAGTTACAATGCCACTTTGCTCTTCGGGCTCTCTGGGTTTCCATTAGTCTGATGTGCTATCTTGTTAATTCAGCCTTGCTAATCTAATGGAAGTATAATAAGCAGAAGTAATAGGAAGTACAGTAGAGAGTGCTGCAACTTCATTAGAAAGGAAATATGACAGAACACATTTGCAATTGGATTTTAATCCAAAAGCAGGAGAAGCATCTGTCTAAGGCTTCAATCTTAGGCGCACAGATTTTGGATTAAAACCACAGCAGGACATCCTTCTTAATAGAAACATATAAGATTGTGTGGCTTGGCAGATAATCCTCCCGCTATGTGCCAGATCACAGCAACATGCCATGAAAGAGGGCTTTAGGCTAGAACCTCCTCGTCAGCTACACCTTCTCTCCTCAGGCCAAACACTGCACTGGCATGGATGTGGTCCTGTGGGATTGTGAGCAGAGATTGGGTGGGGATAATCAACACCTTACTTTTGAGGGAGGCAGGTTCCAGTTAGATCACTACCTCAGCATCCTTTGAGCTATTCAGCATGAAATTGGAATGTGTTAGTCTTCTCACTTAACTTCTCATGTGTGGAGAAGTCTTCTCACTTAACTACCAGTAAAATGTTTCCTTCTCCTTTTGTGCTGATTGGAGCCAATTAGAGCCAAAGGAGATCAGTAAACATTGGGAGAAGGGTGTATGGGAGGGACACGAGCCTGCATGCATGCTAATTGAGTTCATTGCTCTTCGTTTCTCAAGGCAACTCCAAATAAAGAGACTGAGAACTATTTTTTTTATTATTGTAGAATTCTAGAAGGTTGCATAATCTTAGAAGAGGGTGTGACTGTGAGGGTGTGATGAAGGGACTCTGCATTTCTGAATTTGCTTACTGGTCTTACTTTGTAACCTCCTTGAATGTTTTTGCCTAGCTGAAATGTGTTATTGATCTATGGTAATGCCTTTTACTTGCTTGCTTGCATGCATGGAGAATAGAGAAAGGATGTCTCTGTTTGTAAACATTGCCTACTGTACAATTTTGCCTTTTGCCACTGGCTTGTGGACCCCATAACATTTCCCAGAAGGGTATGTGACCTCATTCTGAAAAGGCTCTCCAAACTCTGCCATAAAAGGAGAGCAAATGTCCCCCAAGTTAAAAACAACAACAACAACCTGTAAGTCCAACTTCCTCCACCGATGCAAAAGCTTCCTGTTTCATCTGCCTGGCGAATGTTTTGACCAGGTTTTCTGAAGACCTATCTCTGAATGGTGTCTAGAGGGCAGTCCTCTGTTTGAAGGAGTCCTCTACTTAAAAGGCTTGCAGGTTCCACCTAAAGAATAACAGGAAGGGAAAGCAGGGGCCTTGAAAAAGGACTGAGCAGACACATGGGTCACTTGGTCAGTTTTCCCCACCCACCATAGGTTAATATTTTTATTTATTTATTACCTACCATTCATGTTGAAAATCCTTCCAAGTGGCATAAAATACAAGATAAAGAACACTTAACACTGCAGGATTTTTTTAAAAAAACCTTTCAATAAGTTACCTGGATCCTTCCCACTGGGCAGTTGGTGGTAGAGTGGCCCTGTGTTTAGGAGGAGATAGTCCTGCTTGAAGAGGCTCTGAGGCGATCTCACCTGTTTCCCTGTCTCCTTGAACCTTTCCTACTTCCTGGTTTAATCAGATGTGTGTGGAGAAGCATTTCTGTTGAACCATTGAAATGGCCTTTAAATATCCAGCTAGCCTGATGGCTAACAGGAAAGGGAGGAAGCCTATCCCAATGAATAAGTGAAAGCATTATCTTCATTAGAGTCGGTTTCTTCAGATCGCAAAGCTAATCCTTCTTTTCTTCAGCAATTGTTGAGCTATATAAAAAATGTGAAATATAAAACTATCTAAGAGGAAAAAAAGTCTCACGGGGTACTGCTTTAGATAAGCTTACTCACATATGCACTGAAAACCTTTCTGTATATTCCTGGGGCACTGTATAAACCCATGGAAATGAGACTTGCTATTATCACACTTTGTTGAGTGGTTTTGGAAATGAATGTATGAATAAGAATGAGAAACTCAGTTTAAAGAACAGATAACTAAACCATTTATCTTTAAAGATAGGGTTTCATTTTTAAGGGCAAGTAAATAAAATTGCCCCCGTCCTTGCCATTTATACAGCTCTTCTGAGTGTTGAAAGTATCTAGATATAACTTTTTTGGTAATCAGTACAACAGCCTTGTAAAGTAGGTCAACATTGTTATTTTCTTTATTGCAGTTAGGTAGGGTGGTTTGCGGCAAGGCTTAGAGATAGTGGCGTGGCTTGGGGACATCTTGTGACTGAGCTCATCACAGAAGAGAGACTAGAATCCTGCACTGACTGATCTAGCCTCTCTTCTGCCATGGGAATAGTAGAACTTACTCCACCATATTCAGAACCCCACTTCTGAATGGACTTGCAGAAGATTGCACCGTAAGAGCCCATGCTATTTAAACATTCAAATACAAGCAGCAGACAATTGGCCAGGGTAGACATAAAATAAATAGCTACAAGCAACCGGTTTTATTGGTAATAGAATCATAGAATCAACTAAGGCAAACTTCAACAATTCTGAATATTAACATAATATTCCAAGTAGCTGCTGGGCAGGTGCATGAAATGACTTCACTGGTGTAGTGCAGATAAGAGTCTGATCCTAGGAAGCAAAACCAGCCATCTCACTGTACACTGCTTGTCAGGATCTGCTATCCACCATGCAGCCAATGTTATACCAGTTTTAAAATTCTAATCCATGAGGAAGCCAGGAAAATAGTTCTAACCTCAGTCCAGATAAACTGTTGGAAGCTATTATTGAGGCTAAAACTACATAAAAACTTACTTAGTAGCAAGTGGGACTCTTCAGTAGATGTGCATATGATGACATTGTCAAACTAGCATTATTATATGGAATAATTGCCTTGCTGAGGGGGGGGGGAATCAATAAGGGTTTTGCAAGATGAACCGTGTCTCTTCCTCCTAAGTGTGAACAAACATGTTGATTGGTGATCCAGTAGATATTGCATACTAGTCTTCTAAAAAAAATAAAAAATCAAAAGTTGAAATCCTTTATTAAGGGCTCTTTATCAGTCTTAAAATAAGATGACTCTTATACTACAGTAATTTGTTAATGAACAGGGGACAAAGTGTAGGAATAAATGCATAGTTCTCACAGTGGAGGGAAGTAAACCATGGTGTCTTCCAAGGATCTGTCTAGGTACCAGTGATGCTGAAATTATTCATAAACAAATGCAATTAGGCATCAACAGTGGCTGACCCCAAACCATTCAAGATGATTAAAATCAAATAGACTGCAAAGTGCTCCAGAAGGATATCTCCAAACTGCATCAACATGCAATAAAATGGCAAATGAAATTTAATGTAAGTGATGTACAAGGGTGCAAACAACCCCAATTTCACATATATTCTGATGGGATCAAAGTGCATATGACTCCCCAGGAAAGAGATATTGAGCATGATGGATAGTTTAATGAAAACTTCAACTCTTGGTGCAGTGGCTGTTGTGTGTGTGTGTGTGTGTGTGTGTGTGTGTGTGTGTGTGTAGGAAGAGGAAGCTACCTTATGTTGAGTCATTTCACTCAAATTAGATTGGTTCATCTAATTCAGCATTGACTAGCAGAATTTAAGACAGGACTTGTCTGCTTCTATGATTCTCCTGTGGGCTGTATTCCCTGTTTGTGGGCTTTATGGAATCATCTTGTTGGTCATTTTGAAATGCTGCATTTGATGGACCTTTGCTATGATCAAACAGGGCTGTTCCTATGTCCTGCTCAGTAGAAACCTACGGACAAAGAATTAGCAGGTTAATTCAAATCAATATGTAAAATAACCTCATGCCTCCCACTCCTTACTCCCCTCTTTCAATGGTCCCATGACTTCTCTTTCTTCCTTCTTGAGCCTCCCTGCTCTTCCCCTACCCTTCCCCTGAGTTTCCTTTTCTTAATCTGTTACATATTCGGCACCAAATAAAAAAATTCCTTCCAGTAGCACCTTAGAGACCAACTAAGTTTGTTCTTGGTATTCGGCACCATTCTTTTTGCCACTTTACTTGTTGTCTCCCCGCCCTAAAGCTTCCCTATCTTTCAAGATTTCTTTTCAGTCCTGAGCCTGTCCTGCAAAGCTACTTCTGTCCCTAGGGGCCTATAGGAGGCTTAGATTAAGCCCAGCTTTTTTCATTCCCACACAGTGCAAAAATTCCAACAGCTTTGTTCCCTAAGCATTGGGAATGTTTGCGGACATACCCTGCTATTACAACAGATTAACCAGTTGGCTATTGAATGCTTCACTGTCCTAAGTGCAATACAGTATAGATTTTATTGGGGCAAATTTGTACCAAGTTCTGCAGCGTTCGGGGGGAGAACATAAACTACGATATGACAACCCACTGTATGGTTTTATTGCATGGCACAGTTTTACAGCAGTGAATTTCTGGAGAATATATATAATACAAGGGATTAAGAAGTCATCTTAAAGCTGAGGTCCTGAATTCCAGGTTAAACAGTTGGGACATACATCTATAACTTTGGTCTGGGGGCTGTCCTGTTGTCTGCTATGTCTGAGGACACTTACTTACATCCTGATATTGATATCTCACTTCCTTTAGCCTCAAGGCTTGCTTTGACAGCTTCAAAACATTAGCATGCAGTGCTAATCTGACCACCCTCCTAAACGTGTGCATGGAAGTGGAGCTAAAGTAGATGATATACAAAGTGGCTATCTGCCTTTTCCTTTTACAAGGTGAACCTTGAGGTTAAGCAGGCTTTTCAGTGGCTGTGGGCAGCTAAGCCATAAAGGAGGATTAGAACTTCAGTGTGTACTGCTTGACTAAGTATGATTAACGGATGGTAGATGTTTGTGCATATTGACTTCCAACATTGAAACAGCAATTTATGGCTAGCTCGGTAAGTAAGGCATATTTACATGAGTTTGCATGAAAAATTCACAGAACACTAATAAAAGAGCTTTGACTAACCTTGCAAAATTCACCCACCAAACACCGAGAAAGATGGCTGATTCCTAATCCACAGGAAAGAAAACCAACTTCAGATCTGACTGGGACAACCAATGGAGACTTCTTGGTTCTTTTATAGTTATCGTTGGGGTTTAAAATGTGATGAGGCCACCGCAAGAATACCCTCCCCTGCACTGTACTCATCAGTAAGTTGGTAGAAGTTCGGGATTTTCCTGGGGACCGGCACTGAGTAGCAGTTCAGAGAAAAATAACAACGGGCTTCATTTAGACCACGTGATAAAATGTCAAAAAGTACTGTTTTATATTTTCGTCTTGCATGAAGAGATAAAAGATACAACACACTTTAATGAAAGCTCAGACTGCTGTGGGAATTGGGACTCCCTTGTTTGTGAAGCCTGAATGAAATAAGGAACAGCCAAGAAAATCTGCAGCCGTGAAAGACAAAAAACTAGTGGGATAGCCGATGAAGAGTCAGATTTAAAATTAGCTTTGCGTTACAGAAAGAGTTGTGTACAGGGACATTCTTAACATATAAAATAGTTTTTCGTCTGCAGTATAAAGAGTCAGTTTGTTAAGCTGTTCAATGAAATCATCTGGAGTTTTTCCACTTCTTAGCAGATGTTAATACTATATTTTTTTCTTATTATAAAATGGTTATACTGCTTAATGCCATAAAAATCTCTACATAAGTTACATCAGTTCTGAGACATCACAATTTGTTGCCAGTTCGTTTCTGAACACTGATTCAAAGTGCTAGGTTTGAACTTTAAACTCTACATGGCTTATGCCTTGTCTTAGTAAATGCCTTTCCCCAACCCAGGTGTGTAATTGATCAATAGGAGCCATTTCCATTGCCACATTTCTAGGAGCTGAAAATTTCTTTCCCCCTTTTTTGGTTTGTGGCTCTAGAATCCAGAATATTCATTTAAGTGTATTGTTTGCCTTACTTTGAACTGTATTTCGAACATGTTTTATAATTATGTACAGATTTTTTTTTTAAAAAAAAAAACTGGTTTATTTTACACACAGCCCCTTAGGAACCACTAAGTTAAAATCAATAAGCTTGTAGTCAGTCAAATTTGGCATGGTTGCTGATGTATATTTCTGAATCAAACTAGAGAGATACAAATGAAACAGTCCTGCTATGTTAAGATTGCAATCTTACTCACAGTTACATGGCAGTAAGCCCTATTAAACAAAGTAGAACTTGTTTCTGTAAATATGCACAGCTAAGGGAACTCTTGCAGAAAAATCCATGTGAACAAGCCACTTGTACCACATATTTTCACATGAATTTGCCCATGGGAATGGCTTTCTTTCAGCGCCTTCTTCTTCCAGCATCAGAGGTTTGTGAATTTGATTTTAACTGGAGTATGTTCTACTGTGTATAAATGCATATCTGGGAACAAATGATAATGATGTGAGTTTTTCACTGTCATATTAATTTCAGCAGAACATGGATGCTCTCAGCCTTAATTTAGGACTGAAATATAAATGTATACTGAATTCTTTATTGCTTCTTTCTATATGCATTTTTGTTTCTCACTTCTCTTCTAAATTCACAAACATTTTGTTTCCAAACCCATGTTTACAAACACAATAAATAAATAACAAAATCAGGAAAGTTTAGGGTCACTTTCAATTTCTGTATAGGATCATTAATCTCCAGAAAGATGGTTAGCAATAGAAGAGGCAACTGTGGAAATAAACAATGTTAAAACCTCAAATTTGCAAAAAACAACAACAACCCAACAACCCACATCCCAGCATGGCATTAATAGTTTTGGATTGTTATCTATCACCTTGATGAAGCAATGAAGGCATCCCAAAGCTAATTCAGAAGTAATAACACTTTTGACACACACTCCCTACTGTGATACCCAAAATGTATTATGAGATATAAGCATCTTTTCTAATCTTCATGCCAAAGGCTGATTTTCTCTCTGAAAGCGTAATAAAATACCAGAATAATTAAAATCTACAGTACAAAAGATTAAGCAACACAGGATTCTAGATTAGTTCCACTTGTTCCAATTTCAACATCAATAACCCCAAGTAATATCTAACTGTTATAAAGATGAAATATACCCTCTGAAAATCATAACAGAGTTATCCAACCAGAGAAAACATCCAACCAGAGATAATTCTGGTTGCCATTTTTGCTCTGTGGATTAGAATGCTAATGAATAGGTTTATAAGAGCATATGAAGACAAGTATGGTTGAGCTGAGGAATATTCTTCAAAGTATATACTTATTTTTCTCAACACATTTCAGTATGCAGAGTGCTGCACATTAGAAATGCATCTTCCCTTTCCCCAAACCTTTTATGATACAATTCATTCATTCATTCAGCCTTTATTGTAGGGATGCCATATTCCAAGATGTAAAAATCCAGGCACAAAAGTTGTTGCCTTTTTTGGGGGGGGGTGAATTTCTAGGTTGTTGATAGCAAAGAGTGATACTCAAACACACACTTCCTTTTTTGCCAGTTTTCAAAAAATTCCCCCTGAATGCTAATTCCACTGTTGAAATCCCAGACATGTCTGGGAAATTCCGGACATATTGGCATAATATGGTAGGTACAATTCAGTATTCAGTTATCTGGGAGTATGTCCCATTGAGTTTAACAGGACTTCCTTTTGAGTAGACATGTAAAGGGTTGCATGGGTAAGCTATTAATTTGTCTTTAGATAAATATTAATGGCTGGAATACTGCTTGTCAGACTGGCAGAAAAATATTGAAATAATAATGGTCACATGCTTACATATAAATGTATTCATGGAAAGAGAAGTTGCTGAATGACAACTTATTACCAAACTTAAAACCATGGAGAGACCTGGTCTGAATAGAGACATTGGATTCTTGTCTCATTATATATGATAAAGCTATTTTTGGCCATCTCACCCCTTTCTTTTTCCTGTAAGACCAATTGCAGTCATTAACAGTTGTCAACAGGTGTACCACTCAGGTATATCAGCCAATCACCCATTCCCACCAGCCTTCTGAGTAACACCCCTCCCCACCCTCTCATTATATATATAAAGGTCTGGTGACTTCTGTTTCAGTGTATCTGAAGAAGTGTGCATGCACACGAAAGCTCATACCAAGAACAAACTTAGTTGGTCTCTAAGGTGCTACTGGACAATTTTTTTTTTTATTTATATATATAAATGTATATTATATACAGCACTGCCATTACAAATTGCACTCTGTTATATAGGCATGCATAGAAGTCCTATCACAGAGTGGATGAGCTGCTTCAGGAATTACAATTCCTTTATACAGTGATATGTCTTGCTTAATGGTAACCAGGTAGCCTTTGGAATGGCACTTTATGTTTTGTGTACTGCCACAAATCTGTAAAAGGGGAAAGTTACCAGGGCTGTAGCATTTCAACCTTTGGGCTCAGCTTGTGCCACAGATGAGACTTCATATGTTGATTGTTGTGCAACAGCCCTTCTGTCTGATTTTACACAGTTATTGGCTGCTGTAGCATGTGCGGTAGTAATGGTAATCAGGTGGCCATGTGTCCTATTTGACAGAGGGCAGACCTTATTTGAAGGGCTGCCTGGTCAAGTTTAAAAATGATGGACCATAATGTCTGTATGTAGACCAGGGTTTCCCAAACCTGGGTCTCTGTTTTTGGACTACAGTTCCCATCATCCCTGACCACTGGTCCTGCTAGCTAGGGATGATGGGAGTTGTAGTCCAAACACAACTAGAGACCCAGGTTTGGGAAACACTGATGTAGACCACTGACTTCTTTCTTTCTTTCCCTCCCTTTCTCATTTAAGAGAACACACAAACATTGGTTCTTCGTGAACGCTTGTCTAAGCTGCCTGGTCTTTTGTTAAGTTTCGCTGGAAAAACAGCTTAGCTATTATTGACACACTGTTCATTGCCATAGATAGAAAGAAAAGTAAATTCCTCTGCAGCAGGAACACCATGTTAGTGCCCTGGTCTGCCCCTAATTGGATAAAACATGAAGAAAAACCCAGCATTTGATACCATTGTTTCATAAGATGTTTGCACATTCCCCAACCATCAATCTATTCAACTAGCAATAGAATAAGGACAGCTATAGGAAATCTGGCTGTATTTATTTACGCCATTCTAATTCACATATATTGGATTAGGTTACGCTGATTCATATCACCATATTAGAGTAATGCATGAATTTTCCCCCTTCACTGAATTTAGTCTGTTAATAAATATCTATATCTTCTGCCGTGCTATTATTATCTATATCCTGTGCTTTGGAAGTTGAAACCTTTCCATCCTTATGAAAGGAAATGGGGTCAAGCAGGGGAAGGGGGGCAGGTCTTTTCAAGCTGGGTATATATTTTGCATATTTGTTGTTGTTGTTCAGTCGTTCAGTCGTGTCCGACTCTTCGTGACCCCATGGACCAGAGCACGCCAGGCACGCCTATCCTTCACTGCCTCTCGCAGTTTGGCCAAACTCATGTTAGTAGCTTCGAGAACACTGTCCAACCATCTCGTCCTCTGTCGTCCCCTTCTCCTTGTGCCCTCAACCTTTCCCAACATCAGGGTCTTTTCTAGGGAGTCTTCTCTTCTCATGAGGTGGCCAAAGTACTGGAGCCTTAACCTCAGGATCTGTCCTTCTAGGGAGCACTCAGGGCTGATTTCTTTAAGAATGGATAGGTTTGATCTTCTTACAGTCCATGGGACTCTCAAGAGTCTCCTCCAGCACCATAATTCAAAAGCATCAATTCTTCGGCGATCAGCCTTCTTTATGGTCCAGCTCTCACTTCCGTACATTACTACTGGGAAAACCATAGCTTTAACTATACGGACCTTTGTTGGCAAGGTGATGTCTTTGCTTTTTAAGATGCTGTCTAGGTTTGTCATTGCTTTTCTCCCAAGAAGCAGGCGTCTTCTAATTTCGTGAGTGCTGTCACCATCTGCAGTGATCATGGAACCCAAGAAAGTGAAATCTCTCACTGCCTCCATTTCTTCCCCTTCTATTTGCCAGGAGGTGATGGGACCAGTGGCCATGATCTTAGTTTTTTTGATGTTGAGCTTCAGACCATATTTTGCGCTCTCCTCTTTCACCCTCATTAAAAGGTTCTTTAATTCCTCCTCACTTTCTGCCATCAAGGTTGTATCATCAGCATATCTGAGGTTGTTGATATTTCTTCCGGCAATCTTAATTCCGGTTTGGGATTCATCCAGTCCCGCCTTTCGCATGATGAATTCTGCATATAAGTTAAATAAGCAGGGAGACAATATACAGCCTTGTCGTACTCCTTTCCCAATTTTGAACCAATCAGTTATTCCATATCCAGTTCTAACTGTAGCTTCTTGTCCCACATAGAGATTTCTGAGGAGACGGATGAGGTGATCAGGCACTCCCATTTCTTTAAGAACTTGCCATAGTTTGCTGTGGTCGACACAGTCAAAAGCTTTTGCGTAGTCAATGAAGCAGAAGTAAATGTTTTTCTGGAACTCTCTAGCTTTCTCCATAATCCAGCGCATGTTTGCAATTTGGTCTCTGGTTCCTCTGCCCCTTTGAAATCCAGCTTGCACTTCTGGGAGTTCTCGGTCCACATACTGCTTAAGCCTGCCTTGTAGAATTTTTAGCAAAACCTTGCTAGCGTGTGAAATGAGCGCAATTGTGCGGTAGTTGGAGCATTCTTTGGCACTGCCCTTCTTTGGGATTGGGATGTAGACTGATCTTCTCCAATCCTCTGGCCACTGCTGAGTTTTCCAAACTTGCTGGCATATTGAGTGTAGCACCTTAACAGCATCATCTTTTAGAATTTTGAATAGTTCAGCTGGAATATCATCGCTTCCACTGGCCTTGTTGTTAGCAAGGCTTTCTAGGGCCCATTTGACTTCACTCTCCAGGATGTCTGGCTCAAGGTCAGCAACCACACTACCTGAGGTGTACGAGACCTCCATATCTTTCTGGTATAATTCCTCTGTGTATTCTTGCCACCTCTTCTTGATGTCTTCTGCTTCTGTTAGGTCCTTTCCACTTTTGTCCTTAATTGTGGTAATCTTTGTACGAAATGTTCCTTTCATATCTCCAATTTTCTTGAACAGATCTCTGGTTTTTCCCATTCTGTTGTCTCTGTTTGCATATTTATTATACTCTGTTTATGATAACATCATGGTTATTTTATTGTTTCCACAATATTACCACAAAGAAAGCTCTATGCTAAGTGTTGAGTTCCTCGAGCAGGAAAGCATTTAGAGGCTCAAGCACATGAAATAAATGTTGTTATTTGTCAAGCTTTTAGGAAGCAATTTAAAAGCAATATGAAACATTTAGGAGCTGAGAGGGTTGATAAATAATACATTTCAAAAAAAGGGGTGGCGAAAGGTAGAGAACAGAATGTTGAGAATTCTTAAATTACAGATAGAGCTAGATCTTGAGGAGAAATTAGGAGGCATTGGTGATAATATTTTCATCTTAATATCCAAGCCAGATCTGCAATCTTAGAACTAATACCTCTCTTTGAGTCTGTCAGTGGTTGGCTGAATTATTCGGATGTTGTGAAGTGATCGTCATAGATAACTCTTTAAGTGTGTGGGTGGTTGTTGCAGTTTTTTTTAAAAATGAATGTGTCCTTAATGATAGAATGAAAGGTCATTTTCCATTACCAGGAAACTAAAAGTTGTCATAGAGCCCAGAGATAGGCAGAGTTGTGGACTGATGGCTGGTTAGAAAACGGAGACAAGCAGATGAAGGGTCAGAAGCTGAGAAAAATAGAGTGTCTAAGAGGCAGCAATGCCATAAAAGCTAGTTCTGCCTCACAACATATACACCCCCCCCAAAAGATAACAATATATTACCAAAGTAAATGGGCACAGATTTGCATAAAATTGCCCTATGCTGCCTTATGTGAATATTGTAGATGCGGATTTAGGAAATAACCAGTATAATTTAAATAGCAATATAATACTTCTTACCATGGGACCATGTGTCCATTGTGCAAGTGCTAAGTGTCGATGGACAATGTGACAGTCCCTGCTCTTTCTTCTTCTGGCTGATTATCTTTAAACAGCCTGTCAGATACAGGATGACTTCAATAGAGGACTGTCCTCTGACAGCCCTTCAAATAGAGGGCTGTCCACTAAAGTAGGACACGTGGCCACTCTACAGTGCTGGGGCCAACGGCCATATGGCTGAAGGAAAGAAGACAGAATATGCAGTGGAGTGTGAGGAAGAGACATAAGGGAAGGGGTCCTTGTGAAGAAGCATCAGGATGGAAGAAATTAATGTGCTATGCTAGGAACAGCATACTTATAAGGGGCTTTTAACACCAACATAGTTATCTGCCCTAAGGGGCAAACACAGAGGTTGTGTCATAGAATCATAGAACTGGAGAGTTGGAAGGGATCCTGAGTGTTATATTGTCCAACCCTCTACAATGCAGGAATCTCAACTAAAGTATGCAGGACAGATGGACATCCAACCTATGCTTAAAAACCTCCAGTGATGGAGAGTCCACCACCTTCTGAGGCAGTCTGTTTTACTGTCAAACAGCTCTTACCGCCAGAAAGTTCTTCCAGATCTTTAGTTGTAATCTCCTGTCTTGTAAATTGAAGCCGCTGGTTTCAGTCCTACCCCCTGGAAAAGGAGAAAACAGGCTTGCTCCAACTGTCAGGGAATTTGTAAATGTAACCTCATCCTACAATCTTATATACCGTATACTTGACGGTCATTCTTATTGGTCTCAATGGGGCTTAGTTCTGACAAAGCAAGCATAGAGTTGCACTCTAGAGCTGTAGGCTTGTGTACACTTAGACTGCGAGCTAACCCCCTTGGACAGCATAGGATATTGCTGCAGGTTTTGTTGTTTATTTGTCTCCATTTATATACACTACATGGTCTCAAAACCCACTGGATCCCTTTTTCAAGCTCTTTTTCTCCCCCCCCCCCAAAAAAAATGTCTTTTATTTTTAAAAACAGTTCAACGGGAAGAGGGAAAGACCTGATTTTGGAGTGTGTCTGTGTGAGCATGACCAGAATGCATAAGTAGTTTTGAAATAAAATGAGGAGCCAAGACAAGGCGAGGAAACAATAACCTTGGAGATTAAGATCAGAAAATTGAACACAACTTTGAATTGACCGACTGCAAACGTATTAAGGTGCCAACAAACCTCAAATATAAAAAAGAAGGAAATGAAGAAAGAAATAGAAATGAAGGAAAACTTGCCTTGCCGTAATATTGTTGGTGCCAAAATCTCCATATGTCATTTCTTCATGCTGATTGTAATGGTAAACAATTAAAAGGAATATAAATTCATTAGCGCTGAAGATTTTGGTTGTTCCCAATTGTCAGTGAAAAGTTATTGCTGCCCAGAGTATTTAAATGAATCTGCAAATGAAGACTAAACTTTGTAAGGAGGCTGAACACTTAGCAGTGGAATGTGAGGTTGAGAGATTCAATTTAGCTTAAGCTTTTCCTCCCCTTGCCGATCAGAAGGTCGGCGGTTCGAATCCCTGCAATGGGGTGAGCTCCCGTTGTTCGGTCCCTGCTCCTGCCAACCTAGCAGTTCGAAAGCACGTCAAAGTGCAAGTAGATAAATAGGTACCGCTGCAGCGGGAAGGTAAACGGTGTTTCCATGTGCTGCTCTGGTTCTCCAGAAGCGGCTTTGTCATGCTGGCCACATGACCTGGAAGCTGTACGCCGGCTCCCTCGGCCAATAATGGGAGATGAGCACACAACCCCAGAGTCGGTCACGACTGGAACTAATGGTCGGGGGTCCCTTTACCTTTACCTTTCCTCCCCAAGCATTAAAAAAAAAAAAAAAAGCTCAAACAGGCTTCCTTAAGCAGCTTTTCCATGTGGTTGAAAAAGTCATTGGGGAGGGAGGAATTTTGAGAAAGAAAGAAAGAAAGAAAGAAAGAAAGAAAGAAAGAAAGAAGCGTCCAAGGGAAATGGGTTAAGCAGCTTCTAACCCTCTCCGTCCACCATTCATACATCCAAATATGCAGCCTTCTGCATCTGCCTTCCAGTAAGCAAAAAGAACACTGGGTGACAATTACATGCTTCTGCCATGTAAGGTGCGTCTGGAGAACCCTTCACCCACCAGCTGCTGCTGAACTATAACTCTCCTCAGACTCTGCAAGGATGAACGTCTAGCTTGGCCCTGAAATATGTCAAACATTGTGTACTGAGCTCTCAACAAGCTCGCACGCCAGTAACAGTTTCTTCTGCAGAGCTATTTAAATGTTGTACAGCCACGATAATAACAAAAAAGACCGAAGCAGCAGAACAGATAGCTAAACTGCTCTGTGTTGAAAAACGCTGTGATGTCTGCCAACCAGATTTGCTTCCTGCTCTTTAAACCTGCTGCCTTCTCCATGATTCCCTTTATTCTTTGCTGTGAAATTTCTTGTCAGGTGAAGGCTTAACACATCTTACTCATTTCTGCTCAAAAGCAGCTGGTGCGGCAAAGGGATGCTTCTGAATTCTGCTTCTGGAAAATGATGGGAGTGGGGAAACGCACCCTTAAAAAAAAAAAAGCAAGCCATTTGTAAGCACCACTAAGTAAAAGTGTAATTAGTTTTTATTGTCTAGGTATCTTCGTCTAACTAAATGAACCCATTCCTTACATGCGACACTTTCTTGGATGGCGAAGCGTAAATAATGCCGTCAGCAAGCTAACTGGTCTCCTGGGAGATTCCAAGCCTTTGGGTGAGGTTCGTTTATTCTAGTCCTATTGTTTTTCTGCATCTAAATTAGATGAAGGAGGCCAGACTCATCTTTATAACAGCAGAAGAGAGAAAATGAAATCATGGAAACTTTGTTACTCTACTGCTCTTACGTGTCAGGAGAGGAGAAGCTTCTACTGAAAGTAAGAACTGAATGTATAGCTTCTTCACCTTTTATATCCTGCTTCACACTTTGACCCACCAGGCTGAATACAGACCACTGGTCAAGTACTGTAACTGGCAGAGTGCCTCATGATATCCCTGGTTTTTTTCCAGCCCTGGGTAGGCAGTAAAACTAAAGTAATGCTAGTGCCTTCCATATGCTTTGGACTACAACTCCCATCATTCCCACCTAACATGAACATGCTGACTGAGGCTGATGGGAGTTGTAGTCCCCAACATCTGAAAGACTAAAAACTGAACCAAAGGTTTATTAAGCATCAGGTGGACTGGCCATATATGGCTGATGGCTTGTATCTGGATTGCTTGGTAACAGATTTTTGCAGATTGGTGTGTCACAGGGTTGTTGTTCAACATCTTGATAAATGACTTGGATGAAGGAATTGAGGGGATGCTCATCAAATGACACCAAACTGGGAGGGGTAGCTAACGCCGCAGAAGAAAGAATCGGGATTGAAGATGACCTTAACAGATTGGAGAGCTGGACCCAAACTAACAAAATGAATTTCAATAGGGACAAATGCTATTCTAGGCTGCATCAACAGAAGTATATTGTCCTACTCAAGGGAAATAATAGTAACACCTGGAGTACTGTGTCCAGGTCTGGCATCACCGTTTAAGAAAGATATTGACAAGCTGGAATGTATGCAAAGGAAGGTGACCAAGATGATCAAGGGTCTGGAAACCAAGCCTTAAGAGGAATGGTTAAGGTAGTTAGATATGTTTAGCCTGTATAAGAAAAGTCTGAAAGGACATATGATAGCCATCTTCAAATGTCACATGGAGGATGGAGCAACAGGATTGCTGTATACCGGCTGTGGTTGTCTAATCTACCCTTTTCTCTGAAGCTTGCAGCTGTAAGTTTTGGTGTACTAGGTAGCTTATTCTTCCAGCTGTCAGAAACATCTGCTTCCTTCCTATGTTCTTCAACAACAACAACAATAACAACAACAAAGGAAGCTTTTAAGGAAGTTGTGGCCTTTCCCCACCCAGCTCATTGTGTGTCTCCCATATCTGGTCTTGGCTAGGGCACACAGGTCACTTAGCCTTAGCCTTCCCTATGGAAATGATAGCAATTATTTCTGCGTTTTCATCTATACATCTAAATTATCACATGCAACTGTTATGCATATATGGCAATGCATTAAGTGGCTTTCCTCCCTAATGATTCCTGCTTTACCCAGATCTTCCAAATTATCCTCCCCTGCAACACCGTCCCTCGGCTCTGATTATTACTGAGATGGGATGCCACCCATATGATATGCCATTATTTTGGTTTCCACCTACTTCTGCCTGTTACCAAGGAGAGAAGATGGTTAATATATTCCAAACATCTTTATGGTTATTAAAATGAGCCTGTCAGCACCTCTTTAAAAGCGATTATGTTACTTTGATTTTCCTCAGTTCTTAAAATAATGCAATTCTTGAACACAGCTTAAAGCATTTATTGCAAAATCTTTAAATAGACTACATACTGACAAGAACATTTATTTCCCACTAAATACAGTCTCTTGTGATTTACAATTTAGGCATGATATGTGTTATTCAAAAACAGTCTCTCTGATTGCCATGCACTATGACATTGGAATAACCTTCAATTATTAATTGTGACATTTCAGGCCAACATAAAATATCAATATACTATATATAGTAGCAGTGTGCAGGCTATGTGAGCTTGGCTAAAATAAGCCGTGCTGGTGAAATAAGTCCATTTTATTCCTTTTGCAACATCTAGTGACAGATATACTGTACTAGGAGATACTGTGTTTGAAGGCCACTATTTCTTTTGGTGTAATGGCTTGCTGTGGTGTCTGGATTCTGTCTTCAGTGTAATCATGCAAAAATTTTCCGAGAGCATAAAATTAACCTGTGTCAATTCCATGTTGTGAAAGTTGAACCTTGGCTATTTCTAGAGCAGTTTTTATTACAATCCTGGTAGAAGAACCTGCAAGAGTAATACAAAACTAAAATAACATACCGTACATTTAACTGTCTATAAAGTTTTCTCAGAAATTTCAAAATCACTGTTAATGAAGGAGCATAATACATTCAACAACTCTTTGCAAGGCCCAATCATAATTCTGGTAGGCTCTGAATTTACTTATTAGGGGTTTTTTGGGTTGTTTATTTCTTTTTTAAAGACATTGCTTTTTTAGAAAAATTGCAGAACCTTAATGGCAGAGTGCTTGGTCCCCATGGCTTTTAAAAATGTTTTAACGTTTACACACATGCCCTGTTTGCTATTGACTAATTATTAGGACAGCAATATTAATTAATTACAGTGGATAATGTTGACTAGTGCAGCTTCGTTGACATCTTCGTTGACACTGAAATCCAGCACCGAGGGCCTTCTGGCGGTTCCCTCATTGCGAGAAGTGAGGTTACAGGGAACCAGACAGAGGGCCTTCTCGGTAGTGGCGCCCTCCCTGTGGAACGCCCTTCCAGCAGATGTCAAGGAAATAAGCAACTATCCTATTTTTAAAAGACATCTTAAGGCAGCCCTGTTTAGGGAAGTTTTTAATATTTAATGCTGTATTGTTTTAACATTTGACTGGAAACCGCCCAGAGTGGGTGAGGAAACTCGGCCAGATGGGCGGGGTAAAAATAATAAATTATTATTATTATTATTATTATTATTATTATTATTATTATTATTATAATGGCAATGTACTGTGAAATGCTGGGCTATGAGGACAGTGCGAGTATCTTCTCTAGTGCTGTTGTTTATGTGAGTAAGCTGCTCACATTTCTATCCTACAGAAAACAGCATCAGCTAGCTCCAAGTCTCCTGTTGTTGTTGTTGTTGTTAATTGCCTGCCTTCCCAACCTAATGTCCCAGACCAGGTTACTACAATTAAAGCACAGTGTTCAAAACAGTTTAAAAGAATTCACAATCACAGAAATAAGGTGGGTTCTAAAAATATCCATCTCAAGTGTCAAGCACAAGGTATAGAAGTGTGACTTCTGCATTCGTGAAAAGCTGTATGAAGAAGATGCCAGAGTTCATGTGGGGAGTCCCACAACTTAGGGGCTGCTACAGAGAATGCCCTTTCTTCGGCCACACACCCCACCTCCCGAGTTTCTGGGGGCAGTGGGAAAAGCAATAGGGTTCCCTCTACCAGTCTTAACACCTGAAAGGGTCGGAAACAACTACTGTGCAACATTCTGAAGTAAATGGTTCACCAGAAAGATGATTAAAAGGGAGATTCCTTAATCTCAGTAGTGGCGCTTTTGAACATCAGTGATAGGGACTTGGTTGGCTATATGCTAGTTGGGGCCAGGATGGAGCTTCTAAAAAACAAAACCCATGGAAAATAGCACAGCAGCTGATTACTGAAATGATGGTATCACAGGCTGTGGCATATAGCCACATCGAAGAAGCTGACCCATCAGCACCAACTGGCAAACGGAATAGAGAATGCCCTAAACTTCTATGCCGTGTCATATATTAGCCAGCATGTTGAAGTTTTTGCCCATCTGCTAATCCAAGTTGCTTTTGCATCGGCTGGGTTGCAAAGGCACTTTTACTGGAGGGCTGAGGTTTACCATAGATATAGACAAGGAGGTGGTCTTCTAAGTATCTTGAACTCAAGCTATTTGGGGAATGGGAACTGCTTTATTTTATTTCTGGAAACAAATCAATTAACATAAGGCTATTAAGTCCAGAGTTTACCTAGGCAACAAGAGCTGCAAGAGCAGTGGGAGAGCTTGCACGCCATATGTTTTGCTACCTAGTCACCTGCAGAGAGCTAAGGAGGCAGCAGCAGCTCTGGCCTAGACTTGATGTACCTTGATGTATGTCCCATTTTTTAAAACTTTGTAAATTCTAGCTGTAATACTGACATGTGGTATCTTTATGTGGACTTCTATCCTCAGAGGTATACTTAAGGAATGCAGCACTTTGACTAATAGAGCCAAAATGCTACACCTGAGGCACACTGCCTCCTTCTATCATTTCTGCATTTCATTTTTGAATGAGGAAGAGTCCTTGTTTTATTCTGGGATACTAGGTACTTCATGTAGGAGGAAGCTAAGTCTAGCAATCAGAAGAAGCCCAAATTGTGTGCCACCTTGAAATGTCTAAAGTATTTAGAAAACAGCTATGCACAATTTAGTACTGAAATATTAATAGCCTAAGTAATACTTCAACCCCATTCCTCTATGAATAACAAAAACCTTTAGTTATAAATACCTTATGAGTTATTTGCAACTTCTATTATAACATATAAAACTGTAAAATAGTTTACATAGCAACATGTAAGAACTGTTTTTATTACTAACATTAATATATTTTGTTCTCACTGCACATGACAATAACCCACCTATGAAAATCATGTTACAGATCAGGCATTAGAACCTAAAAAGAACCAAGACTCATGACTGCTCTCAAAAATTAAAACAGATACAGATATAAAACACACATAGCTAAAAGTATACGAAAGGCTATGGTTTAAAAGCAATTAAACTATGTATGGAATTAACCACAGTGATATATCTGTTAAAATGCAGATAGAAAAAAGCAAAACAAAACCAGACAGCACTATCAAGAGCCCTTTCCCTAAAAGCACTCAATTCCCAAAAGCCTGGTGGAATAAAACAGTCTTCACCACTGTGAAGGAGGGACAAAAAGGAGGGAGCTGGTCTAACCTCTCTAGGAAGGGAGTTCCAAAGTCTGGGAGCAGCCACCAAGAATGCTGTCTCCCACGTTCCCACCTAATGTGCCTGCGGTGGAAGACTTGTGTACTAGGGCACCCCATGCATGGCCAGAATTTGACACCCTCTCCCAACCCTTGCACTGCCTTCCCAAAGGTGGGTAAGGAGGCACCTAGCTTGCCAAGGAGGCATGGGGGCTTTGACCAGGGTCCTGAAGCTTTCCCATCTCCTCTCCATAGCTGGGAAAGTGCCAGCTAAGCTTTGGGAAGGAGGTAGGAGGAATCAAGGACCCTGTCAGAGCCCTCACGCCTCCTTCCAAAAGCCCAGCATCTCTATTACCCCTCAACTCATCGCCCAGCGCATGTTGACTGCTCACAGAGCCCTAAATCCTGTGTGAGCATGTGAGGGTGATGGGATGGAGAGAAGGGTCTCACCTGA